>CM074784.1:2765828-3480079 GCA_037355745.1 Pseudo-nitzschia multiseries | reverse complement strand
GTACCAAAGCTACCAAAGGGTAGATTTCCTATGCGCATGAATCAATGAGTCCCGTATTCATCTAAATAATCGATTCCCACGGCATATCGGTTCCCACGGTGCATCGATTCCCACCGCGCATAAACGGTGAGCAATCCCTGTCTTACGATATTGCCATTGTTCTTCGGTGAGCAAACTCTGATTTCATAAAATATCACACGAGCTACGGGAGCAATTCCTGACCTTAATGATAAACATTTCATGGAGCCTTCCTAACGGAACAAGAGAAGAAAACCGTTGGCATGTGATTCTCACACAATACATATACATGCATACAAATATATATGGTCAACGACTAATACATGCACGGAAATAATCAGCGAGTAATCTCAGCATTACGCAACAGCAGTTGCAACGTATTCATCTCAATAAAAGAGATATCTTGCATTTCGGCAAGATTTCACTTTATCTCATACTTTTAACATTCAACTGATTTATATCCCAAAATTCACACTAGTTGCTACCAACTACCTGTAATCTACATACTAAGGTCTGTCTCGCTGCAATCTGAATAAGTCACAGCAAGAGGAGATCTGGCGTTTCCCTAGTCTCGCCTGTAGTCCGATTATCCGTTGCCGAAAGTATCCAACCACAATTGTCACGCGTAGAGTACAATCGTTCGTTTACTAACACACTAACACAGCGTTACTGTTTGTCAGAAGCCCTTGAATCAGACTCTCAACGAATCGGATTCAGAAGGAAAATAATATTTTGGAGGGTACGGTACAGTCATCGGAGTAAAAAGTTATTATTATAATGGTGTTGTTACTCTAAAACTCGACCAAAAGGTATATGATGTTAAAATTTAAAGAGATGTGAGCTCCGAGAGAGGCTCTTATTTTTGATATGTATTTTGTACTGTATCGGGGCTCTCTGCGGTATTTTTTACATGGAAGAGATCCTCCCCGGTTATTTATTACTGTCATTTTCATCACCGTATCGATACTGTCTCTGCTGTTTCTGTATTAGCATCGTGTCGGTCTTACTGTATCGGTCATTCAATGATATTGGTCTTTACGAGGTTAAGAAGTGTTTCTTATCCGATGGGGCGTATGCTGGTTCGTGTAGAGTAGGTAGATAAATGAGGCCCATTCGGAATCGGTATTGATTTTCTTGATTGCAATATGTAATTTCCTCACGGGATATCAAGTACATTCTTACGAATATACTTAAGCTTTCCAAGTGTTCACTTATTGGTCAGGTCTTTGGAGATGTCTTGTTTCTAACCGATTATCCTCTTTTTGTTTGTAGCCTTAGGTGATATCGTTTTTACCACTTAAGGATTTCCAAGTAGTGGAGGTGTGGTGTTTGATTCTAAGACGCGATCATCGAGATAATCATATCTCTGTTGTTATTTTCGTGTCCGCACCTCGGTCGTTGATTCGTTTTGTCGTTTCGTTTTGTCGGCTTTTCCGATCAAATTTGATGCCGACAAGAAACTCTGTATTTTTCGCCGACAACACACCCCTTGATCCAACATGTTAGATGATATATGCTGGATTACTGTCGGTGTATATCTTCGTCTGAATCAATTCAATCGATGAGATCAAATCATAAGATGAAAGGATTGGAGATCAACTGATGATTGTATGATCAATCGAATAGCGGATGAGATATTGGATTTGGCTGTCGATCAATAGGATAATCAAATCAAGGATGATTAGAATTTCAATCGAACCCGCGGCTTAACGTGAATGATTCAACCTAGGTAGTGTCCCATGATGTATCTTGCGTGTCAGGCGTGCAAGATCCATCCCAATGGTTTGGTTAGATCATCAGCAGGGTTGATAACTCCAGGAATATGAATCATCTTGATTTCACCATTTTCTTTCCAAGCTTGAATTGCAAAGAACCTGATTTCAATATGTCTGGTTCTTTCAGTTGGCTTCTGCGCATTGATGATTTCAATTGCTGACGCGTTGTCTTCATAGATAGGAGTTCGACCAACTTGAATGAAGCCTAGTTCCTTGAGTACGGATCTGAGATATCTCGCTGTTTTGGCTGCTGTGACTGCAGCAATGAACTCAGCTTCTGTAGAACTTTGAGCAGCAAGCGATTGTGCTTTGGATCGATAAATAATTGCTCCACCAGCATAGGTAAATACATAGCCTGTGGTGGACCTGCGATGTTTTGGATCATTTCCATATGCTGCATCAACAAAGCACATCAGTTTGTTTTGCTTGATATCTTCAGGGTATTTGGGGAGTGATGCATCTTGGACATGCATCGTCGTATGGTTCCCCCAGAGGCAGAGATGGCTCAGCATTTGGTCTGTAGAATCTAATACCCCAGGATCTGGTTGTTCTGAGGTAGCAAGCTATGTTCTTCATACTGGATTAGTGAAGAGCAGTGGGATTGGAGCTGTATTTTGACATCAGGGTCACTGCATACCCAATGTCTGGCCGGCAGCTGACATATGCAAACATCATTTCACCCAAGAGTGTCCTGTAGGAGAAACCAGATGTGGATTGCAATTCAGTATGTTCCTTGGTGCCTTCTAAAGGTCCATTTGTATGTGATTGTAGTTGGCTCAGTACTTCCGTTGATAATGGCGCTGATGGCTTGGAGTGGGGTTTCATCTTAGAATCGGTTTCCCAACCATGGGATGTCATAATTTGGTTGATGTAATTGGCACAAGACAGTTCAATGTAATCAGCTGTTTGTTTGACATCAATTCCATTGAAATCATCAAGTAATCCCAATTTTGTGAAGGGAACAACATCTTCTTTGGGTAGCTTTAGCTTCTCTCCAATGATGTCATAGATCTTGTCAGATATGTATTCTGATGTGCATGCTAGTGCAAAGTCATCAACTTGTCTCAGCATGTAGACTGTTTCACCCTCAAAGACTGTTGTGTAGATCGTTCTGTCATGTGTGGTGATCTTGAAATTGAGGTCAGGGCCTTTTAGGATTTTGTTGATGTGGGTTTCCCAAAGTCTTCCGGATTCTTGATGGCCTTGGAGGGCTCGAAGGACAGGAAGTACCAATTTTCTGTCTATGTCTTCATCATGCTTGTGTTTGTACCATTCTGCATATGCATCATCAATAGTCATGTAGGTAGGGATGTTGGGTCCTGGACTGTGGGCATATGCATCTGCAGCGTCACCTGCATACACTTTGAGGTTGAGGCTGGCTGCAATGGCAAAGAACAATCTTTGGATGGGATGCTCAACACATGATGAATATGGCATTGCAATGGCGTGCAGAGTTGGGGCTGCATATTTGCTTCCATTGCAGCACTGTCTTGCTTGTCTGACACCATTCCTTTTGACACTGTATTGCCAATGGGGTCTGAGAATAATGGCCTCTGGATCCTTGGGATATGGAATTGGTGATCCAAACATTTCTAAGTCTTCAAACTGATCAAGTTGTTTTCGCTCTCCAGCTTCCCATTCAGTCCATGTGGATAATGACTTGAGGTTTCTGCGAGTGAAGTGCCCTAGTGCTTGTTCTTCAGGTGTAGTTGCTTTGGAATTGATGGCCTTGATTAAGAGTTCAATTTGTTCAGTTGGTAGTGAATCTACATCTAGGGGTAAGGCATTATTGCCTGCCTTCTGAAGCTTGGTGATGGCTCTGAGAGAAGCAATGTTAATAGTGGGAATGGCAACATCCATGTCATCTTCGGTTTGAGCCAAGTGTTTTTGGATGGAGGCATGGAGTGCTTCAATGCTATCAACCTGGCTGATTCTTGATTGGATGATTTTCTTGTATTTGGTGCCAATTTGCTTGATGGTTTTGATGGATGAAATCCGGTCCAAAAATGGGGGATCTTCTTCATCGGTGGCTTCCTTCCAAGAAGTGTTGGGAGCAAATAGTCCATATTCATTAGCATGTTTCCTGACTTCTTGCATATATAATTTCTCTTCAAGTGCAAAGGTAATAGGTGTATCTATGGAATCCTCCCGTATACCGATTCTTCTACAGGAATCTTCTTTTCTGATCCACGACCAAGCTCCAAACGTTCCAAGGTTAATTCATTCCTTTCTACGATTAACAGATTCGGGAACGCCGTTTAATCCAAGAATGCGGATCATTCGTTTCCACTTCCGGACACCGGTTACCGCCGCCACATTGAACCATACATAACGCCGACAGCGCCGGTTAATTACACACCGCAACGACGGACGATCGATTTCTTCTCCGACGAACGTTCTGGACAAGGATAATTACATCGCAACGAGACGACGACAATTAATTGCCACGACGGTTGATTATTACGACGAAGACGATTAATCGCCACCGCTGCCACATAGAAACACCGATTCGACATCCACCATGGTTCCTCCACCAGAAGCATACGATTGGTCCAATGTCTATGGGATTGCATTCAAATTCCAAAGTGACAACAACCCCCAAGAAGTCCTTTCTCTCAATGGCTCTTATGCGGAGACTGTGCCACTTACAGCACCCAAAATATCAACTCTCTTCACATCAGACGCTAATGACAAAGGCCCGAGAATCCTTGGTCCGGCCCCAGTCACTGCACTCAGGGAAGCCTTCTGCAACAGCATCACCTTGGACATGGCCAACATCGATGAACTAGAAAAGGGACATATAGCCCAGCTCCTTGATTCATGCCCCGTACAATTTGTTAAACCTGGATCCCCAAACCAAAGGATCTGAAACCCACAGGAGTTCGACTCTGCGGGAAGAGAAGCTGTCAGACGAGCTGAAGCGACCAACAACCCAGAACCACTTGCAACAGTCCTATTTAACATCAACCAATGGAAATTCAAAAGGAACTGGAAGACCAATGACCCCGCCAACTATTTCAATGGCATCTACACGAGTGAACTCCAATTCGACGTCGATGATGAAAATGAGGTCAACGATGAAGATGCTACAACTACACCCGCTGTGCCCACTGTGGAAGGCACCAACATGAGACAGTTGACGACCCTACTACTACAGCAATTGGTCAACAATGGCAATACTGCAATACAAACAAAAGAACCTTTCTGGAGAATTTCAACCATTTGTACATAACAGTATAGGTGAGTCCGAACGCCATAGACACAGATCTTGCAACAGATCCTCATTTTCTAAACCAATGAATTACTAGACCAACAAGACAGCATGTTGCATTTGCCTCACACTTTCTTCCACTCCATACTCCATTCGCGTTAACCTTCCTCTTCCGAATAGCGTTGGTGTATGTATTGACTGTGTAACTATCGAATGTTGGTTCAAATAGACCAAGAAGCTCTCTAAAGACTGTGTGGTCGACACCACAGCAGTTGAGAAGAGCCTGTTCGTTGCCAGAGTTGAATAGATAAAGAAAGGGAGACTTGAAATGATGACCACGCAGGGCTATCCTTGGTGTTCTCCTATCTCTTCGTCATCTTTCTTCTGTGTCATCGTTGTCGTCATCATCATCAGCATCCTCCTCCTCATCTTCTAGAAGATACAAGCAAACAAGAACAAGCAACTCGAGTGACATACTAGTCAACGGATGGGCAACTATTTATGCTGTCGGTTGAGTACCTATCGTCGGTTGAGTCACTGCAAGGTTGAGTCGGTGAAAATGAAAAATTCGATAGTGAAGTCACCGAAGAATCTGAACGTCACTGAAAAATCTGAACGGATTAAACCCACATGTTTAATCGTATGAAGAAGACAAATTTGGCTATTATTATTGTCCATGCCATCAGATTCCAGATTCCAAAATGAGGTTGTACAAAATTTTCATTCCCGAAATACTAAAAATAGAAATCTATGTACGATAAAAAAGTATTTCGGGAATCACCCATTGTACCATGCTTATTATGTTTTAAACTATCTAAACGCGTACCGATAGTTGATACAGATGATTTAAGCTTTTCACAAAAAATAAATAGTAGAATGTCAACAATGTAGTCCTTTAATAAAGAAGACTATTTCGGCTTGTTCGAGCGAAATTGTTGGGCCTGCTGTAACTATTCACTTTGATTCCGGAGGAGATAAAAAATAATACGAAGTATGTTGCTCTGTTTGGGCCTCTTTTTCAATCGCAAGAGCTCAAAGTACGGTACTGTACCGGTAATTACTCGTGCGTACCGGTATGGTAAAGTTACTGTATGTTTTGTAGTCTCATTCCGTATCAGTACTACCCAACGCAATTACGGGGTCATCGATCAACATCCAAAGAATGTACTCGTACTTATACCGTTTGGGGCTTTTATTTTTTTTCGTTGTCTGATGGATGAAGATGCGCTACTACCTACAGGTATACCGTAGCACGGAAGTCGAGTCAAAATAGAACCTTCCGACGGCCTGTTGCGGGACCTTTTTCAATCATACGGTAAACCGTACGAGTACGTACGTACCGGTAAATACGGTGTATGGACCTACCGCGACCGTCCGGTTGTCTCCTTTTTTTTTAGTACTTAGTGTATTTGTTTCTAATGACGGGATCACATGCCTATAAAAAGATCAACAAAGAAGGAGCAGCAAAGAAGGAATAGCAATGTTATGTGATAATATGTAAAACAGTATCCCGATATAAATTCACAAAAGAACGCTTGTTGAGTAATAGAACGCTTGTTGAGTAATAATTCCAAAAAAACGAAAGTTTTCCAAAAGCACGAGGAAAAACTTATGATCCCCGTTTCCGTAAACAATGCTTGCAATTTTTTAGGGAACGGAATATTACTATAGGATAAACAGAAGGTGGGAACACGAAAAAAGGAGTACAAAGCTTAAATGAAAATATCTCCTCGTCGTCGATGATATTTCCGTATATAAAGGTTTATAAGATAAAAAATTCAACAATCGTCACAGCCTCTACATTATTATTTATAGTACCCGGTAAATGACGGATGCACCCTTTTTTACCAATAGTAGGACAGTACAATGAAAATACAGTATCACTAATAACCAAAACGTGTCTGCATGTAGTATCGCTTTGTAAGAGTCGAATTTACCCAACTATCATCGCGACAGAACTACGAGTTCTAAAATTAATTATTGTACGAGACATGCACTAAGAACCGGTTAAGTATCACTAATACCGAAAACGTCTACAGTATCGGTATGAGACTAAGTCAAAATCCGATACTACGTTTTCTCGAGGCTAATAAACTTATCGACGCGTACATACTTGATCATACTAATCTGCGGGTACGAGTACGAATACCGGTACGAGTATGGCGTCAACTATCCACTATCCACATCGAGAGAGGTGACATGGCGGTTGCGGTCGCAAACGAACGATTCAAACTTCCTCGCATCATAGTGAAGAGCCATGCATTTCTCATTGTTTTGTCCATTGTGTTGTCTTTATGACACCGATTACAAAGTGACACTGAGTTCGATGGCAGATACGACGGTAACCCATTCTCGCAGGATAAACAACAGAAGAGAATCAATCTAATACGAAGTACGAACGAAGTACGAAGTAATTGTGAGTGTCTGTTTTTGTTTCTGTTTCTGTTTCTGATGCATTTGTTTCATCTGTGCTAGTGGTCTGAAAGATAGTGGCAACGACGTTAATATTCGATTCCATGAATGGGTTCGTTCTGTGAGTGATTGACTAATTGGTTCTCATTTTCTAGAATGATTCCCTTCAAGACTCCCGGTGAGCTCCCGGCACTCGCTCGGGCATTTCGCTTGGAACGAAACGGCCAAAGCTGCGATGAGAGATGCAACACAAACATGTCCAAGAAGAACAACGGCTCGAGCAAGAACGACTCCTCTGGAACAGAAACAGGAACAGAAACAGGAACAGACCATGGCAATGGCTTCGATTACCTAGCAGCAGCAGAGTTGCTCCGCAAGCACCCGGAACAAGTGCAATACGTCACATACGAAGGCAGGTCGACGGAGACTTGTTGCCATGGTTCGACTCAAAAGACCGAGACCCAAGAACGCATGCATCCTGCTGTGTCAGATGATGGTGCCACCACCGATTCCATTATACCACCAGCAGCGTATAATGCTGTGGCTGTGGCTGTGGCTGACAACGATGGTTATCTGCATTCCCCACTTGGATGGGCCTGCATCGAAACTGTATGGGAAGAAGAAGCGATGGAGTTCTTGAGGACTGTTCGAGATATTGATCCCACACAATTCTTGTTGCAAGATAGACGAGGTGCCCTGCTTATTGAGGGAGAATGCATACTAAACGCATCCATAAAAATTCTCAGGTTCTTGCTGGACATTTATCTCGATCATGACTTTCGGTGTCCGAACGGTACGAAAATGACCGAGGACAATTTCAATCCTCTCACTTGTCTCTGCGGCTCTTGCTGGTGTGAGGACATACAACAGTCCTACCAGGAAATTGTCTCCGGAGAGCGGATCGTAAAGGGAGCCAACGTCCTCGAAGACAATCTCGGAATCGACGATAATTTCTGGGCACGAATCTTGCTTCTAGTCAAGGCCTTTTACCACAAAACTATCGATGACGTACAAGACATACAAGACGAAAGTGAATCGAACGCTACATCCCAGCTCCTACATATTTCAAACGAATTCGGAGAGCGAACGATAAAATTTCGGCTTCTGCATGCCTGCGCCGGCATCGATTGGTTCCCTCCGAACCTTCTCCGTTTGCTGGTCACTGCTTTTCCAGCGACCCTTCTGGAGCGCGATGAAGACGGGAACCTCCCGATACATGTGGCGGCTTCTGGAATCTTCAATTCATACAAGATTGATGCAACATGGGATGGCGATTTCGATGCAAATTCCGGTTACCAGAAAACCACCATTGACATTTTATTGAAGGCCAATCCAGAATCGGCTAGCATCCCCAACGGGGAGGGAAAGCTCCCTCTCGAGTTAGCCCTAGAGGATAAACATACAACCGGAGAGTTTTACGGCGAACCGTTAGCAAGACCTTGGGAAGACGGAGGGATTGGAAGCATCCTTAAGGCATATCCAGAAGCGGCAAGAATTCGGAGCCTGGCTACGGGAAAGCTGCCGCTGGAGATTGCACTCGAAAACCACAGGGATTGCGATTGCTGCATAGAGGCCCTCCTCGAAGCATACCCAGAAGCAGCGGCAATGTTTAATCCATTCAATGGCAAATCACCACTGGAACTGGCTATCGAAAAAGAGATACACTTTGACGAGGGCATATATCGCCTTCTAGAGGTCTCCCCGGAGATGGTAGCACATGAGCGATGCCTCGGGACGGACAAAAATATAGTAACAACGATGACAACCAACGATCTTCCGTTGTTTGCTCAAGCTGCAACCGAGGATTGCTCGGTCTCAGTCATATACAAAATCTTGCGCATGTGGCCCCAATCTTGTAGGGTTGAAAAAGACAGCACGAGATTGAACTGCAACAAGAAGCAACTCAAGACGACCTCCCAGCCATTATTTGATACGACGCGTTCGAGGAAAAGGCAAAAGCGAGTATGAAATAATTAGAATGCATTGATTCGGAACGAACTGCACGGGAGACACGATACGAAGACGGTATCTTAAAAGCAACCTTAGAGACAAGCGCCAAAACTCGATGCGTTTAGTTTAGCTCCGAAGCTGCGCCGTCAAGAAGCGGGACGTCGAATTTTCGTGATTCAAACGTCTTACGGAGTACGAGTGTTTATTTGCCATCGAACGGATACGTAATCTTCACAGAAATTTATGAGTTAGATTACCAGTACGAACCTTTAGTTTTTAAACCATGGTAGCAATCAATTTATTGTTGAGCTAAATCGCAGAGAATTGATTATATTGAACGCAATTCACCGGTAGAAAAATAGCAAAGCAATGAAATGCTCCTATCACGAAGAGTAATGAGACACAAAATTGGTATGTACCGGTATCATGAGCTCTACCGCATCTCTATTCGTCTCAGCTTTAGTTTTTACTATTTTTTCACAAAACGCATACGTACCTCAATACGTACCGTGAGGGTGCACAATATAAATACAAACCAAAATACAACAGTACAAAAACCATGTAGAACTCTACGTGAGTAGATTAAGCGCGCACAAAATCAGCGAGAGAGATGCTACACATCAGCGAGGCACAAACTCCGCTGAATTGTGCATCAAAAAAACTTCCAAGTCCCATCACTGCAAATAACACGTGAAAATACAAACACAGAAATAATTTTGATTCATGTCATGACAGAAATTGTCCATCGATTACATGTAACATCTAATCGCTAATACAGCCAGCAGTTAGAGACCAATAGTACAATCGATCGATTGATCGATCGATCATTCCCTTGAGGCACAAAGCCCACTGGGATGTGCGTCAAAGAAAATTCCAAGTCAGATCACTGCAAATAACACACCAACATACAGAAACAGAAATAATTTTGATTCATATCACGACAGAAATTGTTCATCGATGATCGATCCAATCGGCGATCATCCGATCGATCGATCGATTGAATCAAGGCACAAAGCCCGCTGGGATGTGCATCAAAGAAAATTCCAATTCAGATCACTGCAAACAACACGGCAAAACAAAGACACAGAAATAATTTTGGTTCACATCACGACAGAAATTGTCCATTGACGACATCGATTACATGTAGCATCTAATCGCTAATACAGTTAGAGATTGATCCAATCGATTGATCCGGATCCTACACTTGGTACATGAAAACTTGAACTTCGAAACACTCTACTATCAGCAACAACAGGGGGGGAGCCCTATCCAACAGCAACACACTCCACTTGACAATCCACCAACGATAACGGCAGACACGGTCGTCCCTTGCTCAACAAAGCTGGAAATTTCCTCCCTGCCTCTCATCTGGGCGCATCTTCCAAATCAGCTGAGTCATAGTACAGTCTCCATAGCAACACTTGATCTTGGCAATGGTGGTGTTCACATAATCCCCTCGGTCTAGGAGGCGCTCCATACATCCCCCAAAAACCTTACAATTGCAATACTTGTACGTCACCCGCCCGCGTTCCACGGCAGTGAACTCCCTTGCCGGCTTCCTCCCTCCTATTCCATTTTGGTACTCATCCCACAAGGCTTGGATGGTCTGCTGTGGTCTATCAAACAGGAGCGCTGGTCTTTCTACCACCGGAGCCCCTTGACCCGGATTTTCAGATGGTCTTGTTGCTCCTACTCCTCCTCCAACTCTCCGCGCTGGTGCTAGTGTCAACCCTCGAACCATCTGGGTAAGGATCTTAACCTGTCGTTTGAGCTCAGCAAGCTCTGAGATCTGATGGTTCCTTGTCTCTGCTACATTGGTGTGATTAGTGGATAGCTTGGCATAGATGGCATTCCTCCACTGCTGTCCCCCTCTACCAAACGCCCCTCTGTCTTCACCCTCAGGAATCTCATCCAGCCACACGATTCCATCGATATTGGAAGCAACAACTTCAGCTCTACGAATAGGATTCTAATAAGACCAAAGTCGTAAATTGTTGGTTAATTTAAGGTGTTTTAGTTACGTTAGTTCGTTTGTTCGATTTTACTGTGTTGGAAAGAGTTAAAGATAAGATTATGATTGGATTGTTTCTGGACCATATTAACTCCCAATTGCTAACCTGTTACCACTCTTTGTGGGAACTCGTACCGATCGTGTTTTGTTGTAAGTTCGGTCCCCATATTGTGTACCGATGTTAAGTGCTTTAGGTATCGATTGATACTCACCAGAGCTTATGTGTAATTTTACTTAAGGTCCTCATTCCGTAGGTCGCGTCTCGTCTTTACTTATTGTGCGCACCTTGGGATCCTACCGTTGAATATCATTCTTCTCACCGGTACATTATTACTTGCATATGCCATATCTTGCCCGGCTCATAGTCGCGGTAATATTCATGGCCGATTTAGTAATTCAATAGATTCACCCCATCCTCAAGTCTGCCTTGCAACAGCTCATATCTGCAAATGATCTGTTGCTTCAGTCCAAGGGGGATATAATCTACAACAGCAGTATCAAAGCAAGCCCAAAGCAAGGGCTTTGCTAGGATAGCAGCAACATCATCCCCAAACGCTCCGTGAATTGTAAGAGCCACTAAAGCACAGAGCCATTCCTCAGTCAGTCCACTGTCATCCTTCTCCTTGTACAAGCAAATTCCCCGATGGCAAAGCTTGCTACTAGCATTGATATCCGGTCAGTCCAACTGCACATCCAAGTACCAATCTTGAATACTCTTAGTCTTCCATCTAGCTCTATAGTTGACATCATTGCGAGTCGCGCCTCCTCTCCTAGCCATAGTTGTAGCCCACTTCTTAACTGAATGAGTCCCTAGCCTTTGCTGCCTTCCAAGGGGCCTAAAGTGATTGCCTTCTATGATAGCCTTCAGAGCCTTTTGGTATGCTATCTTGCACTTGTTGGCTTCCTCGTTCTGGGCTTTCAGTGGCGACCTGGAGTCTGTATCTCCCTCAGCAAACAGCCATTGATTCAATCGTCCCGCCCCACTACCAAGCCATGCCTCCAGGTAGATAGCAAGGCCAATTAGTACACAGTATCTGCGATCCATAGCACCCATCACCAGCTGTAATGGACAATCCCCCTCGTCATGGACATTATTTGACCACCTCATCTGAATTGTAAGATAGCCAGTTTATGTACTACTAACCTGCAAGTTGGCCTTCTTCATGTGTGACGAGCCATCCCCTCTTGCAATCAAGTGCAGTTGAACTCAGAGCATCGCCATGCGCCGGAGGGTTTGAAGACTGTCGCCCATGGCTGTGAGGTCAAGCATTTGAGCAAACTCTTCATGTGTGAAAGCTCTATCAGCAGACGTTTTGATGCCAAGCTGCTGGGTTTCCTTCTTAGCCACAGCTTTGATCAGTCAATTGATCTTGATAGATCTAGTAGGATTGCCTGTCTCGTTTGTTTTGTCCCAAGCTGCAGTGTTAGTCATGAAGTAGGAGATAGCTTTCTTCCAATATCTCAAAGTGCTAGATTGCCCACCAAGTGGATTATCATCTATTCCTGGATCCTCTATCCCATACACCTTCAAACACATTCATTTGTAGATGTGATCTGGTTTAAGAACCGTGTTGAGCTCTTCCTGGTTGAACACCCGGTTGGTGGCATATTCATGCCCTCCAGCAATATGGGACATCAACTCCAACAAAATCCAGTGGTATCTTAAGAGCTGAGTGGGGGCATTTACATCATTGGGTAGAATTGGACCCGGTCCCCTTTGGGCCAGTCCTCTTGCTTGACGGGGGATTGTTGGTCTTCTTGTTGTTGTCGTTGTTGCTGGGGCCGGTGCATCATCCTCTACTAGGACTTCATCATTGTCCTCGTCGGCGTCATCTAGGACTTCATCCTCATCCCCATCATCAGCAGCTAAGGCTAAGGCAGCTAGCTCACCTAGGCCATTATCTTCTTCATCATCATCCTCCTCCTCCTCCTCCTCCTCATCGTCCTCGTCCTCGTCGTCCTCCTTGTCCTCCTCCTCCTCCTCCTCCTCTGGAGGCTCCAGTTTGTCGTCGTCAGAGTCACCAGCATCTTTTGCTTCTGCAGCTGCTGCAGCTCTTTGCATGACAGCTCGCGCACACCAGATTGCTGCAAGGTCTTTTGCTTGCTGCACAACCCTTGCCTCCTCCCTTGGTGTTCTTGCTGCAGGATCCATGTCAGCTAAAGCTGCTGCTACTTGTTGGGCTCTAGCACAGCGTTCAGGCCCTTTCACGGGCCCAAATGTTCTTTGGATCCATGCTCAGCTGACGCGGCATCTTGTTGTTTGCTTCTTGTTGCTTGTTTTGTTGCTTGCTTCTTGCTTGTTGCTAATTCGTTAAATCGATTGTTTGCAATTAAATTCATCGATCGAAAAAAGTGAGCTAATCCGAGTGAGTGAGCTAATCTAATCTAATCTAATCTAATCTAATCAGAGTGCGATCGATCGACGATTTGCATGTGTATGAGAATTAAGAGAGCAAAAGCACATAAAATTATTTCCTTGTTTATCGATCGGTAATAAGCGAGTCACTCACTATTTGGGAGCTGCATATAAGTGCTGAGTCACTTGCTATCCGTGAGTTGCATAAGTTGCGCACCTCCGTGGGAAAATGCAGGGCTACAAGGTGCATATGCACCTTATTTTGTACGTAAAAATTACTACTAAAAAATTATTGGAAAACGGGACACAACAAGCAACAAGCAACAATTAATTAATATACGTATTTAAGTAACTTTAACCACCAAAGGTGGATCTAAACTACTCAGTCTGTATCCAGACTTTAACATCGCCTCAATCAAAGAGAGTTTAAGCCCCAAGTTGTAGAACGACAAATTTGACAAACGAATCCTGAAAGCAAGCAGGGAGAGTACAAGTGAAAACTGTTGAAGGATACCGGTAGCATAATCCGAACGGGGAGCAGCTACCAACAAACAGGCAGGAGGAAGGGTAAAATACTGGGAGCCGCAGGGTGTGCAGAGGTGGGTAACTGGGGGAAGAACTAGGAAGGGCACCAGGTGGAGCAACCCTGGGTGCGGAAGGTGGTGATACAGTGGGAGCAGCGCTGGGGACAGCGCCAGGAACCACACTGGATGCAGCACCAGGAGCAGCACTGGTGGGTGCAGAACCGGGTCATACACTGGGAGAAGCACAGGGGTGCAGAAGATGGTGATATATTGGAAGCAGCGCCAGAAGCCAAACTTGATGCAGCTCGAGGAGTATCACGAGGTACAAAACCTGGTGAGAAACTGGAATCAGCGCGGGGTGCAGAGCCTGGTGAGAAACTGGGAGCAGCACTTGGTGAAACACTGTAGCAATGTGGGCTGCACTGGGGGAGACACTGGGAAAAGCACTGGGGAAAGCGCTGGGTGAAAAGTTTGGCCCATCCTTTAGGATCCATTCAGCCAAGCCCTCATCAAGGCAGCCTCCTGGCGATACGGCTGCTGGGACGGGAGAGGGGCTGCAAAGTGTCTCCTGGCAAGCTGGATGGTCGCAAGCCATTGACGCTTGGCAGTAAGAGTGTAACCACGGAGCACTTGGAGTGGAATCTGGAGGAGGGAGTGAGATTGAGGCAGAGCACCAGCTAAGCCAATGGCCAATTCAGATGAGATGGAATCATTGAGAGATTGGTGTTGTTCTGACTCAAGCAACCCTCCAGTGCCATGGAGCCGTTGGTTTCGGTACGTCCAGAGATCCCAACAGGTGAGGAAAAATTGATGAATCACTGCAGTGGCCCATCGACGAGGAGATCGTTTGCTACCAATTGAAGAATAGTAATCAGCTTGAATCTGATGCCAGAGGGGGGTCCACCTCCCAAGGAACCAGTTGTGCCAACCAATACGACGCTGAGCCCTTATAGCGGATGCAATATCAGGGGAGTAGGAGGAAGGGTGGATACCCCTACCTTGACGAACCCTAGTGGTGACATCCACAATGGCGAGAGCCAGTGAAGGGTCTGTAAGCTCAGAAGTAAGGCGCTGTTGCAAAGGGCCCCGAAAGGAAGACAAGCAGTGCTGGACAGCCCCGGGGTCAGCACATGAAAGAACGTGGGAAACCTTTTCCTCATCTTGGGCACACAGAGGGCATCGAGAGTGATCCTGGTGCTGGTAATGAAGTAACTGATTGCCAACACCAATACAACCCGAAGCAAACTTGACAAACCACCGCTGCATACCAGGAGGGAGGCGCTTGAAAGCAGAGTGATGGGCACACCAATGGATAGAATCGGAGACTTGTGGTGGAATGGAGATGTCGTGGTGAGTGTGCCAATAATGAAGAAGTGGAGGACCTGAAATAAGAATGTGCAAGGCATCTCTGTCAAAGCGAGAGCATTTGAGACCCTTCTGTGAGAGGGCCCAGGGCTCAAACACAAGTCGGGGATAGTGGTAAGGAGAAGAACGTTTCATGGATAGAAATGCCTTGGCCAAGCCATCAACTTGATGATTGCGAAGCGCCCACCAGTCAAGAGAGAGACCCTCTTGATGACCCCGAACCCACTTGAAGGTGACAGTGATTGGAAGAGCAGAGAGCATATTGCGAATGACATAGACATAGTCAAAAGATTTCTGAGAGATAGACAAGGGCCAGGTTCCCTGAGCCTGTTGAAGAGCCGTATCCCCGTCAAGGGCAATGGTGAGTGAGCCGGAGGGTACATCATAGAGGTCCACCAGAGCCATACAGCAGGTGAGGACGCCAATGATGCCAGCCAATTCACTCCGGTAGGAAGACTGATCTTCAGGGGAGCCACTGACAAGGTTAGATCCAGTGAGGAACAAGGAGGGAGACTTGGTGGAGGTGTTGGGGGAAAGGATGAAGGAAGATGTACCTCGGAGGAGAACGGGATCATAAGAGCCGTCACAGACAGCGCTGGCAGAGCCACGCAGAATGGCATCGGCAAGAGCGTGACATCCATCCTGGGGAAGGGAGTATTGATGGAGAAGGACGCGGGGACAACCGCAGAGAGCATCAAATCTATCCTCTGGGGTGGCAGGAAGACACTGAAAAGGATCGTAGGTCAAGGGGTCTTCGTCTGGTGGATGAGAGATTAAGGAGGATTGACTGACAATCCGGAACACATTCCCACTGGGAAGGAGGGATACAACAGTGTCTGCACTGGTAGGTTTAGCACAAAGGATGGTAGTGTTAAAGCTATAACGACCTCGGCCTTGCGAAGAACCGACCCTCCAACCAGTGGGGCATTTGAAGAAGAGCCGGTCAGTAGAACGGCACAAAAACCAGGGCCAAACAGAGGAGGACTCGGTTGACAGCCAATGCCCCAGGTGAAAGGAGGGGTGGAAAGCTCGGTCCGAAGGCAGAGCCAACGGGGGTAAGAAGGATTTCCGAAGGGCACGTTGCCAGAGCTGAAGGGCGGGAAGATGCCACGGAGGGGGGCATCGAGGCCAGTCAAGGTGAGCGCAAAGATGGTTGGAGGACTGCAGCTGGAAGGCCATAGGAGAAAGCCGTGTGCCATCTGCAGTGCAGATATCAGCAAGGGAGATAGCCTGGAGAGACATCCTGATGAGATTCAGAAGAGACAGGTCGGCGCCCCGAAAGCCAGCAGTGACAAAAGCTTGCATGAGGTAGCAGTCATTCACTCTAAGCAGAGGAAGTGTAGGAAAGTCTTTCACCATACTCACAGGGTGCATAGAAAAGAAATGCCACACATGCTTATACCAGCAGGGAGTGATATAAGAGGCATATGGCTGATAGGGGGTAATACCGAGATGAAAAGGGATCCCCAGTTCAAGCCGAAAGGCTTCAGCTGTAAGCCTAAGAATATGGCCTGTCTGGGAACCACGGACAGATTCCTGAAGCAGGGTAGCAATGTGGCTGAATTCCTGGAGAAGGAAAGGGTGTACGAAACCAAAGCCTTGATACAAAGATGGACCATAGAAGACCTTGTGAGGAAAGTTGCGAGACATGCCGGCCTTGTTGAGCACGGGGACCAGAGTTGGTTGGAGAATGCGGTTCCAGGTAGAAGCGCTGAGCTGAGTGACGGGCATGGGGTATTCAAAAGACTTCATAAATGAGTACCTGAAGGTGTAGAGGGAGGTGTTCTTCTCGCACTTGGAGGACCTCATTTGAGATCCAAAGGACTGGGACTGGGTCTGCAGGTGATCAACTTGAGCTTCCTCATTGCCGTCCATAGAAATGTAGACACCCAGAGTCTTGTCAGCGTGATCAACCTCAAAACGGTCAAGAGGTGATTGGGCACCAGATTTGTCAGTGATGGTGAAAACACCAGGCATTTCATCAACAGAACGATAGGCCCAACCAGAACCAGTCCACTTGAAATCTATCAAGTAGCAGAAGGACTTAGCAGGTTCAATAGCGCCACCAGTAGCAATGAGACCACCAGCCCAGCGGTCTAAAGCGGCCTGAAAATCAACAGCCAAAGCCTCACCAGAGGTAGTAGAGGAGGAACCGGCACAAAAAAGATCAGTATCATCCACAAAAGCAAAACCAACCAAGGAGACCAGCTGAAGGGATAGGGAGGTGAGGAGATGAACCCCATGGCCTGCATTCTGCATCATCCGGAAAAGGATGGTAGACACCAGAGCCCACAGAGTTGGGCCAAGACCGTTGCCTTGCCCAATCCCACTGAGAGGAATAGATTCATCACCATACATAGGACCGGACCGGCCAAATCCAGTTTTAATGTGATGGGTAGCACACTGGAGAGTGGAGAGTAGAACCTCGCAAACATGAGCCGGAATCCCAAAGCTTTGGAGGGTGAGACTGGCAATGGGATGGGAGATTCGGTCATAGCAGCCCTTGGCATCATTCATTGCAACCGCCCCCGAGCGGCGCTTCTGGCGGAGGACATCACAAATAAGCTTCTTGTTAAGACAAGTGTTGATGGCTTTGTGATGCTTCCGGCTGCCATGTTGGTCGACTACCACCGCGTTGGCCTGTTCAGCATGAGCGAGAATGCGTTTACCGATCATCTTGTTGTTGATCTGGAACTCAGGAGACATCAGTTGGATGAGTCTCATCTTGTCAACACGGTATTCACCAGGTTTCTTGAAAATTTCAACGTCGGTGATAACCTGCCAAGCAGAGGGCGAGAAGCCAGCAAGCAGAGGAGCAGTCCGCATCAGAGTATCAAAGGAATTCAGCTGAGTGTCCAAGGCAAAAGATTTATGGTGGGCAAAACTGAGGCAAGAAGGCTCACCAGCAGTGCGTTCCTTCTGGCATTTCCAGGCAGCAGCATTGTCAGCAGGGCTAACAGAATAGTCAAAGGGAGGCAAGGACTTAATAGCAGCGGGCACTTGAAGGCAAGTAAGAAATTCAGTCAGGTACTGGTCAGTTCCTGAAGGAGGGACGTAAGTGCCGGCAAGGACATCAGCTGAGGAAGGTCCAGTACCCAAGTAGCCGAAGGCCTGAATGAATGAGGGAGACATGGAGGGAGTGTCGAGGCATTGTTGTTGACGGCAGACATTGGAGGCAGCCATGGCTGGCACCATGGCAGATTGAGACTCCAAGACTTGTTCAGTGCCATCAGAGCCAACAGCAACCGCTTTCAGAACAGCAGGCTTTGAGAGACGACCAGGGATAGCGTGAGCAGCGAGCCCTAGATCCCGTTGGAGCCGTTCACGGCGCATGCGGGCCCGAATCTGAGAGGCGCTCTGGTTGTAGGGCTTGCCTTCAGTAAGAAGGGCATCCACCAAACCTTGGTTGAAGGAGTCTCGCCACAAAGGAGCCAGGACTTTGACAGCACGGTATTGCTTGTAGGCTTGCTTCAAATGGAGGACGGCCGTGGCAAGATCACAGTGTTCACCCTTGTATAAGGAAAGTTTACATGCCAAGCGCTTCACCTTGGTGTGACTGGTGGAGACACCTTGACGAAGCTGCACAATCCGCCTCCAAAAATCTATGGTGTCACGGTAAACCTGGAGCTTGGGGGACCACGGAATCATGCCGGTGCGAAGCCGGCAAAGATGGTGTTCAACAGACAGCCGGATGGAGGCAGAGGTAGCATGGAGGACATCATAGGTAGTGATGAGAGTATCGCGCACAGTGGTATCACCAGATAAATACAGTGCCACCAGGTGCTCTAGCTTAGTCTGAAGGGGGAACACACCAGCAGTAGCAAAGGCATGTTTTACCCGCTTGAGATAGCGCTGCCGAAGGTGAGGGTGGGAAGATTTCAGGCGAGGAAGAGAGGATCGCACAGGAGGTGGAAGATATTTGCCCAAGATACTGCCATTACACACTTCGATCCAGAGCAAGCGATGGTCAGAAACCATGCCGTGCTCACCATCAAAAGCACAGTAACCAGCTCGGATGACATCAACATGCTCAGTAGTCCAAAGGGCATCAATGGGAGTCCTGGTAGTATTTCGATTGTGGGTGGCAGGCGGGGAAGTTGAAGGGTGGGTAGTTAAGATGGCATCCTTGAAGCCGAGTGCTGTGAGCTCAGAGGAGAGACCGTCAGACCGGACATCAGAATTATGGTCAATCCCTAAGACAACGGAGTCACCTGCCTCTAGGCAAGCCTGAAGGGCAGCTGTGAGGTCACATCAAAAGAGAATGCGTGGGTTGGGACAGCGAAGATCCTCCTCAGCCTGGAAGTAGCGACAGTGTTGGTTCCAAACAGAGCCAAGATCCCTATCATTTTCTACAGGGCAGTAGGCAGAAAAGATTGTAACCGTAGCTTGAGTCCTCCCCTGAAACCGAACAAAAGTCCACCGGCCAAGCCCCGAAGGATCAGCACCGTGGGCAAGCTTGTGAGAATGAAAGAGCCGGTCAATAGTAAACCCCGTACCACCAGGGATGCGCCACGTGCCAGTGGATGCCTCATGCTTGTTGCTAGCAAGGAAGGTGAAGCTGGAAGGGTAGGGCTGTTTGATGCGAGAGTGAAAGAGGTCACAAAGGGGGAGCTGAGGCTCATTCAGACAATGCTCTGCGTAGAGAGCAACCCCAGCTTTACTTTGAGCAACACGCCGAGAGTTGTGACGGGAACGAGACATGAAGGCTGACTTCCGCTGGGGACCAATATTTTGAAAGGTGATGAGGGTAGAGTTTGGGGACGGAGACTGGGGAAAAGGATGGCCAAAAGCATCAGAATCTGTAGTCACAAGGATGTCCCCATGAAGATTGGATTGTGCGAGACGGGAAGCAGGAGGAGGCAAGGAATGGGAAGAAGGGCTGGAGGAATCCAGGTGGGGATGAGAGTTGGAGGGCATCCCACAGTGCCCTGAAGGAGACATACTAACCATGATCAGACGCATACCGTGTCTGTCGCACGGAAGAGGAAGCGTGTGAGGCATAGGTGTGGAATACGGAAGGCCACAGCAGGTGCGGTACCAGGAGTGGCAGCACAGGAAGCAGCACAAGGAGAAGAATTGGCACTGGATGCAACCGTGGGTGAAGCACTGGAAGGCATGCCAAGGGCACTACTGGGTGAAGCACTGGGGGGCAAACCAAAGGCATTGCTGGAGGAAGCACTGGGAGTGGCCCCTGGTGCAGTGCTGGGAGGAACACTGGGTGCATGTCAGGGGGAAACACTGCGAGCACCAGTTGATGCAGCACTACTAGGTGGAACACTGAAGGCAACCCTAGGTGAAGCACTGGAAAGCAAACCAACAGCCTTGCAGGAGGAAGCATTGGGAGTGGCGCCTGGTGCAGTTCTGGGAGGAACACTGTGGGCAGAGCAGGGTGAAACACTGGGAGCACCAGTTGATGCAGCACTAGGTGGAGCACTGGAGGCAATCCTGGGGGAAGCACTGGAAAGCAAGCCAAATGCATGGCAGGAGGAAGCACTGGGAGTGGCGCCTGGTGCAGTGCTGGGAGGAACACTGGGTGCATATCAGGGGGAAACACTGGGAGCGCCAGTTGATGCAGCCCTAGGTGGAACACTGGGGGCAACCCTAGGTGAAGCACTGGAAAGCACGCCAACGGCATGGCGGGAGGAAGCACTGGGAGTGGCCCCTGGTGCAGTGCAGGGAGGAACACTGGGTGCGTGTCAGGGTGAAACACTGGGAGCACCAGTTGATGCAGCACTAGGTGGAACACTGGAGGCGACCCTAGGTGAAGCACTGGAAAGCAAGACAAATGCATGGCAGGAGGAAGCACTGGGAGTGGCGCCTGGTGCAGTGCTGGGAGGAACACTGGGGAAACACTGCGAGCACCAGTTGATGCAGCACTAGGTGGAACACTGAAGGCAACCCTAGGTGAAGCACTGGAAAGCAAACCAACAGCCTTGCAGGAGGAAGCATTGGGAGTGGCGCCTGGTGCAGTGCAGGGAGGAACACTGTGGGCAGAGCAGGGTGAAACACTGGGAGCACCAGTTGATGCAGCACTAGGTGGAGCACTGGGGGCAACCCTAGGTGAAGCACAGGACAGCAAACCAAAGGCATTGCTGGAGGAAGCACTGGGAGTGGCGCCTGGTGCAGTGCTGGGAGGAACACTGGGTGCATATCAGGGGGAAACACTGCGAGCACCAGTTGATGCAGCACTAGGTGGAACACTGAAGGCAACCCTAGGTGAAGCACTGGAAAGCACGCCAACGGCATGGCGGGAGGAAGCACTGGGAGTGGCCCCTGGTGCAGTGCAGGGAGGAACACTGGGTGCATGTCAGGGTGAAACACTGGGAGCACCAGTTGATGCAGCACTAGGTGGAACACTGGAGGCGACCCTAGGTGAAGCACTGGAAAGCAAGACAAATGCATGGCAGGAGGAAGCACTGGGAGGGGCGCCTGGTGCAGTGCTGGGAGGAACACTGGGGAAACACTGCGAGCACCAGTTGATGCAGCACTAGGTGGAACACTGAAGGCAACCCTAGGTGAAGCACTGGAAAGCAAACCAACAGCCTTGCAGGAGGAAGCATTGGGAGTGGCGCCTGGTGCAGTTCTGGGAGGAACACTGTGGGCAGAGCAGGGTGAAACACTGGGAGCACCAGTTGATGCAGCACTAGGTGGAGCACTGGAGGCAATCCTGGGGGAAGCACTGGAAAGCAAGCCAAATGCATGGCAGGAGGAAGCACTGGGAGGGGCGCCTGGTGCAGTGCTGGGAGGAACACTGGGTGCATATCAGGGGGAAACACTGCGAGCACCAGTTGATGCAGCACTAGGTGGAACACTGAAGGCAACCCTAGGTGAAGCACTGGAAAGCAAACCAACAGCCTTGCAGGAGGAAGCATTGGGAGTGGCGCCTGGTGCAGTGCAGGGAGGAACACTGGGTGCATGTCAGGGTGAAACACTGGGAGCACCAGTTGATGCAGCACTAGGTGGAGCACTGGAGGCAATCCCGGGGGAAGCACTGGAAAGCAAGCCAAATGCATGGCAGGAGGAAGCACTGGGAGTGGCGCCTGGTGCAGTGCTGGGAGGAACACTGGGTGCATATCAGGGGGAAACACTGGGAGCGCCAGTTGATGCAGCACTAGGTGGAACACTGAAGGCAACCCTAGGTGAAGCACTGGAAAGCAAACCAACAGCCTTGCAGGAGGTAGCATTGGGAGTGGCGCCTGGTGCAGTGCAGGGAGGAACACTGTGGGCAGAGCAGGGTGAAACACTGGGAGCACCAGTTGATGCAGCACTAGGTGGAGCACTGGAGGCAATCCCGGGGGAAGCACTGGAAAGCAAACCAAATGCTTGGCAGGAGGAAGCACTGGGAGTGGCGCCTGGTGCAGTGCTGGGAGGAACACTGGGTGCATATCAGGGGGAAACACTGGGAGCGCCAGTTGATGCAGCCCTAGGTGGAACACTGGGGGCAACCCTAGGTGAAGCACTGGAAAGCACGCCAACGGCATGGCGGGAGGAAGCACTGGGAGTGGCCCCTGGTGCAGTGCAGGGAGGAACACTGGGTGCATGTCAGGGTGAAACACTGGGAGCACCAGTTGATGCAGCACTAGGTGGAACACTGGAGGCGACCCTAGGTGAAGCACTGGAAAGCAAGACAAATGCATGGCAGGAGGAAGCACTGGGAGGGGCGCCTGGTGCAGTGCTGGGAGGAACACTGGGGAAACACTGCGAGCACCAGTTGATGCAGCACTAGGTGGAACACTGAAGGCAACCCTAGGTGAAGCACTGGAAAGCAAACCAACAGCCTTGCAGGAGGAAGCATTGGGAGTGGCGCCTGGTGCAGTTCTGGGAGGAACACTGTGGGCAGAGCAGGGTGAAACACTGGGAGCACCAGTTGATGCAGCACTAGGTGGAGCACTGGGGGCAACCCTAGGTGAAGCACAGGACAGCAAACCAAAGGCATTGCTGGAGGAAGCACTGGGAGTGGCGCCTGGTGCAGTGCTGGGAGGAACACTGGGTGCATATCAGGGGGAAACACTGCGAGCACCAGTTGATGCAGCACTAGGTGGAACACTGAAGGCAACCCTAGGTGAAGCACTGGAAAGCAAACCAACAGCCTTGCAGGAGGAAGCATTGGGAGTGGCGCCTGGTGCAGTTCTGGGAGGAACACTGTGGGCAGAGCAGGGTGAAACACTGGGAGCACCAGTTGATGCAGCACTAGGTGGAGCACTGGGGGCAACCCTAGGTGAAGCACAGGACAGCAAACCAAAGGCATTGCTGGAGGAAGCACTGGGAGTGGCGCCTGGTGCAGTGCTGGGAGGAACACTGGGTGCATATCAGGGGGAAACACTGCGAGCACCAGTTGATGCAGCACTAGGTGGAACACTGAAGGCAACCCTAGGTGAAGCACTGGAAAGCAAACCAACAGCCTTGCAGGAGGAAGCACTGGGAGTGGCGCCTGGTGCAGTGCAGGGAGAAACACTGTGGGCAGAGCAGGGTGAAACACTGGGAGCACCAGTTGATGCAGCACCAGGTGGAGCACTGGAGGCAATCCTGGGGGAAGCAATGGAAAGCAAGCCAAATGCATGGCAGGAGGAAGCACTGGGAGTGGCGCCTGGTGCAGTGCTGGGAGGAGCACTGGGTGCATGTCAGGGGGAAACACTGGGAGCGCCAGTTGATGCAGCACTAGGTGGAACACTGAAGGCAACCCTAGGTGAAGCACTGGAAAGCAAACCAACAGCCTTGCAGGAGGTAGCATTGGGAGTGGCGCCTGGTGCAGTTCTGGGAGGAACACTGTGGGCAGAGCAGGGTGAAACACTGGGAGCACCAGTTGATGCAGCACTAGGTGGAGCACTGGAGGCAATCCCGGGGGAAGCACTGGAAAGCAAGCCAAATGCATGGCAGGAGGAAGCACTGGGAGTGGCGCCTGGTGCAGTGCTGGGAGGAACACTGGGTGCATATCAGGGGGAAACACTGGGAGCGCCAGTTGATGCAGCCCTAGGTGGAACACTGGGGGCAACCCTAGGTGAAGCACTGGAAAGCACGCCAACCGCATGGCGGGAGGAAGCACTGGGAGAGGCCCCTGGTG
Source organism: Pseudo-nitzschia multiseries (assembly GCA_037355745.1). Classification (NCBI taxonomy): domain Eukaryota; phylum Bacillariophyta; class Bacillariophyceae; order Bacillariales; family Bacillariaceae; genus Pseudo-nitzschia; species Pseudo-nitzschia multiseries. The sequence goes on along the minus strand of CM074784.1, from coordinate 3,455,396 downwards.
CAGTGCAGGGAGGAACACTGGGTGCATGTCAGGGTGAAACACTGGGAGCACCAGTTGATGTAGCACTAGGTGGAACACTGGAGGCGACCCTAGGTGAAGCACTGGAAAGCAAGACAAATGCATGGCAGGAGGAAGCACTGGGAGGGGCGCCTGGTGCAGTGCTGGGAGGAACACTGGGTGCATATCAGGGGGAAACACTGCAAGCACCAGTTGATGCAGCACTAGGTGGAACACTGAAGGCAACCCTAGGTGAAGCACTGGAAAGCAAACCAACAGCCTTGCAGGAGGAAGCATTGGGAGTGGCGCCTGGTGCAGTTCTGGGAGGAACACTGTGGGCAGAGCAGGGTGAAACACTGGGAGCACCAGTTGATGCAGCACTAAGTGGAGCACTGGAGGCAATCCCGGGGGAAGCACTGGAAAGCAAGACAAATGCATGGCAGGAGAAATCACTAGGAGTGGCGCCTGGTGCAGTGCTGGGAGGAACACTGGGTGCATATCAGGGGGAAACACTACGAGCACCAGTTGATGCAGCACTAGGTGGAACACTGAAGGCAACCCTAGGTGAAGCACTGGAAAGCAAACCAACAACCTTGCAGGAGGAAGCATTGGGAGTGGCGCCTGGTGCAGTTCGGGGAGGAACACTGTGGGCAGAGCAGGGTGAAACACTGGGAGCACCAGTGGATGCAGCACTAGGTGGAGCACTGGAGGCAATCCTGGGGGAAGCACTGGAAAGCAAGCCAAATGCATGGCAGGAGGAAGCACTGGGAGGGGCGCCTGGTGCAGTGCTGGGAGGAACACTGGGTGCATATCAGGGGGAAACACTGGGAGCGCCAGTTGATGCAGCACTAGGTGGAACACTGAAGGCAACCCTAGGTGAAGCACTGGAAAGCAAACCAACAGCCTTGCAGGAGGAAGCATTGGGAGTGGCGCCTGGTGCAGTTCTGGGAGGAACACTGTGGGCAGAGCAGGGTGAAACACTGGGAGCACCAGTTGATGCAGCACTAGGTGGAGCACTGGAGGCAATCCCGGGGGAAGCACTGGAAAGCAAGCCAAATGCATGGCAGGAGGAAGCACTGGGAGTGGCGCCTGGTGCAGTGCTGGGAGGAACACTGGGGGGTGCATATCAGGGGGGAACACTGCGAGCACCAGTTGATGCAGCACTAGGTGGAACACTGAAGGCAACCCTAGGTGAAGCACTGGAAAGCAAACCAACAGCCTTGCAGGAGGTAGCATTGGGAGTGGCGCCTGGTGCAGTTCTGGGAGGAACACTGTGGGCAGAGCAGGTTGAAACACTGGGAGCACCAGTTGATGCAGCACTAGGTGGAGCACTGGAGGCAATCCCGGGGGAAGCACTGGAAAGCAAGCCAAATGCATGGCAGGAGGAAGCACTGGGAGTGGCGCCTGGTGCAGTGCTGGGAGGAACACTGGGTGCATATCAGGGGGGAACACTGCGAGCACCAGTTGATGCAGCACTAGGTGGAACACTGAAGGCAACCCTAGGTGAAGCACTGGAAAGCAAACCAACAGCCTTGCAGGAGGTAGCATTGGGAGTGGCGCCTGGTGCAGTTCTGGGAGGAACACTGTGGGCAGAGCAGGGTGAAACACTGGGAGCACCAGTTGATGCAGCACTAGGTGGAGCACTGGGGGCAACCCTAGGTGAAGCACTGGACAGCAAACCAAAGGCATTGCTGGAGGAAGCACTGGGAGTGGCGCCTGGTGCAGTGCTAGAAGAAACACGGGGTGCAGAGCAGGGTGAAAGGATGGGATCACTAGGTGGAGCTGCGCTGGGGGTACCAGTGGAAGCAACCCTGGGTGAAGCACGGGAAAGCACACGGAAGGCGTAACGGGAAAGAGTTGGAGCTGCGCTGGGTGTAACACTGGAGGCAACCTTGGGTGAGGCACTGGGAAGCAGGGCAAATGCGTTGCTGGGGGAAGAACTTGGAATGACACCTGGTGCAGGACAAGGAGAAACACTATGGGCAGAGCGGGGTGAAACGCTGGGATCACCTGGTGATGCACCACTGAGCGCAGCACTGAGTGTAGTCCTGGGTGAAGCACTGGGGGGCAAGCCAAATGCATGGCTGAAGGAATCACTGGGAAAGTTACCTGGTGCCGGGCTAGGAGAAACACTGGGTGCAGATCAGGGTGAAACACTGGGAGCACCAGTTGACGCAGCACTAAGTGGAGCACTGGATGCAACCCTGGGTGAAGCACTGGGAAGCAGGCCAAATGAAATGCTGTGAGAAGCACTTGGAGTGACGCCTGGTGCAGTGCTAGGAGAAACAATGGGTGCAGAGCAGGGTGAAATGGTGGGATCCCTAGGTGGGGCCGCGCTGGGTGTAACAGTGGATGCAACCCTGGGTGAAGAACCGGGAAGCACTCCAAAGGTGTTACGGGGGAGAGCACCTGAAGTAACACCCAGTGCAGGGATAGGAGAAACACGGTGGGGTAGACAAGGCGGGAAGCAGGAGGGGCGGAGGAAGAGGAAGGGTGACTGAGGGATGCAGAGGTGGAATTTGGAGAAGTAGGCATTCCACCAGGCCAGAAGAAAAGGTGCCTAACCATGGTCAGAGGAATACCGTGTCTGTCGCACGGATAGGAGAGAAGCCGGTGCAGAGCTGGTTGAGGCATTGGTATGGCTCAGCTCGCTGATACTGGCGTCGGTGCCGGGAGAAAAAGCTATGGAGGTGAAACCAGAGCGGAGAGGAGAGTTGAGGGCGGTGGGGAGTGTGCTAGCAGGGGACACAATGTCAGCCAAGGCAACGCCTTCAAGAGGGGCAGCAGCCGGAGGGGCACCCAGAACAGAAGTGATGTTGGAAGTGCCAGTGGCAAGAGTAGACATGGACTGGGCATCATCAAAGCCACACCCAGCGCTGTCCTCACGAATCTGAAAAGAGAAGTGCATATCCAGGTCAAAAGTAACAGCGTTGGAAGTGGAGTCAATGGACAGGTCATCATCCACGAGTTCCCAATCACAGACGTCACCACGACCAAAGAAGGGCAGAGCATCCTCCGGCTCCTGGTCCGGTGCAGGGGCATTTTCAACAACCCTTCCTTCAGTGGGATCCCAATGAAAGTCCTCCAACTCAGTGAGACACTCAGTAGAGAACCATTGGCGAACACAAGAGCCATACCGGGCCTCCAGGAAGATAGGAAGAAAGGACAGCATGGCTTGAGCTTCAGCTGAGGTAGTAGTGTTGTACAGGGCCAGGATTTCACCACGGTAGGAGCTGGTGTCAACAGAGAGAAACAGTGGCCATGACCAGTTGTCCCTAGTATGAATTCCCAGAAGAACACGGCGCAAAGTGGTAGCGCCCAGGCCCTGACCCAAATCGACAGGAAGATCCAGGTCAACCACACCTAGAACAGAAGCAGTCTCATGGGTCTGGATGAACTTGGCTTGCCGGTGCTTAGCTTGACGAAGGGTCTTCAGCTTGGAAGGGGAAAGGCATCGGTCAGAGGGATTGGTAGCAGTCTCAATGAACTTGTAGAATTTACCATCAGGAAGGGAGGCTATATCAGACGCAGAGCAGCGATTGAACTGAGCCTTCAATAGCTTGACAGTCTGAGAACGCTTGGTAGAATCACACAAGATGTGAGCGGCTGGGACAGGAGAGGGGTCAGGGGTTCGTGAATTGTCGAGCCAAATGTTCTTCCGGATGACAGCTATAGGGAAGGCTTGAAACCGAGGATGGGTCTGGAGCAGTGCATTGTAATGATTGAGATCAAAACTCTGCATATAGGAACCGAGCAGGAAACCACAGGTGACAGTAGTGGAGGCTTGAATATGATCGTACTTGAAGTCCATTTCACGGTCCTGGAGGCGCTGAAGGAGAGTGTCAGACAAGAGAGCATCCACTGGGACACTGTGTCCAATATATAACCGAAGGTGGGGAGCAGCGCGAACCCGGAGCCAGAGGGAAGCAACATAGAGCTCAAGAGTGCGCCTGTCAGGCAGGGTAGACCAGAGTTTGGGAACGGGCTTAGCCTTGGGGTTAATGCTGGCGCGGGAAGGGAAGACATAGAGGACCAGCTTCCGATCCACCGACCAGAGCAAGCTGAGTGCATCAGTCAGGGACTCCAGCATTTCGTCGTACAAATCACTAGGGCGGGGTGACATCAGCCGGGGAAGAGACAGAGTGAAGTAGGAGCTGTAGGAGCACTTGGTGCCTTCAGTGACATCAACCGGAGCCCTGGAATCACTGGAGCAAACCCCACGCCGTTGAAGAAAGTGAACGACAGAAGAAGAAAGGACAGAAGCAGCTCCAACAGAAGGAAAAAAGGAGACAGACCGAGAACCCGGCGCCGGGGTGGAAGATGCAGAGGCAGCTGAAGGAGCAGGGGCAGGGGGCTTAGTCTTGAAGAACCAATGAGAGCCGAGAACCCGGTTGGCAGACAGCCAAACCAGCCCTTCAGTGCTAGGCAGAAGGTTGCCTTCACAGTACAGGGCATCAAAGCATTCGGGTGACATTTTAGCAAGACCAATTAGACATTTCCTGAGGGCTTGGCCGGGAGGGGATTTGGTCCACACAGCAGAGCCTTGGAAGCAAGCCGAAGCCAGGGAAACCAGAGACTCCACAGTAGCGGTCCTCCAATCAGAAGCAGCAGGATTGACCAGGGCATACACTGGGGCGACGGAGAGACGGCACACATCATGAATGGATTTCTTGTCACTGCCATCCTTCTTGCTGAAGAAGTGGGTAGGACTGGGAGAGGCATTCCAAACTCGGGTCTGCGCTGGAGACTTCCGGAGGCGGTGGATGAAAGATGGGGTAGGGAAACGGCCATCACCATAGAAACGCCACAGGAAGGAAGCAGAGTGGGCCTGATTGGCAGCGGCCAGAGCCTGTTTACGAAGGGCTTGACGATCCAAGCTGGGGGAGGGAGTCAGGGAGGGGGACGGCTGGAGGAGAGACTGCTTAAGAGCTGGGGTAGGGGCGGGACGAGAGGCAGATGGTGCTGGCGGCTGAAGAGCTGAGGGAGTAAGAACAAGCTGCTTGAGAGCGGGAGGCTGAAGGGGGGGAGACTTAAGGGCTGGCTTCTTAGAATTCTGATGAGGAGCAGGCTTCGTAGCAGACTGAGTAGAGGAGGCCACAGAGGAATCAGAGGAAGAGACGGACATGGAGGTAACAGAGGATTGGCTGGTCGAGGAAGAGGAACAAGCAGACAGAGATGCATCTCTCCGGGGGCGAAGAGAGGAAGGAGAAGGAGTGGCCTGGGTAGGAGCTGGGGTAGGGGGGGAGGACTTCTTCAGATGGGCACGCTTGGGGTAGCGAGAGCCAGATGCAGAGGAGCGGGCAGATGAAGAAGATAGAGAGGGCGTGGACTGGAGTCTTTTCTTGGGAGAAGAAGCAGAGGAGCAGCCCTTGCGAGGCTGAGTAGGAGAAGTAGGAGGAGGCATGCTGGGAATCGTAGTAGGGGAGGTTGATGAGGAAAAACGTGATAACGCAGCCAATTACTGGAGTCTGGGAACAGGGATGGGGACGGATCGATTGGAACGCTGTCGTTGGATGGTTCGAGCAGGGGAGCGGCGGTGGGTAGGATCAGAGGCGGTGTGACGGTGTGGCGGTGTGTCGGATGGCTTGATGTAGTCAATAGAGAGGGAGCCCGAGCGACGGAGCGGCTGTATGGTGTAGTCGATCCACAGAGGGAGCAACCAAGCGGAAAGCGTTGGGGAAACGGCTGGCCGACTGGAGAAAATGAAATGGCGGCGACAATCGACGACGACGACGCTTGCTTCGACGGCGCTTGCTGTGGCTGTCTGTATCGTACAACCAAAGGAGTCAAAGGAAGCAAAGGGAACAGAGGAAGCAAAAGAAGCAAAGAAGCAGCAGTCAAACGGGTAGCTGTGGTTGATATCTTGGAGCAGCAGCGAAGGCACCGGCTTGAGTGAGATGTGGACTCAAAACGAAGGTGCGGAGGTTTACTGCTACGTAGAAACTGTACTGGGGACAGTGTAGAGAATGAGGTGTCCCGAAAGCGTACAGCTGCCTAGAAACTGTACGGGAGGCGGTGTAGAAAATTATGTGGTGTACCGGGAACACAACGGATGCCGATGCCACAAGGGAAGCCAAAGAAGCAACCAAAGGAGGCAACAAGCAACCAAACGGATAGCAAAAACAGGAAGAGCAGGTCTAATAAGGGAGGGGGTGTGCCCAGTGTCGGTAGAAACAGAGGGAAGGGGAGAGAGAGAGAGTATAAAGTTAGTCTGTGTAGAATCCTACGTGTTTTGAGTACTGGAAATTCGGAACGTTGGACAACATTGCGAGACGCGAAGTTGTAACAAGCAACAAGCAACAAGCAACAAGCAACAAGCAACAAGAAGCAACAAGAAGCAACAAGAAGCAACAAGAAGCAACAAGAAGCAACAAGAAGCAACAAGAAGCAACAAGAAGCAACAAGAAGCAACAAGAAGCAACAAGAAGCAACAAGAAGCAACAAGAAGCAACAAGAAGCAACAAGAAGCAACAAGAAGCAACAAGAATGACAAGGGCCGACAAGGGCCGACAAGGGCCGACAAGGGCCGACAAGGGCCGACAAGGGCCGACAAGGGCCGACAAGGGCCGGCGCCAACGCCGCCGATGACGCTAAAGTAAAGCGTGGAAATAACATAGAACCTGATAATTGTTACTTGGAGGAGGCCTCCCTTTTAAACTGTTTAGAGAGTTTTTTTTTCTTGCAATAAGATCAACATTGGTATGAAATGTAGTGTAACAATCTAAGCAAAGGTTGACATTGCAGGTCTTGCAGAGTAGTACTACATCCCATTGTCTTTGCACTCCAGCAGCCCACCAATGCAGTGCACACTTGGGACAGTTGCCAGTAGGTGCAGCTGGGAAGTGTGAGAGTGCTGTATTACACCGGATTGCAAAGCAGCCACCTGGTGAAAGGGACATGCCATTCATCTTTGCAAACCTACCAGCAGCAGATGACAAGTCACCTGATAGCCCTGAAGAAATTGACAAGCTAGAGACTGTAGAGGAGGCTTTAAATGGACGTGGGCAGGGACAGACTGGGGTGTAGAGTGTGCCCCATTGTTGACTGAACGATTTTTCTCTTTTTTTGAGGAAAATTGTCCCTTACCATGATCCTTGTTTTTTCCTTTCCCCTTGGAGGAATCGATCTGTTCTTTTTGCTGATCCTCCCTAATACTAGTAGGGAGAAACCCGGACCGTTCTGCTGCTGTCAGAGCACTCACAGTGGTCACCTCTCCAATTTTAGTGAGGTCCGGAAGGGAATCATCCTCAGGGAATGATCCCAAATTACAAGATGTGTCCTTATTCCCTTGAATATTGGCAGGATTGGTCCGGACTTCTTGTGGATTATTGGCAGGTGGTAGGGGAAGAGGTTAGTGTGCTTGGATTGCAGTCAGAGGCCCTGTGGAAGGCTGGGTGTATGATTTAACCATGGTCAATTTTGGGTATTAAAGGGTGCATGGTGTTTAATTTTTGTCTTTACCAAACTTTTGGAGCTCACTGCTGGGGAAGTTTCAGCTTGTAGGACCTGTGGGATAGATCATTCTAGACCAAAATTTTACTTAGATAACGAGTATGCTGTTGGTTTGATCTAGAAATTGATTTTAAGATTACCAAAAACCCTCCAAAAATCCGTACATAAGGTGCATATACGCACCTTATCCAATTAAGGGCTAGAATAAATAATTTGTGGAGTTGTTAGTTGAACATTTAACACTAACCCTAAGTTGACAATGTAACATTCTAGACAGAGTGTACTAGGGGGTTTTGGGGGGGGAACTTAGAAATATTTTAAAAAAATCTTTTTAACAAGTATCCACAGTACAAACCCAATCACTAAAAACATTTAAAAACAGGACCCAAATAATTATTTACCAAAATGATATGCTTTGTCTAAAAGCAAGAATAGTAATATTTAGTGGCAAGCATTCATTTTAGTGGTAGCATTCTCTCATTTTTAAGGTTGCATGTAACCATAAGATTAAACCTAAAGTATATATCAAAAACTCATACAATTCAAAGAAGTTTCAGATCAAGTCAAGTTGATCAAGTGTACCGTACAATTCAAGCAAGCATAAAATTCAATCATGTGATCAAAATCTGTTTTAGATCAATTTAATCAAATGTATCCTGCAATTCAATTGGTGGAGTTGTCAGTTGAACATTTAGCGTTAACCCTAAGTTGACAAGGTAACCTTGTAGATGGAGTGTACTGGGGGGAGGTGGGGGGGGGGGATGTAGAAATATTAAAAACTGTTTTTAACAAGTAGTCATGGTACAACCCCCATCACTAAAAAGATTTAAAAACAGGACCCAAATAATTATTAACGGAAATGATATACTTTGTCTAAAAGCAATAGTAATATTTAGTTGAGCGTATTCATTTATTGAATTACTAAACGGAACATAATGATTCACACAGCGAATATACACGTGAGGAAACTGCATATGCTACAATTTGGATATGTATGCCGGAAATATAAATATTCAGTGGTACTATCCCAGGGTGCGCACAATAAGTAATAAATCGGGCGCATACAAAAATAGGACCATAAGTATATCATACATATGCATTGGTGAATATCAATCGATACTTAAGGTACTGAACAAAGGTACGAAGTACGACGATCGAAACCCCCACAAAAGAAACAACAGATTAGTAATTAGGAGATAAGTATGGTCCAAAAACAATCTGATCATAATCTTATCAATAACTCTTTCCGACGACGTAAAAGTAACAGATAAAATAACAAGTAATAACTACAGAACGATCTTTGGTTCTATTATCATTTTTATGGTAGCATACTCTCATTTTTATGGTTGCACGTAACTATAAGATCAAACCTGCATATAGATCAAAAACTTATAAAATAAAAATAAGTTTTAGATCAAGTCAAGTTGATCAAGTGCACCGTACAATTCAAGCAAGCATACAATTCAATCATGTGATTCAAATCTGTTTTAGATCAAGTTGATCAAATGCATTGTACAATTCAATTGAATTGTAGAATTCAATCATAGAATCATATGATTAAAATCTGTTTTAGATCAAGTCAAGATAATCAAATGTACTGTATGATTCAAGCAAGCATAAAATTCAATCATATGATCAAAATCTGTTTTAGATCAATTTAATCAAATGTATCCTGCAATTCAATTGGTGGAGTAGTTGAATTTTTAACACTAAACCTAAGTTGACAAGGTAACCGTGTAGACGGAGTGTACTAGGGGGGAGGCGGGGGAAGAATGTAGAAATATTAAAAACTGTTTTTAACAAGTAGTCATGGTACAAACCCCATCACTAAAAACATTTAAAAACAGGACCCAAATAATTATTTACAGAAATGATATACTTCATCTAAAAGCAATAGTAATATTTAGTGGCGCGCATTCATTTTTATGGTACTAGCATTCTCTCGTTTTAATGGTTGCACGTAACCATAAGACTAAACCTACATATTATATAGATCAAAAACTCATACAATTAAAATCTGTTCCAGATCAAGTCAAGTTAATCAAGTGTACCACACAATTCAAGCAATCATACAATTCAATCATGTGATTCAAATCTGTTTCAGATCAAGTTGATCAAATGTATTGTACAATTGAAATGAATCATAGAATTCGATCATAGAATCATACAATTAAAATCTGTTTTAGATCAAGTCAAGATAATCAAATGTACTGTATGATTGAAGCAAGCATAAAGTTCAATCATATGATCAAAATCTGTTTTAGATCAATTTAATCAAATGTATCCTGCAATTCAATTGGTGGAGTAGTTGAATTTTTAACACTAGCCCTAAGTTGACAAGGTAATCGTGTAGATGGAGTGTACTGGGGGGAAATGGGGGGAATGTAGAAATATTAAAAACTGTTTTTAACAAGTAGTCATGGTACAAACCCCATCACTAAAAACATTTAAAAACAGGACCCAAATAATGATCAAGTGGAAATGAGATGCTTTGTCTAAAAGAAATAGTAATATTTAGTAGTGGCGCGCATTCATTTTTATGGTACTAGCATTCTCTCATTTTAATGGTTGCATGTAACCATAAGAATAAACCTACATATAGATCAAAAACTCATACAATTAAAATCTGTTCCAGATCAAGTCAAGTTAATCAAGTGTACCACACAATTCAAGCAATCATGCAATTCAATCATGTGATCCAAATCTGTTTTAGATCAAGTTGATCAAATGCATTGTACAATTCAATTGAATCATAGAATTCAATCATAGAATCATACAATTAAAATCTGTTTTAGATCAAGTCAAGATAATCAAATGTACTGTATGATTCAAGCAAGCATAAAGTTCAATCATATGATCAAAATCTGTTTTAGATCAATTTAATCAAATGTATCCTGCAATTCAATTGGTGGAGTAGTTGAATTTTTTAACACTAGCCCTAAGTTGACAAGGTAATCGTGTAGATGGAGTGTACTGGGGGGAAATGGGGGGAATGTAGAAATATTAAAAACTGTTTTTAACAAGTAGTCATGGTACAAACCCCATCACTAAAAACATTTAAAAACAGGACCCAAATAATGATCAAGTGGAAATGAAATGCTTTGTCTAAAAGAAATAGTAATATTTAGTGGCGAGCATTCATTTTTATGGTACTAGCATTCTCTCATTTTAATGGTTGCATGTAACCATAAGATCAAACCTGCATATAGATAAAAGAACTCATAAAATTAAAATAAGTTTCAGATCAAGTCAAGTTGATCAAGTGGAAATGAGATGCTTTGTCTAAAAGCAATAGTAATATTTAGTAGTGGCGCGCATTCATTTTTATGGTAGCATTCTCTCACTTTTATGGTTGCATGTAACCATAAGACTAAACCTACATATAGATCAAAAACTCATACAATTAAAATCTGTTCCTAGAATTCAATCATAGGCTTGAATCATCAACTTGAGTCGTGGAATGAAATCATTGACTTCGATCAATAGACTTTGAATGATACAATTGAGTCATAGACTTGAATCATGGAATCAAATCATGAATCCTTGAAGTGGATAATAGATTTGAGTCAAAGAGTGGAATCATAGAGTTGAATCATGAAATTGAGTCATAGAATTGAATTGTAGATTTGAGTCATGGACTAGAATCATAGACTCAAATCATGGAAGTGAATCATAGAATTGAATCATAGAATTGAATCTTACTCTTGAATCATAGAAATAAATCATAGACAAGAATCGTAGACTTGAGTCAAAGAATTGAATCATAGAATTGAATCATGGTGAATCATGGAAGTGAGTCAAAGAATTGAGTCATAGAATTGAATCATAGAATGATGAGTAATAGAATGGAATCATAGAAATTAATCATAGAAATGAATTGTAGGTTTGAGTCAGACTATGGAATCATAAACTGGAATCATAGACTTAAATCATTAAATTGAATCATTGACTGCTGGAGTCAAAGAATTGAATCATAGACTTAAATTATATACTTGAATCATAAAATTGAATCATGGACTTCAATCATGGAATTGAGTCACAGAATTGAATTGTAGATTTGAGTCATGGACTGGAATCATAGCCTTGAATCATAGACTTGAGTCAACGAATTGAGTCATAGAATTGAGTCATAGAATTGAATCATGGAAGTGAATCATGGAAGTGTGTCAAAGCATTGAGTCATAGAATTGAGTCATAGAATTGAATCATAGAATGATGAGTAATAGAATGGAATCATAGAAATTAATCATAGAAATGAATTGTAGGTTTGAGTCAGACTATGGAATCATAAACTGGAATCATAGACTTAAATCATTAAATTGAATCATTGACTGCTGGAGTCAAAGAATTGAATCATAGACTTAAATTATATACTTGAATCATAAAATTGAATCTTGGACTTCAATCATGGAATTGAGTCACAGAATTGAATTGTAGATTTGAGTCATGGACTGGAATCATAGCCTTGAATCATAGACTTGAGTCAACGAATTGAGTCATAGAATTGAGTCATAGAATTGAATCATGGAAGTGAATCATGGAAGTGTGTCAAAGCATTGAGTCATAGAATTGAGTCATAGAATTGAATCATAGAATGATGAGTAATAGAATGGAATCATAGAAATTAATCATAGAAATGAATTGTAGGTTTGAGTCAGACAATGGAATCATAAGCTTGAATCATAGACTTACATCATTGAATTGAATCATTGACTGGAGTCAAAGAATTGAATTATATACTTAAATTATATACTTGAATCATGGAATTGAATCATGGAATTGAATCATAGATTTGAATCATATAATTGAGTCATGAGATTGAATCATGGATTGGAATCATAGACTTGGGTTGATGAATTGAATAATAGAAATTAGTCATAGAACGGAATCCTTGACTTGAGTCATGAAAATGAATCATACTATAATCGACTTAAAGACCTGACTCATAGACTTGACTCAAAATTGAATCATAGACTTGAATCATAGACTTGAATCATAGACTTGGATGAGGGAATTGAATCATGAAATTGAATCATGGAATTGAATCGTAGACTTGGATTGATGAATTGAAAGATAGATTTGAGTCATAGTATGGAATCATTGACTTGAGTCATGAAATTAAATTACATAATTGACTCATAGACCTGATTCATACACTTGACTCAAAATTGAATCATAGAATGGATTCATAGAATGGAATCATAGTCTTGGATGATGGAATTGAATCATGCAATTGAATCATGGATTTGAATCATGGAATTGAATCATTGATTTGAATCATGGAATCGAATCATGAATCATGGAATTGAATCATATACTTGGATTGAAGAATTGAATGATAGATTTGAGTCATGGAATGGAATCGTTGACTTGAGTCATGAAAATGAATCATATAATTGACTCATAGACGTGACTCATAGACCTGATTGAAAATTGAATAATAGACTTGAATAATAGAATGAAATCATAGACTTGGATGATGGAATTGAATCAAAGAATCGAATCATGGATTTGAATCATGGAATTGAATCATGAATCATGGAGTTGAATCATGGATTTCAATCATAGACTTGGATTGAAGAATTGAATCATAGATGCGATTCATGGAATGGAATTGTTAAATTGAGTCATGAAAATGAATCATGTAATCGACTCATAGACCTGACTCATAGACTTGATTGAAAATTGAATAATAGAATTGAGTCATAGAATTGAATCATAGACTTCTATGATGAAATTGAATCATGGTTTTAAATCATGAATCATGGAATTGAATCATGGAATTGAATCATAGGCTGAAGTTGTTTAGTAAACACGCGAGCTCAGGAGGCAGGGAATTTCGAAAATAAGATAAGTGAATCATAGAATTGAATCATAGACTTGTATCATGGAATTAAGTCAAAGAATTGAATCATGGAATTGAATCCTAGAATTGAAACACAGACTTGAATCATGGAATTGAAGCATAGACTTAAAGTACTGCATTGAAGCATAGAGTTTAATCTTGGACTTGAGTCATAGTCTTGAATCATAGAATTAAATCATACTAGAATCATTGATTTGAATCATAGAATGGAATCATAGAATGGAATCATAGAATGGAATCATAGAATGGAATCATATAATTGAATTGTAGAATTGAATTGTAGAATTGAATCATTGTATTGAATCACAGACTAGATTAGTAGAATTGAATCATTGAATTGAATCATAGAATTGAATCATAGAATTAAATCATAGTATTGAATCATAGAATTGAATGTTAGAGTTGAATCATATAATTGAATCACAGAATTCAATCTCTGGCTTGTTGTTGAACCATAGAACTGTATATTAGTTTTGAATCACAGACTAGAATCATTTATTCAATTCATAGTTTTGAATCATAGGATAGAATAATAGAATGGAACCATAGGATTGAATTATATGAATGAATCATAGACTAGAATTTTATAATTAGATCACAGACCATAGAATTAAATCTTAGACTTGAATCATAGAAAGAATTGAATCATAGATAAGAATCTTAGACTTCAATTTTAGACTTGAATCATAGATTATAATCATTCATTTGAATTGCAGAATTGAATTATAGAATTGAATCATTGAGTTGAATCATCCACTAGAATCATTGATTTGATTCATAGATTTCAAATGTGGAATTGAATCATTGAATGGAATCATAGAATGCTATCATAGAATGGAATCATAGAATACTACAAATATGTAAGGAAACTACGTACACAACAACTCCACAGGATCCCTGCAAAGCACTAATATTTAGTGGCATGCATTCATTTTTATGGTACTAGCATTCTCTCATTTTAATGGTTGCATGTAACCATAAGATCAAACCTGCATAAAGATCAAAAACTCATAAAATTAAAATAAGTTTCAGATCAAGTCAAGTTGATCAAGTGGAAATGAGATGCTTTGTCTAAAAGCAATAGTAATGTTTAGTAGTGGCGCGCATTCATTTTTATGGTACTAGCATTCTCTCATTTTAATGGTTGCAGGTAACCATAAGACTAAACCTACATATAGATCAAAAACTCATACGATTAAAATCTGTTCCAGATCAAGTCAAGTTAATCAAGTGTACCGCACAATTCAAGCAATCATACGATTCAATCAAGCATACTATTCAATCATGTGATTCAAATCTGTTTTAGATCAAGTTGATCAAATGCATTGTACAATTCAAATGAATCATAGAATTCAATCATAGAATCATACGATTAAAATCTGTTTTAGATCAAGTCAAGTTAATCAAATGTACTGTATGATTCAAGCAAGCATAAAATTCAATCATATGATAAAAATCTGTTTTAGATCAATTTAATCAAATGTAAATGTATCCTGCAATTCAATTGGTGGAGTAGTTGAATTTTTAACACTAACCCTAAGTTGACAAGGTAACCGTGTAGACGGAGTGTACTAGGGGGGAGGTGGGGGGGGGGATGTAGAAATATTAAAAACTGTTTTTAACAAGTAGTCATGGTACAAACCCCATCACTAAAAACATTTAAAAACAGGACCCAAATAATGATCAAGTGTTGTTACTCTAAAAATCGACCGGTAAGGTATTGGATAATTGAAATTTAAAGAGATGTGAGCTCAGAGAGACGCTCTTATTTTTACTGTGTATTTTACTGTATTCAACCGGTATCCCTGTGTTATTCGTGTTGCATGTAGGGATGTCTAAACCGGACGTAGATCATGTGTAATTCGTCATAAGACAGAGAACACATGATGTGACATAGATATCTTGATACTTGAAGTCATTTTTATCTCTGGAGGAGTATAAGTAACTTTTTCAAGTGTAGAATGGATGTAAATACCGTAGAACGTACGTAAGTACGTTACGTGTATTTTTTTGACCAACAACACACCCCTTGATTCAACACTTAGTGAAGGTATGTTGAATTACAAGTCGGTTCTCCATCTTGTAGAACTCTAAAACCTTAAGTTTGGACCTGGATATTGAGTCGGATGATTGTAATCGTATAATCAAACCAATCGTAAATCAATGAGAGAGGAGAGGTGCGTGAGTATGTGGTGATCGTGAAATCGATGAGAGGGTTAATCGGAGTTGGTCTTAGAATCTTGGAACCAATCAATTGGATGGCTAACGAATCATCAAGTCGTAGGAGACAGTAGGAATTGATATGATTGGAAAATCACGTAGAGAGGGGACATAGACATGACGAAAGTCTGTGGAGATGAAAGCAACGATGTCCAAGAAATTGATTGTCTTGAGTACCAACTGAGCCGAACAAATCAATAGAATCAATCGAGTCGATTAGCGATGATAACTCTGTCAAAGAGATTGGTGAAGAGATCATGGGGAAGGACATTGACTCAAATTGCCGAGAATTGGTTGATAAGAGGACCGATCGACTGTAGATTCACGAAGGGATGTATTGTAGAATCAAACGCCGGCGGAGGGGACGGATGTTGATGGAGAGGAGTTCCATAATTAAAATGGATACTGAGTGGAATCGAGGTTTTGACTCGACCTTGGAATAGAATCAAGTCGATCAAATAGAAACGAGATTAGGGACGAGACAGATTATTGGTTGAGCTTGAGTACTAACTGAGTCGACGGAATCGATCATAGTGGAATCCAAAATCTGAGGGAAGAGGAGACGTGCTTGGATGAAGCGTCTTGGATATCACGGATGGGATGGATAGTCGTCCGAGAGGAGGAATTGGCTTGTCGTTCACAATGGTATCGTGGAATCAAATCTTGGTGCTGTTCTTAGGAAGGAATGGAACATCAATAATTGATTGATTGGAGTATCTACTGGGGATGGACAAGAAGAATCGTAGAGATCGATGGACTCGTATCTTTCTAGAGGAGATTGGAGAATCAGAATCGACGCATGGAAAATTGATCGTAGATAGTCGTAGGATAGGATTGATCCGTATGGAGGAATCAACAATCAATTGAACTGGAACAGAAGGCTCCATTGAAGATTTCAACGGATTTGAACCGAATACTTGGTTGTAGAAACAAAAGGAGTCGTAGATGCGAATGATTGACTTAATCAAGCACAGATCGAATGGTAGAATCGGATCAATGAACCGGTTGATCAGAGAAGACAAGTTATCAATCGTAATCGTCGTAGATTCAAATGCGAAGGGATTGAATCATCGCAATCAGTTGAGTTCAAATGCGAAGGGATCAGTATGATCGTATATCAGATCGTAGAACCAAATCGTAGGGAGAGATTGGCGCATAGTTGTAGACGCAGGATCAAATGTATCGCCGATGGAATGGTAGAATGGAGAATCAGAATCGTCAAATAAGATCAAATGGTATTGTTGTAGGGAGACGATGCTGGATATCAAGTAAATTGCTGGAATTGGAATCGACGCATGGAAACTCGATAAGTAGACTTATTCTGACTTGGTAGGAAGCGGATCTATTGATTCCAGAATCAAATAGCAATTGGTTGAGTGTGGAATACGATTGAGAGATCGGAATCAATATGATCGTATATCAAAATCGTAGAACCAAAAATAGTAGGATATCGATTCGACGTGGTGCCGTAGATACAAAAGGAATGTCGAGAGACGTGTCTTTGGAGAAGAGGAAGACGGACCATGAAAAAGAGATCAATTGTTACTGCTTTGAGAGATCGTAGGAGTCAATATGTTTGTAGAATCAAATCGTAATTGCAGAAGTAGGGATTGACAGTCGAGGGATCAAATATTGACGTAGATTGGGGAATCCGAATCGATTCATTGAAGCTCGATCGTAGATTGTCCTAGATTCAATTGTGGAATCATATCAAAGAGAAGGAGAGATTGCAGAGTCAAGTGTCGACGAAGGGGACAAATGGTGAAATCTATAAATTCCACATGGAGTATTGAGTTGAATCCTTGAAGAGTAGAGCGGATCCAACGTAGTAGGATAGATGGGTCAAGACAGAGGAAGACGCAAATTGTTGGATCGTAGATCAAATCATAGGATTGGTCGCTCCAAGCTGTAGGATAGAATCGTACGTAGAGAATGGAAGAGCGCAGCGACGTGACGATGTTGGTAGTAGGACCAGGTTGGAAACAATCGTTTGGATATCACGGATGGGATAAATAGTGGTCCGAGAGCGACTCAAGCCGTAGGGGAAGAATCAAATGTGGAGAAGAAGAATGGATCATAAATGGTAGGGACAGAGTGGAATGTCCGAGATCGATTCATTGATCGAAGACAACAATGTGAATGATTTGTTGATAATCAAAATTGATTGCGAGGAATGCAAGGAGACCGAGGGAAGGAATCGATCATGAGTGGGCGATCTGGTGAATTGTCAAATCAAATTGGAGACAAGACGGAATATTGATGCGTATCCTGGAAAGGAGGCTCGGGAGGCGGAGAATCGAACGCTGATGTAGGTGTAGCTTCAGTTCAATCGTCAAAGCAAAGGAGAGGAATGGCTCGACGGAGGATCTCAACGAAGGGGAGATAAATGAGAGGAACAATTAGTGATGGATAGGGACAAATCGAACGTCGTTGGAAAGAAGTCGATGTATAGCCCTGAGTTGGTTGTGCGGGAACGACAGAAGACTTAGATCCGTGAGGAGATTGGAGCGGAGACGTATTATTTGCACTGGAGCGGGAAGATCGTGAGGATCTCGAAGGAGGGGAGATCCATGAGGGATTGTGTGTTGATACAGTATATCAAGTCAAGGATCGAAGATCATACCAAAGGCCCATCACTCATATGCTATTTAAGCTTTGAATCTTATGCCTGTCTTGATACTTGAACGCTCATGTATGGTTTTTTTGTTTTGTTAGCGCGTTAAGTAAGGTCGTTTTGTGAATTCGCTTGTGTTGGGTTTATACGAACCGGCTACACACCCCTTGATTCAACACATAGTGGAGGAGTGTTGAATTATTTGTCGGTTCGTTGATTTGTTTCAGTGGGATCCTTGTCTCGTGCGCGGATGATAAGTAAATAAAAGGAGACACCAAGGAGGAGGAGTGATCCGAGACGACAATTGGTGGATCGGAGATGCGTGTCAGCGGAGGATGAAGCCGTAGAAAGAATCAATATGAGTGCGGACGGTAGAGACCGTATCGAGTGGTTGTAGAGTGAAGCATAGAACCAATTGAATATGGTGATTCATAGGAGGCAGATCCAGACAGTTCTGATGAAGTGAGTAGCGAAGGATTGAAAGAACAGTTGGGAATGAGGCGATGGGTAGGTCATAGGAATGAACGGGCATAATCGCAGAGACATATCGTAAATCAAATCGTAGATCGAAATGTAGAGAGAGCGTAGTGCCTTAGAATCGAATCGGATGATCGATAGTGTGGAATCAAGTTGTAGCCCCTATATAGGAAAGGAAGACTTGCGAGTGGTCGGACAAATAATCGAATCATCCATCGTAGATCGAAGCTTAGAAGCAAATCATATCAATTGATTGAGGTGGATTGGATGCTTCAGTATTCATCCCCCTCAAAATGTATGATGCAAGTGAATCATGGACAGATTCGATTATTCGAATAAAAGTACAATCAAAGAAATCGTAGAAATCGATTGATCGTAGATTCTCAAATATCGGTTGATCAGATCGGAGGATCATAGGATTGTTGGGGCGTAGATTGAGCTTAGATTGATCTTAGATGGATAGTATATCAAATCGTAGATCAAATCATAGATCAAATCGTAGGTCAAAACGTAGATTCAGATCCATACAAGTCCACTGAAGTCCAGTGATCGAATTGTAGTATCGTCAAAATACGAATCGTAGAACGCAGGATATAGTTAGTGCCCCACGATTGCAAGGGAAGACTTGTTGATGCGGGTGGAGCAAGTGGTGTATATCCAACGACGAAATCGTATATTCATGTGATTGTAGGTCAAATCGTAGACGAAACGTAATATCATAGGTATCGTTGGAGCGTGGATTGATCTTAGATTGATCATCGTAGAACAACGCGTAGATCGATGATGGGTGGAGAACCAATCCGAAAAGAAAATGACGGGCGAAAAGGAAAAACCGTTTGGTGGGGAAAGAGATTCCAATTTGTGGTGTTTGTTTTCTTTTTCAGAGTGGTGCGTCCACTATCCAAAATACAATCAAGTGTTGGAGGTGCAAAGAAAGAACCGGAAGAACGTGCTCCAGGTGTCGACCGTTGTCAGCAGGGCGGATACGTTGGATCGTAGAATCGATCGGAGCTTGAGTATCAATTGGCTGGCCAACAAAACATCAAATCGTAGAAGCCGTCAGGTCGTAGATCAAATCACAGAATCGTAGACATCAAAGGCGATTGAGTTGATACAACCAGCAATTTGTGGAGAAGATTGTAGACGCAAACGTAGATCTTGTAAAGACTCGTTGTTTGCTGGCGAGAGAGCCAAGAATGCCGTACCGTAGGAGAACGAGCAAAGCAGATGGCTAAAGGCAACTAATTTTTGGATGGGGAAGTTGCGGCCGGTTGCAAGTTTCAGTCAATAGTATCGTAGAAATTGTGCGATGCAAGCAAACATGGCTGAGACAGATATCGCGCATTGTAGGAATGGTTGAGGGAGAGTGAAGGTTTAAAGCAACGAACTCGGATGAGGAAGGTGCAGTCGATTGCCACGTTCAGTCAAAAGCATCGTAGAACCAATTCATCGACAAGATGTTAGCATACAAGTGATACATCTTTATCTTCAAGGCATCGCGATGTTGTTTGGAGAGTCGCAGGACAGGCTGTGGTTTTAAGCCAATCTGACTGCGGCATGGAGAATGCAATGACCGGATGTAGGCAGGAGCGGCGTGTGGACGGTCCTCAGCAAGTGTCTCAGATGGTATCAGCCGATCGTACATCAGAGGCTGTGGTGAAGGTGAGGGAGCTGATTGTGGCAGGCGGCGGAATGTTGCAATTTCATTCCGTGGATTGAAGGTCCAACTGAAGTAAGTAGGCGCCAAAGGTGGGGCAGAATGATGATCCGAATTGGGCATTGTAGATGGGGTTTCATGCGACGCAGTCACAGTGGACTTGTCCTGGCATTGGATTGGAGCCGTATTGGACTTCTCCTGGCATCGTACACGAGAACCTGAAGAGGAAGTGGAGCGTTGGAAGGAGATGGAGTTGGATCGGACGCGGTGGAAGGAGACAGAGTCACTGTTGGGGGAGTATTTCCATGTCCATGTGTAACTGGGAGGAAAGGCCATGCGATAAATTTGTTTAAACGCAATGTATTCAAAATAGGGATCTGGTAGGTCAAGGCAAAATTCATTTTCACAGGAGATGATTCTCCTGGAGAATTTGAGGATATTCGCCACGCGATTGTCATATGACATAGCCGTAGGCATTGGCTCCAGAGACTGAGATGTCTCAAATGCTGCTGCTCGACCGTTTTTGTCATAGACCTTGGCAAATTTGTATGGGTACCATCCTCTTCGGAATCCCCAATGTTGGATGCTGAGTTCCAATTGGATGGTAGGATCCTTATTCCCATCATAGTTGTATCTCGCCGTGCGTGCCGCGATAGCCAGTACTTGATCATCTTGAACCAGTTGTCTTATGCCGTGGTTGTCAACGTACCAAATGTTAGTCTTGTCAAGAAGCAGTTGAATGTGTTCTTTGTATTTGGCAGATACCTCAGATTCAGGGAGATCTTTTGTGATGGATTCAGCGACGAGGGATTTGATGTTGGGAATTGCGCCTGGTCTGAGGGTCGCGGTGCCGTATTTGTAGGATATGAGGCTGATGAGATCAGTTAATTTTTTGGCGTACGCCGCATTCAGGTAGTTTTGGGTGGCAATCTCGTCAGCGTCTATGAACGAGAACTGTATGGCGTTGACATAGTTCCAGTTGGTGAGTTGTAGCCTCATGGCGGAAAATCAAGGGCAGATCGGAGGAGACGAAGGAAACAACGGTGTCGATGTTGCGATGTAGTTACAGACGGAGAATCTTGATAGAAAGATCTGTAGATACAGTAGGTCGGGAATCGATATATGGAGGTATCGAGTGATTGTCGGGATCCTCGGAGGTGCAGAAGAGAGAGCCGATAAAGAGATTTGCGCTGACCGGAAAGACAGAAATAACCGGGAATCGATGTTCGAACTGAGGGGAGGTGCGAAAGAATCGAAAGAATGATCGTTGTCGAAGAATCGTGTCCGTAGAAAGGAGATTGAAGTATCGATTTAATGTCGTTGTTGTTGTAGGCCGTGGAGGTAAACGGGGTAGATGTTAGTTGATCCGAAAAAGTAATCGGAGTATGGGTTTAGTGTAGGTCGTGGATCAAAATATCGAAAGACCGTTGGAATGATCCGCGAAGGTGCAGAAATAACCGGAGGAATGTTCCGATGGAGGAAGAAGATAATCGTCGGACCAAAGGTGGCGTCAGACAAAAGTGACCGAGAGAAGGTGCGGCGGTCGAAGGGATGATTGAAGGAATGTTCCGAAGGGGAAACAAAAGGAACAAGCGTCGGGAATGATTAAAGGAATTAACCGAGGGGTTTTCCTAAGAAGTAACTGGAGACGGGGATCGATGACTGGAGAAATCGAGATGAGAGAACCGGTGTCAACGTCGGTGTTCTCTGATTAACCTCAGTTGGGTCACAATTGCAAGGCGTTGCGCGAAGCAATTGGCGTAGGAGTTGTTGGTTAGGCCGTGGAGGTAAAAGGGATAGAGGTTACTGTTTGATTGGAACGATATCAAAATGAAATATCGAGAGATCGTCATAACGGTCCTTGAAGGTGCAGAAATAACCGAAAAGGAGTATCGACCGTCGGTGTTGCGGTGTAGTTATAGAAGGAGATTCTTGGTAGAATGTTCTGTAGGTGCCGTAGGTCGGGGATCGAAATATTGAAATGACCGAACGAAGGTGCGGTCGTGTCAAAGGGAAGACCGAAGGAATGTTCCGAGGAGCAAACGGTGGTGTGAAAGGTAGTGAATAAAGCAACTATCGTAGGATAAGTGGCAGTCTGTTAGTTTGTTTGAAGTGGTGCGTAGCACAATCAAATGGGCGTTCGATGGTCCTTTAGGAGGGATGATGGACGCGGAAGAAAAAATATGATTGAGTGATTGCAATCGGCGTGTCCGGTGCAATGGGCTTTCATTAAAGACGGCGGTGGTCTTTAGTTTGTAATTGTAACTGTAATCCAGAGAGCTGGTTGTGGGTTACAAGGCTTGTGATAGCGAGTACACCCCCTGATCCACAAGCAGGGAACAGAAGGAAGATGTACGTCCAGGGTGCGGCCCTAAGGAGGAAGGCGCCGCAAGGAACAAGTCCGGGGAAACCTGGAGTGGAGGCCTAAGAGTAGCACACGGATGGGCGACACTACAAGTGTCCTCTGGCGGTAACCGAACAGTTGAGGTGCTGAACGGGCGGAGATAGAGGGCTCTATAACCTGTTGTTACTCTAAAAATCGACCGGTAAGGTATTGGATAATTGAAATTTAAAGAGATGTGAGCTCAGAGAGACGCTCTTATTTTTACTGTGTATTTTACTGTATTCAACCGGTATCCCTGTGTTATTCGTGTTGCATGTAGGGATGTCTAAACCGGACGTAGATCATGTGTAATTCGTCATAAGACAGAGAACATATGATGTGACATAGATATCTTGATACTTGAAGTCATTTTTATCTCTGGAGGAGTATAAGTAACTTTTTCAAGTGTAGAATGGATGTAAATACCGTAGAACCTACGTAAGTACGTTACATGTATTTTTTTGACCGACAACATCAAGTGGAAATGAGATGCTTTGTCTAAAAGCAATAGTAATATTTAGTGGCGCGCATTCATTTTTATGGTACTAGCATTCTCTCATTTTAATGGTTGCACGTAACCATAAGATCAAACCTGCATATAGATAAAAAACTCATAAAATTAAAATCTGTTCCAGATCAAGTCAAGTTAATCAAGTGTACCACATAATTCAAGCAAGCATGCAATTCAATCAAGCATACAATTCAATCATGTGATTCAAATCTGTTTCTGATCAAGTTGATCAAATGTATTGTACAATTCAATTGAATCGTAGAATTTGATCATAGAATCATATGTTTAAAATCTGTTTTAGATCAAGTCAAGATAATCAAATGTACTGTATGATTCAAGCAAGCATAAAATTCAATCATATGATCAAAATCTGTTTTAGATCAATTTAATCAAATGTATCCTGCAATTCAATTGGTGGAGTAGTTGAATTTTTAACACTAAACCTAAGTTGACAAGGTAACCGTGTAGACGGAGTGTACTAGGGTGGAGGCGGGGGGGGGGGGGGGGGGGGGGGGTGGAATGTAGAAATTGTTGTCGGCGAAAAATACGGACTGTTGTCGGCATCAAATTCGATCAAAAAAAGGCTGACAAAACGAAATGACGACCGAGGTGCGGAACGAGATACGAATATTCCGATGATCAAGCATTAGAATCAAACGCACCTCCACTACTTGGAATCCTTAAATGGTAAAATCAATATCACCTAAGGCTACAAACAAAAGAGGATAATCGGTTAGAAACAAACAAGACGTATCCAAAGACCTGATCAATAAGTGAACACTTGGAATCCTTAAGTATGTTTGAAAGAATATACTTGATATCCCGTGAGGAAACTACTTATTGCAATCAAGAAAATCAATACCGATTCCAGATGGGCTTTATCTAGCATATATACCACGGGCAAGCATACGCCCCATCGGCCAAAATACTTAACCTCGCAAATGACCAATACCATCGTAAGACCGATACACGACACTAATTCAGCAACAGCAACAGCAGTATTGGTACGATGAAACCCATACTAGTGAAAAGACCGGGGAAGATCTCTACCATGTAAAATACAGCAGAGAGCCCCGATACAGTAAAAAATACACAGTAAAAATAAGAGCGTCTCTCTGAGCTCACATCTCTTTAAATTTAAACAATTCGTTATACCTATCCGGTTGACTTTTAGAGTAACAACAGGTTATAGAGCCCTTATAACTCACACAATTGCTGCCCATCCGTAGGATTGTGTATACCTTAAGCTATCTATCTCCGGCCGTTCAGCACCTCCACTGTCGGTTAAATCCAGAGGAACTTTGTAGTGACGCCCATCCGTATGCTACACTTCGGCCTCCCCCCCTCTCTTTCTTCTCCCGTACCATCTACGATTGATTACGATCGAACGATTCTCCCAACACCTCCTTCAGAACATTCCCTTGGTCATCCCTCTGACACGCGCACCTCCGCTCGGTCATTTCGTTGTTCTACGAGAATCTTCTCTCATTGCCACGACGGTTGATTATTTTGACGACGACGACGATGTTTAATCCTCACCGCCGCCACATCGAAAGCCGATTCGACACCCACCATGGTTCCTCCACCAGAAGCATACGATTGGTCCAATGTCTATGGGATTGCATTCAAATTCCAAAGTGACAACAACCCCAAAGAAGTCCTCTCTCTCAATGGCTCCTATGCAGAGACTGTGCCACTTACAGCACCTGGAATATCAACCCTCTTCACATCGGATGCCAATGACGAAGGCCCCAGAACCATTGGTCCGGCCCCAGTAACTGCACTCAGGGAAGCCTTCTGCAACAGCATCACCTTGGACATGACCAACATCGATGAACTAGCAAAGGGACACATAGCCCAGCTCCTTGATTCATGCCCCATACGATTTGTTAAACCTGGATCCCCAAACCAAAGAATCAGAAACCCACAGGAGTTTGACTTGGCAGGAAGACAAGCTGTCAGACGAGCTGAAGCAACCAACGATCCAGAACCACTTGCAACAGTAATATTCAACATCAATCAATGGAAATTCAAAAGAAACTGGATGACCAATGACCCCAGCAACTATTTCAATGGGATCTACACAGGCAAACTCCAACCCGACATTGATGAAGAAAATGAGGCCAGCAATGATGCAAATGCCACAGCTACAACCCCAGTGCCCGCTGCAGCAGGCACCAACATGCAACAATTGACCACCCTACTACAACAATTGTTCAACAATGGCAACAACAACAACAACAACAACAACAATGCTGGTGCCAACCACCAAGCGACACTTGACTTACCATGGAATCCAGCAACCTTACCACCACCAGTTAAGGAGAGATACTATAGGAGGGATGAATTCCTCACCAGAGATGATATGAAAGACTTTCCAATCACCTACACAGACTCATCGGGAAATGAAACAATTGTCAGGCAAAACTACTACCTACACAACCTAGGCAGTGGTAGAAATGACCAGCGCCTGATCACTAGAAGTGGTGACTGTTTTGATCTAACCAGAGCCTCTGACAAGTCCAAGGAAGCAGCTAGAGACGAACTATTTCTCTCAGGATTCCCACAACTAAAGGATTCAACCCACCCTCAGGTTAGAAAATGGTACAGAGAAATCACTGCTCATGCACAGCAACACCACATCTACATCCACCCTTACTACCTCTACAGGCGTGAAGCTGACCATCTCAGAGGATTTACCATTGGAGATGGCCTCCCACATGATCTACCTGCAAGATATGAATTGGCGATTCACGAATGGGATAATCTCATCTACACTGCACTCAGAACTGATAAGATCATCCCTGACTCATGTGGAAGAATGAAGTCCACCATTCAAAGCTTTGAAGGGGCACAAGGTTACGAAGCTCTGTATACAGTCATTGCTCAGACACATCCCAACTCCAAAAGGCCATCCAATGCAGGTAGAATGGTCCGGAATCCTCCCAATCAAGATGCGAATGAATCACTTGAAGAATACTACTTCCGGTACAAGGATTACTTGCGACTTAGAGTCTTCCTCCAGAATCAACCCAGCACCATCAGTTCAACAGAAGAAGTCAGCAACACTCTCTCACATGGACTCTTTGAGAAAACAGAAGATGAACGCAACTCAGATGACCAATTCAAGTGAGACAAATACAAAGCAGGCAGGCTCCTACAGACTCTGCAAACATATGAGCAAGAGATCAAAGCTGAGAAGAAGTACAAGGACAAAACCTCCAAACCAAATCTTCCCGAGCACTTACCAAACACAGGAACCAGACCAGGCCCTCGCCGAAGTGATAGGTTCCAAAAACGCGCTGGTAACAACACTGTTAGAACACCTTCTACTTTGACTTCTCACTCAATCAGCCTGATTGAATCACTTGGGTACCCTGAGATGGATGAAGAATCTGACAATCCCTTCCTCCATCAAGCATATTGCAATGCCATCACGGCATTCAACAAAGAACCCAGTCTCTTTGACACCTCAAGGCAATGTATTGTTTGTCATACCTCTGGACACAACTTTGACAACTGCCCTGCCCTGCAAGACGTTGAGTCACTCAGGAAACATAGGATTGCCACTGCCGTTTACATCAGCAAAAACATGAGAGAAACCAAAAAGCTCTTGGATTCTACTCAACGCATCTCCCAAATCCACATTGAAGATGAGGATCCGGATGAAACCTCCCCAGATGATGAACCAGAGGACCAACTTTTTTGCCAAGGCCAAGAATAGACAGTCTTTCTTGCAGCCATATGACATCACCTCAAGATGAACCTTAAGGATTTGACAATGCCACAGCCCCTCAAGAGAACAGCTTATGCCCCTTGTTGGACTCCAGCAGTGTCAGCTCCTACGAATCTTTCCAGATTGGTGCTGTTGAACTTCTCCCTAGGGATAGCCTCCAGCCTTCAATCCCAATTGATGTCTACTGTGATATGGAATCACTTGAAGTTACAGCCCCTGTATTGGAATCACACCTGGAGACCAATGGAGATCCCAACTTCGAACCGAGACAATCCTATCCCAGGCGACACCAACCATGTCAAGAATCTTGTCCCTTCAGATCCTATTGCAGCTGCAGCATATTTCCAACAAGGTGTCAGAGCGCAGATTGATACAGGTGCCAAAGTTTCCTGCACAAACCTGAAGCATATCCTGCATGACTACAAACCTTACACCAAGCTGAGAAAATGTCCCGTCAGGCTCACAGCAGCAATAGGCGGAAAGGCAGCCACATGCATTCCAGAAGGATCTGGCTACTTGCATATTCCAGCACCCAATCACATAGGCTATCTACAAGTCTTCTTCTATTATTCTCCCTCCCTTTCGACCACATTGCTGAGTGAGAACGACCTCTGTGGAATGACATCACAAATGAGACATCAGTTCAGTGGACAGTCCATACACAAAGCCTTCACTGACACCTATCACTCATCTGTTCAACAGAATGGCAACCTCACGATTATTTGTCATCACAAGCAAAGCACCGCCAAAAGCATTGTTCTACATGGAAGCATCATTGATGGACAGTGCTTCACACATCCAGTATTGATACCAGATGTTGATTTTGCATCACCATATGCTAATTGCGCGACATCTTCAGCATATGCTTTGGCCACCGGCATGGAGTTCAAGAAAGCTTGCGAACTGGCCTCCAAAGAAGCCATTAGCAACTACAGGTATGATATATACACAAATCTTGTGACACTGCAAAAATGCACTGAAGCAGCAAGAGCTTAGTCTGATACCAGTAACATGCCAAAGTTTGATGCAAAATTGTTTTTCACCAAGGTTGTGGACAAAAATATCCCCATTCAAGCCATCAAAGCCAAAACATCAAAACTCTTATGGCATCAGCAACTCGGACACCCATGTGATGACTTCCTCTACCAAGCTCATAAGCACATTATTGGAGTACCAAAGTTCAAACGCCAAACGAGTGTCCTTGATCAATGTCCAACTTGTATACAATGTAAACAAACAAAGACCCCTGCCGGATCCCATTCCACCAGAAAGGCCACACAACCATCTCAGGGCTTGTCTATTGACTTTGCTTTTTCGGGCGCCAAATCATCCAACAGTAAACGAAAGCATGAGTACAAAGGCATTCATGGTGAGACAGCTTGGATCCTCATCACAGATCACTACACTGGTATGAAGTATGGTGATACCAGAATCTCCAAAGCAGCACCCCTCCATTGGCTCAAACATTCCTCTCCCAGCACAACCCAGCTTGTGCCAACAAGTACATCTCAGTTGACCAAGGCGGAGAACTCTATCACAACCTTGATATCAGAAACCTCTTCTCTGCGTTTGGATACTCCATATTCCCAACTGGTGCTGATGCTTCTCACCAGAATGGTACAGTTGAAAGAGCCCACCGAACTCTAGCTAACTCAATGAGAGCCATGCTCACTGGTGCAAATTTGCCCATCAAGTTCTGGCCCTTCGCATTCTACCATGCCCTGAGGTTGTCCAATGCGTTCCCTGAAGGCACCCAGCACCATTCACCATTGGAATTGGCAACTGGACATAAGGAAAATCTTGCTGACTTCTGAACCTTTGGTTGCAGAGTTTGGGTTAGACCTCCAGGCAAGAGATCAATCAAGCTCAAACCCAATGCGCGCAAGGGAATATTCCTGGGTTTTGTCCCATACTATTAAATTCCTTTCGTGTCCAGAAGTACCAAAGCTACACGATGGTAGATATTCTATTCGTACGAATCAATGAGTCCCGTATCAACCAAAGTAATTGATTCCCACGGCATATCGATTCCCACGGAGCATCGATTCCCATCGCGCATTGACGGTGAGCAATCTCTGTTTTATAGTATTGCCCTTGTTCTTCGGTGAGCAAACTCTGATTTCATAAAGTATCACATGAGCTACGGGAGCAATTCCTGATCATAATGATAAACATATCATAGGATCTTCCTAACGGAACAAGAGAAGAAAACCGTTGGTGTGTGCTTCTCACACAATATATATATACATACAGATATATACGGTCAACGACCAATGCATGTACGGAAATAATCAGCGAGTAATCCCATCACTACGCAACAGCAGTTGCAACGTATTTCATCTCAATAAAAGAGATATCTTGCATTTCAGCAAGATTTCACTTTATCTCATACTTTTAACATTCAACTGATTTATATCCCAAAATTCACACTAGTTGCTACAACTACCTGTAATCTACATTACTAAGGTCTGTCTTGCTGTATCTGAACAAGTTCACAGTAAGAAGAGATCCGGCGTTTCCATAGTCTTGCCTGTAGTCTGATTATCTGTTGTTGAAAGTATCCAACCACAATTGCCACGCGTAGAGTACAATCGTTTGTCTACTAACACACTAACGCAACAGTGCTGTTCTTCAAAAGCCTTTGAATCAGACTCTCAGCAGATCGGATTCAGAAGGAAAATAATACATACACTACCAGAAACATTCTTTGGTATGATACTGAGACGCACAGAGTCAAGATAGCCACCCATGTCCAGTTTGACGAAGGCATGAATGACTTACCACTTACTGACCTCCCTACCAATGTCAAGCACTTGCTCAGGACTGATGACAACATTCCTCTCCCCCTGGAACCAAATGAGGTGTCATCCAGTGATTTTCAATTCTCCATCTCACCTTTTGCAGATCTCACCAACCTCAGGCTCACTGTTTCATGTTCCTGTGCTGACCCAGCCTTTGGCCTCCGATATGCAAATGATTCGCTACTTGGCAGAGCCTACGTCACAGATATCCTTCCCAAAAGTCCTGCCTCAAAGCTTTTCTCCTCCCATAAGAAGTCTCTCTCCAAACTACGAGGCGCCTATATTGTATCTATCAATCACAACCGTGTGCTTTAATGCTGCTGATATTACCTCAGCCTTGCATGAATCACACACTCGAGGGGTGAGGGATTCTTCAATAGAAACACCCATTACCTTTGCACTTGAAGAAAAATTGTCTATGAAAGAAGTCAGGAAACACTCAAATGAATATGAACTTTTTGCTCCCAATACCTCCTGGAAGGAACCTACCGATGAAGAAGACCCACCATTTCTAAACAGGCTTTCCTCCATCAAAACCATCAAGCGAATTGGCACCAAATACAAGAACCTCCTTCAATCCAGAATCAACCAAGTTGATAGCACTGAAGCCCTCCATGCCTCCATCCAAAAACACTTGGCACCAACTGAAGATGACATGGATGTTGTCATTCCCACTATTGATTTTGCATCACTTCGAGCCATCACCAAGCTACATAAGGCAGGCAATCATGCATTACCCCTAGATGCAGATTCACTACCAACTGAACAAATTGAACTCTTAATCAAGGCCATCAATTCAAAAGCAACTACACCCGAAGAACAAGCACTAGGGCACTTCACGCGCAGAAACCTCAAGTCATTATCAACATGGGCTGAATGGGAAGCTGGAGAACGCAAACAACTTGATCAGTTTGAAGACTTAGAAATGTTTAGATCACCCATTCCATACCCTAAGGACCCAGAAGCCATCATTCTCAGGCCCCGTTGGCAATACAATGTCAAAAGGAATGGCGTCAGACAAGCAAGAGAGTGCTGCAATGGAAGCAAATATGCAGCTCCAACCCTGCATGCAATTACCATGTCATACTCATCATGTGTTGAACACCCCATCCAAAGATTATTTTTTGGCATTGCAGCTAGCCTCAACCTCAAAGTCTATGCAGGAGATGCTGCTGACGCGTACGCGCACAGTCCAGGACCCAACATCCCTACTTACATGACTATTGATGATGCATATGCAGAATGGTACAAACACAAGCATGGCAAAGACATAGACAGAAGATTGGTGCTTCCTGTCCTTCGAGCACTTCAAGGCCATCCAGAATCTGGGAGACTCTGGGAAAGCCACATCAACAAGATTTTGAAAGGCCCTAATCTCAACTTCAAGACCACCACTCATGACAGAACAATCTATACGACAGTCTTTGAAGGTGAAACAGTCTACATGCTGAGACAAGTCGATGATTTTGCACTGACTTGCACATCAGAATCCATATCTGACAAGATCTATGACATCATTGGGGCAAAACTCAAGCTACTTAAGGAAGATGTAATCCCCTTCACAAAAATGGGATTGCTTGAAGACTTCAATGGAATTGATGTCAAACAGACAGCTGACTACATTGAACTGTCCTGTGCAAATTACATTGACAGGATTATGATATCCCATGGTTAGGAAACTGATTCCAAGATGAAACCTCATTCCAAGCCATCGGCGCCATTATCAACTGAAGTGCTGTGTCAACTTCAATCACATACGGATGGACCATTAGAAGGCACCAAGGAACATACTGAATTGCAATCTACATCTGGATTCTCCTACAGGACACTCTTAGGTGAAATGATGTTTGCATATGTCAGCTGCCGGCCAGACATTGGCTATGCAGTGACCCTGATGTCAAAATACAGTTCCAATCCCACTGCTTTCCACTATTCCAGTCTGAAGAACATAGCTCAATACCTCAGAACAACCAGATCTTGGGGTATTAGGTTCTACAGACCAAATGCTGAGCCATCTCTGCCTTCAGGGGAACCATACGACGATGCAGTCCAAGATGCATCACTCCCAAAATTCCCTGAAGATATCAAACAAGCCAAATTGATGTGTTTTGTTGATGCTGCATATGGCAATGATCCGAAACATCGCAGGTCCACCACAGGATATGTTTTCACTTATGCTGGTGGAGCAATTGTTTACAGATCCAAAGCTCAGTCCCTCACTGCGCAGAGTTCCACAGAAGCTGAGTTCATTGCTGCAGTCACAGCAGCCAAGACAGCCAGATATCTCAAGTCTATACTCAAGGAGTTAGGATTTGTCCAAGTTGGCCCAACTCCGATCTATGAAGACAATGCATCAGCAATTGAAATCATAAATGCCCAGAAGCCAACTGAAAGAACCAGACATATTGAAATCAGGTTCTTTGCTATCCAAGCATGGAAAGAAAATGGTGAAATCAAGATGATTCATATTCCTGGAGTTATCAACCCTGCTGATGATCTAACCAAACCATTGGGATGGATCTTGCACGCCTGTCATGCAAGATACATCATGGGACACTACCCAAGTTAAATCGCTCGGTCGCTTTGATCGACAGCCGGCTCTCATATTACAATTGTATCGATTCGATTCCAGGTTAAATGACGAGCGATTGATCAATGAAACCCCTATTCAGACGGACTTCACGTTACGATTCGATCCGAAGACTCCAATCTATTCTGACAGTAATCCAACATTGAATGAACCTACACGTTGGATCAAGGGGTGTGTTGTCGGCGAAAAATACGGACTGTTGTTGGCATCAAATTCGATCAAAAAAAGGCGACAAAACGAAATGACGACCGAGGTGCGGAACGAGATACGAATATTCTGATGATCAAGCATTAGAATCAAACGCACCTCCACTACTTGGAATCCTTAAATGGTAAAATCGATATCACCTAAGGCTACAAACAAAAGAGGATAATCGGTTAGAAACAAACAAGACGTATCCAAAGACCTGACCAATAAGTGAACACTTGGAATCCTTAAGTATGTTTGAAAGAATATACTTGATATCCCGTGAGGAAACTACTTATTGCAATCAAGAAAATCAATACCAATTCCAGATGGGCTTTATCTAGCATATATACCACGGGCAAGCATACGCCCCATCGGCCAAAATACTTAACCTCGCAAATGACCAATACCATCGTAAGACCGATACACGACACTAATACAGCAACATCAGCAGCAGTATCGGTACGATGAAACCCATACTAGTGAAAAGACTGGGGAAGATCTCTACCATGTAAAATACAGCAGAGAGCCCCAATACAGTAAAAAATACACAGTAAAAATAAGAGCATCTCTCTGAGCTCACATCTCTTTAAATTTAAACAATTCGTTATACCTATCCGGTCAATTTTTGGAGTAACAACAGAAATATTAAAAACTGTTTTTAACAAGTAGTCATCATGGCACAAACCCCATCACTAAAAACATTTAAAAACAGGACCCAAATAATTATTTACAGAAATGATATACTTCATCTAAAAGCAATAGTAATATTTAGTGGCGCGCATTCATTTTTATGGTACTAGCATTCTCTCATTTTAATGGTTGCACGTAACCATAAGACTAAACCTACATATTATATAGATCAAAAACTCATACAATTAAAATCTGTTCCAGATCAAGTCAAGTTAATCAAGTGTACCACACAATTCAAGCAATCATACAATTCAATCAAGCATACAATTCAATCATGTGATTCAAATCTGTTTCTGATCAAGTTGATCAAATGTATTGTACAATTCAATTGAATCGTAGAATTCAATCATAGAATCATATGTTTAAAATCTTTTTAGATCAAGTCAAGATAATCAAATGTACTGTATGATTCAAGCAAGCATAAAGTTCAATCATATGATCAAAATCTGTTTTAGATCAATTTAATCAAATGTATCCTGCAATTCAATTGGTGGAGTAGTTGAATTTTTTAACACTAAACCTAAGTTGACAAGGTAACCGTGTAGACGGAGTGTACTAGGGGGGAGGCGGGGGAAGAATGTAGAAATATTAAAAACTGT
The DNA here is from genome assembly GCA_037355745.1 of Pseudo-nitzschia multiseries. Lineage (NCBI taxonomy): Eukaryota > Bacillariophyta > Bacillariophyceae > Bacillariales > Bacillariaceae > Pseudo-nitzschia > Pseudo-nitzschia multiseries. Next base: position 3,421,614 of record CM074784.1, on the reverse strand, counting down.
TTTTAACAAGTAGTCATGGTACAAACCCCATCACTAAAAACATTTAAAAACAGGACCCAAATAATTATTTACAGAAATGATATACTTCATCTAAAAGCAATAGTAATATTTAGTGGCGCGCATTCATTTTTATGGTACTAGCATTCTCTCATTTTAATGGTTGCACGTAACCATAAGACTAAACCTACATATAGATCAAAAACTCATACAATTAAAATCTGTTCCAGATCAAGTCAAGTTAATCAAGTGTACCACACAATTCAAGCAATCATACAATTCAATCAAGCATACAATTCAATCATGTGATTCAAATCTGTTTCTGATCAAGTTGATCAAATGTATTGCTATCACTCACTACATTCGTGATAGCCTCAGTAGCCAGCCTACTTGTAGTACTGTATGTGCAATGCTTGTAGTTCATGGGTGTGTTGGTGGGTTAAGCAAATGCTAGAGGGGGAGCCAGGAACTCCAGCCTGTTGGTTGTTTTGCAGGCTGTAGTCCGGTCCCTTAGTTTGCTGTGCCCACACACACCAGCGCACAGCCTGGCTTAACAGCTTGGGCAGTTAAGCCTTTGGCTGTTAAGCCTTTTCTGCCATTGGGCCACAAGCCACAGGGTGGGAGCTGGATGGAGACTGGACCTGGAGGAGACAGGAAGGCCAGACTGCGAGGGTGGGAGATTCCCCAAGAGGAATCAGAGAGAGCTGCCAGGGGGAGTGGGGGCGGCAGCCGGCACCCATTCCTCTGGCAGGAAGGAGTATGTTCCATTGTTGAACATTACAGAGGCAAGATTCTGGAAGATGGGGAGGGACTGCTGGTGCAAATACCTCATCATGCAGTCACTGTGCCATCTTGCGAGGAGCTTGATGACATTAGAATCACATTTGCCCTGAAGCAGAGCCATAGCCCCACCCGCTCGAAGGGATCGGGCAGAGATTGCTGCAGGGGAGATGCCTGTAGTATGGTAGAGGGTCTGGGCATAGACTCTCATGGAGGAGGTGACCGTTGCTGCGCGAACCAGGGTGAGAACCCCATTGTCAAAGTAACTGGCGAGCTTTAGGTCTGGGCTGAAGGGGTGGTTGCTAGTGCAGCAGCCCCTGAGGTGGAGCACTTGGCGCGCGCATGCTGCTACAGGGCAGCAGAGGTAGTCACCACTCCTGGCATGAGCAACTACCTCACCTTTGTCCCCATTCTTCTGTGTGGTGAATGTCAGGGTGACAGAGGTAGCAGCAAGGAGCTCATGTTCAGGGCCATCACGGTGTACAAATTTGGAGCCAAGGTAGAAGGAGACTTCCTTTAGGTGGAAGGCTTGGTCATCCCTGGTAGTACCAGTGTACTCACCAGGGCGCAGACAGAAAAAGAAGGCTATGCAGATTATGTTTGCAACGGCCTGTCTGGTATGGGAAGGGGAGTCATAGTATGCAAAGCGAAGGGCATGCATGACAAGGGTGATGGGGACTGGTTTGACCCAGCAAGGGGCTGGGTCTAGCTTGGCATACGCCTTGAACTGGGCAGTTAGCCTGAAGTCAAGACTGCCGGTAGAGTTGGTGCGGGGGTCTTTGGACCCCAAGCGGGCCAGCGTCTGGCCCACTGACCTGAGGGTGTCCGATACTGTGCGAGATCTGATGGGCTTGCGGCTATATGAGAGTCGGCCATCATGGAGGCGCTGGGCAAAGACCTGGAGGATGGGGATTGGATCTGTAACAGATTGGAGGGTTGGTTCAAAGCCTTGAGACAAACAGAATTGAACCCATTGATTCCAATGGGCATCCTTGCGCTTCGCATAGAGCTCAGTGACTGAAGCGCGCATGGTCTCCTGGATAGAGCCAAGGTCAGAGCAGAATGCATGGGAGGCTGAAGGGGACATAAGATCCAGGGCAAGTCCTGGGGGTAGGTGGTGTTGAAATGATTGAGAAGGGCAGTGTCAGAGAGGTCAGAGCGAGAGAGCAAATCCGCCAGGTGATTCACAGGGCCAGGGATGTAATCCCTGAGGGGGACATATTGGTGGAGACGCTGGTGCATGGACTGAATCCGCAGGAGGTAAGCGGCAGGGCCGGTGGTAGTCGTGGCGCCTTTCCTTTGCCAATAAGGATCTGGCACCAGTTCTGCAATGGAAGTAGGCCGGTTGGATAAATCATTGGCCAGCCATTGGAAGTCTTGAAGGAAGCTATGGACGCGCTTGGTGAGGCGGAGGCGCTGCCTTCCTGGTTCCCGGTGTCAGGAAGGCTTCTTGGAGGATGGAGAAGAGGCCAATGGCGCCAGGGATGGCAAGGGCCATCGACCGAAGTTCCCCAGGACTTGGTGCCATTGTTTGATAGGAACATGGCGCTGGTTGGGGGAAATTGAATGAAGAATCTCCTGTAGCCGGGCCACTCGATGGGGAGGAAGGCCGATGGTTTTGTGGATGGAATCAATGAGTCAGCGCAGGATGACTTTCTTGGTGGTCCACCTGGCGTCCCCTTGGCGCATTTTCTTGAGGGAGGCTGGTTCCTGTCTGAAGGGAGTGTCCGAGGCATCCAGGGGCCGGAAGACTTTGTCCAGAGATTGGAAGAGCACCCTCTTGATGGCGCGTCGGGTCCACTGGTTGCCCTGAGCAAGGCCACAGAAGTCATCCACATAGACATCCCAGTATCGAACCGGCTTCTTGCTGGGAGTGGTACTATGAGGAGTGGGCAGGTGAGGCACCATAGGGGCAGTAGCGGGAGGCGTGTGCGCTGTTGGGGCAGTAGCGGGAGGCGTGTGCGCTGTTGGGGCGGGAGGCATATCTGGGGGAGCTGGAGGCGCGGCGGGCGTGGCTTCAGAGGGGAGATCCAGTCGATGGGGGTGAGCCTGGCCTCTGCCAGCCCTGTGGAGAGGGTGGCATTGGCCAAGTCTGCAATGGTTTCTGTACAGACACAGAAGTTCGGTGGGCTGGATGTCCACCCCATTGGGTTGGTGAGGGGGATTCCAATGAGGGGTGGCTCACCCTTCCTGGAAGGGAACAGCACTCCTAGCTTCATGGTGTCTTCTGGTTTCAACTGGACCCGGTAGAAGCCATCAGCTAGGTCTATCTTGGACATGTACACTGGACCGAACCTGTCGTTGGCGCGGTGAAGCTTGGAGAGGAGCCGGGGAAGGGTGTGGCCAAATTGCATGGCTTCTGCCGGGGCTAGAGGGATGGTGTCTTGGTGAACTTCAGAGTAGGTGTAATCTGAGATCATTCGGGGGCGCCGTCCTCGCTGGGGGACTAGCCCCAGTGGACTCAGCCGGAGGTTTGGAAGGTCTTGGATGAGGCTGGCTGGGAGGACAGTCCATTGCTGCTTGTCCATCATGTTGGCATACTCCTCGCGAAGGAAGTCAATGCCCAGGTGGGAGGATTGGTGTGGCCCTCTGCTGATGGCTGTTGCAATCCTGGCTGGGTCCCAAGGGGGTCCCGACATGGATGCTGGGGTGCCTTCCTTCCCAAATTGGTCTAGGATGCCACTGGCTGGATGGGGAAGAGTACCCACATGTGGGTGGATATCACCTTGTCCACGAATGGTCCGGATGAAGTCCTCCCAGCTAGTGCTGTTGTTGTAGACAGTGATAGCCCGGTTGATATGCAAGTCCAGCCTGTCGATGGGGTAGGGGGATGTAGTGACTAGGGGCATGTCGCTTGTAGTAACTAGGGGCATAGGGTTGGGGTTTGGTTTTGCAGTGACTTGGGGCTCGGACCAAGGCACGTTGGGCGCCGGGACTAGGGGTTTGGACCTAGGACGGAGGGGGGTGACTTGGGGATTGGACCGAGGCACGGTGGAGCCAGTGACTGGGGGAGTGGACCAAGGCACTGCTTGGGGGAGCCCTGCTGCTGTTGAGCATGGGGTGGTGGGATGCCCTGCTGCCGCGAGTAGCTGAAGGGTTGTTGGAGGCGAGGAAGGGTTCCTTGTAGGGAGGATGGAATCTGTAGAACTTGTAGAAATTTGGGAAGGCACATACATGTTGAGAGGGGTACATGCGCGTGCGTGCTGTTTGTGCTTACCTAATTCATGCGTGATTCGTAAGTGAGGATTAGATTCGTGATTAGATGATGGATTGTTACTTAGTATGGTCCCCCCCCCCCCCCCCCCCCCGGTTGGTGTGGAGGGCGCGACGCCATGAGTCGGATGGCGCTTGCCGACTGGTCAGGCATATGCCTCCTGGCACCATTGCCAGAGTTGATCTTGCTCGGTGGGAGTGATGGCCACGTGGTCATATATGTGCTTGCAGCTGCTGAAGCAGGCACCCTTGATGTGCCACAAGTGGGATCTCTCTTGGCCATCTGGTCTGGAGAGGGGGCCTTTCCCTTTGTCTCTCATAGCTTGGATGGCTTCCCTCATTTTTGCTGACTCCAGTTTCTTGACAATGGGATGATTGCTGTCTTGGAGGCGGGAGTCGCGGTGTGGATTGGTGAGTCGTGTTTGTTGAGTCCCTACGGTTGGGTTGCGGACTACCGGGCTGCTGGAGGGAGTGGGGTTGTTGTTGTTGTGGCTACTCCCCTTGGCGCCTGCCTTGGTGGGGGATGGAGGAGGATCTGGTCTTTGAAGGAGTCTCAGGGCCGCAACATTGGAGACGTTGGGGAGCCAGTTGAGATTTTGGGTCATCCTGAAGGTGTGGAAGTCCACCCCAAAGTCCGGGGAGGGAATGGTGGAGTCTGCTTCCCACTGCTCCTCCAGCCACCCCCTGACTCGGATTTGGAAGTAGTAGACTACAATGGCAGGGGTGAGGAATTCTCCCACCTCATCTGCAATTGCTCTTTGGAGGGGCATCTGCTGGATCTTGAGCCTGCGGAGGCCTTGTTGGTAGCTGGTGACGACATCATGGTTGAGTCCTAGGATGGTGACTAGGACAGCCAGGTAGCTCTCCAGCTGGGTGGTGGCTTCAGTCCAGTCGACAGGGATGTAGGCCTTTGTCTTCTGGAGCTCCAGGGAGTCCTTCAAGGTGAGGGAGTTGCCTTCAGTGAAGATCATAGTGTCATATGCTGCCACAGTGGCGGCTGCTTCCTGCTCCCTTTTCAGGGTGGCGGCAGACCCACCTGGGGGTGTGAAAGCCATGGGGAGTATTCCATCTGCCACATCAAAGGGATCAGTACCATGGAAATTGCCATCCTGGAACCTCTTAAGAGCAGCGGTGGTAATCAAGGGGGCTTGGATACCCAACTCAGAGGCCCTGGCTGCCACTTGGCTTTGGAAGATCATGTGGGTCCTCTCATGCTTGCTCTTTTGAGCCCAGGCTTGGTAGATGGGGGGGAGGTTCGCTTCCTCCTGTCTACCGCAAAGTAGAAGCAAGCGCTGGGTGTACAAGTGGCCCCAAGTGGTTTTCACTGACTGCGACTTCTTGTGGTCCATGTTCTCACTTAGCTTCAATTGGTGGTCTGTAAGGGCGGTGACTGCTGCTGTGAGTTTAGGGTCTCCTGGTGGGTCCCAAGGGCGATCCAATTCAGGCAGGTCCCGGTACATAACCTTGTGTTTCATGTAGTTGGTGAGGCCTGTCTCACTTCGGAAGGAAGGGCCAGGCTGGAGGAGCTTGGGATTTCCCCCGGGTTCTGTAGCTGTAGTCCCAGCTAGCCGGAGGGTATTGAACAAGGGGGTGCAGGATTCCATCAACCCCACCCTATTGAGCTAAGGGTGGAGGACCCCCATGGCTTGGCTTGGAGTGAGCCCTTTTCCCAATAGGAAATGCACCAACTCAAAGGGGATGAAGAAGGCCTTGTGGACTTGTATCAACTCGGAGTGGGCGGTACCTTCTGGGATCACTGGAATGGACAGTCTTCCTGGGTGCGCCTCCAACTCTGCCAGATGATGATCCAGGGTTAGCACCGGGTGGCTAGGGTGGGGGACAGCATGGCTGCATCTACTAGAACCAGTTCCCCAGCTTCCCCTTTGTTGTCATCCAAGTACCCAAAGGCCTTGTTTTTGTTGGGGCTGTGCTGAGCCAAGGGCCCCGGGTAAGTCCACCCCAAAGTCCGGGTAGGGAATGGTGGAGTCCGTCCGAGAACTGTTTCGCGGGGTTCGAATTTACTTCTCGCGCACAAATTTTGTGCGTGATTTTAACACGGCAATATTTCTGGACACCCTGAAATTCGCGACGATCGTATAAGGGTATATGTAAACTCAGCACTATTTCTGTGCGCGTGATGCACATTACTCTACTCTCGAATAAAAATAATTTATTTCAGTCTCTAGCAGAACCGAATTATTATTCTGTACGAACAACACTTACTTCTATTCACGAATAAAAAAGAAACCTTGAGTCAGTATTAATTCCAAAATATTAATCTACCAAACAACAATTCGATTCTGCTCTCCTAATTGTGAATTCTATTTCTCGACTACAATATTCCCTTTTTAAAATGTAAATTCTATTATGCTTTATTTATTCCTATTGCAACGTATTACGAATCCTCCATTATTTCTAATATTCTCAAAATTAAGTTCAAGATTAGTAGTAGTTTTGTATTATGTATGTACTGTTATTTTCTACATTAGTTCACCCATAGATAAACTTTCATTCATCGATGCTGTTATTGCCGGATCAATATAGACGTTTCTTTTCTTTTTCTTTTTTGGTCCACTACAATTAGTGGAGCTGCTACTAGTAATATTTGCATCGCCATGCTTATTTTTCTTGGTGTAATCTGTTGAACTTTTGTTCCTAAATCTGTCCCTCATCATTTCTTCCAATTTCCTTCCTGTTTCTGGGTGTTTTCGCATCTCGCCAATTTTGTCGCACAAGTCACTGAACAACTCTTGTCCTTCCTCCATCCATCCATTTCTGCTTCCACTGTCTGAATCGCAGAATTTTTTTTGTCGCGGAATCGTGGCATCAGCCTTTCGCCGCTGCTGGTTCACCCATACATGATGCTCATTGTAGATCAGTACCAATGCAAATGCTTCATCTGCTATAGTAAATATATCACTCAGCAAGTGCCTCTCCTTCCGTTGTTTGAAATTGGAATTTGTTGGATTGATTGCCGACATGATTCTTGTAACAAAATAATAAAAATCTTCATCTTCCGCGTCTTTGTATGTTCTGTATTGAGGGTTTAAAATACTACCTGTGTCCTCATATTCTGTGTCTTCAATAACTGCAACAGTACCAGGGAATGTGATAGGGACTCGACCTTTTCTGTAATCGTCTGTACGGAAGTATCATCAGTATCAACGGGCAGCATGTTAGTGTTGTCGGACCAAAAATAGATTCCAAAATTCCTAATTTCAACAACCAATTCTCCTGTCTGTATTTACCTATCCAGTTTTTTCTCGCTAATGTTTGTGAGTTGTGCCTCAATGCGGTCAGTACTGTCCCTACTCGTTTCCTGTAAAAGGAACAGAATGACGCAAGTGGAATATTTGCTGGCTTCATAACCGCACTTGCTCCAACAGCCCTTTGTATTACATGCGCCGTTACCTTGTCATTGATAGGGAACTTCATGTTGGGGTACCAATGTTTTTTGACGTAATCCCTTAGCTGCTTGTCCACTGTTTCAGTCATATCACTCAAAGTCTTAAGCATATCGTTGTCTGTTATAAGCCCATATTCGTCTGCAATTGTACTTACTGCTCGTTCTCTTGTGTCGCCGGCATTCTCAGTTCCCTCTCCCTGCATGGTTGCCTCCGTTTGTTTAGATACCATTACTACCTTTCCCACCCCTATATGTGGTTCGCTCTTTTGTTGCCGTAAGTGTTTTGCCAGTTCCTGTGCCAATTTGTCATATTGGATTTTTTTCATGATACGTTCCGCAACATCCTCTAAATCACAGCATTCTCCGTTATATGTTTTCTCTACCACATTGGTTTTTGTTCCTTCTTTCTGTTGGTTTGTTACTGTAGGTGTGGTTGTGTTGGTAATGCTCAGTGCTGGTTCGTTACTCTGGTTGATGGTGTTTTGTTCTTCCGTGTTTGTAGTAGTAGAAATTGTGTTGTCGGTACCATTTTTTTTACTGTTGCCCTTTGATGCGTTCATAGTTTTGGTATTACTGTTACACACTTTTTTAGTAATTGGTGTGTTTGTTTTCACTCTCTTTTTCTTACCGTTGTTGTCCCCTGTATTTTGATGATCACCGGGTCGGATGGTTTTGTTGTTTCGAAGGGTCTTCCCCTCGGATTTTTTGCTTCGTCGTGTCTTTCCGATAGCATTCATATTTTTTTATTTTTTATTCTGAATACGGTGTCGATCAAGAATCATGTGTTTCTTTTTGTGTGGTTTTGTGTGTGTACTAATAATTTTGTCGGGTTGTGTATGGTGTTTTGTGTGTTGTGTGTTGTGTGTTGTGTGTTGTGTGTTGTGTGTTGTGTGTTGTGTGTGTACGGTGTTTCGTGTAGTATGTGTACGATGTTTTGTGTGCAGAGTTTTTCCGTGGGTTCTGTACTATGTCGTTTGCCCTGGCTTGGGCGCGCTGTTATATTTGTAGAAGTAGATCACGTACCTGTGGCAGCCAGCCCTCCCGCGCCATAATTTTTTCAGAAGGGAAACTTTTGATCACACTAAGGTTATGTATTTCAATCCTCTAGTCACACGTAGAATCTCGTAGACTGCACCTAACATACCGTACTGTCTTGTGTGCCATTTGTATCTACAAACCACAACATTGTCTGTACTGTGTGTGGCAAAGTTGTTCCCAATATGCCTTTAAAAGTTGTTCCCAACATGCATTTCTTAAGTCATGTGATATGCATTCATTGCCTGGTACAAAAACTATGGTAGTCCTTACCAAATGAGACTGTTTGTGCCCTGGAATTTCACCAAAAATACCCTCATGTTTGCCATATGGATAGTCAAACCACAACATTTCCAGCATCTGTGTGACAAAGTTGTTCCCAATATGCATTTGATGAGTCCTGATAAATGTATTCATGGCTTGGACCGGATACTTTTGGAGTCATTACCCAATAAGTTGGTTTGTGCCCTGGAATTGCACCAAAAATACCTTCATTTTTGCCAGTTGGTGAGTCAAACCACAACATTTTGGGCATTCTGTGTGACAAAGTTGTTCCCATTATGAATTTGATGAGTCATGATGAATGTATTCATGGCTTGGACCAGATACTTTTTGAGTCCTTACCCAATAAGTTAGTTTGTGCCCTGGAATTGCACCAAAAATACCCTTATTTTTGCCATTTGGAGAGTCAAACCACAACATTTTGGGCATTCTGTGTGACAAAGTTGTTCCCATTATGCATTTGATGAGTCATGATGAATGTATTCATGGCTTGGACCCGATACTTTTTGAGTCATTACCCAATAAGTTAGTTTGTGCCATAGAATTGCACCAAAAATACCCCCATGATTGCCATTTGTAGAGTCAAACCTTAAGATTTAGGGCATTGTATGTGACAAAGTAGTTCCCAATATGCATTTGATGAGTCATGATGAATGTATTCATTGCTTGGACCAGATACTTTTTGAGTCCTTACCCAATAAGTTAGTTTGTGCCCTGGAATTGCACCAAAAATACCCCCATGTTTTGCCATTTGTAGAGTCAAATCACAACATTTTGGGCATTATATGTGAAAAGGTTGTTTCCAATATGCATTTGATGAGTCATGATGAATGTATTCATGGCTTGGACCCGATACTTTTTGAGTCATTACCCAATAAGTTAGTTTGTGCCATAGAATTGCACCAAAAATACCCCCATGATTGCCATTTGTAGAGTCAAACCTTAAGATTTAGGGCATTGTATGTGACAAAGTAGTTCCCAATATGCATTTGATGAGTCATGATGAATGTATTCATTGCTTGGACCAGATACTTTTTGAGTCCTTACCCAATAAGTTAGTTTGTGCCCTGGAATTGCACCAAAAATACCCCCATGTTTTGCCATTTGTAGAGTCAAATCACAACATTTTGGGCATTATATGTGACAAAGTTGTTTCCAATATGCATTGGATGAGTCATGATGAATGTATTCATTGCTTGGACCAGATACTTTTTGGGTCATTACTATCCAATAAGTTAGTTTGTGCCCTGGAATTGCACCAAAAATACCCCCATGTTTGCCATTTGGAGAGTCAAACCACAACATTTTGGGCATTATATGTGAAAAGGTTGTTTCCAATATGCATTTGATGAGTCATGATGAATGTATTCATGGCTTGGACCCGATACTTTTTGAGTCATTACCCAATAAGTTAGTTTGTGCCATAGAATTGCACCAAAAATACCCCCATGATTGCCATTTGTAGAGTCAAACCTTAAGATTTAGGGCATTGTATGTGACAAAGTTGTTTCCAATATGGTTAGGGTTACATCCTGTTCGAAAATTCAGTAATTATTGGTTCTTATATGTGGACTTCTCGCAAGTTCTTTATCCCCATGTAGTCTTTTTCGAACGTACGTACCACATTCTTCTCCGAACGTACATACATACCGTACATACGAGATTCGTACATACGAGATTATTTTTCGAACGTCGTACGTACGAGATTCTTTTTCGAACGTCAAGATTCTTTTTCGAACGAATGTACGAGATTTTTTCGTACGTACCGTATGGTACGAGATTGATTTTTTTTTTCGTACGTACGAATTATCTAGTACAAAAAACGTGTAGAATTCTACACAAATCTACACTAGTACATACTCCTGTAGAATTGTACACGATGTACCTACTTAAATCATACGCGAATCATACCCGAAAAAAAAAAAAAACTCTCTCACACAAACACACAGTAATTTGATTTTCTACCTCGCGACAAAAAAAATCACTTTTTCTACCTTGCGACAAAAAAAAAACACTTTTTCTACCTCGCAACAAAAAAAACAATCTACCTCGCAACAACAAAAAAATCACTTCATAATCTGCCTTCTTACATCCGACTTATTTGAGTAGAGTGTTGGTTCTTGCAATCAACACTCCGTCCGAGAACGTGGGATCCGACCCTCTTCACCGAGCACAACGATCCGTTCTCAGATATTTTAGTCCGAAATAACAGCCTTGTACTGGAAAAGAAGTAGTTAGCATTTGACGAGAAGGGGATTTGCTGGATAGATATTGTTTGGACTGCAGCCTTACATATACGTCTTGAAATCAATGAACTGGCTTTGTCCCTTGCAATTATATCAACAGGAACAAGGTACTGTTTTTCGTGACATGGAGTAAGAAGTATTGTACGGCAGCAACTACAATTTCATCGGGTCGATTGTCGGAACGACGGTACGACGGTACGAATAAACGGTAAGAATGAGAGAGATAGGCATCGGCAACAGCAACGACAATTGATTGGTCTTCCATTCCACCGCCATTACTGATTCCCTTCTGTTTTCTTCTTATTTTCACAGGAACGGATCGGAAGCAACCATCGAATCAGAAGGAACGGATTGGGAGCAACCATCAAATCTAAACCAACAGATTGGAAGCAACCATCGAATCGGAAGCAACGAATCTTCCCCGTGTGAATCCGAAGCGACTACTAATCGAAACGGATCCGTCGGCAAATCTTTAGTCTTCTTCCCTGTAGGTGCGGGGAATTTTCCTGGTTGGTGATAATTACGAAGTGATCGGCATGTACATTATATTATTCTGTTTTTATTATTTACTCTATGTAGTACATCAATAGATACTCACCCATTTTGTTCAATTATCATATATTTTAATAGGATCGTCGGCAAAGGCAACTCAACGAGCCACAACCGGGAACCATGGAATCAATCGGGAACGATCAAAGCAAGCGGGAACGATAGCGGCAACGAATCAGCGAAACGCTCCTCTTCCTCCTCCATTGGCAAGCGGCAACGAATCAGCGAAACGCTCCTCCTCCACCGGCAAGCGGCAACGAATCAGCGAAACGCTCCTCCTCCTCCTCCATTGGCAAGCGGCAACGAACCAGCGAAACGCTCCTCCTCCACCGGCAAGCGGCAACGAATCAGCGAAACGCTCCTCCTCCTCCATTGGCAAGCGGCAACGAGTCAGCGAAACGCTCCTCCTCCACCGGCAAGCGGCAACGAATCAGCGAAACGCTACTCCTCTGGCAACGAATCTGTTGTTGTTGTTGTTGTTGTTGGAGGAGGAGACGAATCCTTGTTGTTGTTGGAGGAGGAGACGAGTCCCTGTTGTTGTTGGAGGAGGAGACGAGTCCCTGTTGTTGTTGTTGGAGGAGGAGGAGACGAATCGCTGTTGTTGTTGTTGGAGGAAGAGACGAATCGCCGTTGTTGTTGTTGTAGGAGGAGGAGGAGGAGACGAATCCCTGTTGTTGTTGTTGTTGTTGTTGTTGTTGGAGGAAGAGGAGACAAACCCTGCTCTTGGGGGAGGAGACGAATCGGTGCTCTGTTGGATGAGGGGAGCGGATTCGGATTCGCTGCTGGATGGAGGAGACGAATCCCTGTTGTTGTTGGAGGAGGAGGAGGAGGCGAATCGTCGTTGTTGTTGGAGGAGGAGGAGGAGGAGGAGGAGACGAATCCCTGTTGTTGTTGTTGGAGGAGGAGGAGGAGGAGACGAATCCCCGTTGTTGTTGTTGTTGTTGTTGTTGTTGGAGGAGGAGGAGACGAATCCTGCTAGGGGGGGGGGGAGACGAATCGCCGTTGTTGTTGGAGGAGGAGACGAGTCCCCATTGTTGTTGTTGTTGGAGGAGGAGACGAATCCCCGTTGTTGTTGTTGGAGGAGGAGACGAATCCCCGTTGTTGTTGGAGGAGGAGACGAATCCCCGTTGTTGTTGTTGTTGTTGTTGGAGGAGGAGGAGGAGGAGACAAATCCCCGTTGTTGTTGGAGGAGGAGGAGGAGGAGACGAATCGCTGCTCTGTTGGATGAGGGGAGCGGATTCGGATTTGCTGCTGGATGGAGGAAACGAATCCCTGTTGTTGTTGTTGGAGGAGGAGACGACGTCACACAAACGAGATTCGGGGTTCTTTCGGAATCACGCGCATATTTGGGTAGAACTCCACTGGTCCCCCTTTGTAATTTCACCCTACTTATTGAAATTAATGTCGAACTCATAATATTTTGATGCACATTGCATTTTCCTACCCCACTGGCATCTGTTTCCGAAGTAGTGGCATGTTACTGAATTCTATGCCTGAAACAAACAGTGCGTGGTCGCAATTTTTCAATCTCAATTGTTTCCTCATTTCTATTGTTATTACTGGCTATCGTACTAACGATGGTGACGACACCTAAATATCAGGTTTATTGTGTACGTTGCTACCGGGACTCTCCTCTGATCACTATAGGTAGGGGAAAGAAGAAGGTCACCAAGAAGAAGAGGCCCCCCTTGTTTACAGTGCGACTAAGAAAGAAAACGGGAGTAGTTGTTTCTCCCGGTCTTCGGGACCATATTTTGAATGACGCATCATGCTATTCTTATTTCAAGCAATCTTCGGGGCTAGTAGATTTTGCATCTTGCATATTCATTAGAAAATCAAAGAAGCTCGAGGATGCTACTCAACAATTAGGTCTAACAAACACCCGTAATGGTCCACAGAGTAGTGACGGCGTATTGCCAGAGGTGCTTGACAATCAAGTTATGTACGACCCTTCTGTCAAACCGATTGGGCGTGCCTTGATTGGTCGGGAATTAACAAACATAGAGGATGACGATGATTCTGTTTCCGATGACAATTTTTTCTTTCCTAATGATGACGATGAGGAAGAAGGAAGTGAGAGCATAGAGGCCCCCCACTCTTTGAGTGTCAATGATGACGAAGAAGACAACAACATTGATGTTGACGATTCCCATTGTGATTCAAACACGACAATTACAACACCCAATGTAGGAAGAAACATATCTGACGAACTGAAGGTCAAGATCAAGTTAATGAAAATCATGCGGAATCATAGCATACCATTAGTTGCAGAGAAGGAATTGTATGAATGGGCTATAGAATCGGAGCGGCTTAATTTATTTTCATGGACTAAAGGCAATCTCATAAAGACCAGGGCAAGTGTTATGAAGGAGATTTCTGCAACTGTGCCTGAAATAAAAGGTGATGGGTTTGAACCTCATCTTATTGACTGGTGTTCTAAGAAATCACAGAGTGCTGACGTTTCCAGTCGCAAACAAATCTATGTCCGGTCGTTCCAAAAAGCACTTCATTCCCTATTAACGAATGTGACTTTGGTGAATGAAGACAATCTGTCATTCCCCCATGCTGAAGACCCAACCTTACCAGTCCGTTATCCAGAACTTCAAGGCAATATTGATATTGACGAACTCCATCATGGTGAATGGTGGATCAACACTTGGGAGAAGAGATGCAAATCTGGATCGAATGAAATTATGGTTCCTATCATTCTCTACATGGATGGAATTGCAATTGACAATAGCGGTCAAACCACTCTTACCCCACTGAACATGACACTTGGCATATTCAACACCCTAACTCGAAACTCCCGGCCGGATGCCTGGGAGGCTATATATTTTCATCCAACGGGTTCACGTGATAAAGGTGCCGAATCAATTGACAATGTGAATAATCTTCACTCTGGCCTTCGTTTGGCTCTTTCATCTTTGAAAGATGCCTGCAACCAAACGGATGGTATTGAATGGTCTAATTTGCCGTGGAACAAGAAGAAATGGTCGGTTCGAATGAAATTTGCGGTGGCTTATTTCATAGGTGATACTCCCCAGCACGACCAACTTTGTGGACATTATCAAACGTCAAATTCGAAGATGATCTGTAGGCATTGCAATTGTCCCAGAGCACTTGGTATTAACGCTCGTGTGAATGTTTTGAAGGTTCCCATTTCACTTAAAAGTGGTAACATGCAAGTGTCTAAGCACCAAAATGGGGATGAGTACAAATCCATTCGGCTCTGGAATATATCTGATTTTACTGCTCCAACGGTTGACGAAGGAGTGAATGTTGAACAGTATTTCAAAAACATATCTCACCACAGTGTACATAACGGCAACGCTTTTTATGATCTTGATTTTGGAGAAAACCCACATAATATTCATCTAGCGTCGCCGGGAGAGAGACTCCATATGCACCAACTTGGTTGTGTAAAGCGTGCAGCAGAGACGTTCCGTGAGGACTTTTTAGGCAATAACCAGCGGCTTCTTGGTGAGATGGAAAGGTTAGCCAGTTACTACGGTGGTGCTGTCCAGAGGCAATTCGATCGTGACTTCCCACGAACCAATTTTTCTGAATCAATACATACAGCAAAGAAGGAGGGTAACCAGTACATTGGAATGCTTTATATTCAGATGCTGTCACTTCTGTCTGCTGGAGGTCGTCAATTGTTGTTGTCTCGAAAGACGCCATCCAATCTTGAGAACAAGAGCAGAAAGTGTGAAGAGGAAATTGACCGACGTATTTACGCCATTGAGTTGTTGTTGGGTATGGAAGAGTTCCTAAAGTACGCTGGAACGTTTGACGAGGTTTTCAAACAAGACAAGAAAGGTGTTTTGAATCTTGACAAAATGGTTGTTCTTTTCATCAACTGTATAAATAACAATCTGCAACGAAGTAAGGGAGAGGGTAACAATCTGGTGAAGAATCACATGTATTTTCATTTATCACAGTACATGAGATTATTTGGTCCTCCAACTGGATGGGACTCTGCTGCGAGTGAGAGCAATCATAAAACTGAAGTGAAGGCTCCTGCTAAGAGAACTCAACAAAATAAGTCCACACTAATCAAGCAAACTTGCAACCGAGTGATGGAGTATCGAACTATTGATCGACTTGACCGTGAATTTGATTTGTTCGAACATAGACCCATAACCGGACCAAATCATCCTAAGGAGGGTGGTTGGTCAGCTGGATCTTCATTTTGGATTGGTGTGATGAATGGTCTCCCTTACATGAAGTGGGATGAAAAAAAAAAACGCAAGTGTACCCTGGTTTCCATCGGATGTTCTCAAATTTTGTTGCGACGTGGTCCTTCCAGCTGTGGGCAGCAGCAAGGTTTTTGGAACCACGGAGCACAAGAGGTATGACAAATATCGCGAGATGAAATTATTGTTTCGTGCCCACCCATCGTTTAAGTCTGATTCTGGACAATTGTCCAATGTATGGTACGACTGGGCTAATTTTCAACTCGACCTCCTTGATGGGCGTGGACTGCAAGTTTATCCATGTCAGATTCTGTGCCTGCTTTACCTCGAAGGTCCTTTCCCTGTGGGTAGCTCCATTAGTGGTTTCGAATTAGTGCACGATGGTTATTATGCCGTCGCTCGTTGCTTTGTTTCTGCAGACCCCATACCGAGCAAGAGGGATAAAGGAAAAAAACACCATCATGCGTTGGTAAAGCAAGGTGAGTTGCGAAACAAATTGTATTTGTTTGACTGCAACGCCATTGAGTCTGAAGCTGCCGTTGTTAGAAACCATGGTAGTCCTGACCAATATTTTGTGCTGGGAAATCGTGAGCTATGGTTGTTTAATTTCTGTGAGACAATGGCTGCATTGGAAAAGAAGAATTTAGAATCAATAGTACGAGATGGTGAAGACAGCACATGACTTGAACGAACAAGTTTATTATCAGTGATATTTGTACTTAAATTGATTTACGTATTATTCATTATTCCACTATTGGACTATCAGAGAAGTAGTTTTGCAGATTGATTCGTGTTGGATCGATTCGTGTTGGATCGATTCGTGTTGGATAGGATCTATTGGTGTTGGATCGCAGATCGATTGGTGTTGGATCGATTTGTTTTGCAGATCGATTCGTGTTGGATCGATTCGTGTTGGATCGATTGGTGTTGGATTGATTGGTGTGGGATCGGATCGATTGGTGTGGGATCGATTCGTTTTGCAGATCGATTTGTGTTGGTTCGATTGGTGTTGGATCGATTGGTGTTGGATTGCAGATCAATTGGTGTTGGATCAGTTCGTTTTGCAGATTGATTGGTGTTGCAGATTGATTGGTGTTGGATTGATTGGATTTGGCCTTGGAGTAGATCACCAATTGCTGTTGTTGTTGCTAGGAGGAGGAGCGATTCGATGCCAACGATTCGTTGCCGCTTGCCGGTGGAGGAAGAGCGAGGTTGGTGGATCGCCGGTGGAGGAGGAGGAGCGATTACCGGGGGAGGAGTAGGAGCAATTTGATACCAACAATTCGTTGCCGCGCGCCGGTGGAGGAGGAGCGAGGTTGGTGGATCGCTGGTGGAGGAGGAGGAGCGATTCCCGGTGGAGGAGGAGGAGCAATTCGATGCCAACGATTCGTTGCCGCGCGCCGGTGGAGGAGGAGCGAGGTTGGTGGATCGCCGGTGGCTTTGCCGGCAATCCTATTCAAATAATATATGATAAATGAACAAAATGGGTGAGTATCTATTGATGTAGTACATAGGGTAAATAATAACAACAGAATAATATAATCTACATGCCAATCGATTCGATGCTGACGTTGATTCGATCGATGCCGCACCTTCAATGCCGAGCGCTGGTGGAGGAGGAGTGATTCGATGCCGACGATTCGATGCCGAGGATTCTATGCCGACGATTCGTACGATTCAATGCCGACGATTCGTTGCGATGGTTGCTTCCAATTCGATGGTTGCTTCCGATTCCGATTCAATTTGTTGCTCTGATTCGATGGTTTTTTCCGATTCCGATTCGATTCGTTGCTTCTGATCCGGTCCTATGAAAATAAGAAGAAAAACGGAGAGGAAATACATTATCAGTAATGCCGTGGAGTGGAAGACTAATCAATTGCCCTTGTCGTTGCCGATGCCTATCTCTCTCACTCTTACCTTTGCTTGTTCCGACATTCCGATGTTCCGACAATCATCCCGATGAAATTGTAGTTGCTGCCGTAGAATACTTTTTACTCCATGTCACGAAAAACAGTACCTTGTTCCTGTTGATATAATTGCAAGGGACGATGCCGGTTCATTGCTTCTTTCAAGACATATATGTTTGGGTCGCGAATCCGAACAACATTATCTATCCAGCAAATCCCCTTCTCGTCAAATGCTAACTACTTCTTTTGCAGTACAAGGCTGTTATTTCGGACTAAAATATCTGACAACAGATCCTCCGGCTCTGTTAAAGAGGTTTTGGATCAAACGTTCTCGGACGGAGTGTTGATTGCAAGAACCAACACCCTAGTCAAATAAGTCGGATGTAAGAAGGCAGATTATGTAGTGATTTTTTTGTTGCGAGGTACCGTAGAACAGATCATGAAGTGATTGTTTTTTTTTTTCGAGGTAGAAAAAGTGATTTTTTTTGTCGTGAGGTAGAAAAGAAAATAACTGTGTGTTTGTGTGAGAGAGTTTTTTTTTTTTTTTTTTCGCAAGGTTTGTACCGTACGATCAAAGTAGAGGATACTTCTAGTACATCCTCCTGTAGAATTCTACATGATTTTGAACTAGTGTAGAATTCTACACGTTTTTTGTACTAGATAATTCGTACGTACGTACCAAAAAAAATCAATCTCATACGTATGAAAAAAAAAATCAATCTCGTACGTACAAAAAAAAATACTTCAACTTATGTAGATTTCTACTAGATAGTACGAAGCATTTTTTTCTTCGTACGTACGGTACGAACTTCGAATTTTTTTCTTTTTCTTCATACGTACTTAGGGTTAGGGTTAGATTTAGGGTTAGGGTTAGGGCTTCGAATTTTTTTCTTCATACGTACTTAAGTCGAACTTATTGGGTAATGACTAAAATTATTCTAAAATTCATACTGACTAAAGTATCAGCCTGTTTCTTGTCCAGTTTGTTTCATAGTCTACCCCATCCATAGTATGAACAATATTCATCCTGAAATTGCAGTCAATGCCACACATTTGCACTCTAAAACTGACTAGGACTCACTATTTTGGTACATGCATGTCAAGGGACAAAAATTATTCTAAAATTCATACTGACTAAAGTATCAGCCTGTTTCTTGTCCAGTTTGTTTCATAGTCTACCCCATCCATAGTATGAGCACTATTCATCCTGAAATTGCAGTCAATGCCACACATTTGCACTCAAAACTGACTAGGACGCACTATTTTGGTACATGCATGTCCAGGGACAAACATTATTCTAAAATTCATACTGACTAAAGTATCAGCCTGTTTCTTGTCCGCCGGTTTGTTTCATAGTCTACCCCATCCATAGTATGAGCACTATTCATCCTGAAATTGCAGTCAATGCCACACATTTGCACTCACTATTTTGGTACATGCATGTCCAGGGACAAACATTATTCTAAAATTCATACTGACTAAAGTATCAGCCTGTTTCTTGTCCAGTTTGTTTCATAGCCTACCCCATCCATAGTATGAGCAATATTCATCCTGAAATTGCAGTCAATGCCACACATTTGCACTCAAAACTGAGTAGGAATCACTATTTTGGTACATGCATGTCCAGGGACAAAAATTATTCTAAAATTCATACTGACTAAAGTATCAGCCTGTTTCTTGTCCAGTTTGTTTCATAGTCTACCCCATCCATAGTATGAACACTATTCATCCTGAAATTGCAGCCAATCTCACACATTTGCACTCTAAAACTGAGTAGGACTCACTGTTTTGGTACATGCATGTCCAAGGACAAAAATTATTCTAAAATTCATACTGACTAAAGTATCAGCCTGCTTCTTGTCCAGTTTGTTTTGTAGTGTACCCCATCCATAGTATGAACACTATTCATCCTGAAATTGCAGTCAATGCAACACATTTCCACTCAAAAACTGAGTAGGAATCACTATTTTGGTACATGCATGGCCAGGGACAAAAATTATTCTAAAATTCATAATGACTAAAGTATCAGCCTGAGACTTGTCAATATTGTTTCATAGTCTCCCCAATCCATAGTATGAGCAATATTCATCCAAACATTTCAGAAAATAACACACTTTTGCACTCAAAAAGTAACTGAGAAACACTATTTTGGTTACTTGTTCATACAAAAATCAAAAAATGATAACCAAAAATTACGGAGACTACCCTTTGTACACCACATCTCTATGGAGGAATCGATCCACTGGACACGTTAACATCTATATCAAGAACCAATCATATCCTGACGAGGAAAGTTACACTACTTAAAGTTAGTCTGTTTTTGATGGACTAGTACAAAAAGACGTCGGTGCATTCGAAAAATGTACTCCATAGAAAATAACAAAACAACAAAAAGGGCTTTTCCTGCAACACCGTTGCAGAAAATGAAAAGACAATAGGTACGAGAATCAATGCTTGGGCTACGTACGATTACCCTCAGTGGAACCTACGGATTGTGGTCCGCGCCAAAATTTTCAGGACACCACATTGCAGAATATCACGGCAGGCGCAAACAAAAGATAGGCAGGCGCCAGTAAAACAACACTCACAGGTAGTACAATTAATACTAGTAATACAGCACTTCCTGGGAGGCAGTAAATCAAGCACTTACAGCGCGTACAGTATGAATGAAAAAAACATGCCAAAGGCTTCCTTCAAACAACATTATTATCATAAAAATAGCGCGCCAAATCAATCAAAGGAAAAAACGGTAAGTTGAGGTGCACGATTTAACAAAAAAATAATGGTAGAACTGAGCAGTTGCAGCAGTCCGGTGACAGGTAAAACCATTGTTACCAATAACACAAACAGCCCGCACAGCAGTGTATCGGGAAGTGACCAAACAAACACAAACAATAGCCAAACATATAGAACCACCAACAGTAGCAACAGAAATATTCTACAGACAACAAAAGAATCCGATAACAATAACTTGGAAAACAACATTGTCAAACACGTCAAAGAAACAGCGTTCAGGAAATTTAAATTCCCGCCAGAGAATACATTTGTGAAGGCAACGATATTCAACATTGCAAAACTAACGAATAACAATGAAATACCAAATACAATCGCTATAAAGGAACAAAAGTGGAGTGGAATTTATTGCCGAGCAGTCACTGCGTGTAGGCACAATGCTCAAACTCTTGGCAGGAAAAACTACAAAGGTAAGCAACCAACAATAAAATGATTGCCGGCATG
Source organism: Pseudo-nitzschia multiseries (assembly GCA_037355745.1). Taxonomy (NCBI): domain Eukaryota; phylum Bacillariophyta; class Bacillariophyceae; order Bacillariales; family Bacillariaceae; genus Pseudo-nitzschia; species Pseudo-nitzschia multiseries. The sequence goes on along the minus strand of CM074784.1, from coordinate 3,400,766 downwards.
CACTCTTTCATAATCCTTTCTAACATTTTGGTCGTATGAACACTAACACGTAGACGATAAAAGGAACAACCAGATACCAGATAGTTTCCCAGGAACGGTTCTAATCACAGACACCCAAGACGTGAACTCAGAAAATAGGTACCAATTGCACGAAGACTATCGGCGGAAAAGTTCACCAGAATTCAAATACTTCATGAAAAGAATTCTTGGAGCGGTGTCACCAAAACAGACAGACTTCAAAAGAAAATCAGTCAGAATGACAGTCAGTAACATTTTCACCCCAAGCGATGAAGCTTTTGCATTGCTTTTCCTTTACAACGACTACGACTCGTGGCTAAACACAACAAAGGGCACGAGGTTGAGAAAAAAATTCACTGACGGTAAGTCAGGAAATAAGGAGGGATGGAGTAACGAGGGACAAGATCTTTACGAATACCTAGTAAGCGAATTAGAAGAACGAAGGGAGGAACAACAGTCGAAAGAATTAGAGACGGAACTACTTCAAATGTACCAAAAACAAAATGGCAATCGTAAACAACAAGATAAGGAGGAGGATGAAGAAAGTAAAAAGGGAAAAAGACGGAAGAGAAAACGTAGCTTGCTTCAGATTCTCGGCGAGGATACCGAGGAATACAAATTATACCTCGAATACATGAAAAATGAACCAGAGTAATTGGTGATAACAACATCATTAGAGTAGCACGGCTAGTTCATTATTATTTTACGGTTTGCACATTATTGTTCCAGGTCTTCTGTTCGAATATAATACAATAAACGAGGTATTTGCAAAAGCTGATAAAATACTTTCATATTCGTTACAAAATATGTTTCTTGTATTTCGGTATTTGATATGCGTAGCGTGAATATTGGGAAATGTCGGCGATTATTGCAAATGCGGATAAAATACTTTCTTATGAGTACAAAAATATGGTTGTTGGCTTTTGATATTCGATAAATGTAGCGTGAGTATTGTGAAAGCAACATAACAGAATACATTGCTGGTTATCAAGAAGCTTGTATATTTGTTAAGAAATTTGTATCAACGCTACAACAATATCAGTGTACATAGAGGATATTATTACAAAACATGAGGAGTTTCGTGTGGAAAAAACAAAAATTGAATGGCGAATAAATATTATCGGGGTAAGCATGAAACAAAATTGTAGAATAGAAAGATTCTGAAGCAAGCATGGTACGAGGGCTGAAAAAAACGGTGGCGAAAATAGACCTACTTGAAATTGTTGCGTGCAAAAATAGGTAGAGAATTATTTATTGTGCACGCAACAAAATGTTTCGGAATTTTTTAAAACATCGCAGGAATATGACGAAAGCATGAGCATCGTTTATGTGACGGAATTGCCGCTGTTGTTGTTGGAGGATGAGACAAATACCTGTTGTTGTTGTTAGAGGAGGAGGAGACGAATTGCTGCTCTGTTGGATGAGGGGAGCGGATTCGCTGCTGGATGGAGGAGACGAATTGCTGTTGTTGTTGGAGGAGGAGGAGACGAATCCCTGTTGTTGTTGTTGTTGTTGTTGTAGGAGGAGGAGGAGGAGACAAATCGCTGCTCTGTTGGATGAGGGGAGCGGATTCGGATTCGCTGCTGGATGGAGGAGACGAATCATCTTTGTTGTTGGAGGAGACGAATCCCCGTTGTTGTTGTTGGAGAAGGGGACCAATTGCCGTTGTTGTTGTTGTTGTTGTTGGAGGAGGAGGAGACGAATCTGTTGGATGAGTAGGAGCCGATTCGCTGTTGCTCTCGCTAGTCGCTGGTGTTGATCTCGCTAGCTGCTCTCGCTCTCGCTGCTGCTGCTGCTGCTGTTGCTTTCGCTAGTCGCTAGTCGCTATTGCTGTTGCTGTTGCTGTTGCTCTCGCTGGTCGCTGTTGCTGTTGCTCTCGCTAGCCGCTGTTGCTGTTGCTCTCGCTAGTTGTTGTTGCTGTTGCTGTTGCTCTCGCTAGTTGTTGTTGCTGTTGCTCTCGCTCTTCGCTGTTGCTTTTGCTTTTGCTCTCGCTAGTCGCTCCAAAACGCCGCTTAGTTGTCATGTGAATACCCTTCCCAATCAAAAACCAAGTGGAGTAATGTGCAGGTATTTGAGCTGGTGTCATTTTGTACTATTTGTACGGTGGTGAGCCTTCATGGTCTGTTCTAGTGAAGGAGAAACAGAAGGGTCGTTGCAGGGTCATCAAAATGGAAGTTAATGACATTGGTGATTTCGATGATTGGAATTCCTATCAAAAATAAATCATGTCTTCGAGGGTTTTTCTGCTGTGTTTGCAGGGTCTTTTCACTTGTTCTTTTTTTGAAGAGATTTCAGTGTACGGAGCACACACATGTTCATTACCCGTAGTCTTGTACATGGTTTTTGTACTGTGTATTTATTGTGGTATTTTTATAATGTACACAGCGTGTTACTAAGTGCAGTTAACAGCATGTTGCGAAGATGAGAGAAAATCATGTGTGGGTAAGAAGTTTGACACAAAATATTGTTCATCACGGCAACTTTGTGATATCCCTAACCCTGTAATTGTTATTTAACTGATTATTTTTATTCCACCAAGTCAAGAGTGAGTTTTAGGTGATGATCCAGATAGGGATCGATGAGATATTGTCTCAAAAGTAAAGGTGTGCGACGCGCGAGGTTTTTTAGTAGACACGCGACCTAAAAAGATAGGAAATTTTAAAAATAGGGTCGAGAATTTAAAAAAATACCGCGCGAGAGCCCGCGGGGGGTAGAGAAACAGTTCTCGGACGTCCGCTTCCCACTGCTCCTCCAGCCACCCCCTGACTCGGATTTGGAAGTAGTAGACTACAATGGCAGGGGTGAGGAATTCTCCCACCTCATCTGCAATTGCTCTTCGGAGGGGCATCTGCTGGATCTTGAGCCTGCGGAGGCCTTGTTGGTAGCTGGTGACGACATCATGGTTGAGTCCTAGGATGGTGGCTAGGACAGCCAGGTAGCTCTCCAGCTGGGTGGTGGCTTCAGTCCAGTCGACAGGGATGTAGGCCTTTGTCTTCTGGAGCTCCAGGGAGTCCTTCAAGGTGAGGGAGTTGCCTTCAGTGGAGATCATAGTGTCATATGCTGCCACAGTGGCGGCTGCTTCCTGCTCCCTTTTCAGGGTGGCGGCAGACCCACCTGGGGGTGTGAAAGCCATGGGGAGTATTCCATCTGCCACATCAAAGGGATCAGTACCATGGAAATTGCCATCCTGGAACCTCTTAAGAGCAGCGGTGGTAATCAAGGGGGCTTGGATACCCAACTCAGAGGCCCTGGCTGCCACTTGGCTTTGGAAGATCATGTGGGTCCTCTCATGCTTGCTCTTTTGAGCCCAGGCTTGGTAGATGGGGGGGAGGTTCGCTTCCTCCTGTCTACCGCAAAGTAGAAGCAAGCGCTGGGTGTACAAGTGGCCCCAAGTGGTTTTCACTGACTGCGACTTCTTGTGGTCCATGTTCTCACTTAGCTTCAATTGGTGGTCTGTAAGGGCGGTGACTGCTGCTGTGAGTTTAGGGTCTCCTGGTGGGTCCCAAGGGCGATCCAATTCAGGCAGGTCCCGGTACATAACCTTGTGCTTCATGTAGTTGGTGAGGCCTGTCTCACTTCGGAAGGAAGGGCCAGGCTGGAGGAGCTTGGGATTTCCCCCGGGTTCTGTAGCTGTAGTCCCAGCTAGCCGGAGGGTATTGAACAAGGGGGTGCAGGATTCCATCAACCCCACCCTATTGAGCTAAGGGTGGAGGACCCCCATGGCTTGGCTTGGAGTGAGCCCTTTTCCCAATAGGAAATGCACCAACTCAAAGGGGATGAAGAAGGCCTTGTGGACTTGTATCAACTCAGAGTGGGCGGTACCTTCTGGGATCACTGGAATGGACAGTCTTCCTGGGTGCGCCTCCAACTCTGCCAGATGATGATCCAGGGTTAGCACCGGGTGGCTAGGGTGGGGGACAGCATGGCTGCATCTACTAGAACCAGTTCCCCAGCTTCCCCTTTGTTGTCATCCAAGTACCCAAAGGCCTTGTTTTTGTTGGGGCTGTGCTGAGCCAAGGGCCCCAGGTAAGTCCACCCCAAAGTCCGGGGAGGGAATGGTGGAGTCTGCTTCCCACTGCTCCTCCAGCCACCCCCTGACTCGGATTTGGAAGTAGTAGACTACAATGGCAGGGGTGAGGAATTCTCCCACCTCATCTGCAATTGCTCTTCGGAGGGGCATCTGCTGGATCTTGAGCCTGCGGAGGCCTTGTTGGTAGCTGGTGACGACATCATGGTTGAGTCCTAGGATGGTGGCTAGGACAGCCAGGTAGCTCTCCAGCTGGGTGGTGGCTTCAGTCCAGTCGACAGGGATGTAGGCCTTTGTCTTCTGGAGCTCCAGGGAGTCCTTCAAGGTGAGGGAGTTGCCTTCAGTGGAGATCATAGTGTCATATGCTGCCACAGTGGCGGCTGCTTCCTGCTCCCTTTTCAGGGTGGCGGCAGGACCCACCTGGGGGTGTGAAAGCCATGGGGAGTATTCCATCTGCCACATCAAAGGGATCAGTACCATGGAAATTGCCATCCTGGAACCTCTTAAGAGCAGCGGTGGTAATCAAGGGGGCTTGGATACCCAACTCAGAGGCCCTGGCTGCCACTTGGCTTTGGAAGATCATGTGGGTCCTCTCATGCTTGCTCTTTTGAGCCCAGGCTTGGTAGATGGGGGGGAGGTTCGCTTCCTCCTGTCTACCGCAAAGTAGAAGCAAGCGCTGGGTGTACAAGTGGCCCCAAGTGGTTTTCACTGACTGCGACTTCTTGTGGTCCATGTTCTCACTTAGCTTCAATTGGTGGTCTGTAAGGGCGGTGACTGCTGCTGTGAGTTTAGGGTCTCCTGGTGGGTCCCAAGGGCGATCCAATTCAGGCAGGTCCCGGTACATAACCTTGTGCTTCATGTAGTTGGTGAGGCCTGTCTCACTTCGGAAGGAAGGGCCAGGCTGGAGGAGCTTGGGATTTCCCCCGGGTTCTGTAGCTGTAGTCCCAGCTAGCCGGAGGGTATTAAACAAGGGGGTGCAGGATTCCATCAACCCCACCCTATTGAGCTGAGGGTGGAGGACCCCCATGGCTTGGCTTGGAGTGAGCCCTTTTCCCAATAGGAAATGCACCAACTCAAAGGGGATGAAGAAGGCCTTGTGGACTTGTATCAACTCGGAGTGGGCGGTACCTTCTGGGATCACTGGAATGGACAGTCTTCCTGGGTGCGCCTCCAACTCTGCCAGATGATGATCCAGGGTTAGCACCGGGTGGCTAGGGTGGGGGACAGCATGGCTGCATCTACTAGAACCAGTTCCCCAGCTTCCCCTATGTTGTCATCCAAGTACCCAAAGGCCTTGTTTTTGTTGGGGCTGTGCTGAGCCAAGGGCCCGGGTAAGTCCACCCCAAAGTCCGGGTAGGGAATGGTGGAGTCCGCTTCCCACTGCTCCTCCAGCCACCCCCTGACTCGGATTTGGAAGTAGTAGACTACAATGGCAGGGGTGAGGAATTCTCCCACCTCATCTGCAATTGCTCTTTGGAGGGGCATCTGCTGGATCTTGAGCCTGCGGAGGCCTTGTTGGTAGCTGGTGACGACATCATGGTTGAGTCCTAGGATGGTGGCTAGGACAGCCAGGTAGCTCTCCAGCTGGGTGGTGGCTTCAGTCCAGTCGACAGGGATGTAGGCCTTTGTCTTCTGGAGCTCCAGGGAGTCCTTCAAGGTGAGGGAGTTGCCTTCAGTGGAGATCATAGTGTCATATGCTGCCACAGTGGCGGCTGCTTCCTGCTCCCTTTTCAGGGTGGCGGCAGGACCCACCTGGGGGTGTGAAAGCCATGGGGAGTATTCCATCTGCCACATCAAAGGGATCAGTACCATGGAAATTGCCATCCTGGAACCTCTTAAGAGCAGCGGTGGTAATCAAGGGGGCTTGGATACCCAACTCAGAGGCCCTGGCTGCCACTTGGCTTTGGAAGATCATGTGGGTCCTCTCATGCTTGCTCTTTTGAGCCCAGGCTTGGTAGATGGGGGGGAGGTTCGCTTCCTCCTGTCTACCGCAAAGTAGAAGCAAGCGCTGGGTGTACAAGTGGCCCCAAGTGGTTTTCACTGACTGCGACTTCTTGTGGTCCATGTTCTCACTTAGCTTCAATTGGTGGTCTGTAAGGGCGGTGACTGCTGCTGTGAGTTTAGGGTCTCCTGGTGGGTCCCAAGGGCGATCCAATTCAGGCAGGTCCCGGTACATAACCTTGTGCTTCATGTAGTTGGTGAGGCCTGTCTCACTTCGGAAGGAAGGGCCAGGCTGGAGGAGCTTGGGATTTCCCCCGGGTTCTGTAGCTGTAGTCCCAGCTAGCCGGAGGGTATTGAACAAGGGGATGCAGGATTCCATCAACCCCACCCTATTGAGCTGAGGGTGGAGAACCCTCATGGCTTGGCTTGGAGAGAGCCCTTTTCCCAAGAGGAAATGCACCAACTCGAAGGGGATGAAGAAGGCCTTGTGGGCTTGTATCAACTCGGAGTGGGCGGTACCTTCTGGGATCACTGGAATGGACAGTCTTCCTGGGTGCGCCTCCATCTCTGCCAGATGATGATCCAGGGTTAGCACCCGGGAGGCGGTGGTGGGGGACAGCACGGTTGGATCCACTAGAACCAGTTCCCCAGCTTCCCCTTCGTTGTCATCCAAGTACCTGAAGGCCTTGTTTTTGTTGGGGCTGTGCTGAGCCAACGGCCCTGGGTATTTTCGCAGGCCATGCACCAATCGGAGGCAGGGTAGGCCTTGGGGGTCAGCTATGAAGATCCCCAGCGCGCCTACCGCCTCAGACTCGAAGAGGTTGAGTAGGTGTCCCAGGAGGACCTGGGGGGGGGAGGCCAGAGTGAAGTAGCTGAAGATGGTAGCATAGGCCCCGTTGCGCTCAACCTCGCTACCAAAGGGGCTTGGAGTAGCCCGGAAGTACTCTGAGTAGGTCAACATCCCTAGGTCAGGAAGTCTGAGAATCGATGATATCAGAGCCGAGGCGACTGTACCCTTGGAGGTGCGGACTATCGGAGAAGTCGAGGTCTTAGGGAGACGCTGATTGGAGGAGAGGATGGTCGGAGTAGACCGTATCTTGGTATCGATCGGAGTCAACTGGAGGTGCAACGTAGGAGGGGCTGCGCTGTGACCAAATCGAGTCGACTGGACTCTTGGAGGTGTGGACTATCGGAGAGTCGATATCTTAGGGCGAAGACGATTGGAGGCACAAAATAGGGCGGCAACGACTGGAGGTGCGCGTTTGCCGAGTAGGTTGACTGGTGACCAATCGATTCGCAGACGCTTGGAGGTGCTGTATCTATCAAGGCCGGGCCTGCTGTAATGACAATAGGGAGCCGGTGATGACAAGGAGCTGTTGGGGTGTGAGTGTGTTAGTAAGAGACTGACTGCTGTAGGAGTACGCTAGGCCAGGCTAGGGGACCAACCGGTAGACTGCTGTACGGGTATACTAGGCAAGGCTAGGGGACCAGGACAGATAGGCTTGTCGTACTGGGTACAATAGGGATGACTATTGGACCTGGACGCATTAGCCTTTTTACTTATTCTATTACTAATCGTTTTAGGAACAGAAAGAGTGAGCTGCTTGCTTTGCGGGGAGGGATGATCCTTTACAGGCTTGTTCTAGTGCTAGCCTGTAATATTGTTGCAGATGCGTCTTTTGGTCACAAGCCCATTCGTACGAGCTACCGTGATACAGTGACACATCTTATCCGGTGATACAGGGAATCGTCGTATTCTTTCTGGTAGGAAGTGTAGGCTTGCGCTTCGCTGGAGGAATCCTTTGCCGGCTTGTTAAGGCTACTCGAGGTTCGAGCGTGTGCTTAGAAGCTGGTTTTAGTGATACAGGGAAATTGATCGTATCCCTTCTGGTAGGGCGTGTAGTAGTTCTTGCGCTTTGCTGGGGAATCCTTTGCCGGCTTGTTTAGGCTAGCGAGGTCTAAGCGCGTGCTTAGCTGGTTTTAGTGATACAGGGAATCGATCGTATTCCTTCTAGTAGGGCGTGCAGTAGGCTCGCGCTTTGCTGGAGGAATCCTTTGCCGGCTTGTTGAGGCTATCGGGGTCTAAGCGTGTGCTTAGAAGCTGATTTCAGTGATAGTGAAATTCTACTAGATTTCGATTTATCCTAGTAGGTTTCCCCCGGTCTGGCCCTCGATCGATTATAGGGAGCGCCACGTGGCACTACCATTACTCTCATTCGGCTCGCTACATCAAATTCAAGCAAGCATAAAATTCAATCATATGATCAAAATCTGTTTTAGATCAATTTAATCAAATGTATCCTGCAATTCAATTGGTGGAGTAGTTGAATTTTTAACACTAAACCTAAGTTGACAAGGTAACCGTGTAGACGGAGTGTACTAGGGGGGAGGCGGGGGAAGAATGTAGAAATATTAAAAACTGTTTTTAACAAGTAGTCATGGTACAAACCCCATCACTAAAAACATTTAAAAACAGGACCCAAATAATTATTTACAGAAATGATATACTTCATCTAAAAGCAATAGTAATATTTAGTGGCGCGCATTCATTTTTATGGTACTAGCATTCTCTCATTTTAATGGTTGCACGTAACCATAAGACTAAACCTACATATTATATAGATCAAAAACTCATACAATTAAAATCTGTTCCAGATCAAGTCAAGTTAATCAAGTGTACCACACAATTCAATCAAGCATACAATTCAATCATGTGATTCAAATCTGTTTCTGATCAAGTTGATCAAATGTATTGTACAATTCAATTGAATCGTAGAATTCAATCATAGAATCATATGTTTAAAATCTTTTTAGATCAAGTCAAGATAATCAAATGTACCGTATGATTCAAGCAAGCATAAAGTTCAATCATATGATCAAAATCTGTTTTAGATCAATTTAATCAAATGTATCCTGCAATTCAATTGGTGGAGTAGTTGAATTTTTAACACTAAACCTAAGTTGACAAGGTAACCGTGTAGACGGAGTGTACTAGGGGGGAGGCGGGGGAAGAATGTAGAAATATTAAAAACTGTTTTTAACAAGTAGTCATGGTACAAACCCCATCACTAAAAACATTTAAAAACAGGACCCAAATAATTATTTACAGAAATGATATACTTCATCTAAAAGCAATAGTAATATTTAGTGGCGCGCATTCATTTTTATGGTACTAGCATTCTCTCATTTTAATGGTTGCACGTAACCATAAGACTAAACCTACATATTATATAGATCAAAAACTCATACAATTAAAATCTGTTCCAGATCAAGTCAAGTTAATCAAGTGTACCACACAATTCAAGCAATCATGCAATTCAATCAAGCATACAATTCAATCATGTGATTCAAATCTGTTTCTGATCAAGTTGATCAAATGTATTGTACAATTGAAATGAATCGTAGAATTCGATCATAGAATCATATGCTATCACTCACTACATTCGTGATAGCCTCAGTAGCCAGCCTACTTGTAGTACTGTATGTGCAATGCTTGTAGTTCATGGGTGTGTTGGTGGGTTAAGCAAATGCTAGAGGGGGAGCCGGGAACTCCAGCCTGTTGGTTGTTTTGCAGGCTGTAGTCCGGTCCCTTAGTTTGCTGTGCCCACACACACCGGCGCACAGCCTGGCTTAACAGCTTGGGCGGTTAAGCCTTTGGCTGTTAAGCCTTTTCTGCCATTGGGCCACAAGCCACAGGGTGGGAGCGAGATGGAGACTGGACCTGGAAGGGACATGGAGGCCAGACTGCAAGGGTGGGAGATTCCCCAAGAGGAATCAGAGAGAGCTGCCAGGAGGAGTGGGGGCGGCGGCCGGCACCCACTCGTCTGGCAGGAAGGAGTATGTTCCATTGTTGAACATTACAGAGGCAAGATTCTGGAAGATGGGGAGGGACTGCTGGTGCAAATACCTCATCATGCAGTCACTGTGCCATCTTGCGAGGAGCTTGATGACATTAGAATCACATTTGCCCTGAAGCAGAGCCATAGCCCCACCCGCTCGAAGGGAGCGGGCAGAGATTGCTGCAGGGGAGATGCCTGTAGTATGGTAGAGGGTCTGGGCATAGACTCTCATGGAGGAGGTGACCGTTGCTGCGCAAACCAGGATGAGAACCCCATTGTCAAAGTAACTGGCGAGCTTTAGGTCTGGGCCGAAGGGGTGGGTGCTAGTGCAGCAGCCCCTGAGATGGAGCACTTGGCGCGCGCATGCTGCCACAGGGCAGCATAGGTTGTCACCACTCCTGGCATGAGCAACTACCTCACCTTTGTCCCCATTCTTCTGTGTGGTGAATGTGAGGGTGACCGAGGTGGCAGCAAGGAGCTCATGTTCAGGGCCATCATGGTGGACAATTTTGGAGCCAAGGTAGAAGGAGACTTCCTTTAGGTGGAAGGCTTGGTTGTCCCTGGTAGTACCAGTGTACTCACCAGGGCGCAGACAGAAAAAGAAGGCTATGCAGATCATGGTGGCAATGGCTTGTCTGGTATGGGAAGGGGAGTCATAGTATGCAAAGCGAAGGGCATGCATGACAAGGGTGATGGGGACTGGTTTGACCCGGCAAGGGGCTGGGTCCAGTTTTGCATAGCCTTTGAACTGGGCAGTTAGCCTGAAGTCAAGACCACCGTTGGAATCGGTTCTGGGGTCTTTGGACCCCAAGCGGGCCAGCGTCTGGCCCACTGACCGGATGGTGTCCGATACCGTGTGAGATCTAAGGGGCTTGTGGCTACAGGACAGTCGGCCATCATGGAGGCGCTGGGCAAAGACCTGGAGGATGGGGATTGGATCTGTAACAGATTGGAGGGTTGGTTCAAAGCCTTGAGACAAACAGAATTGAACCCATTGATTCCAATGGGCATCCTTGCGCTTCGCATAGAGCTCAGTGACTGAAGCGCGCATGGTCTTCTGGATAGAGCCAAGATCAGAGCAGAATGCATGGCAGGCTTCAGGGGACATAAGATCCAGGGCAAGTCCTGGGGGTAGGTGGTGTTGAAATGATTGAGAAGGGCAGTGTCAGAGAGGTCAGAGCAAGAGAGCAAATCCGCCAGGTGATTCACAGGGCCAGGGATGTAATCCCTGAGGGGGACATATTGATGGAGCCGCTGGTGCAGGGACTGAATTTGCAGGAGGTAAGCCACAGGCCCCGTGGTAGCCGTGGCGCCTTTCCTTTGCCAATAGACAGCTGCTGTGTTGTCGTAGCAGTTGTGAGTGGTTCTGGATTGGACACAAGCAGCTTGGGCAAGGATGTCATTGTGGGCAATGGAACCGGCGAGCTCAAGGTCACTGTTGTTGATGGTGCCATTGGGGTTGTCAAAGGTGACTAGTTGGGAGGAGACCCACATGGGGAAGGCATGCCTCCACATGATGGGCTGCACTGCGCCAGTGGGAAGGGGGACAAAATGAATGCCCCCCCTGCCCAGACCAGAGGCATCACAAGCGCCCATGGTGGCAGGGAAAGGATCTGGCACCAGTTCTGCAATGGAAGTAGGCCTGTTGGATAGATCATTGGCCAGCCATTGGAAGTCTCGAAGGAAGCTATGGACGCGCTTGGTGAGTCGGAGGCGCTGCCTGCCCGGTTCCTGGTGTCGGAAGGCTTCTTGGAGGATGGAGAAGAGGCCAATGGCGCCAGGGATGGCAAGGGCCATCGCCCGAAGTTCCCCCAGAACTTGGTGCCATTGTCTAATGGGGACATGGCGCTGGGTGGGGGAAATTGAATGCAGAATGTCCTGTAGCCGGGCCACTCGGTGGGGAGGAAGGCTGATGGTTTTGTGGATGGAATCAATGAGCCAGCCCAGGATAACTTTCTTGGTGGTCCACGCGGCATCCCCTTGGAGTATTTTCTTGAGGGAGGCTGGTTCCTGTCTGAAGGGAGTGTCAGAGGCATCCAGGGGCCGGAAGACTTTGTCCAGAGACTGGAAGAGCACCCGCTTGATGGCGCGGCGGGTCCATTGGATTGCCTTGCGCAAGGCCACAGAAGTCATCCACATAGACATCCCAGTAGCGAACAGGCTTTTTGCTGGGGGTGGTGCTTTCGATGGCCGCCGGAGCGTCTGGTGGGGTTGTTGTGGGGAGGACTGTGGAAGCTGGGGATGCGTCTGGCGTTGCTTCAGATGGAATATCCAGGCGGTGTGGTGTGCGTCGGGCTGCTGCCAACCCTGTGGAGAGAGTGGAGTTGGCTAGGTCTGCAATGGTTTCAGTGAAGGCACAGAAGTTGGGGGGGCTGGATTTCCATCCCATTGGGTTTGTGAGGGGGATTCCAATGAGGGGTGGCTCGCCCTTCCTGGAAGGGAACAGCACTCCTAGCTTCATGGTGTCTTCTGGTTTCAACTGGACCCGGTAGAAGCCATCAGCTAGGTCTATCTTGGACATGTACACTGGACCGAACCTGTCGTTGGCGCAGGTGAAGCTTGGAGAGGAGCCGGGGAAGGGTGTGACCAAATTGCATGGCTTCTGCCGGGGCTAGAGGGATGGTGTCTTGGTGAACTTCAGAGTAGGTGTAATCTGAGATAATTCGGGGGCGCCGGCCTCGCTGGGGGACTAGCCCCAGTGGACTCAGCCGGAGGTTTGGAAGGTCTTGGATGAGGCTGGCTGGGAGGACAGTCCATTGCTGCTTGTCCATCATGTCGGCATACTCCTTGGGAAGGAAGTCAATGCCCAGGTGGGAGGATTGGTGTGGCCCTCTGTTGATGGCTGTTGCAATCCTGGCATGGGTCCCAAGGGGGTCCCGACATGGATGCTGGGGTGCCTTCCTTCCCAAAGTGGTCTAGGATGCCACTGGCTGGATGGGGGAGAGTACCCACATGTGGGTGGATATCACCTTGTCCACAAATGGTCCGGATGAAGTCCTCCCAGCTAGTGCTGTTGTTGTAGACAGTGATAGCCCGGTTGATATGCAAGTCCAGCCTGTCGATGGGGTAGGGGGACGTAGTGACAATGGGGGACCCAGTTGGCAATGGGGGCGTGGTATGGGCGAGGGGATTGGACGCAGGATTGGATGGGGGCTCGGACCGGAATGACGCGGGCGAGGGTTGTGCAGTGACTAGGAGCTCGGGCGTAGGCATAGCAGTGGGGGTGACTAGGAGCTCGGACCTAGGCAATGGGTTGGCATTGGCTAGGAGCTCGGGCCTAGGCAATAGGTTCGCAGTGACTAGGAGATCGGACCCAGGCAATGTGGACGAGGAGGTCGCTGAAGGACTTGGTGGGATAGTGGGTGCTTCCCCCAACGGGATGGGGTGGGCTTCCTTGGAGCCTGTAGAAATTTTGGGAGGCACATACATGTTGAGAGGGGTACATGCGCGCGCGTGCTGTTTGTGCTTACCTAATTCATGTTTGATTCGTAAGTGAGGATTAGATTTGTGATTAGGTGATGGATTGTTACTTAGTATGATCCCCCCAAGGCCAATGTGGGGTGGGGAGGGCGCTGCGCCCAAGTGAGGGCGCGTGCCAACCGGTCAGGCATATGCCTCTTTGCACCATTGCCAGAGTTGATCTTGCTCGGTGGGAGTGATGGCCACGTGGTCATATATGTGCTTGCAGCTGCTGAAGCAGGCACCCTTGATGTGCCACAAGTGGCATCTCTCTTGGCCATCTGGTCTGGAGAGGGGGCCTTTCCCTTTGTCTCTCATAGCTTGGATGGCTTCCCTCATTTTTGCTGACTCCAGTTTCTTGACAATGGGATGATTGCTGTCTTGGAGGGGGGAGTCGCGGTGTGGATTGGTGAGTCGTGTTTGTTGAGTCCCTACGGTTGGGTTGCGGACTACCGGGCTGCTGGAGGGAGTGGGGTTGTTGTTGTTGTGGCTACTCCCCTTGGCGCCTGCCTTGGTGGGGGATGGAGGAGGATCTGGTCTTTGAAGGAGTCTCAGGGCCGCAACATTGGAGACGTTGGGGAGCCAGTTGAGATTTTGGGTCATCCTGAAGGTGTGGAAGTCCACCCCAAAGTCCGGGGAGGGAATGGTGGAGTCTGCTTCCCACTGCTCCTCCAGCCACCCCCTGACTTGGATTTGGAAGTAGTAGACTACAATGGTAGGGGTGAGGAATTCTCCCACCTCATCTGCAATTGCTCTTTGGAGGGGCATCTGCTGGATCTTGAGCCTGCGGAGGCCTTGTTGGTAGCTGGTGACGACATCATGGTTGAGTCCTAGGATGGTGGCTAGGACAGCCAGGTAGCTCTCCAGCTGGGTGGTGGCTTCAGTCCAGTCGACAGGGATGTAGGCCTTTGTCTTCTGGAGCTCCAGGGAGTCCTTCAAGGTGAGGGAGTTGCCTTCAGTGGAGATCATAGTGTCATATGCTGCCACAGTGGCGGCTGCTTCCTGCTCCCTTTTCAGGGTGGCCGCGGACCCACCTGGGGGTGTGAAAGCCATGGGGAGTATTCCATCTGCCACATCAAAGGGATCAGTACCATGGAAATTGCCATCCTGGAATCTCTTAAGAGCAGCGGTGGTAATCAATGGGGCTTGGATACCCAACTCAGAGACCTGGGCTGCCACTTGGCTTTGGAAGATCATGTGGGTCCTCTCATGCTTGCTCTTTTGAGCCCAGGCTTGGTAGATGGGGGGGAGGTTCGCTTCCTCCTGTCTACCGCAAAGTAGAAGCAAGCGCTGGGTGTACAAGTGGCCCCAAGTGGTTTTCACTGACTGCGACTTCTTGTGGTCCATGTTCTCACTTAGCTTCAATTGGTGGTCTGTAAGGGCGGTGACTGCTGCTGTGAGTTTAGGGTCTCCTGGTGGGTCCCAAGGGCGATCCAATTCAGGCAGGTCCCGGTACATAACCTTGTGTTTCATGTAGTTGGTGAGGCCTGTCTCACTTCGGAAGGAAGGGCCAGGCTGGAGGAGCTTGGGATTTCCCCCGGGTTCTGTAGCTGTAGTCCCAGCTAGCCGGAGGGTATTGAACAAGGGGGTGCAGGATTCCATCAATCCCACCCAATTGAGCTAAGGGTGGAGGACCCCCATGGCTTGGCTTGGAGTGAGCCCTTTTCCCAATAGGAAATGCACCAACTCAAAGGGGATGAAGAAGGCCTTGTGGACTTGTATCAACTCAGAGTGGGCGGTACCTTCTGGGATCACTGGAATGGACAGTCTTCCTGGGTGCGCCTCCATCTCTGCCAGGTGATGATCCAGGGTTAGCACCCGGGAGGCGGTGGTGGGGGACAGCACGGTTGGATCCACTAGAACCAGTTCCCCAGCTTCCCCTATCGTTGTCATCCAAGTACCTGAAGGCCTTGTTTTTGTTGGGGCTGTGCTGAGCCAACGGCCCTGGGTATTTTCGCAGGCCATGCACCAATCGGAGGCAGGGTAGGCCTTGGGGGTCAGCTATGAAGATCCCCAGCGCGCCTACCGCCTCAGACTTGAAGAGGTTGAGTAGGTGTCCCAGGAGGACCTGGGGGGGGGAGGCCAGAGTGAAGTAGCTGAAGATGGTAGCATAGGCCCCGTTGCGCTCAACCTCGCTACCAAAGGGGCTTGGAGTAGCCCGGAAGTACTCTGAGTAGGTCAACATCCCTAGGTCAGGAAGTCTGAGAATCGATGATATCAGAGTCAACTGGTGGTGCAACATAGGAGGGGCTGCGGATCTGTGGAGACCAAAATCGAGGCGACTGTACGCTTGGAGGTGCGGACTATCGGAGAAGTCGAGGTCTTAGGGAGACGCTGATTGGAGGAGAGGATGGTCGGAGTAGACCGTATCTTGGTATCGATCGGAGTCAACTGGAGGTGTAACGTAGGAGGGGCTGCGCTGTGACCAAATCAAGCCGACTGGACTCTTGGAGGTGTGGACTATCGGAGAGTCGATATCTTAGGGCGAAGACGATTGGAGGCACAAATTAGGGCGGCAACGACTGGAGGTGCGCATTTGCCGAGTAGGTTGACTGGTGACCAATCGATTCGCAGACGCTTGGAGGTGCTGTATCTATCAAGGCCGGGACTGCTGTAATGACAATAGGGAGCCGGTGATGACAAGGAGCTGTTGGGGTGTGAGTGTGTTAGTAAGAGACTGACTGCTGTAGGAGTACACTAGGCCAGGCTAGGGGACCAACCGGTAGACTGCTGTACGGGTACACTAGGCAAGGCTAGGGGACCAGGACAGATAGGCTTGTCGTACGCGTACAATAGGGATGACTATTGGACCTGGACGCGTTAGCCAATTTATTCTACTACTAATCGTTTTAGGAGCAAAAGAGTGAGCTGCTTGCTTTGCGGGGAGGGATGATCCTTTACAGGCTTATTCTAGTGCTAGCCTGTAATTTTGTGGTTTCTTTTTCGTAGCTTTCCTTGCATACGAGTCTTTCGGTCGCAAGCAATCCATTCCTTTGGGCCTTTCAGTGATACAGTGACACAGTGATACATCTTATCCGGTGATACAGCGAATCGATCGTATCCCTTCTGGTAGGGCGTGTAGTAGTTCTTGCGCTTTCCCGGGGGAATCCTTTGCCTGCTTGTTGCGGCTATCGGGGTCTAAGCGTGTGCTTAGAAGCTGGTTTTAGTGATACAGGGAATCGATCCTATACCTTCTGGTAGGGTTAGAAGCTGGTTTTAGTGATACAGGGAATCGATCGTATCCTTCTGATAGGGCGTGTAGTAGTAGGCTTGCGCTTTGCTGGAGGAATCCTTTGCTGGCTTGTTGAGGCTATTGGGGGTCTAAGCATGTGCTTAGAAGCTGGTTTCAGTGATAGTGAAATCTACTAGATTTCTACTAGGTTTTCCCCCCGGTCTGGCTCTCTACCGGTTGTAGGGAGTGCCATGTGGCACTACCATTACTTTCATTCGGCTCGCTACATCAATTTAAAATCTTTTTAGATCAAGTCAAGATAATCAAATGTACCGTATGATTCAAGCAAGCATAAAATTCAATCATATGATCAAAATCTGTTTTAGATCAATTTAATCAAATGTATCCTGCAATTCAATTGGTGGAGTAGTTGAATTTTTAACACTAAACCTAAGTTGACAAGGTAACCGTGTAGACGGAGTGTACTAGGGGGGAGGCGGGGGAAGAATGTAGAAATATTAAAAACTGTTTTTAACAAGTAGTCATGGTACAAACCCCATCACTAAAAACATTTAAAAACAGCACCCAAATAATGATCAAGTTGAAATGAGATGCTTTGTCTAAATGCAATGAAGTAATATTTAGTGGCGCGCATTCATTTTTATGGTACTAGCATTCTCTCATTTTAATGGTTGCACGTAACCATAAGACTAAACCTACATATAGATCAAAAACTCATACGATTAAAATCTGTTCCAGATCAAGTCAAGTTAATCAAGTGTACCACACAATTCAAGCAATCATGCAATTCAACCAAGCATACAATTCAATCATGTGATTCAAATCTGTTTCAGATCAAGTTGATCAAATGCATTGTACAATTGAAATGAATCATAGAATTCAATCATAGAATCATATGATTAAAATCTGTTTTAGATCAAGTCAAGATAATCAAATGTACTGTATGATTCAAGCAAGCATAAAATTCAATCATATGATCAAAATCTGTTTTAGATCAATTTAATCAAATGTATCCTGCAATTCAATTGGTGGAGTTGTCAGTTGAACATTTAGCGTTAACCCTAAGTTGACAAGGTAACCGTGTAGACGGAGTGTACTAGGGGGGAGGCGGGGGAAGAATGTAGAAATATCAAAAACTGTTTTTAACAAGTAGTCATGGTACAAACCCCATCACTAAAAACTAATAAGACCAAAGCTGTAAGGCGACGTTTGGTTAATTTGGTTACTTTTAGTATTTTACTTTATTTTGCTCTTTTTACGGTGTTGGAAAGAGTTATTGATAAGATTATGATCAGATTGTTTCTGGACCATATCCATCTCTCATTTACTAATTTGTCTTTCCTTTGTGTGGAGATACTCGTATCGAGAGTTCGATCCTCATATTGTGTACCTCTGCTCAGTGCTTTAAGTATCTCTTGATACTCACCAGCGCTTATGTATAATTTACTTATGGTACTCATCACATTGGTCGCGTCTCACTTTTACTTATTGCGCTCAGCTTGTGATAGAAGATCTCAATCACCTTGGGATATCTTGGAATCGTACGTCTTGTCTTGTATCGCGTATACGTATTAGGTTTACGTAAACCGCAACTTTTACGTATACGTAAAAGTTGCGTATTACGTATACGTAAAACGTAAAACATACCACGTAAAAGTTGCGTATTACGTTTACGTAAAACGTACGTAATCACGATTGTTTTAGTAATCCAATACACCCTTGGATGGTCCTTGGACTATTTGGTTCATATAGATATATCGGTCGCACTTTCTTATGGTGGCTACCTGGATGGTGTTTGGTGGGGTAATCAGCCAGATTATGCTTCCCCGGTTCCCAGAAAATATTGAATTGCCCTTGTTGTGCCCTGTCTCTTAACCAATAGAATCGCATATCAATGGCTTTGGACCTTTTTTGCTTGATCGTGCCATTTAATATGCCTTCTGCTGTATTAATGTCCGTTTTCAGTGGAGTGGCCGGTTGTGGGTGGCCTAGTTCAATCAGACATTGTCGGATGGGGAGTGCTTCCCGGGCGTTCAGGAATAACAAAGCGACTTCAGCCTCCGCCGCTGATGCCATCACATTTTTGATGATTTTGGCTAACACTAGGACCGGTCCATTGAAGGTAATGTCCTTTGTGTCTCCAAGGAAGTGGGACCCGCCGGCTTGGCTCTTGGCGCCCGGACACACCAGCTATGCTGCGTCACTGTCAACCCGGAGAATCATGTCACTGGCCCGGTATATGATAGAGGCGTCAGGATTGCATGCCGCGTAGTTGAGGAAATACTTTGTGGCTGTTAACGCGGCTTGGTTGTTTGAGGCCGATGCAATATCGTTGAGGGCATGCAACATTGTGTTGTCGATCGCCCGCGCGTAGAATAGAAATTTACCGGTAACTTGTTGTATGAATTTGATCTCTTTGTCGGTTAGCGTGGTAGTGTCGTCGTGTTTCGCGTATTGTATCTTTGCGCCGTAATTGGGCACGTCTGCTCAGGATGGACCCGCGTACGTATGTGAGGGGCGCACGTGTTCAAATTCCTTTAGAGCTTGTTCCACGTAACCATCCATGGTCAATTGGACCTCGCGTTTATCGTAGTCCCAACGTAGGTGGACCCCCACGTATTGTTTTCCAGTCCAGTCAACCTTGAAGGTGTATTTGGCCCCGACCGCAGCGACTAGATGATCCACGTCTTCCTGCCTGACGTATTTAATCCCAAAGTCGTCCACGACTAGGGTGAAACTTATGTCCCGCTCATCATGGAGGAATAGTCCCTCAGTATGGGGTGCCTTTCGGTATCCATATGTTTGTAGGTGCGCTACTAAGTCATCATGTGCGATTTTACCGCTTTGTTTGAGTCCATACCACGCCTTTTTGATCCTTGCATATACGTAGTCACCCTGCTTGAGCCCCTCTAGGCTGTAAGCGGCCCTGATTTGGGGGGGGATCATGTCCCACCTGAATTTTACGAATTCAAGCTCGTCGAGCGCTGAGCATAAGTACATGTTAGAGATGTCACCGGTACAGTACTTAGCCCCTGGAGTGGATACTACACTGTTCCAATGGGTTTTTATGGTTTCCATACTTGCAGTTCGGGTGGACACATCACCGTGGTACTCCAGCTGATCACCTCCTGCTGTGATCTGCGTCCTGTAGGGATCAGATTTTTCGGGGCGTATGGGGACTGTGTATTGGGGATAAGTGACCTTCTTATGTATTGGTACTGCGTGTCTGTCGATCCAATCCAATACATCCATCCCCTCTACCTCGTTGGGTCGGAACCCTTGAAATAGGCGGCCGAACTTGTCTTCACCTGACTTGAGCCATAATTCCTGTATCTGCGCTTTGGGGTGTTTGATTAGATCACGGTAGGCTGCCCACTTGTTCAGGTCCTCATCCCATATGGACCCCCCACACGCTAGCTGGGGCCTATATGATAGCTCGTTCCCTTGTAGGGCCTGCGTTGGTACGGGAAAATGTACGGGTGGACATTGGTAACTACCCATTAGCGCCTTGTGTTTAGTCTTGGGTTTTGAGTAGTATTGGTCGGATTTGTAGTATCTAGATACTTCACCATGGGTGTAATCCGCAATGTCCCCATCGGTGAATATGACCCTGTAGTATTGGTTTGTCTGGTCATAGCTTATGATTTCTCCTTCGTACCATCCTGATTTGAACTGCTTTCTAATGATTGTGCCTACGGCCCAGGGGTGTCCCCGGCGGGCGCTGCGTTGTTGTGTAGATGGCACCCTTGGAGGTTCGCGTGCATTCTCGGGCTCATTGTTTGATTTTGTATTGGGCCCGATTGACACCCTTGGAGGTGCGCTTGAGTCTTTGACTGGATCGTTAAGTGTGGCATTGGTTCCATTTTGTTGTGTACCCAGACGTAAGAGATCCCGTATACTTCGAAGGGCCTCATTTACTTGGGTTCCCTGTTCTATATACAAGATCGGCGGATGGGGTTTACTGGTAGTTAAGGTCGTGGAGGATCATGAGCAGTCGGTCTGTGGAAGAGGTATGGGGCATCTCTGTCTTGGGGAAAAATGCCACTGTGTTGCTGATTCTGTTAGCGCGACTGGCCTCCCCGACGCAGGTGTAATTCCTGCAGTGTTTTAGGGCCGGACCGATGTAGTAACCCCTTGTTCCATGGTCTTGCCATGCGCCGCGTTCTTGAGTTCTGTCGTGAATAATCACTCGACAGCCCATAGGGGCGAGTGGGTGTTTGTTGTAGTCATAGATCCCGCGCCTGAGCTCATATGCTGATAGTTTCGGCTGAGTGCATGATGCGCGTAGTAAGTTGAGGGTAATGAGGGCCTGCGGGATCAGTAGGTCCCAATCGTCCACCGGGAACTTGTCATCCACCCCGTTCAATCCCGCGATAAAGTGGTTCTTGAAAGTCTGTATTGCCCTTTCTGCATGGTTGAGCCGGTGGTCCCCGGGTGATGCTAGTTGGTAATCGAGGTTGTTCTTGGTGATGTACGCAATTAGCTTCTTTGAGGTCTCGTTGTCCATACGTACTATTTTTGCGTTCACGTTGTCCTCTTTCATCCGAAAGTAGCACGCCGTGAATCCCTGTAGGAGGTCTTCACTCTTGCGTGACTGGATGGGCTCCACGTCAATGTAGTTGGAATCGTAGTCGTACATGAGGAATACGCACTGGTGCCCACGACGTGACGTGACCGGATATCTCCCCGGCAGGTCCCACGCAATGAGTTCCTTCGGTTCTTCTTTGGTACGTGGCCCTGCGTGGTTGGTTGGTTGCATCTCATTCGCTGATACTATATCTACGCAGACGTTATGTATCTTCTTTCGGTTGCAGCGGGCCGGCTCTGCATCGGCCGTTGGCTTGTTCTTTGGCTTCTTGCAAGTGCTTTGGATGCCTTGCCGGACCATTTGTACGTGCCCCATAGTCGTTTCTTCTGTGAGCGGGAGGTATCGGTTGACCCGTTGTACGGTGAGTCCCGGCCAAGTGGCAAATGAGCCGCGTTCGATGGCGCGGATCCACGTCTCTTTAGTGGGATATCCTGCTGCTGCATGGTAGAATCGGATCAGCTTGGGGATGGCTTGAATCTGGTATGCCCCTGCCCCCGTGTGTATTGAATATTCGTTTTTGTTATTGTTTTGGTTGGCGCTGGTTGCGGCGGCTTCGGTTATCGGATCAGCTTGGGGATGGCTTGAATCTGGTATGCCCCTGCCCCCGTGTGTATTGAATATTCGTTTTTGTAATTGTTTTGGTTGGCGCTGGTTGCGGCGGCTTTGGTTTCGGTATCGTGTTGGTCGGCGCTGGTTGCGCCGGTTGTGGTTTTGTTTTGCGGGGGGGGGGTTCTGTTACCCGTGGAGATTTGGCCGTCCCTTTTGGTGGGTCGGGCTGATGGAGGGGAACCATGTATAGATTCCTTAGGGGGTCGCATTGACCGGTGAGTATGACTTGTTGGGTGGGGCCGATAACAGTCACGTTGTCCTTAGAGAACTCTACGTGGCACCCGGTACTGCATAGTTTGGGCACTGAGACCAAAGGTAGTTCCACTTCATCAAACTTGTGGCACCCGCGGGCCTCGAGGGGGAGCCGGGGTAGGTCTAATAGGTCTGTTGCCGTCGATAGCATCTTGCTCCCATTTGCACATCCTAAGGTCAGTGCCCCCGTTGTGTCTTGGTGTGCCCCTCCTTGGTATGTTGTTGGGACGAAATGGTCCGTTGCCGCTGAATCTAGAGCTCCATAACCCGGTGAGGTCCTGGTATGGAACGCGACGTCATGCGTGAAGGTAACTGTGCGCGGTGGCCGAGGAAGGGTTTCACTCGAGGGATCACGTAGGATACTGAGTAACTGTGAATCATGATTACTAGGCTGTTTATGTATGCTACTTTTGTGTTCCCTCCCACACCGTCAGGAGCGTGAGGGCGTATCAACTATCATGGTCCGGCCGTTCCTGTTGGGGTTGGGCCCATTCCACTTCAGCCACCGTTCAGTGTTCCTGGTGGCTCCACCCATCTGATTGTCGTAGGTGGCTCCTTCCTGGTGCCCGGCCTTGTTGCGTCGCCTGTAGCAACTCCGGCCGTCGTGGGTGAGATTCACCCCACACGAGTGGCAATAATATTTGTATTGTTTCCACTCCTGGAGCAATGGTTGGCGTGTGTCGGCCTGGTGGTGCGACTCGCGTCGGCCAACTTGAGCCGGTTCACGTCGGCTTGGAGGACGGCCATTGCTGTTTCCCATTGATTGGACATTGTCATCGTCGATGCTGCGGTGGCGGTTTCAGTGACTTGGGAGTAGATTTCGTGACATATATTGGCCAGATCACGTTGCTTGTTTTCGAGCTCGGTGAAGCGTTGATCAGCCTGGATATCTGCTAGGTTCGCCGTAGACGTATTGTTGTGGTAGCTGCTGTATAGCTCCTTCAGGCGTTGTCCCCAGAACTTCTTGTATTGGGTGAATCTGCTCTTAACCATCGTGTCCCGGTATTTCTTCCAGTCCCCGTCTACTCGGTGTAGTGTGATGGGGTTGTGTTTGCTACGTGCAAAGGCCTCTCGTGAGTAATCAATCATTTGTGCCTCAGTGACGTTCGCTGTCTCTGGGAGCAAGTTGATTTAATGTTGATACTTAGTGAGTTGACGGAAGTACTCCTTGGGCCCGATCGGGCTCGGCGTGTAAGTCAATGCATTCATTTTCTTGGTGAGTTCACGAGTGAGCTGATGCTGTGTGTCGGTAGTACATAGGTCTTCCTCCATGGCTTGGAAGGCTTCGAGCACAGTAGTCCCTTGGGGGAAGGCGTCCGAGCCTGGGTCTTTCAGATCTCCAAGCATGTTGGGGAATTTCCTGTCTGTAATTAGTAGGGCCTCCCTGTCGTACTTGTTCCATTCTACATAAAGGGCCCAGCTCCGTTTCCATAGTTTGTATGCGTCGGAGGTGAGTTCGATAGTACTATCGAGTTCTTGTGGTTCCCGCGGAGCCTTGGGGAATGGTACTTGGGGGTCCCTCGAGTGGTATTGTGCTTCTGTTTCCAGTAGGAAGGCGTAACCCCCTCCCTGAATATATTTGATGGAGGGTACTTTGGCTAACGCGTTAGCTAGTGCTTTTTTGAACTCGTATACCTCTATGCTTGATGGTACCGCCACCGGTTTTGCCTGTGTCTCATCCAAGTGGTCCTTGAGAGACGCATGGTCTTTCTTCTTGGACATCTCGTCGTCAGTATCGCTATCCTCACTGTCCTCGGTATAGTCGTATAGCAACCTGTTCTGTGTTTGCAATCGTGTGTTTTGTTCTTCAGTGTACTCAAGTATATCCCGGTTGTACTGTTCGAGCTCTACCAGTTGGTCTCTCAGATCCCGGATTGCGGTGGAGCCTATGTTTCTGGAATTGTCGATGCTGGTGTCAGGGGTAACTCCTCTTGTTGTGGGGCTGGGGATTCCTTCGGTTTGTGTTCCCTCTGGCATTGGGGTGTGTTAATCTTATCGATAACTAATAAGACCAAAGCTGTAAGGCAACATTTGGTTAATTTGGTTACTTTTAGTATTTTACTTTATTTTGCTCTTTTTACGGTGTTGGAAAGAGTTATCGATAAGATTATGATCGGATTGTTTCTGGACCATATCCATCTCTCATTTACTAATTTGTCTTTCCTTTGTGTGGAGATACTCGTATCGAGAGTTCGATCCTCATATTGTGTACCTCTGCTCAGTGCTTTAAGTATCTCTTGATACTCACCAGCGCTTATGTATAATTTACTTATGGTGCTCATCACATTGGTCGCGTCTCACTTTTACTTATTGCGCTCAGCTTGTGATAGAAGATCTCAATCACCTTGGGATATCTTGGAATCGTACGTCTTGTCTTGTATCGCGTATACGTATTAGGTTTACGTAAACCGCAACTTTTACGTATACGTAAAAGTTGCGTATTACGTATACGTAAAACGTAAAACGTACCACGTAAAAGTTGTGTATTACGTTTACGTAAAACGTACGTAATCACTATTGTTTTAGTAATCCAATAAAAACATTTTAAAACAGGACCAAAATAATTATTTACGGAAATGATATACTTTGTCCAAAAGCAATAGTAATATTTAGTGGCGCGCATTCATTTTTATGGTACTACGTCCGAGAACTGTTTCGCGGGGTTCAAATTAACTTATTGCGCACAAATTTTGTGCGTGATTTTAATACGGTAAAATTTCTCAACACCCTGAAATTCGTGAGTGCATCGTGACCAAGTGGCAGGCTATAAATAAATTCAGCACTATTTCTGTGTGCGTGATGCATGTTACTCTAGTAATCATGATTGAAAATAATATATTTCAGTCTCTAGCAGAACCCAATAATTATTCCGTACCAACAACAATTTCTTCTATTCATGAATAAAAAAGAAATCTTGACTCGGTATTAACTATCACGCACTACGTTTGTGATAGCTTCAGTAGCCAACCTACTTGTAGTACTGGATGTGAAATGCTTGTAGTTCATTGGTGTGTTGGTGGGTTAAGCAGTGCTAGAGGGGGATCCAGAACTCTGATTGTATTGCCCAGAGGCCGGTCCCTTAGTTTGCTGTGCCAACACACACCGGCGTACAGTTGGGATTAACAGCTTTGGCTATTAAGCCTCTGGCTATTAAGCCTTTTCTGCGGGCGGGCCTGGTGGGCTATTTAATTTTACTACTAATCGTTTAGGAGCAAAAGAGTGAGCTGTAGGCTTGGATTTTGCTGGAGGAATCCTTTATAGGCTTGTTAGCGCTGGCCTGTAATTTCGACTGTAATTTGGACTGTAATTCGATGCTTACAGAATTCACAGTAAGATTCGTACTGTACCTACGGGGAACGTTGCTCGTACCAATGTTGCTGATACAGTGAGATCTTTCTTGTCGTACGTGCGCTGTATACTCTAGGTTGTTCCCCGGTCTGTACTTCACTACCATTCCTCTCATCCGGTTTGCTAGTACATCAACTATCACGCACTACGTTTGTGATAGCTTCAGTAGCCAACCTACTAGTCGTAATGGATGTGAAATACTTGTAGTTCATTGGTGTGTTGGTGGGTTAAGCAGTGCTAGAGGGGGATCCAGGACTCTGGTTGTATTGCCAAGAGGCCGGTCTCTTAGTTTGCTGTGCCCACACACACCGGCGTACAGTCGGGCTTAACAGCTTGGGATGTTAAGCCTCTGGCTGTTAAGCCTTTTCTGCCATTGGGCCAGAAGCCACCGGTTGGGAATGGCGTGGAGAGCTTGAGCGAGGGGCAGAGCTTGAGTATGGAGCAGAGTGAGGGAGGGGAGGGGCGTCAGGGATGCCTCAAAGAGAGCTGCCAGCAGGGATGGGGTCCGCAGCCGGCACCCATTCCTCTGGCAGGAAGGAGTATGTTCCATTGTTGAACATGACAGAGGCAAGATTTTTGAAGATGGGGAGGGATTGCTGATGCAAGTAGCGCATCATGCAGTCAATGTGCCATCTCGCAAGGAGCTTGATGACATTAGAGTTGCATTTGCCCTGTAGCAGGGCCATAGCCCCACCCGCTTGAAGGGAGCGAGCAGAGATGGCTGCAGGGGCAATGCCAGTGGTAGGGTAGAGGATCTGGGCATAGACTCTCATGGAGGAAGTGACAGTTGCTGCGCAAACAAGGGTGAGGACCCCATTGTCAAAGTAACTGGCAAGCTTGAGGGACAGGCCGAAGGGGGAGCTGGGAGAGCAGCCGCTTTGGAGATGAAGGACTTGGCGCGCACAGGCTGCAACCGGGCAGCAGAGTGTGTCACCACTCCTGGCATGAGCCACCACTTCCCCTTTATCCCCATTCTTCTGTGTGGTGAAGGTGAGGGTGACAGAGGTAGCAGCCTGGAGCTCATGAGCAGTGTTGGAGGAATTTGGAGCCAAGATAGAAGGAGACGTCGTGGAGAAGGAAGGCTTGGTCATACCTGGTAGTACCTGTGTACTCGCCAGGACAGAGACAAAAAAAAAAGGCCATGCAGATCATGTTGGCAATGACCTGTCTGGTAGGGGAAGGGGATTCATGGTATGCGAAGTGAAGGGCGCGCATGACCAGGGTGATGGGAACCGGCTTGACCCTGGAGGGGGCCAGGTCCAGCTTGGCATAGGCCTTGAACTGGGCAGGAGCTAGCCGGAAGTCAAGACTGCATGTGGAGCCGGTTCGAGGGTCTTTGGCCCCCAAGCGGGCGAGCATCTGTCCCACTGACCTGATGGTGTCCGATACCATGCAAGATTGGATGGGCTTGTGGCTACAGAACCGTCGGCCATCATGGAGTTGTTTGGCAAAGACCTGGAGGATGGGGATTGGATCCTGAACGGACTGGAGGCGCGGGTCAAAACCTTGAGACAAACAGAATTGAACCCATTGGTCCCAATGGGCATCCTTGCGCTTGGTATAGAGCTCAGTGACTGAAGCTTGCATGGGCCGCCTGGATAGTGCCAAGGTCAGCGCGGAATGCATGGGAGGCCTGAGGTGGCATAAGGTCCAGGGAACGCCCTGTGGATAGGTTGTGTTAAAGTGATGGAGCAAGGCAGTGCCAGAGAGGTCAGATCAAGAGAGGAGGTCAGCAAGGTGATTGACTGGGCCTGGGATGTAATCCCTGAGGGGGACATATTGGTAAGGCCGTTGGTGCAGGGCCTGGATGCAGAGGAGGTAGGCCGCAGGCCCCGTGGTGGTGGTGGTGCCTTTCCTTTGCCAATATACAGCAGCCGTGTTATCGTAGCAGTTGTGAGTTGTTCTGGCTTGGACACAGGCCGCCTGGGCAAGGATGTCATTGTGGGCAATGGATCCAGCCAGCTTGAGGTCACTGTTGTTGATGGTGCCCTCAGGGTTGTCAAAGGTGACCAGTTGGGTGGAGACCCACTGGGGGAATGTATGCCTCCACATGAGGGGCTGCACGGTGCCATTGGGCAGGGGGGCAAAATGGACGCCCCCCATGCCAAGACCAGAGGCATCACAGACGCCCAGGGTGGCCAGGAAGGTATCTAGCATGAGTTCGGCGAGGGAAGTAGGCCGGTTGGAGATATCATTGGCGAGCCATTGGAAGTTGCGTAGGAAGCTGTGGACTCGTTTGGTGAGCCGGAGGCGCTGCTGACCCGGGTCTTGGTGCCGGAAGGCTTCTTGGAGGATGGAGAAGAGGCTGATGGAGCCAGGGATGGCCAGTGCCATAGATCAAAGTTCCCCCAGGACTTGGTGCCATTGTTTGATGGGGATGTGGCGCTGTGTAGGTGTGATGGAGTGAAGGATCTCGTGGAGGCGCTCCACTCGATGGGGTGGAAGGCTGATGGTTTTGGTGATGGAATCAATGAGCCAGCCAAGGATGACCTTCTGGGTTGTCCAAGTGGCGTCCCCTTTGAGCATCTTCTTAAGGGAAGCTGGCTCCTGGCAGAATGGGGTATCAGAGGCATCCAGGGGCCGGAAGACTTTGTCGAGAGAGTGGAAGAGCACCCGCTTGATGGCGCGGTGTGTCCATTGGTTGCCTTGCGCAAGGCCACAGAAATCATCCACTTAGACATCCCAGTATCGAACCGGCAATTTGCTGCGAGTGGTACTAGTAGGGAGCGGAGTGCTGGGAGTGGTACTAGTAGGGAGCGGAGGCGTGTGCAGGGGGGAAGGGGGGGCTGGAGGCGAGCTGGGGGTGGCAGGCGCGCCTGGTGTGGCCTTGGACGAGAGATTGAGTCAATGGGGGGTGCGCCTGGCCTCTGCCAGCCCGGTGGAGAGGGTGGCATTGGCCAGGTCTGCGATGGTTTCAGTAAAGGCACAGAAGTTGGGTGGACTGGACTTCCACCCCATGGGGTTGGTGAGGGGGATGCCAATAAGAGGGGGATTGCCCTTCCGGGAGGGGAACAGCACTCCTAGCTTCATGGTGTCCTCTGGTTTCATCTGGATTTGATAAAAGCCATCCGCGAGGTCAATCTTGGACAAATACACTGGACCAAACCTGTTGTTGGCGCGGTGCAACTTGGTGAGGAGGCGGGGAAGCGTGTGGCCAAACTACATTGCTTCGGCCGGGGCTAGAGGGATGGTGTCGTGGTTAACCTCAGAGTAGGTGTAATCGGAGATCATTTGGGGGCGCTGGCCTTGTTGGGGTACTAGGCCAAGGGAGCTAAGACGGAGGCCGGAAAGGTCACGGATGAGGCTGGCTGGGAGGACAGTCCATTGTTGCTTGTCCATCATGTCGGCATACTCCTCACAAAGGAAGTCAATGCCTAGGTGGGAGGACTGGTTGGGACCCCAGGCTAGGGCAGCGGCAATCCTGGCCTGGTCCCAAGAGGGTGCCGGCATGGACGCAGGGGTGCCTTCCTTGCCAAACTGATTGAGGAGGCCACCTGCTGGATGGGGGAGAGTACCTACATCCAGCTGGATGTCGCCGGGGCCCCGGATCGTCCGGATGAAATCGCCCCAGCTAGTGCTGTTGTTGTAGACAGTGATGACGCAGGTGATGTGCGCGTCCAGCCTGTCGCGGGGGTAAAGGGAAGGGGAGAGGACTCGGGGCGCGGACCGAGGCCTTGTGGTAGAGGTTTTGGTTGGGACACGGGGCTCCGACCGAGGCCTTGTGGGAGGGGGTGGGGGAGGGACGCAGGGCTCGGACCGAGGCCTCCTTCCTGAGGGGATAGGGACACGGGGCTCGGACTGAGGCCTTGTGGTAGAAGGGAAAGGGGAAGGAACTTGGGGCTTGGACCAAGGCCGTGTGGTAGGGGAAGGGGAAGGAACTCGGGGCTGGGACCGAGGCCTTGTGGTAGGGGAAAGGAAAGGAACTCGGGGCTCGGACATAGAGGGAAAATCGAAACGCACGCGTTTGGGGAGCTTACCTAATTCAGGGGTAATTTGTAATGGTGATGGATTAGAGGAGTGATTAGGTGAGGGAGTAGATAGTTGGTGTGTAGGCAGGGCCCCCCTTGGTGGTGTAGAGAGCAGGTACGTCAAGACGCCAAGGGGGGGCTTGCCATTCTGTCAGACTCCATAGGCTTCTTGGCACCATGTCCAGACTTGGTCCTGCTCACTGCCGGCAATAGCCCCATGGTCGTGGATGTTTTTGCAGTTGGAGAAGCAGTTACCCCGGAGGTGCCAGGCGTGGCACCTGTCATGGCCATCTGGGTGAGACAAGGGATTGGTACCTTTGTCTCTCATGGCAGCTATGACCTCCCTCAGCAGGGAGTGTTTCACTTTGTTGGCTAGCCCGGCGGCCTATAGCAGGGGATCCAGGCTTGGGTTGGACACCTGGGCCCCCCCTGAGGAGCCTTGGTTGGAGCCGGGGGTAGTTTTGCCCGGCTTGGTGGGGCCTGCTGCAGGGGGAGTAGGGCTTGCAGGGGCAGCCACTGCAGCTGCGCGTCGGAGGTGCCTCAGGGCCACCACATTGGTGACATTGGGGAGCCAGTAGAGGTTCTGGGTGATTCGGAAGGCTTGGAAATCCTTCCCAAAGCCGGGGGAAGGAACGGTGAAGGTTTATCCCCATTGTTCCTCTAGCCAGCAGCACACCCTGATCTGGAAGTAGTATACAACAATGGCTGGGGTGATGAGCTCTCCCAATTCATTGGCAATTGCTCTGCGGAGGGGCATTTGCTGGAGCTTGAGCTTGGCGAGTCCATTCTGGTAGCCCTGCACAACTGGGTGGTGCATGCCCAGAATGGTGGCCAGGACGGCCAGATAGCTTTCCAGTTGGGTGGTAGCTTTGATCCAGTCGACAGGTAGGGAGGCCTTGGTCTTCTGGAGCTCAAGGGAGTCTTTCAAGGTGAGGGAGTTGCCTTCAGTAGAGATCATGGTGTCATAGGCCGCTACGGTGGCTGCCGCCTCTTGTTCCTTCTTCAAGGAGGCTGCTGATCCGCCGGGTGGAGTGAAGGCCAAAGGAAGGATCCCATCTGCAACATCAAAGGGGCCGGTGCCATGCAAGTTGCCATCTTGGAACTTCTTGAGTGCAGCCGTGGTGACCAACGGTGCTTGGATGAGGAACTCGGCGGCGCAGGTGGCCACTTGGCTCTGGAAGATCATGTGGGTCTTTTTGTGCTTGCCTTTCTGGGCCCAGGCTTGGTAGATGGGGGGCAGGTCGGCTTCCTCAAGCTTGCCACAGAGCAGCAGCAAGCGCTGGGTGTACAAGGGGCCCCAGGTGTTCTTGACAGTGGCTGATGGGCGTCGTAGTTCTAGGCCCTCGCTGAGCTTAAGCTGCTGGTTGACCAGGGCAGTAAGGGTAGCTGCAAGCGTTGGATCTATCCCTGGCGCTGGCGGCTGCCCTGGTGGCTGCCCGGGTGCTGGCTGCTGCCCCGGATGGAAGGGGTGCTTCAAGCCAGGTAGGTCCTGGTATAGTACCTGATTTCGCATGTACAAGGTCAGGCTGGGCTCCCCCCAGAAGGGGGTGCCGGGTGTGGCAAAGTGGACACCCCCATCTGCTATGGTGGGGTCGGTGCCTGCAGCTCGGAGGGTATCCAGCAGAGGGGTGCAGGTAAGCGCCAGGTTGAGTGTGTCGAGATAGAGGTGGATGATGTTCAGCGCTTGGATTGGACTAAGACCATTGCCTAGGAGTAGGGACACCAATGCAAAGGGGATGAAGCAGGCCTTGTAGGGGGTGATGACCTCCATGTGCGGGTCATCACCTAGCACCATGGGGATCATGTGGGAGTGGTGAGCATGCTTGATGACTGTCACGTCCGAGAACTGTTTCGCGGGGTTCGAATTTACTTCTCGCGCACAAATTTTGTGCGTGATTTTAACACGGCAATATTTCTGGACACCCTGAAATTCGCGACGATCGTATAAGGGTATATGTAAACTCAGCACTATTTCTGTGCGCGTGATGCACATTACTCTACTCTCAAATAAAAATAATTTATTTCAGTCTCTAGCAGAACCGAATTATTATTCTGTACGAACAACACTTACTTCTATTCACGAATAAAAAAGAAATCTTGAGTCAGTATTAATTCCAAAATATTAATCTACCAAACAACAATTCGATTCTGCTCCCCTAGTTGTGAATTCTATTTCTTGACTACAATATTCCCTTTTTAAAATGTAGATTCTATTATGCTTGATTTATTCCTATTGCGACGTATTACGAATCCTCCATTATTTCTAATATTCTCAAAATTAAGTTCAAGATTAGTAGTAGTTTTGTATTATGTATGTACTGTTATTTTCTACATTAGTTCACCCATAGATAAACTTTCATTCATCAATGCTGTTATTGCCGGATCAATATAGACAGTTTCTTTTCTTTTTCTTTTTTGGTCCACTACAATTAGTGGAGCTGCTACTAGTAATATTTGCATCGCCCTGCTTATTGTTGGTGTAATTTGTCGAACTTTCGTTCCTAAATCTCTCCCTCATCATTTCTTCCAATTTCCTTCCTGTTTCTGGGTGTTTTCGCATCTCGCCAATTTTGTCGCACAAGTCACTGAACAACTCGCGACCTTCCTCCATCCATCCATTTCTGCTTCCACTGTCTGAATCGCAGAATTTTTTTTTGTCGCAGAATCGTGGCATCACCCTTTCGCCGCTGCTGGTTCACCCATACATGATGCTCATTGTAGATTAGTACCAATGCAAATGCTTCATCTGCTATAGTAAATATATCACTCAGCAAGTGCCTCTCCTTCCGTTGTTTGAAATTGGAATTTGTCGGATTGATTGCCGACATGATTCTTGTAACAAAATAATAAAAATCTTCATCTTCCGCGTCTTTGTATGTTCTGTATTGAGTGTTTAAAATACCTGTGTCTTCATATTCTGTGTCTTCAATAACTGCAACAGTACCAGGGAATGTGATAGGGACTCGACCTTTTCTGTAATCGTCTGTACGGAAGTATCATCAGTATCAACGGGCAGCATGTTAGTGTTGTCGGACCAAAAATAGATTCTCAAAATCCTAATTTCAACAACCAATTCTCCCACCTGTATTTACCTATCCAGTTTTTTCTCGCTAATGTTTGTGAGTTGTGCCTCAATGCAGTCAGTACTGTCCCTACTCGTTTCCTGTAAAAGGAACAGAATGCCGCAAGTGGAATATTTGGTGGCTTCATAACCGCACTTTCTCCAACAGCTTTATTTATTACAAGCGCCGTTACCTTGTCATTGATAGGGAACTTCATGTTGGGGTACCAATGTTTTTTGACGTAATCCCTTAGCTGCTTCTCCACTCTTTCAGTCATATCACTCAAAGCCTTAAGCATATCGTTGTCTATTATAAGTCCATATTCGTCTGTAATTGTACTTACTGCTCGTTCTCTTGTGTCGCCGGCATTCTCAGTTCCCTCTCCCTGCATGGTTGCCTCCGTTTGTTTAGGTACCATTACTACCTTTCCCACCCCTATATGTGGTTCGCTCTTTTGTTGCCGTAAGTGTTTTGCCACTTCCTCTGCCAATTTGTCATATTGGATTTTTTTCATGACATGTTCGGCAACATCCTCTAAATTGTAGCATTCTCCGTTAGATGTTTTCTCTACCACATTGGTTTTTGTTCCTTCTTTCTGTTGGTTTGTTACTGTAGTGGTGGTTGTGTTGGTAATGGTCAGCGCTGGTTCGTTACTCTGGTTGATGGTGTTTTGTTCTTCCGTGTTTGTAGTAGTAGAAATTGTGTTGTCGGTACCATTTTTTTTACTGTTGCCCTTTGATGCGTTCATAGTTGTGGTATTACTGTTACACACTTTGTTAGTAATTGCGGTGTTTGTTTTCACTCTCCTTTTCTTACCGTTGTTGTCCCCTGTATTTTGATGATCACCGGGCCGGATGGTTTTGTTGTTTCGAAGGGTCTTCCCCTCGGATTTTTTGCTTCGTCGTGTCTTTCCGATAGCATTAATATTTTTTTATTTTATTTTCTGAATACGGTGTCGATCAAGAATCATGTGTTTCTTTTTGTGTGGTTTTGTGTGTGTACTAATAATTTGTCGGGTTATGTACGGTGTTTTGTGTTGTGTGTGTTGTGTGTGTCGTGTGTGTGTGTGTGTGTGTGTGTGTGTGTACAGTGTTTCGTGTAGTATGTGTACGATGTTTTGTGTGTAGAATTTTTCCGTGGGTTCTGTACTATGTTGTTTGCCCGAACATCTTCTGTGTGTTGTCTGGTTTTGGGTGCGCTGTTATATTTGTAGCAGTAGATCACGTACCTGTGCCAGCCACCCCTCCCGCGCCATAATTTTTTCAGAAGGGAAACATTTGATCACACTAAGGTTATGTATTTCAATCCTCTAGTCACATGTAGAATCTCGTAGACTGCTGCACCTAACATACCGTACTGTCTTGTGTGCCATTTGTATCTACAAACCACATCATTGTCTGTACTGTGTGTGTCAAAGTTGTTCCCAATATGCATTATAAAGTTGTTCCCAACATGCATTTCGTAAGTCATGTGATATGCATTCATGGCCTGGTACAAAAACTTTGGTAGTCATTACCAAATGAGACTGTTTGTGCCCTGGAATTGCACCAAAAATACCCTCATCATGTTTGCCATTTTGAGAGTCAAACCACAACATTTTGGGCATTCTGAGTGGCAAAGTTGTTCCCAATATGCATTTGATGAGTCATGATAAATGTATTCATAGTTTTGACCGGATACTTTTGGAGTCATTACCCAATCAGTTAGTTTGTGCCCTAGAATTGCACCAAAAATACCCTCATGTTTGCCATTTCGAGAGTCAAACCACAACATTTACAGCATTCTGTGTGACAAAGTTGTTCCCAATATGTATTTGATGAGTCATGAGGAATGTATTCATTGCTTGGACCAGATACTTTTTGAGTCATTACCCAATAAGTTAGTTTGTGCCCTGGAATTGCACCAAAAATACCCTCATGTTTGTCAGTTGGAGAGTGAAACCTTAAGATTTTGGGCATTCTATGTGTCATAGTTGTTTCCAATATGCATTGGATGAGTCATGATGAATGCATTCATGGCTTGGACCCGATACTATTTGAGTCATTACCCAATCAGTTAGTTTTTGCCCTAGAATTGCACCAAAAATACCCCCATGTTTGCCATTTGTAGAGTCAAACCTTAAGATTTTGGGCATTCTATGTGACAAAGTTGTTTCCAATATGCATTGGATGAGTCATGATGAATGCATTCATGGGTTGGACCCCGATACTATTTGAGTCATTACCCAATGAAGTTAGTTTGTGCCCTGGAATTGCACCAAAAATACCCCCATGTTTGCCATTTGTAGAGTCAAACCTTAAGATTTTGGTCATTCTATGTGCCACAGTTGTTCCCAATATGCATTGGATGAGTCATGATGAATGTATTCATGGCTTGGACCAGATACTTTTTGAGTCATTACCCAATAAGTTAGTTTGTGCCCTGGAATTGCACCAAAAATACACCCATGTTTGCCATTTGGAGAGTCAAACCACAACATTTACAGCATTCTGTGTGACAAAGTTGTTCCCAATATGTATTTGATGAGTCATGAGGAATGTATTCATTGCTTGGACCGGATACTTTTTGAGTCATTACCCAATAAGTTAGTTTGTGCCCTGGAATTGCACCAAAAATACCCTCATGTTTGTCAGTTGGAGAGTCAAACCTTAAGATTTTGGGCATTCTCTGTGACAAAGTTGTTCCCAATATGCATTTGATGAGTCATGATGAATATATTCATGGCTTGGACCAGATACTTTTTGAGTCATTACCCAATAAGTTAGTTTGTGCCCTAGAATTGCACCAAAAATACCCACATGTTTGCCATTTGGAGACTCAAACCTTAAGATTTTGGGCATTGCTATGTGACAAAGTTGTTTCCAATATGCATTGGATGAGTACATGATGAATATATTCATGGCTTGGACCAGATACTTTTTGAGTCATTACCGAAAAAGTTAGTTTGTGCCCTGGAATTGCACCAAAAATACCCCGTGTTTGCCATTTGTAGAGTCAAACCACAACATTTTGGGCATTCTATGTGACAAAGTTGTTTCCAATATGCATTGGATGAGTCATGATGAATGTATTCATGGCTTGGACCCGATACTTTTTGAGTCATTACCCAATAAGTTAGTTTGTGCCCTACAATTGCACCAAAAATACCCCCATGATTGCCATTTTTAGAGTCGAACCACAACATTTTGGGCATTCTATGTAACAAAGTTGTTTCCAATATGCATTGGATGAGTCATGATGAATGTATTCATGGCTTGGACCCGATACTTTTTGAGTCATTACCCAATAAGTTAGTTTGTGCCCTGGAATTGCACCAAAAATACCCCCATGATTGCCATTTGTAGAGTCAAACCACAACATTTTGGGCATTCTGTGTGACAAAGTTGTTCTCAATATGCATTTGATGAGTCATGATGAATGTATTCATGGCTTGGACCAGATACTTTTTGAGTCATTACCCAATAAGTTAGTTTGTGCCCTGGAATTGCACACAAAATACCCCCGTGTTTGCCATTTGTAGAGTCAAACCACAACATTTTGGGCATTCTATGTGACAAAGTTGTTTCCAATATGCATTGGATGAGTCATGATGAATGTATTTATGGCTTGGACCCGATACTTTTTGAGTCATTACCCAATAAGAAGTTAGTTTGTGCCCTGGAATTGCACCAAAAATACCCCCATGTTTGCCATTTGTAGATTCAAACCACAACATTTTGGGCATTTTGTGTGACAAAGTTATTCCCAATATGCATTTGATGAGTCATGATGAATGTATTCATTGCTTGGACCGGATACTTTTGGAGTCATTACTATCCAATAAGTTAGTTTGTGCCCTGCAATTGCACCAAAAATACCCTCATGCTTGCCCTTTGGAGAGTCAAACCACATCATTTTTGGCATTCTGTGTGGCAAAGTTGTTCCCAATATGGTTAGGGTTACATCCTGTTCGCAAATTCAGTAATTATTTGTTCGTATATGTGGACTTCTCGCAAGTTGTTTACCCCCCTGTACCATGTACGTACATTCAGTACTAGCATGTAGATTCAGTACTAATAAGAAAATTCCAACGTTCGACCGTTCAAAAAATTCAAACGGATCACATTTGGAATTCGAACGTTCGAACGTAACGTAACGTTCAAAAAATTCAAACGGATCACATACAGCACAGTACTAGCTAGCATGTAGATTCAGTACTAATTCCAAATTAATTCTAACGTTCGAACGTTAAAAAAATTCCAACGTTCGACCGTTAAAAAAATTCAAACGGATCACAGTACTACTAAAAACGTGTAGGATTCTACACTTGTACCAAATCATGTAGAATTCTACATGATCTACAAGGAAAAAGAAAATCGTACGCGAAAAAAAAAAAAAAAAAAAAAAAAACTCTCTCACACAAACACACAGTAATTTTATTTTCTACCTCGCGACAAAAAAAATCACTTTTTCTCCATAATCTTACCCGACTTATTTGAGTAGAGTTGCTAGTAATTGGCACTCCGTCTGTGAACGTGGGATTCCACTTAATCCTGTTCAATGATCCCTTGATCGTTGATCAGCATTAGGCAGGTAATCCGTGCTCGAATATTTTAGTCTGAAATAACAGCCTTGTACTGGAAAAAGAATTAGCTCGCATTGGACAAGAGGTGGTTTGCTGGATAGATATTGTTTGGGTGCACACAAACATATATGTCTTGAAAGCAATAAATCTGCATCCATTGCTTCTATATCAACAGGCTCTTGGTACTGTTTTTCGTGACAGAGGAGTAAGAAGGCTGCGCAACCATCGAATCGGAAGCATCGGATCGAAGAATCGAAGAATCGGCAACAACGTCTCTGGCAACAACGTTAACAAGCAACGGTACGAATGATAGAGATAGACAATGATTATACTGCCTCCGGCATTGCTGATAATGTATTTTCTCCCTTCTGTTTTTCTTCTTATTTTCGAACGATCGAAGCAACCATCGAAGCAACCGGCATCGGCAACGGCATTGGCAACGGCAACGAACTGATCGAAGCAACCGGCATCGGCAACGAACGATCGAAGCAACCATCAAAGCAACCGGCATCGGCATCGGCAACGAACGATCGCAGCAACCATCGAAGCAACTGGCATTGCACCAATTGATCCAAAACACCAATCGATCTGCAACACCAATCAATCCAAAACACAAATCGATCCGCAACACCAACGTCGTCCCGGCAACGGCAACAGCAACGGCAATTGGTCTTCCACTCCAACGTCCATTCTTCCCTGTAGGTGCGCGGAATTTTCCCTGTTGGTGATAGTTATGAATCGATCGGCATGTACATTATATTATTCTGTTGTTATTATTTACTCTATGTAGTACATCAATAAATACTCACCCATTTTGTTCAATTATCATATCATCTATTTGAATAGGATCGGCGGCAACAACTCGTCGATTCGACAGCGACAGCAGCAGCAGCAAGCGGCAGCGAGAGCAACAGCAGAAAGCGGCAGGAGCGAGAGCAACAGCAGCAGCAAGCGGCAGGAGCGAGAGCAACAGCAGCAGCAAGCGGCAGGAGCGAGAGCAACAGCGGAAAGCGGCAGGAGCGAGAGCAACAGCAGAAAGCGGCAGGAGCGAGAGCAACAGCAGCAGCAAGCGGCAGGAGCGAGAGCAACAGCAGCAAGCGGCAGGAGCGAGAGCAACAGCGGAAAGCGGCAGGAGCGAGAGCAACAGCGGAAAGCGGCAGGAGCGAGAGCAACAGCGGAAAGCGGCAGGAGCGAGAGCAACAGCGGAAAGCGGCAGGAGCGAGAGCAACAGCAGCAAGCGGCAGGAGCGAGAGCAACAGCGGAAAGCGGCAGGAGCGAGAGCAACAGCGGAAAGCGGCAGGAGCGAGAGCAACAGCGGAAAGCGGCAGGAGCGAGAGCAACAGCAGGCAAGCGGCAGGAGCGAGAGCAACAGCGGAAAGCGGCAGGAGCGAGAGCAACAGCGGAAAGCGGCAGGAGCGAGAGCAACAGCGGAAAGCGGCAGGAGCGAGAGCAACAGCGGAAAGCGGCAGGAGCGAGAGCAACAGCGGAAAGCGGCAGGAGCGAGAGCAACAGCGGAAAGCGGCAGGAGCGAGAGCAACAGCAGAAAGCGGCAGGAGCGAGAGCAACAGCAGCAAGCGGCAGGAGCGAGAGCAACAGCAGCAGCAAGCGGCAGGAGCGAGAGCAACAGCAGCAAGCGGCAGGAGCGAGAGCAACAGCGGAAAGCGGCAGGAGCGAGAGCAACAGAGGAAAGCGGCAGGAGCGAGAGCAACAGCAGCAGCAAGCGGCAGCGAGAGCAACAGCGGAAAGCAGCAGCGAGAGCAACAGCAGCAAGCACTCCTCGTACACCGGCGCTCGGCAACGAATCACCGAAACGCTCCTCCAACGAATCACGGAAACGCTTCTCCTCCACCGGCGCTCGGCACCAGCAAATCACCGAAACGCTCCTCCAATCGATCTGTAAAACAAATCACTCCAACACCAATCGATCCAACACCAATCGATCTGCAACACGAATCGATCTGCAACACGAATCGCTCCAACACCAATTGATCCAACACCAATCAATCTGCAACACGAATCGGTCTGCAACACGAATCGAATCCATACGATTCGACACCAATCGATACGCAACGGATCATCGGCATCAAATCGCTTCGTCCCCCTCCACCGGCAATCCACCAACGTCGCTCCCCCTCCACCAGCAAGCGGCAACGAATCGTTGGCATTGAATCGCTCCTCCTCCTCCACCAGCAATCTACCAACGTCGCTCCCCCTCCACCGGCAAGCGGCAACGAATCGTCGGCATTGAATCGCTCCTACTCCTAGAAACAACAACGGAAATTGGTGATCTACTCTAACGCCAAATTGATTTGTCGTCATCCAACAGCAATTCATCCCGGCAACGGCAACGACAATTGAACTCCCACTCCATCCGCAAATCGATTAGTCGTCCTCCTCCTCCAACAGCAATTCGTCCCGGCAACAACAATGGGATTCAAAACAACAACAAAGCAATTGCCAGCAAAAGCAATAAAGCAAAAAACAAAGAGGAAACATGGGAAGACTGAGAGAAAGAAAATGACTTCAAATTTTCTCCAAAACGCAGCACCATCATCAATCCACCAGACTTACAAACACTTGTCGGAGATACAACCCAAAAAGACAGCAGAAAGGGACAGGAATCAGCGCCGAGATCCAAATGCAATTTTCAAACATGTTGAGGAAATAGCATTGAAAACAGTTCACAAAAATGGGTTTCAAGGAAAATTCATGGCTACAAATTGGGGCCGGACAACAGTTGGAGAGAATAAATATTCTTTGGCACAGGCTGTGTCTATTGACAGTTTCAAAACAGTGGATAGTACCGACAAGAAGTTTGTTCTAGCGTTCGCCGAATCAGAACCATCATTGAGACTCTTTGCTAAAGCTTCCAGACAATTCGCAAAACAACATTTGGGTACCCCCGAAAATATAGAAATCACAAGAACATTCGCTGGGCAGATTGTTCAATCTAAACCCAAAATAGGCCGAGGAACCAAATGTGACAGTGTAAACAGTGGATATGCTATTATTGGGATGAGACCAAATCGATTGAAATCGGGAAATGGTGTGTATGTTTTCAAAAACAATGTGGACTCGACAACAAAAGCCAACCTTGAACAAAAAGCCCTACACATTGTGAAGGAAATGCAGCTTTGTTTAACTCCAATGTCCAAACTTGTCAACCTTGAAACGACTGTGATGGATGAGGTTGTTAATCGTACAACGCTGAATGCAATCGGCAATCACGTAACGGCCTTTTCTATTGGAAAGGATTATCACTCAAAAAGCCATACCAATGTCGATATGTTCTATACAAGGCTTACGGTTATTGCTCCAAAACATGTAAGTGATGACGAGGTGATTTATTACTTTGTGTTCCCAACGTATAAAGTGAAAGTTCCATTGAGGTCAGGCGATACTCTATTGTTCAATCCATTAGTATTACATAGCTGTTCGAATCCCAAATTCGAAGGGTGTTATATAATGAGCGCCTATGTATCTCGCAAAACTGTGCTTAGAGCTAACCCTCTATAGTAATATTAAAAAATAGTTTAAAGTTAGCCGGTACATTCACCCTTGGTACTCAATCGGAACTGCTGTCCGAGCTTTCGCTCTCTGAACTGGATAGAGAATCACTGGATTCGTTATCATTCAATGCCATCTCAAACGGTTCCAACTGGATGTCGTCCTGTAGTGTGCATGCAGTTGTACAAAGATTCGTAAGACGGTGGTGTAGCAGCATTTTTGCTTTCAAAATAATTTAGCCATGAGATCCGATTCGATATCACTAGCCAATCGCAATTGGTTATGGAGCCATCAAGGCCTTGCTCTGGGACAACTGCCAGCTCAGAATGAATAGTGTCGACATGAAATAGGTACAGTGAATTCATCAGGCGACCACGTTGGACAAATTCAGAAGCTGTTTTCTTTGGCTCATCTTGAAACCGACGAGCCACAGCATACATTCCGTTTGTATCAATTGGATAGCCACCAATACTACTGAATGGCTGCTTCAAATTCTGTACAGTTAAAAAGCATAGCAGATGGCACGGTATGAGCTTGGGATTGTTATTTAAATCAAAGTCCAATTTCATCAAACACCAATCCATCCATACGGAGTTGAGCAGAGAACTGTCCGATCTATATGAAGGATGCGAGCGAAATATAAAATTAGAACCACAAGCAACATCGAAACGATTGTGCTCTGTAACTCCACAAATGTGCGAAGGATTCTCCAATAAAGGTAGCACAGAATCACAAACAAAGTCGAGTATGTCAGAAGGAAAAAATGGTTTGGTTTTGTTCGTAGAACGAAGCCACTTCATTGTTGATTCCCCATTTTTGGTTCTCATTATATGAAAATGAGAACCGCCACCATCAGGTCGTTCAATTGGAGGAGGATCAGGCGGATGCAAGTTGAAGTGATATGTTGCCTGGCTTAGCATCATTTTCTTGGACTTTCGCTTCGCCGTTTGATCGATGAGTGATGCAGCATTACCTTGCGTGTTCTTGGAAGGAGCTTTAATCTCAGTTTTATGGTGAGACTCATTCGGAGCACTATCCCAGCCTGCGGGGCTCCCCCATAAAGAGATATAATCTGGTAGGTGAAAGTACAGGTGATTCTTGATTAGTTTTGTTCCCATCCCTTTCCTGTGACATGTTGAGTTTATACAATTAATAAAGTGAACAATTGTTTTTGGGAGATTCTTTAAGGAACCATATTTCATTCGACCGTGTTTAAGAAATTCTTCCATTGATAGAATTAGCTGAATTACCTCTATCTGTTTCTTTACAAAACGATGGTCACCAATAATGTCAGATCCATGTTTGGAAACCATAGCGATCAGAAGAGAAATAAGCATTCCAGAGAAATCATGCCCTTCTTTCTTCGTAGTTGATAATAGCTGAGTCCCAAATTTGGTGCGAGGAAAATCTCTATCAGACTGGCGTGATAACAAACCACCGTACCGTTGTGCTAAATGGCCAATACTGTTAGCAACAGCCACACCGTGCTTCAAATTGGGGGCATAAACACATGGAACACTTCCGCGGAGCAACAATTCAATTGACTCGATGGCCCGTTTGGCAGTACCAAGCTGGTGCATGTGCAAACATTCACCGGGAGTTGCAAAATGAATGTTGTTCTGATTAGTACCAAAGCATAAATCATGAAATACATTCCTTATGTTGTGATGAGAGTTGTTTTTGAAGTTCTTATTGATATCGTTTAGATCTGTGCCGGGAAAACAATGGAAATCAACAGGTGACCACTTCTTTGTTGCAGGTTGAACAGAAGGAATGTTTATGTTTGGAGAATAACAGTTGCAGTGACGGCACATCCGCATGACACCCTTATTGAAGGAGCCGTATTTTCCACACAATTTATCGTGAAGTTCTGTGTCGCCAATAACATAGGCAATGGCAAATTTCATTTTTACCCTCCACTGTTGATTTGCGTACGGAAGATAATTCCATTCGATACCAC
This sequence comes from Pseudo-nitzschia multiseries, assembly GCA_037355745.1. NCBI lineage: Eukaryota > Bacillariophyta > Bacillariophyceae > Bacillariales > Bacillariaceae > Pseudo-nitzschia > Pseudo-nitzschia multiseries. The sequence goes on along the minus strand of CM074784.1, from coordinate 3,358,431 downwards.
CGTCTTCGTTACACGCGGCTTTGAAGGAACGAAACGCTACTTCCAAACCATTGTAAAGATTCTGAATTTTTTCCTTTGAAGTGGCAGGACGAGAGTGTCTGGTTGACTCCCATTCGGGGTCGGGATGGAAGTAAATAGTTGTCCATGCTTCAGGTCGAGAACGAGTCTCCACATTAAAAATACCAAGTGTCATGTTCAATGGTGTTAACGTAAGTCGTCCGTGCGCATCCAAAGATATGCCGTCCATGTAAAATATAATAGGAACAAGAATTTCTTGCGAATTGGGATTGCAAATTTCTTTCCAAGAAGATTTCCACCACGAGCCGTGATGCAATTCTGAGATTACAGAATTAGGATTCAACTCAGGATTATTGTCGGGAGACAGAGGGGTGGAATAGTCGGGAAAGGAGAGGTTTTCTTCTATCATTAGCTGCTGGTCAGAAAGAAGAGAATAAATGGCATCCTTAAAAGAACGGACATACACCTGAGTGGGCTTATTATCAGGTAACCAATTCAGTATATGAGGATGAAATTTCATATCGGAGAGACCAAGATTGGATTGGAGATTGTCAAAAATTGCTTGCCGAGATCTAATTTTGGCATCGCAAAAATCAAAACCCGGTCTCATTTGACTTTTCTTTGCCCACTGGAAAATGGATTTGAATGTGTTCAGTGGCAATTTATGTCTGGCCATTAAATTCATGAGTTCCAATTCAGCAAGAAGATGAGGGGGCGGCGGTAGTTTTGTGTGGCTTTGAAATGCATCCTCTCTTTCGTTCAAATTAATGCTTTCATGAAAAGATGGTGGTGGAGGGGCGGGCTGAGCAGTAACGACGTTAACAGCAGAACCATTAGTGTGATCTTCTTCGTTGTCTCCACAATCAATGTTGTTGGTAGAATTGTTGTCGTTATTTTCATTTACGTCATTGTCATTGTCATCCTCGTCATCGGAATTGTCGATATCATTATTCAGCGGGAATGCATCTTCATCTTGAACAGCAGAAACAGCCATGTAAGATTCAATGGCGTTCCGATCCATTGGCGGTAAAAAGACATCATGTACAATCTGTTGGTTTAGAACAGAATGAAGACCCGTCGCTGACTGACTTGTGACAGTGTGTTGCTGTGAGAGATGGGAAGGGGGAACAGATGGACCGTTTTGTGTCATAGTCATCCCAAAATCAGACGGAGAATGTTGAACAGACGGCAAGGTAGGCTGCACTTTGATAGAGGTGGAGAGGTTATAGATCTTTCGTTTAATTAGACCCTGACTATGGTAGAAATCCCGGCACTCATCAAGACAATAAAGATGTCTTCTTAGGCCAACGGAGACGTATTTCAAAGTACCCTGCTTGTTTGCCGTGGATTTATATCCTAAAAACTTGGAGTTTTTGCCATTCAGCGCGCAACAACGGCAGTAGAATAGAAGAGGGGTTTTCATAACAGGAGGCATGATGTTGCGGAGTTGTTTGAAGGAAAATATCAGTAGATGGGGTCGAAACGAAGGAGATCACAAAGATGAATCGTTGAAAGGAAAAAATTACATGTGTTACTTTGTGTGTGATGTGTTTTCTTGTACGGTAGATTTCCTTACTACCGTACTTCGATTGCAAAAATGGTCCTTAAAGTAATTACTACTTAGTGATGATTGCAACATTCCTCGTACAATATGTTTAGTAGTGAACAGTACGTACAGTCAACTCCTTAAGAGGGTTAATACACAGCGCCGGACGGGTCAATCCCATCAGTTATTCCAAACATTTGTTGGCAGGCGCGTCAGTTCTTCCATAAGGTGCACGGAAATGTGAATCGAAATGGAAATCGTGGACAATAGCGTTGTTGATTATCGAAATGGAAATCGTGGAGAATTGTTTTGTTGATTGCGATCAAGTTGATTCCGACTTTCATGTACCCGTAAAACCAACTAGTACGCTATTTTTGCATGAGTTATTACTAGTAGATACTAGTACGAAATCGTGGACAATTGCGTTGTTGATTATCGAAATGGAAATCGTGGACAATTGTTTTGTTGATTACGATCGAGTTGATTCCGACTTTCATGTACCGGTAAAACCAACTAGTATGCTATTTTGCATGAGTTATTACTAGTAGATACTAGTAATACATTATTTTCGCTAGTACTTCATCATTATAATTGATTATTTCATTATCTTTCCGACGAGGAAAACAAATACCAACGTGTTAGGTGTTACTACTACCTAATCTTCGAATAGATAATCTACTCTACTGATACTACTAATACTAATCATCCAATCGACAGTCGAACCAACCATGGAGGGAATTTACAAACTACAAAAGGTGATTCAGGAACACCCAGCCAATCTCGAACAAGAACACTGGAAAATGGTTGTTTATCACAAGAAAGAGATTAATCGACACCAAAAAATGATTCGTAAGATTCGTGAAGAAAAAAGAAATGATCCAAACGTTAAAATTGAAAGCGTCGATCCTACTAGCAATGATCAAGTCGATCCGAATGTAACCAGCAGCATCTATCCACAAAGCGGGTTATTTGAGAGGAGCGAACAACATTGGAGTGGCGATTCCGACGGTGTAGCTTCTGAAAATACAGCGGATCTTCCTGGCGTTAAACACGAACAAAACCCTTGAGTGCAATAGCCCGCCTGGGGTGGATTCGACTTGGAGTTGACATGGAGTTGGAGCTGGGATTTGAGTTGGAGTTGGAGGATTTGGGTCGGAGCCCATTATACCGGTATGGTGGAAACATGTTGAGAAAATGAAATAAGTCATTCGTGCACAAGTTGTACACAAAATAGTGCTTGTCACGAAACGAATATGATATCCTTAACCCTAAAATAGTTATTTTATTTGAGGAGTGACGAGATATTGTCTCAAAAGTAAAGGTGTGCGACGCGCGAGGTATTTTAGTAGACACGCGACCTAAAAAGGTAGGAAATTTAAAAAATAGGGTCGAGAATTGTAAAAATAGCGCGCGATAGCCCGCGGGGGGTCGAGAAACAGTTCTCGGACGCAAGGTGACGGTCGAGGGACAGCACCAGGGTCTCAGGCGCCTGCTCAAGCAGGGAAGCATCCACTAGCACTAGCTCTCCGGCATCGCCTTTGATGTCATCCAGGTAGCCAAAGGCCTTGCCCTTGTTGGTACTCGGTGCTGTTAAGGGACCCAGGTACTTCCTGAGGCCGTGCACAAGTCAAAGTCAAGCCCTCCCAAGGGTATCAGTCAGGAATATTCCTAGGGCTCCCACAGCTTCTGGTTCGAAGAGGTCCAAGAGCCGGCCTAGGAGTATGGATGTGGCTGTTTCCTCAGCAAAGTAGTCATAGATGGTTTGGTAGGCCAGGTCCCGGGCAGGTCCCACTCCAAGGGGGCTGGTGGTGGCCTGGTAATACTCGGTGTAGGTCAGCATGTTGTTGCTGGGGCCAGTCGAAGCTTGGAGGGTGGATTTGTCGGCTTTGTTGGTATCTTGGAGGAGGGGAGTCGGCTGGACGCTTGAAGGTGCGGATTATCGGAGAAGTCGGTATCTTAGGGGGAATCGACTGGCCGATTGGAGGTGCGGATTATCGAAGTCGCCGGTATCTTGGAGAAAGCGACTGGAGGTGCGTGTTGGCGAGTCGGGGCGACGATATCTTGGTGCCGAAGTAATCAAGGCCGGGCCTGCTGTACAGGGACAATAGGGAGCCGTTGAAGTGTGAGTATAGATAAAAAGCCTGGCGTCACTAGGTTTATGGAGTCGATTAACCGGCTAGGCCTGCTGTACGGGTACAATAGACAAGGCTATTGGACAAGGACAGATAGGCTTGTCGTACGGGTACAATAGGATGACTATTGGACCAGAACGTGTTACCTATTTAATTCTACTACTTATCGTTTAGGAGCAAAAGAGTGAGCTGTAGGGTTGGATTTTGCTGGAGGAATCCTTTATAGGCTTGTTAGCGCTGGCCTGTAATTTCGACTGTAATTTGGACTGTAATTCGATGCTTACAGAATTCACAGCAAGATGTGTACTGTACCTACGGGGAACGTTACTAGTACTGATGTTGCTGATACAGTGAGATCTTTCTTGTCGTACGTGCGCTGTATACTCAAGGTTGTTCCCCGGTCCGTACTTCACTACCAGTCCTCTCATCCGGTTCGCTACATCAATTCCAAAATATAAAGCTACAGAATAACAATTTGATTCTGCTCTCCTAATTTTGAATTCTTTTTCTGTACTAAGGTATTCCCTTTTTTTAATGTAAATTATATTATGCTTGATTTATTCCTATTGCAACGTACTATGATTCCTCCAATATTTCTAATATTCTCAATATTAAGTTCTCAATTACTAGTAATTTTTGTATTATGGATGCACTGTTATTTTCTACATTAATTGAAGGGATAAATGGGCATTCATTAATGCTGTTATTGCCAGATCAACATTCATCACTCATGGGTTGGAGTTGTATTTATTACTCTAGCTTTTGCCGCTGTTTCTACTACTGTGCCCACGCTGTTGCTCTCGTTGCTTGCTACTGCCACTACTTCGTTTTGCTGTTCCATTTTGGCATTCTGTTTTGACCATGTTCCATTGTTGCTCTGTTTTTGTTTTTTGGTTTGCGTTGTTCCATTTGCGTTGTTCGGTTTGCGTTGCTCCGTTTGCATTAGTCCATTTTTGTTGCTCTGTGTTTGTTGTTTCATTATATTGTGTCATTGTTTTGTTCCATTGTTTCATTGTTCCATTTGTGCTGTGAAAAATAAAAATAATAGAAAGAATGATCAGAAAAAATAGAATCTCCAACAAATTGTTGTTGTTGTCACTCACTTGTGTTCCGTTGTTGTTCCATTGCTCTGTTTCATTTGCTATTCTGCTCTGTTGTTCCATTCAATAAAAATAAAAGAAAGAAAAATCAGAAACAAATAGAATCTCCAACAAATTGTCATCATTGTTGTCACTTACTTGCGTTCCATTGTTGCTCCATTGTTCCATTTCGTTTGTTGTTTCGCTCTGTTGTCCGGTCCGATAAAAATAAAAGAAAGAAAGATCAGAAACAAATAGAATCTCCAACAAATTGCTGTCATTGTTGTCACTCACTTGCATTCCATTGTTGTTGTTCCCTTTTGTTGTTCCCTTGTTCCCCTGTGACACTGACTAGTGTTTCTTTGTTGTTCCTTTGTTCTGTTGTCCGTGACTGTCGCACAACATTCGTTTTCTGTGCTTTTAAAAAACAATACTGTGCCGACCAAGAAGTATGTGGTTATTTTCTTTGGTTTTGTGTGTGTGCTCAGTTTTTGTGTTCCTTCAGTTTTTCATGTGTGTGTGGTTTTGGGTGTGTTGTGTATGCTGTGTACCCTGACTTCTTCCATGTGTCTGGCTTGTGTGTGACCTTTATTTTCTATATAAGTAAAGCATGTTCCAGTGCAAGCCACCCCTCCCGCGCCATAATTTTTTCAAAATGGAAATTTTGATTACACGAAGGTTATGTACTTAAATTCCCTACTCATCTGTAGAATCTGATAGCCAGTCGGTGGTTCCACACTGTCCTGGGTCAGCACAGTAGCTACCGGTACCTACAAACACTTTTTGCAAAGTACCCAATGGTGTACCTTTTTGCATGTAGTATCTTCTACAACTAGTAATGCCCGCACATTTTTTTTGTCTGAGCACTTTCATTTTGATTAAACAACTTATGAATTAATTTTATTTGACACTCATTAAACTACATGTTTGGTGATTGGATTATAAGTGTTATTCCAATTATGGATAAAATGAAATGTACCGGAAAAATAAATTGAATTGACCTGATACTTTGGGAGCCATTACCCATTCAGTCAGTGTGTGCCGGATTCGTACCAAAAATACTCTCTTGTCTGCCATTTGGAGAGACAAACCACAACATTTTCTGTATTGTGAGTGTAAATGTTGTTCCCAATATGCATCAGATGAGTCATGAAAAAATTATTCATGGCCTGGACCTGATACTTTGGGAGTCATTACCTATAATAAGACCAAAGCTGTAAGACGTTTGGTTAATTTGTTGTTATGTATTTACGTTAGTTTGTTCGATTTTACGGTATTGGAAAGAGTCATCGATAAGATTATGATCAAATTGTTTTTGGACCATATTCATCTCTCAATTACTAATCAGTAGCCTCTTTTGTGGGGGTATCGATTGACGTACAGTGTCTTAGATGTGTACCTCTGTTCAGTACTTTAAGTACCAATTGATATTCTCCGGAGCATGTGTGTGGTATACATAAGGTCCTATTCCCTTGCATGTGCCCTATTTTGTACTTATTGTGCTCACCTTGGACTCATACCAGTGAAGATTTGTACCATCGAATCTTCGCGTACCATCATATCCTCACCGGCATATACATTAGTAATGTATTTGCCAATGTCCGCGCGTATTTAATATTATGCACGATTTAGTATTTCAATACACCCTTGGATGGTCCTTGGACTATCTGGTTCATATAAGTATATTGGTCTTACCTTTTTGTGGTGACTGCCCGGGTGATGTTTGGTGGGGTAGTCTGCCAGGTTAAGTTTTCCCGGCTCCCAGAATATGTTAAATTGCCCTTGTGTGGCCTGGTCCTTCAACCAATAGAATCACATATCTATCGCCTTGGATCGTTTTTGCTTAATTGTGCCGTTTAATATGCCTTCAGCCGTGTTATTGTCTGTTTTCAGTGGCGTTGCCGGTTACGGGTGCCCTAGTTCGAGTAGACACTGTCAAATTGGTAACGTCTCTCTCGCATTCAAGAATAATGATGCTACTTCGGCCTCTGCCGCCGATGCCATTACATTCTCAATGATCTTTGCCAATACTAGTATTGGTCCGTTGAATGTATTATCTATCGCGTCGCCCAGGTAATGACATCCTCCTGCTTTCCCGGACATACTAGATATGCTGCGTCGCTATCAACTCGCAGTATCATGTCACTGGCCCTGTAGATGATAGAGGCGTTTGGATTGCACGCTGCGTAGTTGAGGAAATATTTTATTGCTGCAAGTGTGGTGTGGTTGTCCTTGGCCGACGCAATATCGTTGAGCGCGTGTAACATGGTGTTATCGACGGCCCGAGCATAGAATAGAAATTTGCCTGTGACTTATTGTATGAATTTTATCTCCTTGTCCGTTAACGTGGTGTTATCTTCGAGTTTTTTTGCTTTGGGCCTGACTGGTACCTTCGTAGGGGGGTGGTGCGCGTCCCTGGGCGTATCCATAGATTTCGTGTTGGGCCCATCCAATGACGCTTCATTCGCTGGTCCTCGTGCACCTATGCGTAGTAGGTTCTGTATATTTTGTAGGGCCTCAGTTATCTGCGTTCCTTGTTCTGTATACGGGATTGGTGGATGGGGCTTATTGGTAACTTCCGTTAGATCTTGGAGTATCATCAGTAGTCGGTCTGTTGATGAGGCACGGGGTATACCTACCTTGGGAAAGAAAGCGACTGTGTTGCTCACTCTGGTAGCGCGACTGGCCTCTCCGATGCACATGTAATTCCTGTAGTGTTTCAAGGCCGGTCTGATGTAGAAGCCTCTTGTACCGTGGTCCTGCTACACCCCTTTTTCTTGGGCTCTGTCATGGATAAGGACCCGGCAGCCCATGGGGGCCAATGGGTGTTTCTTGTAATCGTATATCCCACGCCTGATTTCATATGCCAATAGTTTGGGCTGTGTTTGGGCAGCCTGAAGCAAGTTGAGCGTGATGAGCGCTTGCGGTATCAGTAGGTCCCAATCGTCCACCGGAAAAGCTCCATGCACGCCATTCAAGCCGGCTATGAAGTGGTTCTTGAAGGTCTGAATGGCCCTTTCTGCATGCTGGTTGAGGCGGTGGTCCCTGGGCGATGCTAGCTGGTAGTCGAGGTTGTTCTTTGTGATGTACGCAATTGGTTTCTTGGAGGTCTTGTTGTCCATACGTACTATTTTGGCGTTCACGTTGTCCTCTTTCATCCGCGCATAGCACGCCATGAACCCACATAGGATGTCTTCACTCTTGCGTGATTGGATGGATCCCACATCTATGTAGTTGGAGTCGTACTAGTCGTACATGAGGAATATGTACTGGTGTCCATGTCGTGACGTGACTGGGTATCTCCCTGGTAGGTTCCACGGGATGAGCTCCTTTGATTCGTTGTTGGACTGTGGCTCTGCATGGTTGTTTGGTTGCATTTCATTTGTGGATACAATGTCTACGCAGACATTGTGTATTTTCTTTTTATCGACCCAGGGGGGTTCTGTATTGATCTTTGTGTTCTTTGCGTTTGGTTTATGGGTACACTGTATGCCTTGTCAAGTCATTTGGAGGTGTCCCATAGTGGTCTCTTCTGATGGTTGTAGGAACCGTTGGACGCGTTGTGCCGTTAGTCCCAGCTAGGTGCCGAATGATCCCCTTTCGATGGCCCGTTTCCACAAGTCTTTGGTGGGGCATCCCGCTGCCGCGTGGTAGAACGCAATCAGTTTGGAAATGGCTTGAATCTGGCATGCTCCTGCCCCCGTGTGTATTGGACATTCGGTCTCAGTTCTGGTTTCGTTGTCGTTTTCGGTTTCGGTTTTGGTTTCGGTTTCGGTTTCGGTTTTGTGGGTCGGGGGGTCTATCACCCTTGGAGATTCGGCCATCTCGCTTGGAGGTTCCACCTGGTGGAGGGGGACCATGTATAGGTTCCTTAGGGGGTCACAATATCCTTCCAGGACAACTTGTTGAGAGGGGCTAGTAACGGTTACACCGTGGCGGGTGAAATGTACTTGGCACCCGTGGTTACACAGTTTCGGGACAGAGACGAAGGGCAAGCTCGCCTCGTTGAATTTATGGCATCACCGTGCTTCGCGGGGGAGGCGGGGTATGTCCAATAGGTCAGTCGCAGTGGATTGTATAGTGCTCCCATTGGCACAGCCGACAGTTAGTGCCCCCGGTGTGTCCTGGTGTGCCCCTCCGTGATATGTGGCCGGCATGAAATGGTCTGTTGCCGCGGAATTGAGAGCTCTGTATCCAGGCGGGGGCCCGGCAGCAAACGAGACGTCTTTTGCAAACGTGACGCCGTGGGTGGTCCGGGGTCGTTGGAATTTGCTTGAGGGTTCACGTAGGATACTGAGTAATGTCTTTAAATTGTGATTACTATGTTTAGGTATACTAGTGCTGTGGCCCCTCCCACATTGTCAGGACGGAGGTGCGTCAACTATCATGGTGCGGCCGTTCCCATTGGGATTGGGTCCATTCCACTTCAACCAGCGGTCGGTGTTCCTGGTGGCCCCTCCCATCTGGTTGTTGTAGGTGGCGCTTTCCTGGTGGTTGGCCTTGTTTCTACGCTTGTAGCATCTACGTCCGTCGTGGGTGAGATTCACTCCACACGAGTGGCAGTAGAATTTGTATTGTTTCCACTCAAGCGTCGGCTGGCGTGTCCGGTTCTGGTGTAACGCTCCCCCTCCGGACCTGCTGCAGCGGCTTGCGTCCGCTGACTTGAGGCGGTTCACGTCTGCCTTGAGGACAGCCATGGCGGTTTCCCACTGCTGGTTGGACACCTGGTTTGACATTGTCATCGTCGACGCCGCGGTTGCTGACTCAGCGACCTGGGAGTAGATCTCGTGGCACACGTTGGCCAAATCGCGTTGCTTGTTCTCAAGCTTGGTGAATCGCTGATCATTTTGAAAGTCAACTAGGTTTGCAGATGCTGTCTTGCTGTGATAGCTGCTGTACAATTTCTTCAGGCGTTGCCCCCAGAACTTCTTGTAATGGATGAATTCGGCACTCCTATCAATCGTCTCCCGGTATTTCTTCCAATCCTTGTCTACTCGGTGTAGTGTGATGGGGTCGTGTTTACTACGTGCGAATGCCTTGCGCGAGTAATCGATCATCTGTGCTGGGGTCGCACTTGCTGTTTTTGGGAGAAGGTTGATCTGGTGCTGATATTTTGTTAGCTGTCTGAAATATTCTTTGGGCCTGATTGGGCTCGGTGTATATGACAGCGAGTTCATTTTCTTGGTGAGCTCTTGGGTGAGTTGATGCTGAGCGGCGGTCGAGCAGAGATCCTCCTCCATGGCCTGGAAGGCGGCGAGTACTGTAGTGCCCTGGGGGAAGACGTCAGAGCCCGGGTCTTTTAGGTTGCCTAGCATGGTGGGGATTTTTTTGTCTGTGATTAGAAGCGCCTCTCTGTCATACTTGTTCCATTCCACATACAGGGCCCGGCTGCGTTTCCACAGTTTGTACGCGTCCAAAGTGAGTTCAATCGTGCTGTTGAGTTCCCGGGGTTCTGTTGGTGCAATGGGGAATGGTGCGCGTGGGTCTCTTGCGTGGTATTGCGCTTCAGTTTCTAATAGGAAGGCATACCCTCCTCCCTGTATGTACTTGATGAAAGACACCTCGGCTAATGCATTTGCAAGCGTCTTCTTGAAATCATATACATCAACGCTTGTTGGTACAGTGACCGGTTTCAATTGTGCCTCATCTAAGTGGTCCTTGAGCACGGTGTAGTCCTTCTTCTTGGTCATATCATTGTCGGAATAGCTATCTTCACTGTCCTTGGTATAGTCGTACAATAATCTGTTTTGTGCTTATAACTGGGTGTTCTGCTCTCCAGTATACTCAAGTATATTGCGGTTGTGCAGCTCGAGCTCTTCCAGCTGATCTCTTAGATTTCGAATTGCGTTTGAGCCAATAGTTCTGGACGTGTCAATGCTGGTATCTGGGGTAACTCCTCTGGTTGTGGGGCTGTTGTTTCCTTTGGTTTGTGTTCCCTCTGGCATTGGGTTGGATAATCTTATCGATAACTAATAAGACCAAAGCTGTAAGACGTTTGGTTAATTTGTTGTTATGTATTTATGTTAGTTTGTTCAATTTTACGGTATTGGAAAGAGTCATCGATAAGATTATGATCAAATTGTTTTTGGACCATATTCATCTCTCAATTACTAATCAGTAGCCTCTTTTGTGGGGGTATCGATTGACGTACAGTGTCTTAGATGTGTACCTCTGTTCAGTACTTTAAGTACCGATTGATATTCTCCGGAGCATGTGTGTGGTATACATAAGGCCCTATTTTGTACTTATTGTGCTCACCTTGGACTCGTACCGGTGAAGATTTGTTGTACCATCGAATCTTTGCGTACCATCATATCCTCACTGGCATATACATTAGTAATGTATTTGCCAATGTCCGCGCGTATTTAATATTATGCACGATTTAGTATTTAACCTTATCAGTCATATTATGCCCTGGATTTGCACCAAAAATACCCTCTTTTGTGCCATTTGGAGAGATAGATGACAACATTTCCAGCATTCTGTGGGGCAAAGTTGTTCCCAATATTCATTTGATGAGTCATGAAAACATTATTCATGGCTAGGACCAGATAGTTTGGAAGTCATTACCCAATAAGTCAGTTTGTGCCCTGGAATTGCACAAAAAATACCCTCATTTGTGCCATTTGCAGAGACAAACCACAGCATTTTCAGCATTCTGTTTGTAAAAGTTGTTCCCAATATGCATCAGATGAGTAATGAAAAATATATTCAGGGCCAGGACCGGATACTTTGTGAGTCATTACCCAATAAGTCAGTTTGTGCCCTGGAATTCGTCACATAAACGATGCTCATGCTTTCGTCAAATTTGTGCGATGTTTTAAAATATTCTGAAACATTTTGTTGCGCGCACAATAAATAATTCTCTACCTATTTTTGCACGCAAAAATTTCAAGTAGGTCTATTTTCGCCACCGTTTTGTTTTTTCAGCTCTCGTACCATGCTTGCTTCAGAATCTTTCTATTCTGCAATTTTGTTTCATGCTTCCCCAGATAATATTTATTCTCCATTCAATTTTTGTTTTTTCCACACAAAACTTATGTTTTGTAATAATATCCTTTATGCACAATGATATTGCTGTAGCGTTATTATGAATTTCTTCACAAATGTATGAGCTTCTTGATAACCATCAATCTATTCTGTTACGTCGCTTTCACAATACTCACACTACATTTATCAAATATCAAAAGCCAACAACCATATTTTTGTACTAATAAGAAAGTATTTTATCCACATTTGCAATAATCTCCAACATTTCACAATATTCACGCTACGCATATCAAATACCGAAATACAACAAATATATTTTGTTACAAATATGACAGTATTTTATCAGCTTTTGCAATGACCTCGTTTATTGTATTCTATTCGAACGGAAGACCCAGAACAATATTGTGCCAACCATAAAATAATAATGAACTAGCCGTGCTTCTCTAATGATGTTGTTATCACCAATTACTCTGTTTCGTTTTTCTTGTATTCGAGATATAATTTGTATTCCTCATTATCCTCGCCAAGAATCTCAAGCAAGCTACATTTTCGCTTCTGACTTTTTCCCTTTTTACTTTCTTCATCCTCCTCCTTATCTTGTTGTTTATGATTGCCATTTTGTTTTTGGTACATTTTAAGTAGTTCCGTCTCTAATTATTTTGACTGTTGTTCCTCCCTTCATTCTTCTAATTCACTTACTAGGTATTCGTAAAGATCTTGTCCCTCGTTACTCCATCCCTCCTTATTTCCTGACTTACCGTCAGTGAATTTTTTCTCAACCTCATGCCCTTTGTTGTGTTTAGCCACAAGTCGTAGTTGTTGTACGTCCGAGAACTGTTTCTCGACCCCCCGCGGGCTATCGCGCGCTATTTTTACAATTCTCGACCCTATTTTTTAAATTTCCTACCTTTTTAGGTCGCGTGTCTACTAAAATACCTCGCGCGTCGCACACCTTTACTTTTGAGACAAATATCTCGTCACTCCTCAAATAAAATAACTATTTTAGGGTTAAGGATATCATATTCGTTTCGTGACAAGCACTATTTTGTGTACAACTTGTGCACGAATGACTTATTTCATTTTCTCAACATGTTTCCACCATACCGGTATAATGGGCTCCGACCCAAATCCTCCAACTCCAACTCAAATCCCAGCTCCAACTCCATGTCAACTCCAAGTCGAATCCACCCCAGGCGGGCTATTGCACTCAAGGGTTTTGTTCGTGTTTAACGCCAGGAAGATCCGCTGTATTTTCAGAAGCTACACCGTCGGAATCGCCACTCCAATGTTGTTCGCTCCTCTCAAATAACCCGCTTTGTGGATAGATGCTGCTGGTTACATTCGGATCGACTTGATCATTGCTAGTAGGATCGACGCTTTCAATTTTAACGTTTGGATCATTTCTTTTTTCTTCACGAATCTTACGAATCATTTTTTGGATTCGAGCAGTCTCTTTCTTGTGATAAACAAGCATTTTCCGGAGTTCTTGTTCGAGATTGGCTGGGTGTTCCTGAACCACCTTTTGTAGTTTGTAAATTCCCTCCATGGTTGGTTCGACTGTCGATTGGATGATTAGTATTAGTAGTATCAGTAGAGTAGATTATCTATTCGAAGATTAGGTAGTAGTAACACCTAACACGTTGGTATTTGTTTTCCTCGTCGGAAAGATAATGAAATAATCAATTATAATGATGAAGTACTAGCGAAAATAATGTATTACTAGTATCTACTAGTAATAACTCATGCAAAATAGCATACTAGTTGGTTTTACCGGTACATGAAAGTCGGAATCAACTCGATCGTAATCAACAAAACAATTGTCCACGATTTCCATTTCGATAATCAACAACGCAATTGTCCACGATTTTGTACTAGTATCTACTAGTAATAACTCATGCAAAAATAGCGTACTAGTTGGTTTTACGGGTACATGAAAGTCGGAATCAACTTGATCGCAATCAACAAAACAATTGTCCACGATTTCCATTTCGATAATCAACAACGCTATTGTCCACGATTTCCATTTCGATTCACATTTCCGTGCACCTTATGGAAGAACTGACGCGCCTGCCAACAAATGTTTGGAATAACTGATGGGATTGACCCGTCCGGCGCTGTGTATTAACCCTCTTAAGGAGTTGACTGTACGTACTGTTCACTACTAAACATATTGTACGAGGAATGTTGCAATCATCACTAAGTAGTAATTACTTTACGGACCATTTTTGCAATCGAAGTACGGTAGTAAGGAAATCTACCGTACAAGAAAACACATCACACACAAAGTAACACATGTAATTTTTTCCTTTCAACGATTCATCTTTGTGATCTCCTTCGTTTCGACCCCATCTACTGATATTTTCCTTCAAACAACTCTGCAACATCATGCCTCCTGTTATGAAAACCCCTCTTCTATTCTACTGCCGTTGTTGCGCGCTGAATGGCAAAAACTCCAAGTTTTTAGGATATAAATCCACGGCAAACAAGCAGGGTACTTTGAAATACGTCTCCGTTGGCCTAAGAAGACATCTTTATTGTCTTGATGAGTGCCGGGATTTCTACCATAGTCAGGGTCTAATTAAACGAAAGATCTATAACCTCTCCACCTCTATCAAAGTGCAGCCTACCTTGCCGTCTGTTCAACATTCTCCGTCTGATTTTGGGATGACTATGACACAAAACGGTCCATCTGTTCCCCCTTCCCATCTCTCCCAGCAACACACTGTCACAAGTCAGTCAGCGACGGGTCTTCATTCTGTTCTAAACCAACAGATTGTACATGATGTCTTTTTACCGCCAATGGATCGGAACGCCATTGAATCTTACATGGCTGTTTCTGCTGTTCAAGATGAAGATGCATTCCCGCTGAATAATGATATCGACAATTCCGATGACGAGGATGACAATGACGATGACGTAAATGAAAATAACGACAACAATTCTACCAACAACATTGATTGTGGAGACAACGAAGAAGATAACACTAATGGTTCTGCTGTTAACGTCGTTACTGCTCAGCCCGCCCCTCCACCACCATCTTTTCATGAAAGCATTAATTTGAACGAAAGAGAGGATGCATTTCAAAGCCACACAAAACTACCGCCGCCCCCTCATCTTCTTGCTGAATTGGAACTCATGAATTTAATGGCCAGACATAAATTGCCACTGAACACATTCAAATCCATTTTCCAGTGGGCAAAGAAAAGTCAAATGAGACCGGGTTTTGATTTTTGCGATGCCAAAATTAGATCTCGGCAAGCAATTTTTGACAATCTCCAATCCAATCTTGGTCTCTCCGATATGAAATTTCATCCTCATATACTGAATTGGTTACCTGATAATAAGCCCACTCAGGTGTATGTCTGTTCTTTTAAGGATGCCATTTATTCTCTTCTTTCTGACCAGCAGCTAATGATAGAAGAAAACCTCTCCTTTCCCGACTATTCCACCCCTCTGTCTCCCGACAATAATCCTGAGTTGAATCCTAATTCTGTAATCTCAGAATTGCATCACGGCTCGTGGTGGAAATCTTCTTGGAAAGAAATTTGCAATCCCAATTCGCAAGAGATTCTTGTTCCTATTATATTTTACATGGACGGCATATCTTTGGATGCGCACGGACGACTTACGTTAACACCATTGAACATGACACTTGGTATTTTAGAAAAAGTGTGTCGTAACAAATAAACGCAAAACGTAATCGGTCTTACGATCGATTGATTTAGTGAGTGATCATTGTTACAGTTCATTCG
This sequence comes from Pseudo-nitzschia multiseries, assembly GCA_037355745.1. NCBI lineage: Eukaryota > Bacillariophyta > Bacillariophyceae > Bacillariales > Bacillariaceae > Pseudo-nitzschia > Pseudo-nitzschia multiseries. Next base: position 3,342,914 of record CM074784.1, on the reverse strand, counting down.
GCCTATTCGATGTCGATAGGTTAATTAATCGTCGTCAAATTACTCGTCGTCATCCGTGTAATTTTACCATACAAAACACATGTAAACTTAAGACACAAAACACACGCAAACCATCTTCGATCGGTCTTTCTTTGTATTGTATTACCGTGTAATTCACCGTGATATTCTCATTGGAATATCACAGTATTTGTACCTTATTACGTAGAATTAGTACTAGGTTGTACATAGATTTTAGGGCATGATAGTGTTTTAGAGTTGTTAATTCTTTGAAGAGTGAGCTGTTGGGAAAATTCCCGCTAAGAGACAATCCACATGGATAATCACCGACGATTATTCACTCAGGTTAAATAACCTTACGAATAAGGTTTATTTTCCTTCGTGACTCTTCGTACGTATGAATACGCGTTACACGGTGAATTCTTTTCAGTCCCCTTCAGTCATAAATCCTCCAACCGTTAAGCGGCTGGATTCTATGACTTAATCTATTCATCGTGAGTCATTTGTATGTTGAATACCAAACTGTATCCAGTCTACCATCAGAGGCCCTATCAAAAGAAATGGGGCGGCGTTTTGCCTTTCATTCTGGCTCGCATCATGGCATTTTGCCCTGATCCTTGCCAGTTTGATATATTGTATTCATGGATCAAATTATCCATTTTCGAAATGCTCATTGCAGATCGATTTGTTTCCATGATCGAACTTAAATCAACTTGTTGCTTCGGTCGAATGATTGATCGAACATTCCATCGAACGATTGATTTTTACTTTACCACATGCAACGAGAACAATGTTCTCTGAAAACAGCGCCACTCATTAGCTTTGTAAACAAATCAGCAATATTTGTTGAACCTGGTTCCTTTGCAACTCTGATAATTCCTGCTGCAATAGATTCACGCGCTTTGTGGTATGCAATGCTGTTGTGCTTCTTCTTACATGGGCTTTCAGGTCGTGTAACATTTGTGACAACTGAATCATTATCACAATACACATTTGTGCTCCCATCAATTGGAACACCCATCATTCTCAACTTGTACCTTAGACCTTCAACCAATTCGATTGCAATTTTCAAAGCAATGATTTCAGATCCAAAAGTTGATGTCTCAACTGTTGTTTGTCTTTTGGAAAACCAAATGATCGGTGCATTATTAATGAAGATAATAACACCAGTATGAGACCTTCTCGTCGCCTTGCATCCGGCATGGTCGGCGTCAACAAAACAGCTCATAGTTATATGCTTTCCCAAGGCTTCAGGCAATATCTGTTGGTATGACTTCAGCGGCACCAGGATAAAATTCAGACCAGTCACATTTTTGAAATTTACTTTCATCAACACTTGGTACAGTATCATCAAAAACCAGTTTTGACCTGTTGTACTTTTTCAAATATGCAAATATGTGAAACAACTGATTCAAATGTCCGATCCTTGCCTGTGCCAAATACCTTGACATCAGTGAGACTGGCATTACTATGTCAAGTCTTCCTAATTCACAAATCCACCTGAGAACTCCAATTAAACCTTGATAGTAATTTTGCAATTCAGGATTCAATTCTTCTGATATATCAATTTCCGGTCGGTAATCATGTGACAGTGGACTGGATGCTGATTTTGGTAGATACTTGTAGCCATATTTTTCAGTTCCTAACTCTTGTTCGACTGCTGCAACAGCTTTCGCTGTGTACTTAGTGCTTGATAATGACCATCTTGGCTTTGAATCACCTTCAAAGTAGAATTTCCCAATATCAGCTCCCAAATATAGAGTTGGCTCTTCAATCGTATCATCCTTCAATTTGAACTTTCGTTCAATGTTTTCAAGCTGGAACTTTGGATCTTCGCCAGAACATAGGATATCATCTACGTATGCAATGAGCATTGCCCAGTATCTGGATCCATCTTTCCTGGTTTCAATCCTTAAGTGCACATCCGGATCTGCCTTGCAAGGTGAATATCCAAGATCTCTCAAATGCTGGGTGAGGTATGACCTGAAAGATGCACCAGCAACCGGCAGTCCATACAATGCGCGGACAATCTTGCAAGGTCTTCCTGCAAGGTGAGGTGGAAAACCATCTTCTTCTCTCGCTTTTAGGAAGTATTTCTCTTTAATCGGGGCTGTCAAATATGCATTTTGAATATCAGCTGAGAGAACCTTCAAATCATTCAGCGCTGCCAGCAGAAAGAATATTCTTACTGAGTCTCGACTGGGAACCGATGAATAAGTATTTTCTTTGGCCACTGCAGGGACTTTGTGACCGTCCCCTACCAACCTGGCCTTCCTTGTTAGGGACCCAAGCTTGATGTCAAAAATCATGTGGGTTGTTATCTGTTTATGGCCAACTGGAATAACATCATCATCAGAAAATTCAAACGCTGCCATATTATTTGTCATTTCCTTATGAATTGCTCTTTCCCAGTGGTCGGTCCCTGTTTTCTTATCAATAGCCAGCGCTTGTTTGATTGAATGTGGCAATTCAACTCCATATTTGTGAGTCTTCAACCAATACTTTGCTGTTTTGGCCGCTTTAAGGATTCGATCCTTCTTCCTCAAAATTTTGTGCACCCACCATCTGAAAGCTGGTGATTTTTCAAGATTATTGTTAACTGCATACTCGGCTAATTGCACTGGAAATGATTCTTTCACATCACTTAACTTACACCATGATTCAGTGCCATCCTTCCAACTGGCAAGAATTCTCCAACCCCTAGTTGTCGGCTTATGGGTTTTCCTGCCATTTTTTGCTATGGTCGTGGCTTCATCATCAGTTAGTGCAGTGTTGTCGCATTCGTGGTCAATGAGCTCATCTAGTAGAGTGAACATCCTCCCGTCATCATCAACAGAGCTGTATAGACTTTCTGCAACAATATTTGCCGTGTATTCCTCCATGGTGCCATCAGGTAGTTGCAATTTATACAGCCTCGTGTCTAGTATGGGATTCTCATTTCTGATTCCTATTGGTCTGTTTTGCAAGTCACGAACCCTGTCCTTGACAACGCACCTGAGTCTTTCATCACCTCTTTCAAGATTACTTCATTTCCCAGATATTCATCTGGTTCATCAACATCTTCTACCGATGCTTCTGGCTCAGCCATTTCAAGTTTCATATCCGGTGTTTCTACTGGTTGATTCTCAAATAGTTCTATTTGGGGCTCTGGGTAGTTTTCCTGGAAGAATGATGCGCTATCCTTTACTTCATCTCCAATCTTGGATTCAATTGATTTGTCAATTGCTTCCATTCTTCTGAGGATATCTCTGTCCCGCCATTCAAATTCCTTGACGGGTCTTATTGAATTTGTAGATATTGGTATTGCCGACTCGGGCAGTAGCCAAAAACAATCCCCCCCACCTACCCTATTTCCACAGGGACCCAACCATCGCGCCAGCCTTTCAACACCTCGGGTGGAAGAATCACCTTTTTCATAATAAAACACAAAATCATACCATTCTGATGAAGTATATAATGTAATATCTGGTCTATAGCCATGGACCAATTCAAATGGGGTTCTCCCCATTGAAGAAGGGTTGTTGGAGGCTGTTCGCTGCCTGATATTAGCACATAGTTCACCACAAAATGACCATAATCTTCTCGGTGACTTCTTCTTTGCAGACTTGGTTGTGATTGCACTACCAAGATGGCCAATTGCTTGTTCTGCCCGATTTTGGAATGGGCAATGCGGCTGGATGAATGTCTGATGAATGTGGTTGCGCTTTACAATTGAATTCCAGTGTGTTTTGTAGGTTCTTGGGGATCCTTGTTCTGGCGCACCATCAGAAATCAAATGCTCTGGAATTCCAATTTCATGAATGAATGTCTTCAGTCCTTGGTGGGCTTGTGATTTGTCCTGTATTGGTATAAATACTTCAAACCCATTTCCATTTGTAAAGATCTGTGCACATTTTTCTTGCCTCATAATACTCGTGGTTCTTGCATGCCATGTATCAGTGTACCAGGTTCCTTGTGCGACTCTCTTGTTCCTGAAGCGCTGAGTAGGCAGCCGCTTCATCAATGGTGATTGCAAATTCCTGAGTGCCTTCTGCGTCGTGACTTTCAATGTCTGCTCAGCTTTCTTAAAACTAATGTTCCAAGTTTTGGCTAGGCGTTCACAGTCAACTTTGTTTGGACCTTCAATCGTTATCACTGATGGCCCCCATTGATTTCTTCTGTCAAGAGACCTTCTTTCTAGTGTATTGTCAATTTCTTGCAAGCTAGGGGCCTGTTTTGATTCTGCTTCAGGAGCTTCCATAAAGTCAAATTCTGTATCATCAAACAAAAATTGGTCTACCCTTCGCGCGCTTGAAATATTCCTTACTGAAGAAATCCGATGAGCAATATTTCCATCTGTTGCAATCTGGCATTCAGTTAGCATTCTCCTTGTGGATACTTGATGGACCCTCATCAGTTTGCATTGCTGCATGACACTTGGATGCCGTTCTTTTCCTAAGCTGGTCTTGGGAAGTTTATTTGTAACATTACTAGCAGGTTCTGTTACAACAGAACTTTCCTCCATTGCTTGGTCCTCTTCGGTCGACATAGCTTGAAGGCTGAATTGGTCCCCTGAAATTGGATCTCCATTGTCAATGGCTAGCTCGGCCATCCTGAACTTCAGTGAATGTGGATCCCAGGGGGTATCATTTGTTGCTATCAAATGTTGACATTCGTCAAGCTCAATTCTTGTGGGCTTTCTTGTGGGGAAATATGAGATCACATTTCTCATACTCAGTTTGATAAAAACTTTCTTCGGATCATCATCCTCCAGTGGAGTTTGAATTGTAATTCCATGCTTGGATCTTGGATCAAATTGGCGAGGTGTCTCTTCAACAGAGTTGAAATTGCAGTCCCTCACTTGATTTGGGCATATCAAGCTGTTTTTCAATTTGTCCCCAAAGTACAGTGCTTGATGGAACACTATGATATATACTTGGCCTGATGTTGGATTCGTCCATGCAGTCGCACAGCTTCCAATGGGGATTTTCTTGATGGGCTTGTATTCTTCAGAAAAAGGTGCAACATCAACGTGTGTTGTGATTTGATCAGGATTCAGCAATACCATATTGCTTCCTGCTGCGGTAGTATCTGCATGTGAGTCTAACTCACAATATCCTTCTTCATTTTCCCCATCATCAAAACCTACAGGGACATTCATCTGGTATAATGACCGGCTCACCATTTTTAACAATTTGTGTTCTAGTGATAGTGTCCGGTTATTATGTCATTTCTTAGATTTTGATCCAAAACTGTCACCCGCGCCTTCATTTTCAGTTTCTTTCTTTTTAGTCTCAGCAGCCTTGAGATTTCTTTTCTTTTTAGCCTGTCTCATCTGGTAAAGCTCCTGGCGCTGTTCTTTTGACATTGTTTTATAAACACTTGTTGGGTAAGGCTTGCACTCAACTTTTCCTGTAAAGGTTCCAGTTGTCTTTTGCTTTTTGTTGCTGGTTGTGCCCATAGAATACAAACTTCTGGAACCTCTTTTACTCTTCCCGGTTGCAAGCTTTTTCAATCCAAGACGATTGGTGAATAGAATCAAACATTCATTGAAGTTGTCACGATAGTCTTTGCTCTCATCAATTGCATCTGCTTTTGCAGCATCGAGTCGCTCATCACTGATTGAATTGATAAAATCCCAAACAAATCTTCTTTCGTTATGATTCTTTTCAAATCTCAGAATTGTTCCATGAAAAGCAGTCCAGTTGCGCTTGTGCTTGTTCCAGTCATAACCCTTGGAATCTCCAGTGTAGTGTGAATCTTTCATATCCTGATATGTCTTATTCAGAACCATAGTGATATTGGTATCAGTGTAAGCATGTTGCATGAGAGAAATGAAAGCATTTCTGGCATTACCAGAATTCAGTGCAGTGTTTTGGAAATGTGCCACATATTCCCAACCAGGACCTTTTCTTGTTGCATCACACAGCAACCTCCAGACGACGTTGTTGTCCTCATCGTACTGGTGACCTGACAGGACGCCACATCTTTCATTGTAATCACTCCAAGTTGGATAAGTATCTGTTGTACTTTGCCCAACTGTTCCAGCCCTGGCTTCGTCAGTAACTTCTTCCTTTTCTTGGGGTCTTATGACATACAAGATTGGGAATCCCTCGGAGTTGAATCTGTATCTCAGGTTTTGTCGGAAGCCTTCCTCCCATTCCCTGAATTTTGTGAGATCCTTTAGCTCGGGTGGAGTTGCCTTTTCCTGTGATTTCACACTTGATTCCATCATCTTGATTCTGAATTGCTGCAGTTCCAGGTTGTTTGGGTTTGCGTTCCAGTCGATAGCCCTTGGCTTGACTCCAATCAATGGTTGATACCGGGCCCAATTTGCCCAAGTTAGGAGCCTCGATGATAGCCTGTTACCATAGTGGATACTTTTTGGATTAGGACAGTCTGGACTGATAGATTTCAATCCATGCATGAACGATTTAATGCTTTCCTTGTTGAGGTCTGTAATTTCACGAATATTAGACATCCCTCCCCTCATAATTTCTTCAGCTGATTCATAGTTGATACCAAAATCCATTAGGCTGCTCCTGAAAGCAAGCTGTTCTGGGTTCAGAAATCTACCATTGTTGAATCCCCTGATTTTTATCCTGGATTGGGATGACCTTCTTCCCAGCCGTTCAGCTCTTGCGTTCTCTGCATTTTGGTCAGCATCATTTCGTCCGTCCTCATCATTTTCGCTATCCGCGTCATCTGGATTCACACCCCTTCTTTCTGCATCTCTCATTGCCCTGACTCTCTTCTTTATTTCTTGGTCAATGATTCTCTTCATGGTTGAGTTTGTTTCTGGGTCCCCAAAGGCCCTTTCCATGACTTCCATGATTTTATCTTCCAAATCTTCCTTTTCTTGCATACCTCTTCCATTGTTTTCATTAGAATTCTGTGGATCGTCCTCATCCACTTCCATTTTTGTTTCTTCCATGTCGCCGTCCGCTCTAGTTCGTACCATGGTGGGGAATTTCAAACGAAGTTCCGAATTATATTTTGTGATGGAGTATGGATGGGCGATTCGTAGTGTGGTATCCGATGGAAGTTGGTATTGGGTGGAAGAGTGTAATCAAATCAAGGATTGGATGTGAGAGATGGGTATTAATCGTTTGTGACTGTCGGGTGGTCTGCTTATCTGTTTTGTATTTATCCGGATCGAATTTTCGTTCCGGTTTTGTTTATACTTTCTGACTATTCGGATCGAGTTTTCGTTCCGGTTAGTTTTGTGTGAGCTTTTGCTTTTGTTGCAAATCAAGATTGTGAGCTTTCCTATCCTTTCTTGGGATTTTTTGCTCATTCTGTATTTCTGTGGTGAAAGATTGAAAGATTGTTTCCTGAGAATTTAGTGTTCTCCTTTTCATTTTTGGATCTTTCCGATCTTCGGGGATTGGTGTTCTCATATCTTTGGATTTTCGTTTTTTCGTGCCAGATGCTCTTTGCAATCTGTTCCTTCTTGCGGGCAGATGCTCTTTGCAATCTGTTCATTCCGGTCTTTGTTTTCCACCACAGAATACTTGAGGCTCAATCTTCTAGCTCGCGTCATTCTTGTTTTCAGTGAAAGATCAGTGTTCTCGGATATTGATTCCTTTCAACTGATGCCAACCTGGGCGACTCGTTCAGCTGAATCGTCCAGTTTCTTTTCCCTTGCTTGTTTTGCTGGATCTCGAAACCCGGTGGAGCCACCACCTTGGTTCGATTCTTTGGTCTCTTCTTTCAGGGAGACCGCCCTGGTGTTGGTCTGTTCCAGGGCTCCACAGGCAACTGCCTCTTTTACATCCTTGAGGGTTGATGCCGGTAGCTGATCAGGCTAATCCGGATTAGTCTGGTCTTCGAGCTCAACTGCGTTTCTCGGTGAAACGCCGTCCTCAGCATTGTAGGATGCTGGCCACAGCCCGTAGATGCTGTGGGTCTGATAAACTAGAAAAAGTGTGTCGTAACAAATAAACGCAAAACGTAATCGGTCTTACGATCGATTGATTTAGTGAGTGATCATTGTTACAGTTCATTCGGCCTATTCGATGTCGATAGGTTAATTAATCGTCGTCAAATTACTCGTCGTCATCCGTGTAATTTTACCATACAAAACACATGTAAACTTAAGACACAAAACACACGCAAACCATCTTCGATCGGTCTTTCTTTGTATTGTATTACCGTGTAATTCACCGTGATATTCTCATTGGAATATCACAGTATTTGTACCTTATTACGTAGAATTAGTACTAGGTTGTACATAGATTTTAGGGCATGATAGTGTTTTAGAGTTGTTAATTCTTTGAAGAGTGAGCTGTTGGGAAAATTCCCGCTAAGAGACAATCCACATGGATAATCACCGACGATTATTCACTCAGGTTAAATAACCTTACGAATAAGGTTTATTTTCCTTCGTGACTCTTCGTACGTATGAATACGCGTTACACGGTGAATTCTTTTCAATTTTTAATGTGGAGACTCGTTCTCGACCTGAAGCATGGACAACTATTTACTTCCATCCCGACCCTGAATGGGAGTCAACCAGACACTCTCGTCCTGCCACTTCAAAGGAAAAAATTCAGAATCTTCACAATGGTTTGGAAGTAGCGTTTCGTTCCTTCAAAGCCGCGTGTAACGAAGACGGTGGTATCGAATGGAATTATCTTCCGTACGCAAATCAACAGTGGAGGGTAAAAATGAAATTTGCCATTGCCTATGTTATTGGCGACACAGAACTTCACGATAAATTGTGTGGAAAATACGGCTCCTTCAATAAGGGTGTCATGCGGATGTGCCGTCACTGCAACTGTTATTCTCCAAACATAAACATTCCTTCTGTTCAACCTGCAACAAAGAAGTGGTCACCTGTTGATTTCCATTGTTTTCCCGGCACAGATCTAAACGATATCAATAAGAACTTCAAAAACAACTCTCATCACAACATAAGGAATGTATTTCATGATTTATGCTTTGGTACTAATCAGAACAACATTCATTTTGCAACTCCCGGTGAATGTTTGCACATGCACCAGCTTGGTACTGCCAAACGGGCCATCGAGTCAATTGAATTGTTGCTCCGCGGAAGTGTTCCATGTGTTTATGCCCCCAATTTGAAGCACGGTGTGGCTGTTGCTAACAGTATTGGCCATTTAGCACAACGGTACGGTGGTTTGTTATCACGCCAGTCTGATAGAGATTTTCCTCGCACCAAATTTGGGACTCAGCTATTATCAACTACGAAGAAAGAAGGGCATGATTTCTCTGGAATGCTTATTTCTCTTCTGATCGCTATGGTTTCCAAACATGGATCTGACATTATTGGTGACCATCGTTTTGTAAAGAAACAGATAGAGGTAATTCAGCTAATTCTATCAATGGAAGAATTTCTTAAACACGGTCGAATGAAATATGGTTCCTTAAAGAATCTCCCAAAAATAATTGTTCACTTTATTAATTGTATAAACTCAACATGTCACAGGAAAGGGATGGGAACAAAACTAATCAAGAATCACCTGTACTTTCACCTACCAGATTATATCTCTTTATGGGGGAGCCCCGCAGGCTGGGATAGTGCTCCGAATGAGTCTCACCATAAAACTGAGATTAAAGCTCCTTCCAAGAACACGCAAGGTAATGCTGCATCACTAATCGGTCAAACGGCGAAGCGAAAGTCCGAGAAAATGATGCTAAGCCAGGCAACATATCACTTCAACTTGCATCCGCCTGATCCTCCTCCAATTGAACGACCTGATGGTGGCGGTTCTCATTTTCATATAATGAGAACCGAAAATGGGGAATCAACAATGAAGTGGCTTCGTTCTACGAACAAAAGCAAACCATTTTTTCCTTCTGACATACTCGACTTTGTTTGTGATTCTGTGCTACCTTTATTGGAGAATCCTTCACACATTTGTGGAGTTACAGAGCACAATCGTTTCGATGTTGCTTGTGGGTCTAATTTTATATTTCGCTCGCATCCTTCATATAGATCGGATAGTTCTCTGCTGAACTCCGTCTGGATGGATTGGTGTTTGATGAAATTGGACTTTGATTTAAATAACAATCCCAAGCTCATACCGTGCCATCTGGTATGCTTCTTAACTGTACAGAGTTTGAAGCAGCCATACAGTAGTATTGGTGGCTATCCAATTGATACAAACGGAATGTATGCTGTGGCTCGTCGGTTTCAAGATGTGCCTAAGAAAACAGCTTCTGAATTTGTCCAACGTGGTCGCCTGATGAATTCACTGTACCTATTTCATGTCGACACTATCCATTCCGAGCTGGCAGTTGTTCCAGAGCAAGGCCTTGATGGGTCCATAACCAATTGCGATTGGCTAGTGATATCGAATCGGATCTCCTGGCTACATTTTTTTGAAAGCAAAAATGCTGCTACACCACCGTCTTACGAATCTTTGTACAACGCATGCACACTACAGGACGACATCCAGTTGGAACCGTTTGAGATGGCATTGAATGATAACAAATCCAGTGATTCTCTATCTAGTTCAGAGAGCGAAAGCTCGGACAGCAGTTCCGATTGAGTAGCAAGGGTGAATGTACCGGCTAACTTTAAACTATTGTTTAATTTTACTATAGAGGGTTAGCTCTAAGCACAGTTTTGCAAGATACATAGGCGCTCATAATATAACAGCCTTCGTATTTTGGATTCGAACAGCTATGTAATACTAATGGGTTGAACAATAGAGTATCTCCAGAACGCAACGGCACTTTGATATGGTACGTTGGGAAGACAAAATAATAAATCACCTCGTCAGCGGACACTTCCGCCGGAGCAATGACTGTCAAACGAGTGTAGTACATGTCATCGTCCACATGGCATCTAGAATGGTAGTTGCGACCGATCGAAAATGCTAAGGCCTGCTGCCCAATTGCATTTAGCTTTGTACGAGACAGAATCTGAGACAACACATCCATTTCCTCCGCAACAAATGGTTCGACGTCAATTAAACTATGATGCATATGCTTCACAATTTCAACTGTTGTCTCTTCTAGCTCTAGTTTGATGCTGGGATCGACATGACTTTTGAAAACATACTCACCAATATTTGAATCCAATCTTTCTGGTCGAATTCCAATGATAGCATAATCATCATTGATACTGCCGCGCTTAACCCCTCTTCCAACGGTTGGTTTTGCTCCAACAATGGCAGGAGCAAACTGTCTCAACAATTCGATATTATTCTTCGAAGCGAGGTGTCGTTCCGCAAAATGGCGTGAAACTTTGGCAAAAATTCGCAATGATGGTTCGTAAGGATCAAACGCAAGAATATGCTCATCCTTCGTACTATCCAATGTATTGTAGTTTTCGATTGACAAAGCCTGTTCCGGTTGATACTTCTTCTTTCCGCCTGTCTTGCCACCCCAATCTGTCTCCATGTATTTACCTGCCACGGCAGCGGTACTGGATTTATTTTTCAGCGCTATTGTACGGACGCCATCTTTGCAAGTTGAACGCCTATTCCTTTCCTTTTTCATCGGTTTTATCAGAGACAAGTTCGTATAAGTTTCGTGGCTCTTTGACACCGGTGCAGCAATCCTCAGAAAGTTGGAAGACATTCTCTGTTTATGTCTTCTCTCATGTTTCCTATTTGCTTTTTGCCTCCTTCCTCGTGCTGACAATTATTTTCCATTCGTTGTGGTTGGTTTCATTGTTGCCGAGACGAATTGCCGTTGGAGGATGACGAGGACGAATCGATTTGCCGGTGGAGGAGGAGGAGGAGCCAAGTTGGTTGATCGCCGGTGGAGGAGGAGGAGGAGCGATTAGATGGTGGATCGCTGGTGGAGGAGGAGGAGGAGGAGGAGCCAGGTTGGTGGATCGCCGGTGGAGGAGAAGGAGGAGCGATTCGATGGTGGATCGCAGGTGGAGGAGTAGGAGGAGCCAAGTTGGTGGATCACGGGTGGAGGAGAAGTCGCCGGTGGAGGAGGACGAGGATGAGCGACGTTGCTGTTGCCGTCGATTGCTGTTGCAGATCGATTGGTGTTGCTGTTGCGGATCGATTGGTGGAGAATTAGCCGCTTGGATCGGATTGTCGGAGTAGTCCTCGGAGGAGGGGTGTCGACTGGTCGTAGTCGTCCTCAGAGGCGGGGTATCGGCTGGCTGCTTGGAGGTGCGGATTGGGCTGGATCGCTGGAGGTGCGGGTTGACTGGATGTGTGAGGAGGTGCGGATCTGTGGGGACCAAAGTCGAGTCGACTGGACGCGTTGGAGGTGCGGACTATCGAAGAAGTCGGTATCTTAGAATCTGCTAACTGATTGGAGGCCGATTCGTTGCCGTTGTTGCCTCCTACTAGGGGTTTGCGCCGGTGGAGAAGGAGGAGTGATTCGTGTGGAGCGCCGGTGGATGATCAATTCGGGTGGATTGATGTTGCTCTTGTAGTGCTCTAGCTGTGATCGTTCCCGGTTGCTTCAATTGTTCCCGGTTGCTTCGATTGTTCCCGCTTCTATTCGATGGGTCCCGGTTGCTTCTATTCTCACAAGATGTGCCAATGCCGATGCCAATGCCGATGACGAGCAAGGATAGAGGGATCAATGTGTCCAATCGTATGCTGCCACAAGATGTGCCGGTGCCGATGCCGAGCAAGGATAGACAGATCGATGTGTCGAACCGTATGCGCCGGTGGAGGAGGAGGAGCAATTCGATGCCAACGATTAGTTGCCGTTGTTGACTCCTCGGGGCTGCCGCTTGCCGCTGTTGCGAGATTCCCGGTTGCTTCGATCGTTCCCGGTTGGATTCGATTGTTCCCGGTTGGCTTTGATTGTTCCCGGTTGCTTCGATCACTTTGCGGTTCGATCGTTCCCGGTTGCTTCTATTTGATCGTTCCCGGTTGCTTCTATTTGATCGTTCCCCGTTGCTTTGATGGTTCCCGGTTGCTTTGATGGTTCCCGGTTGCGGTTCGATGGTTCCCGGTTGCTTCTATTCGATCGTTCCCGGTTGCTTCTATTCGATTGTTCCCCGTTGCTTCTATTCGATCGTTCCCCGTTCTCGTTGCCGACGATCCTATTCAAATAGATGATATGATAATTGAACAAAATGGGTGAGTATCTATTGATGTACTACATAGAGTAAATAATAACAACAGAATAATATGATAATGCACAGCATGCCGACCAATTCGTAATTATCACCAACCAGGAAAATTCCCCGCACCTACAGGGAAGAAGACTAAAGATTTGCCGACGGATCCGTTTCGATTAGTAGTCGCTTCCGATTCACACGGGGAAGATTCGTTGCTTCCGATTCGATGGTTGCTTCCAATCTGTTGGTTTAGATTTGATGGTTGCTCCCAATCCGTTCCTTCTGATTCGATGGTTGCTTCCGATCTGTTCCTGTGAAAATAAGAAGAAAACAGAAGGGAATCAGTAATGGCGGTGGAATGGAAGACCAATCAATTGCCGTTGCTGTTGCCGATGCCTATCTCTCTCATTCTTACCGTTTATTTGTACCGTCGTACCGTCGTTCCGACAATCGACCCGATGAAATTGTAGTTGCTGCCGTAGAATACTTCTTACTCCATGTCACGAAAAACAGTACCTTGTTCCTGTTGATATAATTGCAAGGGACAAAGCCAGTTCATTGATTTCAAGACGTATATGTAAGGCTGCAGTCCAAACAATATCTATCCAGCAAATCCCCTTCTCGTCAAATGCTAACTACTTCTTTTCCAGTACAAGGCTGTTATTTCGGACTAAAATAAATGAGAACGGATCGTTGTGCTCAAAGAGGGTCGGATCCCACGTTCTCGGACGGAGTGTTGATTGCAAGAACCAACACTCTACTCAAATAAGTCGGATGTAAGAAGGCAGATTATGAAGTGTATTTTTTTTTGTTGCGAGGTAGATTGTTTTTTTTTGTTGTGAGGTAGAAAAAGTGATTTTTTTTGTCGCGAGGTAGAAAATAACATTACTGTGTGTTTGTGTGAGAGAGATTTTTTTTTTTTTCGCGTACGATTTTCTTTTTCCTTGTAGATCATGTAGAATTCTACATGATTTGGTACAAGTGTAGACTCCTACACGTTTTTAGTAGTAATCTGAATTGAACGTGCTGAATTTTTTTAACGTTCGAACGTTCGAACGTTCGAATTAATTTGGAATTAGTACTGAATCTACATGCTAGCTAGTACTGTGCTGTATGTGATCCATTTGAATTTTTTTAACGTTCGAACGTTCGTTTTAACGTTCGAACGTTCGAATTAATTTGGAATTAGTACTGAATCTACATGCTAGCTAGTACTGTGCTGTATGTGATCCATTTGAATTTTTTTAACGTTCGAACGTTCGAACGTTCGTTTTAACGTTCGAACGTTCGAATTAATTTGGAATTAGTACTGAATCTACATGCTAGCTAGTACTGTGCTGTATGTGATCCGTTTGAATTTTTTGAACGTTCGAACGTTCGAATTTTTTGAACGTTCGAACGTTCGAATTCGAATTTTCTTCTTCGTACTGAATGTACATGCTAGTACTGAATGTACGTGTTTTCCTACTCATTTTTCCCACTACAATGCTGGTACATGGTACAGGGGGGTAAAGAACTTGCGAGAAGTCCACATATACGAACAAATAATTACTGAATTTGCGAACCGGATGTAACCCTAACCATATTGGGAACAACTTTGCCACACAGAATGCCAAAAATGATGTGGTTTGACTCTCCAAAGGGCAAGCATGAGGGTATTTTTGGTGCAATTGCAGGGCACAAACTAACTTATTGGATAGTAATGACTCAAAAAGTATCCGGTCCAAGCAATGAATACATTCATCATGACTCATCAAATGCATATTGGGAATAACTTTGTCACACAAAATGCCCAAAATGTTGTGGTTTGAATATACAAATGGCAAACATGTGGGTATTTTTGGTGCAATTTCAGGGCACAAACTAACTTCTTATTGGGTAATGACTCAAAAAGTATCGGGTCCAAGCCATGAATACATTCATCATGACTCATCCAATGCATATTCGAAACAACTTTGTCACATAGAATGCCCAAAATGTTGTGGTTTGACTCTCCAAATGGCAAACACGGGGGTATTTTGTGTGCAATTCCAGGGCACAAACTAACTTATTCGGTAATGACTCAAAAATTATCTGGTCCAAGCCATGAATACATTCATCATGACTCATCAAACGCATATTGAGAATAACTTTGTCACACAGAATGCCCAAAATGTTGTGGTTTGACTCTCCAAATGGCAATCATGGGGGTATTTTTGGTGCAATTCCAGGGCACAAACTAACTTATTGGGTAATGACTCAAAAAGTATCGGGTCCAAGCCATGAATACATTCATCATGACTCATCCAATGCATATTGGAAACAACTTTGTTACATAGAATGCCCAAAATGTTGTGGTTTGACTCTACAAATGGCAAACACGGGGGTATTTTTGGTGCAATTCCAGGGCACAAACTAACTTATTCGGTAATGACTCAAAAAGTATCTGGTCCAAGCCATGAATATATTCATCATGACTCTTCCAATGCATATTGGAAACAACTTTGTCACATAGAATGCCCAAAATCTTAAGGTTTGAGTCTCCAAATGGCAAACATGTGGGTATTTTTGGTTCAATTCCAGGGCACAAACTAACTTCTTATTGGGTAATGACTCAAAAAGTATCGGGTCCAAGCCATGAATACATTCATCATGACTCATCCAATGCATATTCGAAACAACTTTGTCACATAGAATGCCCAAAATGTTGTGGTTTGACTCTCCAAATGGCAAACACGGGGGTATTTTGTGTGCAATTCCAGGGCACAAACTAACTTATTCGGTAATGACTCAAAAATTATCTGGTCCAAGCCATGAATACATTCATCATGACTCATCAAATGCATATTGAGAACAACTTTGTCACACAGAATGCCCAAAATGTTGTGGTTTGACTCTCCAAATGGCAATCATGGGGGTATTTTTGGTGCAATTCCAGGGCACAAACTAACTTATTGGGTAATGACTCAAAAAGTATCGGGTCCAAGCCATGAATACATTCATCATGACTCATCCAATGCATATTGGAAACAACTTTGTTACATAGAATGCCCAAAATGTTGTGGTTTGACTCTACAAATGGCAAACACGGGGGTATTTTTGGTGCAATTCCAGGGCACAAACTAACTTATTCGGTAATGACTCAAAAAGTATCTGGTCCAAGCCATGAATATATTCATCATGACTCTTCCAATGCATATTGGAAACAACTTTGTCACATAGAATGCCCAAAATCTTAAGGTTTGAGTCTCCAAATGGCAAACATGTGGGTATTTTTGGTTCAATTCCAGGGCACAAACTAACTTCTTATTGGGTAATGACTCAAAAAGTATCGGGTCCAAGCCATGAATACATTCATCATGACTCATCAAATGCATAGTGCGAACAACTTTGTCACATAGAATGCCCAAAATCTTAAGGTTTGACTCTCCAACTGACAAACATGAGGGTATTTTTGGTGCAATTCCAGGGCACAAACTAACTTATTGGGTAATGACTCAAAAAGTATCCGGTCCAAGCAATGAATACATTCCTCATGACTCATCAAATACATATTGGGAACAACTTTGTCACACAGAATGCCCAAAATGTTGTGGTTTGACTCTACAAATGGCAAACACGGGGGTATTTTTGGTGCAATTCCAGGGCACAAACTAACTTATTCGGTAATGACTCAAAAAGTATCTGGTCCAAGCCATGAATATATTCATCATGACTCTTCCAATGCATATTGGAAACAACTTTGTCACATAGAATGCCCAAAATCTTAAGGTTTGAGTCTCCAAATGGCAAACATGTGGGTATTTTTGGTGCAATTCCAGGGCACAAACTAACTTCTTATTGGGTAATGACTCAAAAAGTATCGGGTCCAAGCCATGAATACATTCATCATGACTCATCAAATGCATAGTGCGAACAACTTTGTCACATAGAATGCCCAAAATCTTAAGGTTTGACTCTCCAACTGACAAACATGAGGGTATTTTTGGTGCAATTCCAGGGCACAAACTAACTTATTGGGTAATGACTCAAAAAGTATCCGGTCCAAGCAATGAATACATTCCTCATGACTCATCAAATACATATTGGGAACAACTTTGTCACACAGAATGCTGTAAATGTTGTGGTTTGACTCTCCAAATGGCAAACATGGGTGTATTTTTGGTGCAATTCCAGGGCACAAACTAACTTATTGGGTAATGACTCAAAAAGTATCTGGTCCAAGCCATGAATACATTCATCATGACTCATCCAATGCATATTGGGAACAACTGTGGCACATAGAATGACCAAAATCTTAAGGTTTGACTCTACAAATGGCAAACATGGGGGTATTTTTGGTGCAATTCTAGGGCAAAAACTAACTGATTGGGTAATGACTCAAAAAGTATCGGGTCCAAGCCATGAATGCATTCATCATGACTCATCCAATGCATATTGGAAACAACTATGACACATAGAATGCCCAAAATCTTAAGGTTTCACTCTCCAACTGACAAACATGAGGGTATTTTTGGTGCAATTCCAGGGCACAAACTAACTTATTGGGTAATGACTCAAAAAGTATCTGGTCCAAGCAATGAATACATTCCTCATGACTCATCAAATACATATTGGGAACAACTTTGTCACACAGAATGCTGTAAATGTTGTGGTTTGACTCTCGAAATGGCAAACATGAGGGTATTTTTGGTGCAATTCTAGGGCACAAACTAACTGATTGGGTAATGACTCCAAAAGTATCCGGTCAAAACTATGAATACATTTATCATGACTCATCAAATGCATATTGGGAACAACTTTGCCACTCAGAATGCCCAAAATGTTGTGGTTTGACTCTCAAAATGGCAAACATGATGAGGGTATTTTTGGTGCAATTCCAGGGCACAAACAGTCTCATTTGGTAATGACTACCAAAGTTTTTGTACCAGGCCATGAATGCATATCACATGACTTACGAAATGCATGTTGGGAACAACTTTTAAATGCATATTGGGAACAACTTTGACACACACAGTACAGACAATGATGTGGTTTGTAGATACAAATGGCACACAAGACAGTACGGTATGTTAGGTGCAGCAGTCTACGAGATTCTACATGTGACTAGAGGATTGAAATACATAACCTTAGTGTGATCAAATGTTTCCCTTCTGAAAAAATTATGGCGCGGGAGGGGTGGCTTGCACAGGTACGTGCTCTACTGCTACAAATATAACAGCGCGCCCAAAACCAGACAACACACAGAAGATGTTCGGGCAAACAACATAGTACAGAACCCACGGAAAAATTCTACACACAAAACATCGTACACATACTACACGAAACACCGTACACACACACACACACACACGACACACACAACACACACAACACAAAACACCGTACACAACCCGACAAATTATTAGTACACACACAAAACCACACAAAAAGAAACACATGATTCTTGATCGACACCGTATTCAGAAAATAAAATAAAAAAATATGAATGCTATCGGAAAGACACGACGAAGCAAAAAATCCGAGGGGAAGACCCTTCGAAACAACAAAACCATCCGGCCCGGTGATCATCAAAATACAGGGGACAACAACGGTAAGAAAAGAAGAGTTAAAACAAACACCGCAATTACTAACAAAGTGTGTAACAGTAATACCACAACTATGAACGCATCAAAGGGCAACAGTAAAAAAAATGGTTCCGACAACACAATTTCTACTACTACAAACACGGAAGAACAAAACACCATCAACCAGAGTAACGAACCAGCGCTGACCATTACCAACACAACCACCACTACAGTAACGAACCAACAGAAAGAAGGAACAAAAACCAATGTGGTAGAGAAAACATCTAACGGAGAATGCTACAATTTAGAGGATGTTGCCGAACATGTCATGAAAAATATCCAATATGACAAATTGGCAGAGGAAGTGGCAAAACGCTTACGGAAACAAGAGAGGGAACCACATATAGGGGTGGGAAAGGTAGTAATGGTACCTAAACAAACGGAGGCAACCATGCAGGGAGAGGGGAGTTACAATGCCGGCGACACAAGAGAACGAGCAGTAAGTACAATTACAGACGAATATGGACTTATAATAGACAACGATATGCTTAAGGCTTTGAGTGATATGACTGAAAGAGTGGAGAAGCAGCTAAGGGATTACGTCAAAAAACATTGGTACCCCAATATGAAGTTCCCTATCAATGACAAGGTAACGGCGCTTGTAATAAATAAAGCTGTTGGAGAAAGTGCGGTTATGAAGCCACCAAATATTCCACTTGCGGCATTCTGTTCCTTTTACAGGAAACGAGTAGGGACAGTACTGACTGCATTGAGGCACAACTCACAAACATTAGCGAGAAAAAACTGGATAGGTAAATACAGGTGGGAGAATTGGTTGTTGAAATTAGGATTTTGAGAATCTATTTTTGGTCCGACAACACTAACATGCTGCCCGTTGATACTTATGATACTTCCGTACAGACGATTACAGAAAAGGTCGAGTCCCTATCACATTCCCTGGTACTGTTGCAGTTATTCAAGACACAGAATATGAAAACACAGGTATTTTAAACCCTCAATACAGAACATACAAAGACGCGGAAGATGAAGATTTTTATTATTTTGTTACAAGAATCATGTCGGCAATCAATCCGACAAATTCCAATTTCAAACAACGGAAGGAGAGGCACTTGCTGAGTGATATATTTACTATAGCAGATGAAGCATTTGCATTGGTACTAATCTACAATGAGCATCATGTATGGGTGAACCAGCAGCGGCGAAAGGGTGATGCCACGATTCCGCGACAAAAAAAAAAATTCTGCGATTCAGACAGTGGAAGCAGAAATGGATGGATGGAGGAAGGACGTGAGTTGTTCAGTGACTTGTGCGACAAAATTGGCGAGATGCGAAAACACCCAGAAACAGGAAGGAAATTGGAAGAAATGATGAGGGACAGATTTAGGAACGAAAGTTCGACAAATTACACCAACAATAAGCAGGGCGATGCAAATATTACTAGTAGCAGCTCCACTAATTGTAGTGGACCAAAGAAGAAAAAGAAAAGAAACGTCTATATTGATCCGGCAATAACAGCATTGATGAATGAAAGTTTATCTATGGGTGAACTAATGTAGAAAATAACAGTACATACATAATACAAAACTACTACTAATCTTGAACTTAATTTTGAGAATATTAGAAATAATGGAGGATTCGTAATACGTCGCAATAGGAATAAATCAAGCATAATAGAATCTACATTTTAAAAAGGGAATATTGTAGTCAAGAAATATAATTCACAACTAGGGGAGCAGAATCGAATTGTTGTTTGGTAGATTAATATTTTGGAATTAATACTGACTCAAGATTTCTTTTTTATTCGTGAATAGAAGTAAGTGTTGTTCGTACAGAATAATAATTCGGTTCTGCTAGAGACTGAAATAAATTATTTTTATTTGAGAGTAGAGTAATGTGCATCACGCGCACAGAAATAGTGCTGAGTTTACATATACCCTTATACGATCGTCGCGAATTTCAGGGTATCCAGAAATATTGCCGTGTTAAAATCACGCACAAAATTTGTGCGCGAGAAGTAAATTCGAACCCCGCGAAACAGTTCTCGGACGTAAAGGAAAAGCAATGCAAAAGCTTCATTGCTTGGGGTGAAAATGTTACTGACTGTCATTCTGACTGATATTCTTTTGAAGTCTGTCTGTTTTGGTGACACCGCTCCAAGAATTCTTTTCATGAAGTATTTGAATTCTGGTGAACTTTTCCGTCGATAGTCTTCGTGCAATTGGTACCTATTTTCTGAGTTCACGTCTTGTGTGTCCGTGATTAGAACCATTCCTGGGAAACTATCTGGTATCTGGTTGTTCCTTTTATTATCTACATGTCAGTGTTAATATGACCAAAATGTTAGAAAGGATCATGAAAGAGTGCATGCCGGCAATCATTTTATTGTTGGTTGCTTACCTTTGTAGTTTTTCCTGGCAAGAGTTTGAGCATTGTGCCTACACGTAGTGACTGCTTGGCAATAAAGTCCACTCCACTTTTGTTCCTTTATAGCGATCGTATTTGGTATTTCATTGTTATTTGCTTGTTTTGCAATGTTGAATATTGTTGCCTTCACAAATATATTCTCTAGCGGGAATTTAAATTTCCTGAACGCTTTTTCTTTGACATGTTTGACAATGTTGTTTTCCAAGTTTTTGTTATCAGATTCTTTTGTTGTCTGTAGAATATTTCTGTTGCTACTGTCAGTGGTTCTATATGTTTGGCTATTGTTTGTGTTTGTTTGGTCACTTCCTGATACACTGCTGTGCAGGCTGTTTGTGTTATTGGTAACAATGGTTTTACCTGTCACCGGACTGCAACTACTAAGTTCTACCATTATTTCTTTGTTAAATCGTGCACCTCAACTTACCATTTTTTCCTTTGATTGATTTGGCACACTAGTTTTATGATAATAATTTTGTTTGTAGGAAGCGTTTGGCATGTTTTTTTCATTCGTACTGTACGCGCTGTAAGTGCTTGATTTACTGCCTCCCGGGAAGTGCTGTATTACTATTAATTGTACTACCTGTGAGTGTTGTTTTACTGGCGCCTGCCTATCTTTTTTTTGCACGTGCCGTGATATTCTGCAATGTGGTGTTCTCAAAATTTTGGCGCGGACCCAAACATTTTGATGTTCCCTACCCTACCGTACTGTACCATATCATTCCGTATATTCTTGTATTTATTGTTTCCATTTTCTGCAATGGCATTGCAGGAAATGCCTTTTTTGTTTTGGGTGGGAACTCGTGCAATGTGGTTGACACTACCCCCTTAATTAATTTTGGCACGGACCACAATCCATAGGTTCCACTGAGGATAATTGTATGTAGCCCAAGCATTGATTCTCGTACCTATTGTTTTTTCATTTTCTGCAACGGCGTTGCAGGAAAAGCCCTTTTTGTTGTTTTGTTATTTTGTACGGAGTGCATTTTTCGAATGTACTGACGTCTTTTTGTAGTCCATCAAAAACAGAATGACTTTAAGTAGTGTAACTTTCCTCGTCAGGATATGGTTGGTTCTTGATATTGATGTCATTGTGTCCGGTGGATCAAGTCCTCCGTTGAACCGTGTACACATGGTAGTCCACGTATTATTTTTTATTATTTCTTGATTTTTGGATTAAGTAACCAAAATAGTGTTTCCTAGTTACTTTTGAGTGCAAAAGTGTGTCATTGGCTGCAATTTCATGATGAATATTGCTCATACTATAGATGGGGTAGACAATGAAACAATATGGACAAGAATCAGCAGGCTGTTACTTTAGTCATTAATTCTAACAATACGGGTATTGAAAATGGACAAGTGGAAAAAGTCATCCTCAAGGTTGGAAAGAGTCCCCAATGAACAGGTACGACAATGATCCAGACTAGGAAAATGAATATGACAATATACCACTAATTGGATTGTTGAAAAAGCGCTAATTAAATTGATGTTGTCACATATTTAATTGTTATCAGGGACAAATACTTGTTTTCATTTATTTTTTAACCTACGTGACCGTCAAAGTGATTCTTTCCGATTATTCTGTACTGCTTCACTTTTCCTTTTATGATTATTTAAAGAGTATTTGTTCAGAATTGGTTTTGTTATTCCTTCATTTTCATAATTTAATGCACCGGCCTCCTCTAGACATTCTGTAGATACCCCCTTTTCCATCGCTGACCACGTACTATACCAATGTAATGTACCGGCCTCCTCTAGACATTCTGTAGATGCCCCCTTTTCCATCAATGACGTACTATACCAATGTAATGTGCCGGCCTCCTCTAGACATTCTGTAGATGCCTCTTTTCCATCGATGACGTACTATACCCACGATTCGCCAAAGTTTTGGGTGATTTAGTCTCCTTCAATTTAGTCTCCAGTGTGGTCTTCAGTGAGCCCGTTGACTCTCCTTTAGGATTTTTCTCCTCAGTAAAAGCTTTCTCATGGTTTGCTACCTTTTCCACCAACGACCTAGTACTATCCCCTCTATTATCTGAAGTTTTGGGAGATTTAGTCTCCGATAATATCGTCTCCAGTGTAGTTGTCAATGACCCCTTCAACTCTCTTTTGTTAGGACGTTCAAACTTCTGTCCCCCTTTATTGGTGTTAAATGAATCCACTGGTTTCTTGTTCACCGGCATGCCCACTTTCAGACTTTTGGACATTGATTCCTGTACAGAGTATGTCGTAGACAATTTTGTTTTGAATGACTTTGAAATTTTATTTTCCGACTTCACCATGCATTGTCCTCAGTTTTGCTTTTTTCTTCCTCATTGCACCGTACACCTAACAACTGGGAATTATCTCCCCCGTAATCTTTTGTTAAAACATCAGAGATCTTCCCATCTACCCCCTCCATACCTAACTGGTTTTATTTTTGCCTTAGTACCTTGATGGATGTGGCATACTCTTTTTGGAGTTTGAACGGGCACAGACCAGAAACAAATGAACCAAATTCATTTTTGACTGCCATTGCAGAAATCTCCGCTGATGTTTCATCATCTCATGTTCTTTGTCTAGCTAGTTCATATATGAGTTTACTGCCTTGTTGAGATATCCAGCACATGTAGAAGCAGACAAATATTTCGCAGTTGATTGAGTCTTTTTGGATTGGAAAAGAAGGAAAACACCTCTCAAGAAATCAATTCTTGTTTAGTTTTGGATATTGGAATACTGAATCAAGCGTGAATTTACGTACGTGATACGTAATAAGAAACGTATAATTTACGTATTACGTATTACGTATTACGTTATATGTATACGTAATACGTATTCCGTAACGTATACGCAATACGTATTACGGGAGATAACGGGAGACGTACGATTCCAAGAACTTCTATCACGAGCTGAGCGCAATAAGTAAAAGTGAGACGCGACCAATGTACTGAGTACGATAAGTAAATTATACATAAGCGCTAGTGAGTATCAAGAGATACTTAAAGCACTGAGTAGAGGTACGCGATATGAGGATCGCACGCTCGAGTATCCCCACACAAAGGAAAGACAAATTAGTAATTGAGAGAACAATATGGTCCAGAAACAATCCGATCATAATCTTATCAATAACTCTTTCCAACACAGTAAAAAGAGCAAAATAACGTAAATACTAAAAGTAACTAATCTACCCCAACGCCGTCTTACAGCTTTGGTCTTATTAGTTATCGATAAGATTAACACACCCAATGCCAGAAGGAACACAAACCAAAGAAATACATAGTCCCACAACAAGAGGAGTCACCCCCGACACCAGCATCGACAATTCCAGAGACATAGGCTCAACCGCAATTCGTGATCTGAGGGACCAACTGGTAGAGCTTGAACAGTACAACCGGGATTTACTCGAGTACACCAAAGAACAAAACACTCAATTGCAGACTCATAACAGACTGTTATACAACTATACCAAGGACAGTGAGGATAGCGATACCGACGACGAAATGACCAAGAAGAAGGACTACGCGACCCTCAAGGACCACTTCTTGGATGAGACTCAAATGAAGCCGGTAACTGTACCATCAAGCATAAACGTATACGAGTTCAAGAAGGCACTAGCAAATGCATTAGCCGAAGTACCCTCCATCAAGTACATTCAGGGAGGGGGTTACGCCTTCCTACTGGAAACAGAAGCACAATACCACGCGAGGGACCCCCAAGCGCCATTCCCCAAGGCGCTGACGGAACCACAAGAACTCGATAGTACGATCGAGCTCACATCAGACGCATACAAGCTGTGGAAGCGGAGTCGGGCCCTGTATGTAGAATGGAACAAATATGACAGGGAGGCCCTACTAATCACAGACAGAAAATTCCCAAACATGCTTGGGGATCTGAAGGATCCGGGGTCGGAAGCCTTCCCCCGGGGAACTACTGTGCTTGCAGCCTTCCAAGCCATGGAGGAGGACCTTTGTACTACCGACGCTCAGCATCAGCTCACTCGCGAGCTCACCAAGAAAATGAATACATTAGCATATACGCCAAACCCGATCGGGCCCAAGGAGTCCTTCCGACAACTCACCAAATACCAACATCAAATCAACTTGCTCCCAGAGACGGCAAATGTGACCGACGCGCAGATGATCGATTACTCACGAGAGGCGTTCGCACGCAGCAAACACGACCCCATCACACTGCACCGAGTAGACGAGGATTGGAAGAAACACCGGGACACATTGGTTACGAGTGGATTCACCCAATACAAAAAGTTCTGGGGACAATGCTTGAAGGAACTGTACAGCAGCTACCACAACACAACAAACACAGCAAACCTAGCAGACATACAGGCTGCACAGCGCCTCGCCGATCTCGAAAACAAACAACGTGAGATGGCCCATGTATGCCAAGAAATCTACTCCCAGGTCACAGAAACGGCGACGGCGGCTTCGACCATGACCATGTCAAACCAATGGGAAACAGCGATGGCAGTCCTCCAAGCCGATGTGAACCGACTCAAGTCGGCTGACGCAAGCCGCACCAATGTGTCCGCCACACGCCAGCCTGCGCTGCAGGTGTGGAAGCAGTACAAGTACTACTGCCACTTGTGTGGCGTAAATCTCACCCACGACGGCCGGAGTTGTTACAACCGCCGTTACAAGGCCGACCACCAGGAAGGCGCCACCTACGACAATCAGATGGGTGGGGCCACCAGGAACACAGACCGGTGGTTGAAGTGGAATGGTCCCAATCCCAACGGCAACGGCCGGACCATGATTGTTGATGCTCCCCCGAGGTCTTGACGGTGTGGGGGGGAACACAGTAGTAGCATACATAAATCTAGTAATCACGATTCTCAATTACTCAGTATCCTACGTGTTCCCTCGCGTGATATCCTACCCCAGCCAACCCAGTGTATGGTTACCTTTGCACCAGACGTCGCTTTCCATATCCGTGCCCCTCCTGGATTTGGGGCCCTGGACTCGGCGGCTACAGACCATTTTGTCCCATCTACTTATCAAGGGGGGGCACATCAAGACACACCAGGAGCGCTGACTGTCGGCTGCGCGAATGGGAGCAAGATGATCTCTACAGCAGCTGACCTGTTAGACCTCCCCCGGCTCCCCCTCGAGGCACGCGGGTGCCACAAATTTGATGAGGTGGAACTGCCATTGGTCTCAGTGCCCAAATTATGCAGTGCCGGGTGCCACGTAGAGTTCTCGAAAGACGACGAGACGGTGCTCGGCCCCACTCAGCACGTCATACTCACCGGTCAACGTGACCCCCTAAGGAATCTCTACATGGCTCCCCTCCATCAATCCGACAAACGGGAGACGGCTAAATCTACAAGGGTAACAGACCCCCCGCAAACTGAAACCGATCGCAGCGCCATCCAAAACCATAACAACCACGAACACGGCGCCATCCAAAACCATAACAACGAAAACGAATATCCAATACACACGGGGGCAGGGGCATACCAGATTCAAGCCATCCCCAAACTGATCCAATTCTACCACGCAGCAGCAGGATACCCCACTAAGGAAACGTGGGTCCGCGCAATCGAGCACGGCTCGTTTGCCACATGGCCGGGTCTCACTGCGCAACGCGTCAACCGATACCTCCCACTCACAGAAGAAACGACTATGGGTCACCTACAGATGGTTCGACAAGGCATC
This sequence comes from Pseudo-nitzschia multiseries, assembly GCA_037355745.1. Lineage (NCBI taxonomy): Eukaryota > Bacillariophyta > Bacillariophyceae > Bacillariales > Bacillariaceae > Pseudo-nitzschia > Pseudo-nitzschia multiseries. The sequence continues at coordinate 3,316,287 of CM074784.1, read as the reverse complement.
CAAAGCACACACAAGAAGCCAAAGAACAAGCCAATGACCGATACAGAGCCGCCCCGCGTCGACCGAAAGAAGATACATAATGTCTGTGTAGACATAGTATCCACGAATGAAATGCAACCAACTAACCAAGCAGGGCCGCGCACCAAAGACAAACCGAAGGAACTCATCGCGTGGGACCTCCCGGGGAGATACCCCGTCACGTCACGCCGTGGGCACCAGTACATATTCCTCATGTACGACTACGATTCCAACTACATTGACGTGGAGCCCATCCAGTCATGCAAGAGCGAAGACCTCCTACCGGGATTCACAGCATGCTACACGCGGATGAAAGAGGACAACGTGAGCGCAAAAATAGTACGAATGGACAACGAAACCTCCAAGAAACTAATTGCGTACATCACAAAGAACAACCTCGATTACCAACTAGTGTCACCCGGGGACCACCGGCTCAACCATGCAGAAAGGGCAATACAGACTTTCAAGAACCACTTCATAGCGGGACTGAATGGGGTGGATGACCAGTTCCCGGTGGACGACTGGGACCTGCTGATCCCACAGGCCCTCATTACCCTCAACTTGCTACAAGCTTCACGTACCCAGCCGAAGCTATCAGCGTATGAGCTCAGACGCAGGATCTATGACTACAACAAACACCCCCTCGCCCCTATGGGCTGTTGGGTGATCATTCACGACAGAGCACAAGAACGCGGTGCATGGCAGGATCATGGGACAAGGGGTTTCTACATTGGACCGGCCTTAAAACACTACAGGAATAACACGTGCGTCGGTGAGGCCAGCCGCGCTAACCGAATCAGCAACACGGTGGCGTTTTTCCCTAAGACTGATATGCCCCATACCTCATCTACGGACCAACTGCTCATGATCCTCCAAGACCTAAAGGAAGTTACCAGTAAGCCCCATCCACCAATCCCTTATTTGGAACAGGGGACCCAAGTAAATGAGGCCCTATGGAGTATACGGGATCTTTTGCATATGGGTACACGACAAAAACAAACTGGGCCCAAAGCCGCACTTAGATATACCACCATAGATCCACGCGAACCTCCAAGGGTGTCCAACAGGCCCAATACAAAATCAATCAATGAGCAAGTGAATGCGCGCGAACCTCCAAGGGTGCCAGTGAATGCGCGCGAACCTCCAAGGGTGCCGCCTACACAACAACGCAGCGCCCGCCGGGGACACCCCCAGGCCGTGGGCACCATCATTAGGAAGAAGTTCAACTCAGGGTGGTATGAAGGTGAAGTCGTAAACTATGATCACACCAACCAATACTACAGGGTACGATTCACTGATGGGGACATGGCCGACTACACACATGGTGAAGTGTCCCCATACTATAAATCCGACCAATACTACTCCAAACCCAAAGTTAAACCCAAGGCACTAATGGGAATTTACCCACGCGACCCGGTTCGTCTTCCCGTCCCGAAACAGGCCCTACAAAAAAACAATTTAACGTATAGGCCCCAGTTAGCATGTGGGGGGTCCATATGGGATGATGACTTGAACAAGTGGGCAGCATACCGCGATCTAATCAAGCACCCCAAAGCACAAATACAAGATTTATGGCTCAAGTCAGGCGAAGACGAGTTCGGCCGGTTATTCCAAGGATTCCAACAGAATAACATTGAAGGAATGGACGTATTGGACTGGATCAGGAGAACTGACGTGCCCATACACAAGAGAGTCACATATCCCCGATATACAGTCGCCATATGCCCCGAGAAGGCTGACCCCTACAGGACGAGAATCACAGCAGGGGGAGACCAACTGGAGTACCATGGTAACGTATCCACCCGGACAGCAAGCATGGAAACCATAAAAACCCACTGGAACAGCGTAGTGTCCTCCCCTGGGGCTAAATACTGTACCGGTGATATTTCTAACATGTACTTATGCTCCACACTGGATGAACCCGAATTCGTAAAGTTCAGGTGGGACATGATTCCCCCCTGTGTCAGAATAGCGTACAGGTTGGAAGGGCTCAAACAAGGGGAATATGTATATGCCCGGATCAAAAAGGCATGGTATGGGTTAAAACAGAGTGGAAAGATTGCCCACGACGACCTAGTTGACCACCTCCAGAAGTACGGATACAGGAAGGCACCCCACACAGAGGGACTGTTCCTGCATGATGAACGGGACATTAACTTTACCCTCGTAGTGGATGACTTTGGAATCAAGTACACCCGACAGGAAGATGTAGATCACCTAGTAGCAGCCGTCGGCGCCAAATATACCTTCAAGGTGGACTGGTCGGGAAAACAGTACGTTGGGGTCCACCTGCGATGGGACTACGACAAACGTGAAGTGCGATTGTCTATGGACGGTTACGTGGAGCAAGCGTTGAAAGAATTCAAACACGTGAGGCCAACATGCACGTACGCGGGCCCTTCACGCGCGGACGTCCCTGCCTACGGCGAAAAAATACAATACGCAAAGCTCGAGGACATGACTACACTTTCGGACGAAGAAATAAAATTCATCCAACAAGTCACAGGAAAATTCCTTTTTTATGCCCGAGCAGCCGATAACACGATGTTACATGCGCTCAATGATATCGCCTCTGCCAAGAATAACAAAACAACCTTAGCAGTCACAAAATATTTCCTCAACTATGCGGCATGTAATCCCGACGCAACCATCATCTATAGGGCAAGTGATATGATACTCCGGGTGGATAGCGATGCAGCGTACTTAGTATGTCCAGAGGCCAAGAGCCGAGCTGGAGGATATCATTACCTAGGGAACACATCCGATCACACATTCAACGGTGCCATACTAGTATTGGCAAAAATAATCAAAAATGTTATGGCATCCGCAGCCGAGGCCGAAGTTGCAGCATTATTCCTGAATGCACGAGAAGCCTTACCCATCCGACAATGTCTGATTGAACTAGGGCACCCACAACCGGCCACTCCACTGAAAACCGACAATAATACAGCAGAGGGCATACTCAACGGCACAATCAAACAAAAGAGGTCTAAAGCCATTGATATGCGATTCTATTGGTTAAAAGACAGGGCTCAACAAGGGCATTCAATATTTTCTGGGAACCGGGAAAACATAATCTGGCTGATTACCCCACCAAGCACCATCCAGGGAGCCACCATAAAAAGGTAAGACCGATATATCTACATGAGCCGGATAGTCCAAGGACCATCCAAGGGTGTATTGGAATACTGAATCAAGCGTGAATTTACGTACGTGATACGTAATAAGAAACGTATAATTTACGTATTACGTATTATGTATTACGTTATACGTATACGTAATACATATTCCGTAACGTATACGCAATACGTATTACGAGACGTACGATTCCAAGAACTTCTATCACGAGCTGAGCGCAATAAGTAAAAGTGAGACGCGACCAATGTACTGAGTACGATAAGTAAATTATACATAAGCGCTAGTGAGTATCAAGAGATACTTAAAGCACTGAGTAGAGGTACGCGATATGAGGATCGCACGCTCGAGTATCCCCACACAAAGGAAAGACAAATTAGTAATTGAGAGAACAATATGGTCCAGAAACAATCCGATCATAATCTTATCGATAACTCTTTCCAACACAGTAAAAAGAGCAAAATAACGTAAATACTAAAAGTAACTAATCTACCCCAACGCCGTCTTACAGCTTTGGTCTTATTATTGGATTCTTTTTGTCAGCATCGTTATGGAAGAACTTAGCTAAAAGCAGTGATTCCTTCTCAGATGGAAACTTGCTCTTGGCAATCATAGGATCTAATTGGATAGCAGAATAACTTCCATTGGATGCATGGAACACCAGATTCACTGCCCAGTGTGATCCACCCAAATTAACATGAATAATGTACAATCTTTTCTTGGGAGTCATGGTGAAGTCAAAATTAATTGATTTCCTATATTCTTCCTTGTCACTGGATAAATACTCGTAGAACATAGGAAAGAATATATGTACCATCTCTGATGCCAACATAGACATCATGAAGCACCAAAGAGAAATAGTGTAGTCACACAACCATGCATCTGGCATATCTCCAGGGTCAGAAAAATCTAAAGCCTGATAGTCATCAACAAAAGTTTCATAGCTATCCCATGACATTTTAGGCAATCCACGAGCACAAGATCTCTCGTATAGTGTTTGGTAATTTGTTGCAGTACCTTCCTTGATAATATATCAACAAACATTGGCCACAACTGTTTGGCAACCTTTTCAATCAAGAACTGAGAAATAGGTAGACCCAAAAACCTTGACAAAAAGCTCTGGTTTTTGTTTAAGTTGTTTGCATGTTTCTGCCTATGAAGAAAAACACCAAAGCAGTGAGCAATTTTGCTACCAACCAATACCGGTTTCAAGTCTAAGTCATCCTCATCTTCCTCTTTGAAAAATGATAAAATTGCCGATAGGCCTGCTAGGTTACACTGAAAGTGGAGACACATCAGTGTACTTTTCTCTGCTTGGGGAAGAGATAGTTCCTTTGAGTACCCACCGGAAGAATAGCATATTGAATAACAGTTCAAACCAGCTTTAGGACAAGAATGGTAAGCAATGTCAACATTACTTTCTGATGCATGACTGAACACTAGCAACATTAGGATCTTTCCCGGTTTGGGTAGTTGGATTTCATCTGATTCCTATTCCGCGTTGATAGATTACAGTAGGAAGATTGCAGTAATATTGATTAGATTCTAAAATTGTGAGCATTAGGATTAAGTTATATCCGGACCGTACTGCACCTCTGTCGGTCCCTCCTTACAGGCCGTATATGCGTTGAGATGAATCATATAAACAGTTATTTGCTTTGGCGACTAACACGAGTAACTGGTTTAGTCTGTCTGTATGTCCTTAACCGCGTGATTTCTAGAGTCCCCGTGTCTTCGTGGTAGTGAGAGTACTAGTAGAAGATACCTATCCCGCGGGTCTCATTTTTTCATCAACCCCATCTCGCCACATACACCTCATTGCTAGTTCAATTAGCCTGGATCCATTCATTAATTTTGTGAGTAAGTCCGCGATATTTGACTCGCCTGGCTCCTTTGCAATCCGGATAGTTCCTGCTGCTATGCACTCCCTTGCCTTATGATAAGCAACACTATTATGCTTCTTCTTACAAGGGCTTTCTGGTCGTGTAGTGTTCTTCACGACTGACTCATTGTCACAATAGATATTGGTAGGTCCTTCTATAGGTATGCCCATCATCCGTAGCTTGTATCTTAGCCCCTCTACCATCTCGATTGCTATCCTAAGCGCGACTATTTCCGAGCCAAATGTAGATGTTTCAACAGTTGTTTGCCTCTTGGAGAACCACAAAATAGGTGCTCTGTTAACAAAGATGATGACTCCTGTATGGGATCTCCTGGTAGCCTTGCATCCCGCATGATCCGCATCCACAAAACATGTAGTAATAACTGCCTTTCCTTTTGGTTCAGGCATATCTGGAGGCAACAGCTCTTTGGCCTCTGGATAGAATTCACTCCAGTCACACGACTGAAAATTTGACTCATCTACCTCAGGCATAGATGCATCAAACACCAACTTAGACTTGCTGTAGTTCTTCAAGTATGCAAACAGGTGAAACAACTGGTTGAGATGACCTTCTCTGGCTTGCGCGAGATATCGAGACATAAGTGATACGGGCATAATTATATCCAATTGACCGAGTTCACATATCCACCGGAGTATCCCAACTAAACCTTGATAGTAGTTTTGTTTCTCCGGATCAAGTTCTGGTGACGCGTCTATCTCAGGCCTATACTCAGAGCTCAATGGTGACCTTGCTGTCTTGGGTAGTACCTTAAACGTGTATTTTCCGGTTAGTAGTTCTTCTTCAACTGATTTGATGGCTTTCGCAGTATACTTAGATGAAGCCATGGACCAGTACGGGTTACCATCTATGTAGGTCTTTCCTATATCAGCGCCCAAGTAGAAAGAAGGTTCTTCAACTGTTCCATTCTTCAACTTGAACTGCCTTTCTATCGCATCCATCTGGAACTTTGGGTCCATTCCACATACAAGGATATCATCGACATAAGCCACACAGTACTCGTAGTAAGGTGAGCCATCTGGTTTGAATGCAGATCGGAGATGCACGTCAGGATCTGCTTTGCAAGATTCGTAACCAAGTTCCCTTAAGTGACTAGCCAAGTGTGATCGAAAAGATGCCCCAGCAACCGGGAGTCCATATAAAGCCCTTACAATCTTGCAGGGCCTTCCACATAGTTCCGACGCGAACCCTTGGGCCTCTGTAGCTATCGTGAAGTACTTCTCCTTGATGGGTGCTGTTAAGTAAGCGTTCTGTATATCTGCGCTGAGTACCTCGAGGTTGTTGAGTGCTGCCACTAGGAAGAACAATCTAACTGAATCCCTACTGGGTACACTGGAATAGGTATATTCCTTGGAGATTTCTGGGACTTTGTGGCCGTCTCCAACTAACCGGGCCTTCCGTGTTAAGTCGATCTTGACGTCAAAGACCATGTGCATGGTTATTTTAGTATGCCCCACTGGTATCTTGTCCTCCTCATTGAATTCAAAGGCAATAGAGCTGTTCCTCATTTCTTTTGCAATAGCCTGAGCCCAATGATCGGTCCCTGTTTCTCTATCAATTGCTTTTGCTTCTGAAATAGACTTAGGGAGCCGGACCCCGTACTTATGGGACTTGGTCCAGTATTTGGTTTTAGCGCCAGATAAGATCCGGTCTTTTCTCCGAAGTACTTTATAAGCCCACCACTTAAACGCTGGCTCATTTATGATGCCTTCTTCACGGGCGTATATTGCTGTTTCAACCGGGAAGCTTTCCTTCATATCACTTAACTTTGCCCAGGATGTAGTGCCATCCTTCCATCTAACAAGAAACCTCCATCCTTTGGTTGTTGGCTTTGTTCTAGTTTGTCCGGACTTTGTTGTATAAGTAGCCTGTTTGATAGTTAAGGCCTCCGAATCCCTTTCGGAATCGATAATCTCATCCATCAGGCAATACATGCGCCCTTCATCGTCAACGGAAGAATAGATACTCTCTGAAAGTGTATTGGCTGTATAGATTTCGATAGATCCATCCGGCATGGCGACCTCGTAAGACCTTGTGTCTAAGAGTGGATTGTTGTTCTTTTCACCAATCAGCACACCATCCTTATCCCTGCAACGACCTTTGACTAACCCCCGGATATGTTGATCCCCTATCTGGAGTAATACCTCCGTCCCAAGATACTCATCCAGATCTTTTGCAGATAAGTCATCAACATCCGGGGAAGAAGCCTCAGCTTCTGCCATGAGCACTTCATCCTCCCCCTCATATTTGCCATCGAATAGGCCCAGAGGTGGTTCGCCAAGTTCGTTTTCAAGATAAGTATCGGAAGGTTTAACCTCGTCACCTATTTTCCCGTTGATTTCTTTGTTGTGTGCTTCCAACTGCGATAGGATATCCGGATGTCTCCATTCTTCTTCGGATATAGCCCGAGTGCTGTTAGTTATGTGAACTTTTCCGGTCTTAAATAAGACATAGTGACAATCTCCGCCACCAAAAGTATCTCCACATGGGCCCAGCCACCGGCCAAGCCTGTTTGTCTTCCCATTTAAGTCGTACCACCAAATGAAGTCATACCAGTCATGGATCATATACAGGGTGATATCTGGGGTGTATCCGTGTACCAATTCAAAGCTAGTCCTCCCCATTGTAGAAGGATTGCTCGATGCCATGAGATTCATCCGGCCGGCCGCTAACATTCCACAGAAGGCCCAACACCTCCTGGGACTGCCCTTCTTAGAAGTCATCCAACGGATCGCCCTCCTCAGGTCCCCGGCACTGTGTTTCGGCTGTATTCTGCCAAGAGCAGTGAGGCTGTATGTATGTTTGTCGAATGCGGTACTCCGACCTGAGCTTGTTCCAACCGGTGTTGTGTGTCTCATGACTCCCCTGGGCCTTTGCCCCATCAGTAACAAGGTGTTCCGGAATTCCTACTTCATTGATAAAGCAAGATAAGCCATCATGGCATCGAAACTTCTCCCCTGACAGGGTAGAAGGCCACATAGCCCTTCCCGTTTGCAAAGATCTGGGCTGCTGTATCATTGCGAATGATACTGGGAACCTTGAACTTCATAGTGTCAGCATACCATCGGCCCTTGAGCATCCTCCTATTCCTCCACTTCTGTGTCTTCAGTCTCTTTGTAGTAGGCTGGGATAGTTGGCGAATACCATCTTGGGTAGTGACTTCAATAGTAGCCTTGGCTCGCTTCTCACTGATGTTCCACATCTTAGCAATGGCCTTGGCATCATATCTGTCAACTTTGTCGGGGATCCGTATTGGAGGTCCCCATTGTCCGCGACGTATGAAAGACTTCTTGTCAAGGGACATTTCTTGGTCTAGGACATCCTGTTGCCGCCTTAGTAGCTTCCTCTCCTTGGTTCGAGCCTTGGCTTCCTGTTGGATGGCAAGCTCAGCTTCAGATAATGAAGTCTTGGTGGAAACATCAGAAATCATAGAATTTGCTGAATTTCGAAGGTTTTCTTGGTCCTCCCCGGTGGTTCCAGCAAGAGCTGAAATGAATCGGGTGGAGACGTCCGTTGGGGTATATCCGGTGCGTTGGGAAGGAACTCTATTAGTACAGACAGAAGCCAAATGGAGTAGCCGGTTCGTGTCGTACCCTGTGCCGAGTGGTTCTGGATGAATCGTGGATGAATATTTGACCGGAGTCCCACAAGCCGGCAGGCAACCTGAAAGAGTAGCAACAACCCGCGGGAAAGAGGCATTGGTGGCTTCTTCCTCCTCTGCAAAGTGAGAGGAATAGGGGTCCCAGGTGTGGGTATCTGTAGCCAGTATATGTTCACAGGTTGCCAGTTCCTTCTTTGTAGGCTTCCGGGAATCAAAATAGGATATGACTCCTTCGACTTTGAGAGGGATGAAGAGTTCAGTGTCTTCAGATTGGAATGTAATCCCGTGTGTAGAATTGGAGTCATAACGCCTTGGAGTGTCCTCAACCTTGTTGAAGTTGCAGTCCCGTACTTGATTGGGACATACCAAGCTGTGTTGCAACTTGGCGCCAAAAAATAAAGCCTGCCCAAACACCAAGATGTAAGTAATCCCGTCAGTTGGGTCAGTCCAAGCTGTGGTGCAACGGGCAATAGGGACATTCTTAAGCGGTGAGTATGTATCTGAAAATGGTGCAACATCCACATATGTCAAGATAGAATCCAATGAATCCAGTAATACCATATTTGATCCCGCGGCTGTTGTATCAGCGTGGCTGTCCAACTTGCATCGACCATTAGCTGGAGATGGTGAGCCAAAACTCTTGATATGGACTATCGGCCGGCCTACCCGGGATACAATCGACAGGCCCCAGCCGGCGAATCAGTCTTGGTTCTTCTTCTTGTGAGTATGACTACCGAACTGATCGCCGGCCGACCCTTTTGCTGTAGTGTTGTCCCCTTTGGCCTCAACAAGAGAAACTTGCGCAGACTTTGAATTGGAGTTAAGAGCTGGGCGTAGGGACCGGACTTGGTTCTTCTGGGCAGCAGACATAGTGACCCAGATTTCCTTTGGATAGATCTTTCCCTCCAGAGGTCCATCGTAGGTACCTGAAGTTTTCTGTTTCTTGTTGCCGTGTCTCTTGTTGGAGGAGGAGTTGCTATCATTGTTGCGTTTGTTGCCCCCTTTTCCCTTGAAGGAAGAGATATTTCTGCGACTGCCTTTGCGACTGGCTTGCATCTTCTTGATACCAAGCGTTTGAGTGAAGTGGGCGGAAGCCTTGTCAAAATTGTCGTACATGCCACCTGCTTCATTTAGGACCAATTGCACTGCCATCTCGAGTCTTGGGTCCGAGATAGAGTGACAGAAGTCAGTAACAAACTGATCTTCCGGTGGGAAGGCCTTATGCCGCAATAGGAACTCCTTTGCATCATACCAACGCCTCTTGTGCTTGTCAAAACTGTAGTTCTTGGTGTCCCCGGAGTAGGTAGAACTCTGTAGGAAGGCCCTCTTTTCTTCTATGAGAAGTCTTACGTTCGTTGATTCATATGCCTGAGAATAGAGGGTGAAATATGCCTTCCTCCCATCCCCTTCCGATCCAAGGCCTTGGATGTAGGACCAACCGGGACCCGCTCCCACCAATTTGAAGAGGATTCCCCATAGTGTATTGTTGTCTTTTGTCCAGTGGGATCCTGAGTGAACGGTGCATCGTATAGAATATTCATTCCAGTTGGCATACGTATCTGTTGGAGCAGATCCAACGGTTCCCCCCCTCTCAGCATCACCGACCATCGAGTCCTTCCGAATTGTGTATAGTAGAGATGTTTTGGTGACACCCCTTTTGTGTCTAAGATACTCTCTGAATCGTTTGTCGAACTCCTTGAATTTCGACATTGCAGTGAGTGGTTCTGGGAGAGTGAGGTCCCCGGCCGCTGTGTTGCTGTCATCCTCCTTGAGGGACTTGAGGCGGTCCCGGGTCTTGGATTCTGCATCCGGATCAGCTACCCAGTCAACTGGGGTAGCTGTAGCTCCAATGAGGGGCTGAAATTCGATCCAAGCCACAAACAACTTGAGTCGATCTCCAAAAACCCTTCCCACATACACTTGCTTTGGGTCCGGGCAATAGTTGTGTTTGGTCTTGTTGACGCCATTCACCAGGGATTTGATCGCAGATTCGTCCATGTCTCTTAGGGAGTCAGTACTGCTGTAGCCAGTCCGGAAAAGCTCATCCGCTGTGATCCGGTTCAGCCCGAAGGACTCCAAGATTTCTCTGAAAACTACCTCTGTTGGGGTTAGAGTCCGTTCCCCTGTGTATCCAGGGATTCCCTCAAGTTGATTAGCGCGTTCGATTGCGTCTTGAACCTCCTGTGTGAGCGATGGGGCCCGGTTAGTATCCATCATGGTCCTAATGAATTCCATTTGCGCTGCCGTAAAACCAAGATTGGCAGGAATGGCTGGTCCATTGTTGGCAGGTTCACCAGCTACTGGGTTAGCTGCTGCAGCCGCTGGATTAGCGGCCTGCATTGTTGTTGCGTTGGTTCTGTCGGGCTGTTCTTCCTCTCACCATGGTTGGTATTTGGTCCGGAATAGCTGTTTACCTGTTCTGTAAGTGATATATGAATGATTTTCTGAGAGAATTTTGTATTTCTCAAGCAATCACTTTCCTTGCAATATCACTAGTAGTGGGTATTTCTCCTTGTAGAATTCTGCAAACGTTTCTATTCCGAATGAAAATCGCTCCGTTGCCCCTTACTTAAGCAAACTGTTCGGGTTCCGATTTCGAATCATGGCCGTTGATTTGGCTTATGAATCCCTCTGCCGGCCGTTGAGTTTATTCGTGCGGGAATATAGTGACCGTTAGATCCGGCCCGCTGCACGTTCCCGTGGGAATTTGGGGCCGTTGAATTGTTTTCACAGGGATTAGGGCCGTTGGTTTGTTTTCCCGTTATTTTACGGTTACAAGTCCACCGGGTCCCCCTATTCGGCGGGAGTTGAAATTACTGTAGAATAATTCAACTGCCATCTCCGTGTAGTTTGTAGGCTTAGAACAGCTTAGTGCACACGTCTGTACGCTGTCCCACCTCTTGTTAGTATCATATTGACTTGTATGGAGGAATCAATCCCTCCTAACTGTACTCGCACCTACTGCTATTTGTGAGCTTTAAGCTCCTAACTGTTGGTGTTACTGTTGTTGTTGTTGGTGGTGGTGGGGTCGTCTACCCGTCCTTATCGTGTCATTTCGAGACACCGTGTGGGTCTCTTCCATGTTTGAATTGGGACACGTTTACATTTGAATGTAGAGACTGCGGTTGTTCTGGCCCCCCCGAGTTCGATGTGTTGTATCGATGGCGTTTGCTTGTTCCCCTAGGCCATTATGTCGTTTGAGGGAAGCAAGAGGTATTAGCTCAAGCCCGGCTGCACTAGTGCCATTACCCATCTAAGTGCTCAAACATGGACATAGCCTTCAGGGGTCTTTGATTAGCCGGTGATCAGTCGGTAATCATTCTCGCTTCGTCCATTGTCAGTGTGGACACTCCTTATACGGTTAGAGACTGGGTCTGATAAACTCTGATTCCTATTCCGCGTTGATAGATTACAGTAGGAAGATTGCAGTAATATTGATTAGATTCTAAAATTGTGAGCATTAGGATTAAGTTATATCCGGACCGTACTGCACCTCTGTTGGTCCCTCTTTACAGGTCGTATATGCGTTGAGATGAATCGTATAAACAGTTATTTGCTTTGGCGACTAACACGAGTAACTGGTTTAGTCTGTCTGTATGTCCTTAACCGCGTGATTTCTAGATTCAAGCCTGCGATCGCCATTGATGGAGGTACCAAGCTGAAGAACACTTTTGTCCACAACCACCAATCCTTGTTTATACTCATAAAGGTCAACCTTGTTGTAAAAAGTATGACTATCAATTTTGAATCTATGTTTGGGTATATTGTCGACTGCACTTCAAATGTATTCTGACGGCATTATAGTAACAATGAACCCATATATTACCGTACTTACGTCCACACAAGACTTACTGCAGAGATGTGATTTGATAGAAGAAGGTAGAATTGTAGTCAAAAAAGGACCATACCATTTATCATTCATAGATTCCTCCAAGTCTTGAAAGTAATTTTTGGCAACCTTACCCACCATTGACATAAGACTGAAGTCTAATCTACCAGCCTTGATTCTTTCTGGTTTGGGTGGTTTCCAGTCAATAATACAGTCGTAGATAGGTATCCGTATATCTGGATCTTGTGGGTGAATGATCATCAAAACACTCTTGTCTTTTTCTGAATTACAAACGGTGCTTTGTTGTTATCTCTGCATTCTGTTGTCAAAGCTTCTTTTGTAATGGTGCATCAATTTGTTATTTTTCCATTACAAGCCTCCCCCTTCGTATTTATGCATTGCAGAAGATTGTAACTCTGAGAGTACTTTGATGGTGGTAGATCCATCCCTGGCTCAGGCGTGGGAGGAGGACGCTCCCAACTGTTTGCATCGTCCTCTGAATCTGTATCGGAATCAAATCCTTTTTTGACCCCACATCCTATTTTCTTGGGTGTGCTAGATTCTTCCTTCAGGCAGTACAACTCAGCATATGCATTGTCTTGTTCAATTTGGCGTTTAATGACCATACGTGCACGTTCTTCCCAAAACCTTTTTTTCTCCAAAGATGAAAATTGACCAAGGCAATCCAAACAAAAAGATTTGTCTTCAACCTCCTGCTTGGGTTTTTCTCTACAATCTTCTTTATTGGTTGTGGGTGATTTGGCAATATACCGATAGTAAAGTACGCATGGTGATGAAGGGTGGTGATTCATCTTATCCCTGCACATTTTACAAAATCCAAATTCATCGGAGCAAAATTAACCAATTCTCCCATGGTAATAGGTTTTGCAATCCTTTTTGCAGCACTTTCTTTTTACATCCTTCAACCAAATAGTCCGATCACCAAAATAACAGCAAGATCCGCTAGGCAGCACATAGCAGTGCACCTGAATTGGGTTATTGAAATCTGAATTCACAGTTTTGCAGTATAGGTTGATATAGTCAGATGGATTCTTAAGTTTGGATCCAATGATGGCTTCTCTGACATAGGAAGGATTATCAGATATTTTAAACTTTCCACGTGTGATATTAGCTTCCAACCGATGAACAACCTCAGAAAACCACTTTTGGGACAAGGTATCACTCAATAACTCCCTCAGACAAGACTCGTTCATGGTCGATTTGTAGTGGATATCTAGAACAAAAAGTAGTGCTCTCAATTCTTCAATTTTCACGAGTTTAGGGTCTGCAAGCAAGGGTATTTGTTCCAATAGGGTTCTTGTTTAAATTATTGGTTCTGGCTTTTTGACTTTTTTCTTCCGGTCACGTACAGGCAATTTCATACTATTTCTTTTATTGTCAACCATATGGCGCCTTTTGTTTCTGTGTGTGTTAGGCTCGCTGGTATTTGTAATATGTTTGGTGTTTACGTTTGGAGAGGTTGTGCACATGGAATTGTTGTCAATAAGTTCATGGATACTCAATGGAGTAATGTATTTCTCTAGTATAATAGACAGTGACAAGGACACTTGGTGGAAAACCTTCAAAGGAGGGATCTCCTCTTTAGGATTGGAAATCATAGAGGAGAAGGAGAGTCTGTTCATTTCATCAAATACACATATACTTGAGTCAAGTTCTGGATAGAAACGTGATAAGTAATATATTTTACTATCTGACTTTGTCCATGGGCAGGTGGCTGTTGATTTGAGAATGTGAATAATGAGACGCAGTGAGAAATTATTCAGTAACTTGATATTGTTCTCAGTACACTTTGGATGGTAGATTGGTACTAGGTTCCAGCTCCTTGGATACACCGTTATTAAATTCCACAGAAACCTTGTACAAGAACTATCCAAATATATGAAGACCGGGATATAGATTAGATTCAGACAAAATGATTTGCCATCATAATCAAACACATAATCAATCTTGTAGCATGGTCTCACAACACCAGAAAACAGAGTGTTGTGTGAAAAGAAACAGGGTCTAAGATAACCCGGCAAAATACTCTGATGATTGAATAGATCAACAATAACATTCAGAGCGGTAGGCATCATTAGACCTTTGTGGTTATTGAATAAAGCACGAACAGCCTTTGATAAGTTGGGTGCCTCTTGATTGGAAACAGGTTGATCGCCAATGACAATGTTTTCCAAAACTTGCTTCATTTCAGTCTTTTCTATATCGCAAGATTTATTGAGTAAAAATGCAATACTTTGTATCAGGGAGGTAGAAGCAGATTGCCTTATTGCAGGCTCAGGTACAACAAGATTGGGTGCAGAGGCTGGTGATTGGAAGGTACAGGAGACAGGTACCTTAGTGGGTTGATTTTGAATTTGTGCCAGTGGTTTGGCTGGAAATCTAGGGAGTGGCAAACTACCATCTGAATTGCTATCCTTACTATTGAACGGTGATTCAGGATGAGGTACCAGATTTGGCACCGGTGGTTTGGATGGGATTGTTGCAGGTGGCTTACTATCATCAGAATCACCTCCCATTATTTCAAGCAGAGCTTCAATTGTAGATTGAGAGAGATTGGATCCATGCGGATTCAGTACTGATGTCTGAGTGAGATTTGTTCCTACTGGTTTGGAAAGATTTGGTCTAGCCTGGTCAATGGAAGGTGCACAATCTTTGAGGGGTTTAATACCAACAAGGGATTTCGCAGCAATACGGAATAAAATTAGCAACATAAATTGACCAAACCAAAATCAGTAGATCTGGCACAAACCAATCAGATTTCATCTAACGTTTGCGAGTGCAAAGAAACCAATAAATTACCCAAACCAACATCTGGCACCCACACGGATCCCATCTAACGTTTGCGAGTGCGAGTGCGAAGGAACCAATAAATTACCAGAACCAACATCAGCAGATCTGACACCTATATGGATCTCATCTAACATTTGCGAGTGCAGAGAAACTAATAAATTACCCAAACCATACAACCAACGTGATATGGTGTTGGTTCTGGGTTTGTCTGGACATGGATATCCTTTTCTGAGATTGGACGGCAAGTTTAAATCCGGCTTTTCGTAAAATCCAAAGTCAATGTTGAAAGAAGATAAACCAACACCAGGTAGCTTTGCAGAAAATCTGTCTGTGATACTGTTCAGTGAAAAAGTAAGACATTCTTGGTCCTGGAGAATAATCCCACCACCATCCGTAGAGCCACCAAAATTAGTGTCATCAAAGAAACATTGGTCATATTTGTTGGGCAAAATTCTGCCACGCAAACCATTAGCTCGACTAGTGGAATATGTCTTTAGGGAGAAGAGTTGGACGTCAAATGGAAAAGAATCCTGATTAGAGGAGTAGCATAGTTCTTGGGCTGTGTCTCTGAGATCATCAATAATGAATTCACCAGGCTTAATATCCAATAATGGGCAAAAGTCAGATATTGCTCAGTTCCTTAATCCAGCTGAATTGGGGTTGACATTTGTTAGCTTGTCCAATGTTTCAATGCCAGAACTATCCAGATTACCGTCAACTGTATTTTGGTGTTTGATATGTTCCTGGTCAATTTGATTCTATTCTTGAGATGAAAAGGACAATTGATTTGGGCATCAGAAGAATAGACTGAGCCTCTCCTATTTCAAGGACGCCAACGGGAGTTAGGGAAAGCTGTTAGCTCATCTTTGGAAGTTACATGTTTTCCTTTGAAATTGATGGAATCTGAACAGGGAGGTGTGGGCAGCATGTGTATTGGGCAATAAAGGTTCTGTGTGTCAATGGTTGTTGGTAAGTGCAATTCCAATGACGTCAAAGTGGAAGTGAATGGGTTGGACTGCGTACGGGGTGGAATTGCCTCAGTGATGAGCTGACGTGAACATAGGGACTCATGGTAAACCAATCCTTTCGCCAGCCCAGGTACAGGAATAAAGTATTGAAACAAAGGTGATCACAGGTGAACATAATATCTTGCTCAAACTCTTTCCTGCTTCTCTCAGGATATTTGTAATTGGAACAATGATTCCATTTGAAAACAATTTGATGGGTTGCCGAGTCATCTTCGTGCTCCAATACAACAGGCATACCATCCACTCAATTGTGATTTTGAACAAATGTATGTTGGCCATTGGGAACATATGTAACCTCATCTGATTCTTTGCTATTGAAATGATTAATCATTTGTCCAATGGAGGACAAGGTGGTTGGTGATTGAGTAGCTTTACACTAGCAGCAGATTGGATACCAACCTTTGACATAAGCTTGGAAACAGACTCTTCATACAGAGAAACAAAGGCAACATTGGTCCAGTGAGGGGGTTTCCTCCATTCATTGGAGGCTAAGAGTTGGCCAACAACATTTTTGGCTAAATTGGTGCATTTGAACCCCATGCAGAGAGATCTTTTACTTGGTTCGGATGGAGAAAGTTTCCGATAACGGAACTTTACAGCAAACTCTTTAGCAATCGTAGAAGCGTCATCGATCATTGATTGGTTCACATCCAATTTGGATTGGAAAAGAGAATGAAGCTCTTTTAAGAAAAGAAAAAAAACTTGGCAAGTTTACAGGGATTGGCTTGATGTATATGTTTGTTGAAGCCCTCACTGTTGGTGAAAATAGTCCAAAGCTTTGGATCATACTTCAATAGGTACAAAATGACATTGGCACAACAATGCTTAGTAAGAGGACTATTGTTGAGATCAAGTAGGGCAGAATAAAGACTGAGAAGGTTTTGAAAGAAGGAATTGCTTAACATAGAATCCAACAAAGCAAGAATGTATCAAGTAATTGTTTGTTGAGAGGACGCAACCCAAATGTTGTAGGATTCTGTGCTTCTCTCACTACCTCCAGATTTGTAGTTCGTAAATAAATGGTCGTTTTTTGATCTAACAGACCTTGTAAGATGTTGGAGACACAATGACACCAAAAACGAGACTCCATATTGATGAAAGAAGGCTTCAAATGTGGCTACTAATGGACCTTGGTTGGTGAAAAAAGTATACACGGTCAGGTGCAGTACGGAGAATTTGGCAGGATTTTAGGTACTATGAGGCTCCCAAAGATTTGAAAAACCTACCGGTATTCTGAGGCTCTAGCCCAGGACTGGCCCGGTGGTGCTGTACTTGTATGGATATTCATACGAGTATAAGTAATACTTGCACTCCTACCGTATTGGGTGATTCCCGAAATACTTCTGCGTAGTACCCAGACCAGAATTTTTTTACTTGACCAGTCATTTCTTACATAGATCCTTGTCAAAGTGAGCTCACATTGGCAAGGATCTGCATAATACACAGATTTTTTTTGGAATACCTGACTGAAATTTTTCTCATTCCCTAATACGCCCCCAACCGACTAATCACACATCCAATGGATCAGATTGCCAATTTTGGCTGATTACAGTACAAGTACAAAAGATTTTCCAACACACAAAAACTATTGATAATGCTTTATCTGCTGTTGTTGCTGCTATGCAACAACGATGGGGGAGGAGATACATATTCAGCTCCGTCCATAATTTTTATATCACAGACTCATCAGCCAGACTCATCAGCCAACAACAGCGATGGCAAAGAAAGGGCGCAGGTTCGGGGTGATCAACTACAGCAGAACTGAAGTCTTGGAACTCCTACATACCCTCAAAGCAATCCTTCCTGTTGGTCCTGAGGAATGGGCACAAGCCAGCCAAATCCATGAAGACAACTTCCCTGATACCAACCAAAGTGTTGCCAACCTCCGTAGGAAATACTGTGATCTTTACCGTAAAAAAAATCCTACTGGCGATCCAAATTGCCCCGAGGAAGTAAAGTTGGCAAAGAGGGTCAAGTGGTTGATTAAGGGCAAGGAAGGAGTTGGTGACAGAGAAGGGCCATACAATATGGTAGAAGGATACCAGAACAACACGGAAGACAAAGAATACATAAGTAGTGAGGAGGAGGAGGATGGCTCTGACAATGATAACATTCCTTTGATACCACTATGTCAACCTTCCCAAAGAACTCAGCCAACCCAACAGTCAACAGAGCCAACCCAGCCAACCCAGCAGCCAACCCAGCCAACACAACCTTCCCAAACAACCCAAGAACCAATTGTCATAAACGTACCAGCAACAATTGTTCCACGCTCTCAGTCTCAGCTGGCTTCCTCTTCTTCTTCATCTCAACGGTTTGTTCCTTCTTCCCCTTCTCCCAGTAGCACTCCCCGGTCCAAGAGACAGTACCACAGGAACACCAATGGACGCCAGGACATTCTTGATTTCTTGAGAGAGAATTCTGAGCTTGAGAGGGAACAACGAAGAGAGGATCACTGGCTTGAAAGGGAACATAGAAAGGCTGTCTTCCAAGCTCAGAGGCAACAAACAGAGGCTGCCTTGGAATTGCTGAAGGCGGCTATAGTGGATGTTGCCACCATATTCTTAAATGGGCTCCGTCCCAACTCCAACTCCAACTTGAATCCCCCCCCAGCCGGCGATTCCACTTAAGGCTTTGGTTCCTGTTTAATGGCAGGAAGATCCAAAGTAGTTTCAGAATCGGAATCAGAATCAAATAAATCTGAATCCGAATCCAAATCAAATAACCATGAATCATCAGATGGGTTCGGAACAACTGGATTGCTGGTTTGATTTGAAACGACTGCATTGGTTCATGCAACAATCTGTTGTTGGTAGATTCTTCGGGCTTGAAGAGTCCAAAGAATCTTTTGTCGGTGTTGTCAGAAGAGTTTGTCTTGAAGAGCCTGAAGAGTCTTTTCTTGATCTTGTTTGGAAATCACCATGTTGCTTTTGGTTTTGCAAGAAAAGAAATTATGAGCTTTGCAACTTGGAAAGAAAATGAAATAATGAATTATAATGAATTACTAGTAAAAATAATGAATTACTAGTAACTACTAGTAATAACTCATGCAAAATCGCAAGTTGGTACTACATGAAAGTACTGAAATCGATCAGAATCAAATCAATGGGAATCAATGCACCGGCCAACCATTCCCATTTCCATTCCCATTTCCATGTATGAAAAAAGTGATGGGATTAACTTTGTCCGGCGCTGAGTTGAACCCCTCTTAAGGAGTCGTGCGGTTTTTATGAACCTGAACACCAAAAGTGAAACTACTCTGGATTGATTGATCCAAATCAAAACTACTCGTACCCACTCTATCCTTCCAGCAAGCTCTAAGCTCATAATTCAAAAAGTTACCAACAGCGAAAGCTATGTCCAAATCTACAGTGAAAGCTATCCATTATTACAGATTAATCTTTCTTATCTACACTTTGCAATCTAATCGACCATCATGGTGAATTGATCGATCGACCATGATCAACCGACAATCTACTCAACCACCCAAAGCAAAACTTCCAAATCCAACTTTCTTCAAAATCCAACTGCGAAACATCAGAGTCGAATTGGCTCAACGGCTCAATGCGCGGCTGGTGGCTACTTGAACATGCCGGTGGCATCTTCCGTTGGCTCGTCGGCATAAGAGAAGTATCCATCCTTCTTATGCATCAAAACATTCAGGATCTGGTTGTGATCAATGGTACTTGTTTGGTAATTGTAAAGAAGCATCATCAAGTTCAAAATGACCTTCCTATCGCCATATGTCTCCAATAGGAGCCTGTCTTTCAATCGCAGAAACTGCCCCTGGATCATTCGCACCCCCCACTATGATAACTGGTGAAGGGACGTTGCTTCTGCATTCAACATAAGAAGAGCCTCTATGATATCCAGATCATTCTGCAAACTTTTGACAAGGCGTTGGTATCTCCCTGTGGCAACCCTAAACGCAGAGTCAACACAAGCCATCGCTCCAAACTTGAGGAACAGTTCTTCTATTTTATCATAAACACCATGATTGGCGATTGTGATGTTATGCCAGGTACCGGGGCAGTTGTAACAGCAAATACGGATCTGTCCATTGGCTGCAAAGACAAAGCCACTGTTGACATACGTGTCACAGGCCCAGCTGTTGTAATACTGACTCTGAATCAATCAATTCGAAGACTGCTGAATTTTGATTTTGAGTCCATCGGCCGCACCCCAGACACGGCGTTCTTGTAGTCTGGGATATTTGGCACCGATTGCGCTGATGTATTCCTCCAATTCTTCTTCAGTTGGAAGTCTAATCATTGCCTTTGGATGATTCTGCAATACAAACAAAAGAACCTTTCTGGAGAATTCCAACCATTTGTACATAACAGTAGAGGTGAGTCCAAACGCCATTGACACGGATCTTGCGACAGATCCACGTGTTCTAAACCAATGAAGTACTAGACCAAGACAGCATGTTCCATTTGCCTCACGCTTTCTTCCACTCCATACTCCATTCACATTAACCTTCCTCTTCCGAATAGCGTTGGTATATCTATCGGCCGTGTAACTATCGACTGTGGGTTGAAATGAAGCTCTCCAAAGACCTTGTGGTCGACACCACAGCAGTTGAGAAGAGCCTGTTCGTTGCCAGAGTTGAATAGATAAAGGAAGGGGGGCTTGGAATGACGCCAAAGGGCTATCCTTGGTGTTATCCTATCTCTTTGACGCCTTTCTTCTTCCGCGTCATCATCATCATCTTCTTCTTCTTCTAGAAGATACAAGCAAACAAGCAACTCAAGTGACATAGTCAACGGATCGGCAACTATTTATGTTGTCGGTTGAGTACCTATCAGTTGAGTCGCTGAAAGGTCAAGTTGCTTTGAGTATCAGTTGAGTCGCTGAAAACTGAAAATGAAAAATTCGATCGTCAAGTCACTGAAAAATCTGAACGGATTAAACCAACATTTTTAATCGTATGAAGAGGACAAATTTGGCTATTATTATTATTGTCCATATGATGAGATTACACATTCCAAAATGAGATTTTAGACGCTGGCCCGCCAAAAATCTGGGTATGCTATTTTTCATTCCCAAAATACTAAAAACAGAAATCTGTGTAGTACCCAGAAAAGTATTTCGGGAATCACCCATTGCAAACAGCAAAAACAACAACAGAAGCCTACGTACCCTAACGCGATCGTATGAGTGTATCGTATGTACGTATGATAAAAATGTCCCAAAACTTGCAACTTGTGACTTGTGATCAGAGTCCAGTCACTTTGGGCATTTAGTCACGAATTAATTTCATGTGGTATTCCAACGCTCACGATTGAAAATTACCCACGATTCAAGAAAATCTGAAATACAATGCCACGCAAGCCGGCCTTCAATATTGAAGACTGGATGAAGAACATATCAAAATTCTCTATGTGCAATGTACGTTGAATTTCGATTCAACGGCTGTTTACTGTTACAAGCTCCCAACTGCTCCTCAGAGTGGTTGACAGAAGAGCTAGCTCACAATCTTAGTTTTTAACCAATACATAAACCTTATTTTAGTACCTTTTTCTAGAGGCATACGACACTGCTTAAACAGTCGAATAACTGCTTCGACCATTATTACTACCGGTAAAGACTACTTCAACTACTCGAGTAAACACTACTACAACAACTATAAACAACCACCAATTGGTCCTGAAGATTGTCCAGTAACAAGAGAAAACAATGTCTTACTCAGTCATCCCCTTCAAGTATGACTTTGATCAAGAGTCGATCGACAAAGTGGAATACAAGAACACCCAAGAAGTCAATGGATCTCAAGAAGTTACCAAGATCAAAATCCCCTTGATTACTGCAGGATCAACCAAACTACAAATCCTTTTTACCATCAATGAGTTCATTCGATCCAAGAAGATGCTCAACCTAACCACAGGACCAAGAATCTATGACAAGTTTGTAGATCTCCTCAGAGACTACACCGACTGTAGCTGGTGGAATAGCTATGTGTCAACCAATGTGCCACAGAGAACTGTGGACAACTTCCAAACCACAGTAGAAGAATTTATCAACTACAAGTTCGACAACAACCTTGACGCCTATCAAAACCACAGAAGATTCCTCACCAATATCAAGAAGACAACCACCATGACTGTACACCAATTTGTAGCAAAAGTCAACTTCCACAACCATGTTATCCTCCCATTACTTCCGGGACACCCACCAGAAGATGCAGAGATCAAGGAAAGAGAGTTCTAGAATCTAATCTTTGAATCGATGCCTGAGGACTGGAAACACACCTACCAGCAACACCACTCTCCCCATAGAGATTCCCTCTCTGAAATGATGATGAGATTCGAACAATTTCAATATGCGCAGAATAGAAAGAAGAACAAGTCAGATAACCCCTCTCAAAACACCAACAACAGCAACAACAATGCCAACAACAACCGTAACAACTGGAATGGAAACAACAACAACCGCAACAACAATCGAAACAATCGAAACAATCGGAACCGAAACAATAACAACAACAATAACAATAACAATCGAAACAACAACAACAACAATCAACGCGGCAACAACCAAGGCAACAACAAAGGCCCGACTAGGATCTCGAATGACTCACCATGTCCTATCCATCCTGGTACCAATCATACTTGGGGTCAATGCTACACCAACAAGTATGGCACAAACTCCAATCAGTCCAATAACAACAGAGACAACACCGACTCGCATGTGAATGATCGCAGCAATTCCAACAACAGCAATCAATCCACTACCTCCTCTTCACATGGCAGTAACTACCATGAACCAGAACAACACATGTGTGTCTTCATCAATGAACCAGAAGAAACCATACCTGCAGCCCCTTGGCCGGATCTCTTCCATGTAGATATGGACATCGACAAAGAATATTACAACGCGGATCTTCAAAGATTTCCCTCTGAAAAGACCGATTCCGACAACAACAAGCAAGAGGTTGCTCCCAGCAACACAGATGTCGACCTTGCTCCCACCACAGTAAGCGTCTGCAATTCCATCAATGGATCCCTTGGCAAGTACTACTTGAAAACCCTCTTCAATTCTGGATCAACCGACAACCTCATAGTGGAATCAGCAATTCCCTCCGGAATCAAGAAGAACCTTCTAGACCAACCAATCCAAATGCAGACAACAAACGGCAAAACCACTTGCAACCACTATGTAACCTTGGAGAATACCGTATTCCCAGAACTATCCTACTCAATGAAAGTCCTACAAATCAAATGCTTTGTAGTCTCTCAGAACATCAAGTACCACCTCCTCATTGGAAGGAAGACAATGAGAGACCTCGGAATGAAGATGGACTTCGAAACTTGCACCATAGAATGGTATGAGAAGACCATGGACTTCCACCCTCGGAATTACTTTGACAACAAGTCCTTGCTCCACAAAGTCATGTCTGCAGAACCACATGCCATTGCAGAAAGTTATTCCAACCAATCTATCCAACAATCGTATGTAGATGGAACCACTAAGTATGAGAAAACTGACCTCCACAAGCTAGTCACCAAACAAAACCATCTCTCCTACCATGAGAAACAAGCCTTGTTACCGATACTCCTCCAAAATGAAGAGCTTTTCGAAGGATTGAATGACAAAGAATTAGGTATTTTCCCTAATCAAACGTTCCACATTGATCTCCAGCAAGGCGCAACTCCATATCATGTAAAACAACCATATTCCATTCCACTGCACCAACAAGAAGCAGTGAAGAAAGAAATCGATCGACAAGTAAAACTTGGTATCCTTGAACGATGATATGCCACAGAATGGGGAATGCCAACGTTTGTAGTGCCAAAACCAGATGGCTCCTGTAGACTCATCAGTGACTTCCGCGAACTCAACAAGGTCACCAAGAAACTTCACTATCCACTTCCTAAGCTCCAAGATATCTTCCACAGAAGAAGAGGCTTCAAATATGTCACCCTTATTGATGTCAGCATGCAGTTCCACACCTTCAAACTTGATGAAGCGTCCACCTGGCTTTGTGTCCTTGTTACTCCGTTCGGAAAGTTTTGACTGCTCCGATTGCCAATGGGCTTCCTTAACTCGCCAAGTTGGGCCCAAGGCTGTATGGAACAAATGCTCTCACACTTGAAGGACATTGAAGTATATATCGACGATATTGGTATCTTCTCAGATACACTTGAATCCCATTGTAAATCAGTCTCTTCTGTCCTCTCCTTACTGAAGTCCCACAACTTCTCTGTCAAGCCCTCCAAGTGCCACTGGTTTCAATTGCAAGCACCATGGCTTGGCCACATTATCTCTCGTGATGGTATTAGATCCAATCCAAACAAAATTGCTCCAATCCTGAAACTTGCTTTTCCCTCAACAACAACCCAACTTCGATCCTTTGTTGGGATGATCAACTTCTATCAAAACTTCTATCCCAAACGCGCATGAAGTCCTTGCACCCCTTACCGACCTCTCTGGAAGAGCCAAAGGCAAAATCTCTCCAACTCCGGAGCTTCTTGAAGCTTTCAACAAAGCCAAGTCCCTCATTGCCAATGATATCCTCCTTGCCTTTCCTGATCCAAACAAGCCCTTCCATGTCTATACTGATGCTTCTGATTACCAACTCGGAGCTGTCATCCTCCAAGACGGCAAAATCATCCTTTGCTTCTCCAGAAAACTCAATTCGGCTCAACGGAAATACCCAAAGGTCAATAAAGAGATGCTCTGTATTGTAGAAGTCTTCAAAGAATTTCGGAACATTCTTTGGGGTGCTGAAATCATAGTATGGACAGACCACATCAACTTAACTCACCAAAACCTCACAAGCCATCGCATTATGACTTGGAGAATGCTCCTTGAAGAGTTTTCCCCAGTATTCAAGTACATCAAAGGCAAAGACAACGTCATTGCTGACGCGCTCTCCAGGCTCCCACTCCAGCAAGACACTCCGGAGAAGAAGAAGGAGTTCTTTGGCCCCGACCCAACGGATGACTCGGACCTTGAAACTACAACCGACTGCGACTCAACGGACTCCGACCTTCTCTCTCTTTCTGAATTGTTTCTTAACTACCCAGAAGACATTCCCATGTACCCCTTAGCCTTCGACCAACTCGCCCAAGATCAGCCAGCCAACGTAGATATCTCTACCAATCCCCGGTACACAACTGAAAACTTCAACGGCACCGACTTGAAAGTTGTAGACTCCAACGGTCGCCAGAAAATTGTACTCCCTCCAAACCGAGTGCAAGCCACCATCAAATACTACCACCACGTGCTTGGCCATGCCGGCGCAGAAAGATTGTATTGGACCATTAACCAATTCGTATACGCCCCAAACTTGAAGGACCAAATCAACTTCTTCTGCAAAACTTGTGACACATGCCAACAATACAAGAATAGCCACCAAAGCCATGGACAACTCCCGACCAAAGAACACCAATATGTCCCTTGGGACACCATTGCAATCGATGGAGTAGGCCCCTGGAAAATCAAGATCCCTGGGCATGGAACAGTCTCCTTCAATGGCTTTACCATCATGGACATGTGCACCAACCTCCTCGAGATCATCCGAGCCCCACAAGTGAATCCAACCGGCCTCATGGCAGTCCATGCCCTCGACAATGGCTGGCTCTCCAGATACCCCAAACCAGTAAATTGTATTATCGACCAAGGAACCAACTTCATGAGTAATGACTTCCAACTCCATCTCGCCAACCTTGGAATCAAAGCCAAGGTTTGCTCTGTCCGCAACCCTCAATCCAATTCAGTACTCGAAAGGGTCCATGACACCATGAAATCGGCAATGCGAACTGAGCTCAATACCAGCAATCCTCCACAGACCCTCCAGGAAGCCACCGACATCATTGATAGTGTGTTTGCTTCTGCCCAGTTTGCAGTTAGATCAACCATCAACAAAACGTTTGGAATGACACCCGGAGCCCTTGTCTTCCATCGCGACATGTTCCTACCCATTCCTGTAATTACAGATTTGGCCATGGTCAGAAACAAACGCCAGGTTCAAATCGACAAGAATGCTTTGAAAGAGAATAGCCACAGAAAGATTCATGATTATCGTGTAGGAGACCAAATTATGGTGAAAAATGAAAAGCAAATTCCTGGAGCTTTTGATCCAAGATGCAAAGGTCCATACACCATCCAGCAAATCCACACCAATGGTACAGTTTCCTTTCTCTTAAGAAATCACGTGATCCAACGTATGAACATTCGGAACCTCAAACCATATCACACCAACTAAAAATTTCTTATCTAAGCAATACTGGTCGCACACGACTAACAAAAATTCTGTGCCACCAATCGAACTTTACCGAGAAGGAGAAGAGTGTGGTATTCCAACGCTCACGATTGAAAATTACCCACGATTCAAGAAAATCTGAAATACAATGCCACGCAAGCCGGCCTTCAATATTGAAGACTGGATGAAGAACATATCCAAATTCTCTATGTGCAATGTACGTTGAATTTTGATTCAATGGCTGTTTACTGTTACAAGCTCCCAACTGCTCCTCGGAGTGGTTGACAGAAGAGCTAGCTCACAATCTTAGTTTTTAACCAATACTGTTAATTTCCTTTTGAAACTGGCTGTTGAGCTGATTCGTCCAAAGGCAAGGAAGAGCAACGGGAGCTTTAACTGCAGGCCGGTTGAGGTGCCGGTCTGTTGTGTCCAATATTTCTCTGATATCCACTACGGTTGGATGCTAATCCAACCAGATCTATTCTGACTATCGGCACCGGACGCAATCAGATAGATCTTAGGCTTGTAGTTCTACAGTAGGACGCAGGAGGCGTCCGATGCAAGGTTTAAGGTTGAATAATCAAATAATCTAAAAGTATAAGCGTGTTGGCTTGCTGGAGAGCAAGTTACCACTTTAAAGCGTGCTGCCGCTAATACAGCACGATACGAGTATTTTATACGGTAAAATACCGTGTGTTACGTGTATACGGTAAAATACCGTGTTACGGGGAAATACCGTGTTACGGGGAAATACCGTGTTGCCGCTAATACAACACGTATTTTGTACAGCAGGAAACAAGTTCGTGAGCAAGCATCCGAACCTCTGCTGTCTTTTCTTGAAAACAGAACACTTAACAGTAGATGCCAGATGCCAGTATCTGTCACGCGTTCTTTCTTCGTTCTCTAAGTATCGAATAATTCGATCGTACGAGTGACGATCATTTTGGCTCGCAAGACTGAGCCATTTGGTCAATAATGAGATACTTGGCTCGCAAGACTGAGCCATATGGTAAATAATGAGATACCCGGCTCGCAAGATCGAGCCATTTGGTCACCAAAATGAGATATTTTGGCTCACAGATTGAGCCATTTGGGCCATAAGGTTAAACATTATGATTCGCGTACAACCAAGCTGGACGCGCGTGGGTAAAGAATGAGATGCTCCTGTACCATTGTTACATACGGTTATGCTGGGCATGAAAGGAATTTAATACTCCCCATGTGTCCATGAGAAACCCTTCTCTAAGATCCGATGCAATCGTCCTGTAGTAAATCACCTGTGTTTCCACAGTAGTGAAAGATGGGCTTGAGCAATGGATACACCACTGAATGTCCCCAATGCTTTGTGAGGATATCAGCACAATTATCTTTGCCCGCAAGATGTTGCATGAGGATGAAGCCTCTAGCTATCATGCTTCTGACATAGTGATATGATAGAATGTGATGCCTCTTGTGGAGCCTCGCATATGGGAATGTAGAAGTTTGGATCATCTTTTCATTGTCTCCCCATGTGTAGGATGTGTCGTGTACTCTAGTACCAAGATACCTGAATGACTGTCGAATGTCAACAATTTGCTCAATGCAGGTTCTAGCAGATACAAATTCGGCGCCAAAGGTGGCTGTTTCAGATGTTGCTTGCTTCTTGGAGAACCACATGATAGGGGTCTTGTTTGCAAAATGTAGGATGCCAGTGACAGCCTTGCCACTTAGGATGTCATGCATTAGGTTTGCATCATAAAAATGAGACAACACAACCGCCTTACCCAGGGGTTTAGGAGCATCACTTGGTAGGTCTTCAGAGTGCTCCCCATACACTGTATTGGACCAGTCTGTACTGGTACCTTCAGTGAGTACAAAATCTGGTACGCCCACCCTGAAGCGGATTTTGAAGTGTCGGAACTTGGAGATGTAACCATAGATTCGTTTGGCTCTATTGAGATGGCCTTCTCTAGGTTGCACTCGAAAGCTGGACAATGTCATAACAGCAGTCTGCACGTCAAAACGTCCAATAGCTATGACCCATTGAAGTGATCCAATCATGCTTTGATACTTTTGGATATCAGTATCACTTAGGAAGGAAGATGAGTCTAGCTCTGGGTGGTCATTCTCAGCAAGGGGTGAATGGAATCTGGTGGTAGGTTTGCAGCCGAACATTTGCACATACGAGGCCTCCATTTTCTCGATGAACTTGATGGGGTTCATGCAGAGCACACCATGTTCATCTCTTTCGAATCCACATCCTAAATGAAAGTTCATTGGCCCAGAACCCTTCAATTTGAAATTATATGGTTCAGACTGTAGGATTACCAGAAAGCTTTCAGGATTGGCCATACATAAGCAAAGGTCGTCAACATATGTGCATATGAGCTCATAGACTGGCTCCCCATGTTTGTTGTTGCCAGGTTTGATAAAGATTTCAGGCTCTGCCTTGGATCTTTCAAAACCTAGTTCAACGAGACAGGCAGCAAGTAGATCACCAAAGCACTTGCCAGATGATCGAAGTCCATATAGAGCCTTGTAAATCAATAGGAGGTGGCCTTCTAGTGATCCAAATTCAGCGCCAGCCTTGATGCATACTTTTTCACAGGTGACAGCTTCAAGGTATGCATTACCAATGTCAGTTCCCCATGCTTCTAAGCTATTCAGTTCAGCAAGGAATAGGCACATGCGCAAGCCACGAAGGGAAACAACCCCTGCATACACACTGTGAATGGGAGCTTCAGTGAGATTGCCATTCGCAACTAGCCGGGCTTTGTGTCGGCCATCGTGCTTGACTGCATAAATCATGTGGACCTTGATCTGTTGGAAGCCAATGGGTATATTGTTAGCCTTGTAGATACCTTTGTCAATAAAGGTGTCATATTCTTGAAGCTGTGACATTTCCAGCGCTATGGCATCCTGCCATTTGGTGTTGCCATTTGCTGTATCAAACTGGATGGCCTCGTCATGATTTCGAGGTACCTTGAATCCATATTGATACTGAGGAGCAGTACGGAAGGAGCGAAGCTTGGCTTGGTGGATTAACCGGTCTAGTTTCTTGGTTCTTCGAGCGAGTGAAACAATGCGTTTGAGATGTTTCCAGCCAGGTTTATCAAGCATGTTGTTGTCTTTTGCATATTTGGCCACGGTAACAGGGTCATCTGCAGCTATATTGGATAGTGGCTCATATGTGCGTTCCATATTTTCCCATTCAATCCATAGGTTGTATTTGGAACCTTTGTACTGAGGATGCTTGTTGTCAAGGGGACCTTGATGACCAAGTATGCGTCGAAAAGACCAAAGTTTGCCATCTTCTTGAGTGACATCCCTGTGGATATAATTCATGACATCATTGTATGCAATGATATCTTCAAGTTCATCATCTGTATGCTTGCACTTGAACTTGATGAAGTCCTTGTTTTGCTCAAGGCTGTTTTCAACGTCAACAACTGTCATTCTTTTCTGTGTGCCATCAGGGAGGGTCATTAGAAAAGAGCGACCTTGCAAGTCAGCAACAGGGATAGCAGGGATGGTGATGGGTTTGCCATCAGCATCAAATTGGGCATTGCCTTCTTCATCAGTAACAACTACTTCAGATGGGTCTACAGACGGGGTAGCCGGATTGGTGGGTGGAGGTGTGGCTTCACTAACATCAAAATATGCTAGCTCAGGGGGACCAAAGTCATCTTCAGTAACAGGTACGCCGTCAGGGGTTTTGCTGAAGATGTGAAGGGTTGGAGGGCCATCAAGAATCTCCCCATAGTTGTTAGGGAGAGGAGAAGGTACATAGCTTCGGGTATTAGGAACCTTGGAATAAAGAAAGGTAGGCAAGGATGGCTGTGGGATGCGCAGAGGAGGTGATGCGGTGACTGAACTGGGTGATGTAGAATGTTGAAAGGAGGGACTATCACCAGAAGATTTAGGAGTGAGGGAAGCATCTTTGGCCTTGCGCCATGCAAGAAAGCCATCATCAGTGAACAAGCCAGCGCGCTTGTTGCGATGCTCGGGAGTTAAAGCAGTGCGTACACCAGAGCGGTCAAGGAGCTTATTGGTGATGGGATCCCAGATGGTGAAACATAAGCTATTGCCAACATGCTCAGCAATGCCAACAAAGTGGCCAAGACATTCAGTGGTCTGAGAGCCAAACTGTGTATCTGGAGTCTTGTAGTATACGGGCTCAAACCAGAAGAAACTAAGGTAGGGGCTGATGTCACCAATGATACCGGTAGCAATATAGAAAGGCTGTTTGTCAGAGAGAGTGGGATCAGACAAATGATTCATGAGGCGACCAACATATGTCATACATAGAAGCCAGAGGTGTGGTGGAGTGCCCGTGCGATCCATGATTCTATTGACAATGCGTTTGAAGGTCTGGTACCGGCGTTCAAAGAGATTTTGGTGTTGATGGTATGGTTCACTTTGCCATAAGCCAATCCACATCATCTTGAGGTAGTCAAGAACAGATTTGCTGGACTGGTAGGACCCATGATCACAGAGCAATCTGATTGGTCTACCCCATTGCCGAACAAAATTTTGAAGACAAGGGAGAAAATCAGCAGTAGTTCGCATTTCTTCAACATGAATGATATGGGATTTGCGACCAAAGAAAACTTGAGCAATCTTGGAACCACCATTGATGGCAGGGGTGTCTGAATATACGACATCAGAGAGGACATCATCATTGAAAGGTCGGACATTCATGGCAGGCTGTGGTGATTGGAACCTTTTGAAGATGTTACCATCGGGACTAAGTGACAGTGAGCCATACTGTGTGGAATTGTTGAAGGTGGCCTTGATACGGTCAAGGGAGATCCATCCAAAGAAGGGTTTCAGTGACAGGTAGTCGGTATCAGTGGGCGATTGAACATGGGCTGCAGCAGTGATGGAGGTGGAAGGAGACTGATTAGAGCATCTACTAAGGATGTCTTGATGGATGTAATCAGTGGGACTGAGCCAAAACGAGGTATCAGAAGCATCCAATACCTGGAGGGCGGGAGTGGAGGAGCTGTTGGACAGGAACGATGCGATCTCAGGAGACGAGCCAATGTTGATATCCCTGAGGGAGCCAAATTCATCATAATCTTGATATGGAAGTGATGTGGCAAGAGGCGGGTATTTCTGAATGAAGGTATCATCCTGGGGGGTATATGCGCGATCTAGTGTAGATGGGTCCCAATGCTGATCACTGGTCATGACAACATGAGGAAGATGAGCAAATTCTTCACTGGTATACTTGCGCATGGCAAGATAAGGCAATCCATGACATATACTGAGTGGAAAGACATAACCATCGGTGGTGGTGATGACTTGGGTGCCGCCCGTCTTGATAGAGGTGTCATCTACAATCAAGAAGTATGCTTCCATCTGAGGAGAAGACAAGATGGATGGGTGTTGTCCAGTGTAGGCACACTCATGAAAGATAATGATGACAGGACCCCTGTTGGAAACAGAGTACGCGCCACATGTAGCAATAGGAATGTTCTGGATTTGATGATTGTTGATACCAGTCACATTGACATACCTTGGTGGAATATCCTTGGAGATGAGACATGCATCATGTCCTATGATACATCCATTTGCGCCTCTGTCAACCATAGCATAACCGGGTGTGGAGACATTAGTTTTGCTAGAGTGATATGTGGCAATGGGGTGTGACGGTGAAACATGAGATTCACAGTCCGGCGATGCCCAATGGTGGAATTTCACAGACATGGAAGACTGACCGGCAGGGACATAAACATTGCCTTCTTTCTTGTAAAGGATGTCAGGATTATCCGCAAGGAATCGGGCTGGATGTGCGGGAGAAACAGAAGACTTGAGGGGCCTGGTATCTGCTTGAGAAGATGTCTTGTATACACCAAGGGATGCATGAAAGGCGGATCTGGCGGAGCTTTCTTCATCAGGTGAGAGGACTTGCTCATCATCAGGTGATGAGGGGACCTGCTCATCAGTAAGGTGTTCATAAGCTCCGCGCGTGATTGGCTTGCTGGAATTGGGGTCCGGTGGCAGTGCAACATCAAGGAGCTCAGAGCGAAGGCAGGCAACTAGTCGCTTCTTGTCATCAGCTGTGAAGCCAAGCCAATGTTTCATACCTTGCTTGGAGAGAGTTTTCCAAACGGCAGAAGGTAACCTTGTGGTTGGATCTGGGGTTCTGCCAGCTTTGTAAACAGCGTAGTCCTGATAGTCACCATCAAAATCAATAGGAGGTAAATAAGATGTCGAGTCATCAGTTATGCCAGAATATGTGGACTGCGTCACAGAAGAGAAATCATGGGTGTTGGCCTTAACGGACGTCCGACTTCGAGGCTGGGACAGTGATGCTTGGGAATCTAGCCTGGTTGCTTCAAGGAGGAGGACATTTTTCAATTCACTGATAGCGACAGCTTCATGCTGTCTGAACTTAATCATATCCTGTGCTGCAGGGGGATCATCAACCTTACAGAATTGTTTGCTGAGTTGGAAGCTGCTACTACAGGCCTTGCAGAGGTGTGTTTTGACAGTGTCAAAATCAAGTGGCCGTTGTGGATCTCGTAGTGTGTTGAGATGCTCTAGCTGAGCAAACCACTGGGTGATGAACTTGACTTTGGTGTCCTTCCATGTCCTCAAGTCAATGTCCAATAGATGCTGCATCACAATGGAGGTATCATATACTTTGGATTTGGACCTGTCATGTAGTGCAACAAAGTCAAAGAAAGCCTGTCTGCCGTCTCTAGAGGTGGTATGGCTGAGCACACAGGAGTAGGAGAGATCACTCTGGAGGGCATGTAGAACAAGAGTCCAGAAGAATGCACATTGCTTGTCATGGAGGGCCTTCTCATACCCGATGAGTGGTACCTCAGGCCAGCTCGGATCAAGGAAGGTACGAATATCTATGTCAGATGTTTCCAACTTCGCTTTGAACTTGACAAGCCATCGCTCAAACGTTGCATCGTTTTGCAGTGTTGGAAATGTGGTTTCATCCCTTGATTTCTTAGTCCATGATTCATATCTCAGCTGTTCGATGGGTTTGGAGGATCTTTCTTGTTGCCGTTGAGATGTGCCGTTGCGGGCTGATGTCTCAATGTCAGTTCCAGATTCTCTTCTGGCTCTGA
Organism: Pseudo-nitzschia multiseries; assembly: GCA_037355745.1. Classification (NCBI taxonomy): domain Eukaryota; phylum Bacillariophyta; class Bacillariophyceae; order Bacillariales; family Bacillariaceae; genus Pseudo-nitzschia; species Pseudo-nitzschia multiseries. Next base: position 3,282,687 of record CM074784.1, on the reverse strand, counting down.
CAATCCCACGACAGTAACTCTTAAAGGCATCCTTGGTATAATGGTTTCTATCCTCCCAATCTAGTCCTTGTGCTGCGAGGTGTTGTCCAAAGTCGATGACTCTCTGCAGGGTCATCTGTACATGTCGGTAAAGTGGTGTTCTTACTCCCCTTTCAAGAAACGCTAGGTCACCAATGTTCTCGATGTACAGGAAGTCTAACCATGTCTTGTACCGTCCGGCAATGAGCGCCTCGCACAGGGCGTCGTTTTGTTCCTTTGGCACATCAAAGGATTCATGTAAGAAGGTGGCTAGTGGTCGGTCAAACGATGGGAAGAGGTCTCTGATAGATGTGTCCTCTTCTTCATCATCCTGTCGGGTTGGACTGTCTTGTGGGTCGGTTGCCACCATGTCAGTTGTGGGTAGGCGAGGGGTGGTTGCGGCGCTCCCAGGTTGTAGTGTTTGGAACCGTCCTGTCGATTTGCTTCTTGTTCTCCCGGCGACCGGGATGGTGGGCATCATTGTTGTTGTGTAATCGTGGGGTTACGACGTGTTCTTCGGATGGAGGTAGATTGCTATTGGCGTGTCCAATGCAATGGGCTTCTATGAAAGACTTCAGCTTGTTCGATTTTGTATCCTTGTTATACTGTAATCAGATCAGAGAGCTATCAATCGTCGGCCGTAGTCGAGTCAATTGATGGTCTGCTGTCGGATTATTTCGTCGTCGTAGAGTGCTCCTTTTTGTCGTCTTCTTTTGCAAGCTTCAACAAGCTTGCGACTGTTAATCTGTTAATTTCCTTTTGAAACTGGCTGTTGAGCTGATTCGTCCAAAGGCAAGGAAGAGCAACGGGAGCTTTAACTGCAGGCCGGTTGAGGTGCCGGTCTGTTGTGTCCAATATTTCTCTGATATCCACTACGGTTGGATGCTAATCCAACCAGATCTATTCTGACTATCGGCACCGACGCAATCAGATAGATCTTAGGCTTGTAGTTCTACAGCAGGACGCAGGAGGCGTCCGATGCAAGGTTTAAGGTTGAATAATCAAATAATCTAAAAGTATAAGCGTGTTGGCTTGCTGGAGAGCAAGTTACCACTTTAAAGCGTGCTGCCGCTAATACAGCACGATACGAGTATTTTATACGGTAAAATACCGTGTGTTACGTGTATACGGTAAAATACCGTGTTACGGGGAAATACCGTGTTACGGGGAAATACCGTGTTGCCGCTAATACAACACGTATTTTGTACAGCAGGAAACAAGTTCGTGAGCAAGCATCCGAACCTCTGCTGTCTTTTCTTGAAAACAGAACACTTAACAGTAGATGCCAGATGCCAGTATCTGTCACGCGTTCTTTCTTCGTTCTCTAAGTATCGAATAATTCGATCGTACGAAGTGACGATCATTTTGGCTCGCAAGACTGAGCCATTTGGTCAATAATGAGATACTTGGCTCGCAAGACTGAGCCATATGGTAAATAATGAGATACCCGGCTCGCAAGATCGAGCCATTTGGTCACCAAAATGAGATATTTTGGCTCACAGATTGAGCCATTTGGGCCATAAGGTTAAACATTATGATTCGCGTACAACCAAGCTGGACGCGCGTGGGTAAAGAATGAGATGCTCCTGTACCATTGTTACATACGGTTATGCTGGGCATGAAAGGAATTTAATAAATACATAAACCTTATTTTAGTACCTTTTTCTAGAGGCATACGACATTTCATTTCTGCCTAACTATCTTGACGATCGATCGATCTTGATTCACTAACGCTCCACCTCCACAGACTTCACGAACGACATGAAATCTCTACCAACAACCCGTTGAGCCGCTTCGCTTCGTGACAATCAACGAGCCTGAAACGATCATTCCGAAGGATTCCTCTCGATGCATTGAGTCGAAACCCGTCCAAAAACAACAATAGACAGCCTTGAACAAAGATATGATGAATACAACGCGAGCAATCGCTCGCCACGCAAGCCGTCGCACTCTGTCGACGGGTGTATCTGTATCGAACCGCAGAAGCAAAGGGTGTGGAGAGATTTTGTCAAATTCGTTCCGAGCCATGCCAATCAGCACCAGCACAAATTACCACAATAGTAGTGCTTCTTGTAGTCGGAGGATCTTCGAGGATGAAACCGGACCTTCTTCGTCCGTTGCACAACTTTCTCTTCTTCGAGGAAGATGTCACAACAGCCTCCATCACAGCAGCAGTTGCAGCACCATTCGCCCGTTATCTTCCCATTTCCGGCTATTTTCGACTTCCGGCAAGGGAGGAGATGACAACAACGACGAAAGCATGACTTCCTCCCCCGCCGCCGCCCCAACATATGATCCGTACGAAATCACAAAATCTTTCGAGGACACCAGCTACTATTATCCTCCCTCGGAAGAACTGGACCCCAAGTTCTTGGCGGCAAAGTATCAGGGCATGACCAACGCCGAACTCATCGATACCAGCACCATTTCCGGCCAAAACGTGAGCACCGGGGAGGAATTTACCTGGGACACCATCATGCATTCACCGCCGGTTCGCGACAAGAACGCGGCACTTCCCAAGGGCTCGTTGGTCGGCAAGGTCGTCTCCACCAAGATGCAGAAGACCGTCAACGTGGCCGTCGATCGGTACAAGATCCATCCCAAATACCGCAAGCGAATCAAGTACACCCGCAAGTTCATGGCGCACGACGAAGACGAGGTCGCCAGCGACGGCGACACGGTCCTGATTGTTCCCTCCCAGCGCATCTCCAAGAAGAAACACTTTGTCCTGCGAGAAATTATCCGGGCCAAGGGACAATTGTAGTGTGTCGAATTGGTGTGTAATCCAATTAGCAATTTGTTACAGATTGAGTCTTATACTTCGTGACAATAATAGCAGTGGCACCAACCATCAAGCGAAACGCAGTTGCCACCCAGCTGCGGTCGAAACAACGAGAGAGAGTAAAGGAACGTTCGAGTGTTCCAATGGCTGCAAAAAAAGATGGAGCGGAAGGGAAGAAACTCACAACGATAAAGTTTAGAAATTGTTTAACGATTGATGGTGGAAATCTGAACAATGCGTGTAGTTCCACGATTTAAATGACTTCGTAGCCATGAAGTATTTCGATGTTATGGGTTGCAACGAGCTGTTGCGTTGATTCCTCCATGCGTTACTCCTTTCCGGAGAGAATCAGAAATCGCAATTTACTTCTCGATTAGGGAGGCAAGCGGTAGGCAGGTATGTTACAATGCCGACTTTAGATTGTCTACGATGGTGCAGTAGGACTGCTTTCGATGCATACCGTTCTGTTCGATATTCTTTTAGACGTGTACACGCCGGAGCCCGACGAGTATTTTTCTGTGCGCCTTCGTGTGGCAGTCTCTGCAACACGTATCTTTGCCCGCATCCAACATGCTGGTCTACGCCCGCAAAAGAATTAATATTGCAAAGGTTTTTGTTAGGCAATCAGAGTACATAATAATTACAGCGGAGTGGGAGGTGGGGTAAATTTTTTTAATTACTACTATTCCAGGTTACCCCGACGAGGCAGTCTGAAGGGTTTGTTGTGCTATTGCTTTTCTTCCGAACCGTCTGTTGGTTTACAGACGTCCACCGGCTCCGGCAAGTCCTTCTTCTTTGGGGGCCTCGACGGCAGTTCCGGCATCGCCAGATGCTACGGCAACTTCTTCGGCACTGTGCCATTCCATCAATTCGGTAACATCGAACTTAGGCTTCTTGAGGACCTTGACCTTTCGGATGTAGCAGTCCTTGATGGGGAAGATGGAACTGCATTGCTTCTCGATTTGTTGTCCAACAGGGGAGGCAATGAGTTCCTTGACAAGAGACTTGAGGTCTCCCTTCGTTCCGAGCTCGGTCATGGTGCTGACCATCTTGGCGCGGATCGCCCGTTGCTGTGCGGATCCAGCGTAGCAAGTGGCGGAGATTTGGTTGTCTTGGGGCCTTGTGAAGGCAATGCAGAACATGCGGACGGTGTATCCGTCCGTTGTACGGCAGTCAACGTTGGCCTCGATGATGGTTTGCTTCTTTCGGATAAGAGAGCAAAGCTTGTCACGGGTCATGTCCATGCCGTGGAAGTTCAACAGACAGTTGTATCCCTGAACATCCTCAACACAAAGCTTGATCTTGCGGTAGGCAAGAGTCTCGTTCTTCTGAAGATCGGCGAGCGAAACCTCAACGACACGTCCCTTCAAGTAATCGGAGGCAATCTTGGTACCCTGGGTCTTGGTGATGAGGGTCTTGCCGCAGTCCTTGACGGAGAAGATGGAAGGAGCGATCAACTTGTACCATTCTTTCTTGAGGAAAGGGTCAACGACCTTTTTGCGGGATCCCTTCTTGGACTTAGTCAATCTCTTGTTCTTGCCCTGTTGTGGAAGAGGTAAGTAGAAAGCGATGAGTGTTAGAAAAACTACACGAGATACAGTGTTCTCAAAAATCTTTCACCTCAAGATGAGAATGAGAGAGAATCCGAACCAGATGTGTGTGTGTGTGTGTGTGTGTGTGATGCTAGTGAATTTCAGTGTGCGAAAGGCGGAATCAAAGTCTGTCGGGAACAGGAGCATGTTCCCTGTTATCAAAGAACAAGGATTATCAGCTTCTCGTTTTCCTGTCCAGCGTCGGCTGCTACTGATAATCTGTTTACTCGAGCTTTTCTTCTCTGGTACATTGTGGATTGGTCTCGTAGTAAGAGATATTGTATGCGTTTCCGCTCTCGTCCTTCTTTCCTTCTTCCCCAGCTCCATTAAGCCATCACGTCCGTTCCTGGTTCGTTCATTTTCATCCATTTTCATCAATCGTTGTCGATTACGCGGTGGTTGCCTCGACATTCAAATCTGCTACTTACGATAGCCATCTTGATCTATTATTATTCCACAATGAAGTCTTTACTGCTCTACTGTATTGGGTATTCTAACTCCGATTGTTGGGGGAGGGTGGATGCAACTAGCACAAGTGTAGCAATAAACAGAGGGCGAGGAGGAAAGAGGTGGGTCGCTCCTTGTTGTCGACGATGGGCGCTCCTCGCTTACTTCGTATGTGGTGTGTAGGTGTCAGTACAAAATCTACTGGCTCACGAAAGAAGTAAGTGAAAAATGTGGTAAAGAGGTAAGCTGCGAGAAGGTCTGGTCGACGTACGGCAAGGTGTGTGAAAAAAAATCATTCAATTTTTGAGATGATTCCGAAATCTCTGTCTCAAGACTTTGTCGTTTCGACTAGTACGATTGGATACCGTAAATCCGCGCCGAGTGATCGCAGTCTCGACATCGTCCCGTATTTTTTTATCGTACGTACGGTACGTAGCTTAGTTGTAAATGCCATTCGGACACGTAGAAAATGTCCTACGGTACGGTAGAATCCACAGAGCGTCAGCGCGCATCATTAACCTTTAGCACCTCTATGGATCTCCACTAAACTAACTCCCTTTTATCGGTAGTCTGAACCTACCTCAATACGGCGTACCGGTACAAATATGCGCCGGTAGAAATAGTATTGGTAGTTCCCGGCCAGTATTGGTACGGTACTCATACTCGTACTTATTCCGTTGGTTACAAAATTGGGTGAAAACAGTCGGAGTTGTTGGGTAAGATACTCGTATTCAAGGGATACGTAAAAAGAGAGACTGCTCATAACCAGTATTTTTAAATCAAATGGCATTAGCCACTAAACTTGTACCGTGCCAAATTTCATCTGACTTTAATCCTTCCCTCTTAATGCATTGAATCATCATGCTGTAAAATGTCAGATGCCCAGAGAACAACATTTTGATCTCCCCAATCTTTCCCGTCTACAATGCAGCTTCGGCAGCTAGTACTTGGAAATTGCAAGACCTGTATCAAGACAATTATCCTGAAAAATTACTTGTACAATCTTTCTAAATTTAACCGGATGTTCTTCCTGGTGAACTACCACAATTTAAGATATCCAGAGACTGGAGAGCAACAAAGTGCACATAAGTGAACTCACACAGTAAGTATCATGCTAAAAGTCTTTTGAATCTAGGAGTAGTGCTAGTAGCTGTGTCAATGTTTTTTTTGCTACTCTATTTTTGAATTGGTGCTGTTTATTGTTATTAAAATTACAGCTAGTTTTGAAGCTTGTTTCAATATGAAGCTAAAGTAGTAGAGTTATTTACAAGTATGAGCATGAGCACGTTGGCCATATTCCTTGGAAGCATGATTATATATATTCTCGTGTTATTTCTTGTGTAATTAATTAATATATGTATTTAAGTAGCATTGACCACCGAAGGTGGATCTAGACCACTCAGTCTGTATCCAGACTTTAACGTCGTCTCAATCAAAGAGAGCTTAAGCCCCAAGTTGTAGAACAACAAATTTGTCAAATGAATTGTGAAAGCAAGCAGGGAGGGTACAAAAAACAAACTGATGAATGAGGCCCTAAGCAGAAGCCTAACAGGAGGCAGTTGCCCACAATCATACAGTAGGAAGAGTATACACATAGGAGGGGCATAGCGCCACATGACTTAGTGGAAGAAGCAGGTGGGTGGTACACTGGGGTCCTATGTAGGAGCAGCGCCGCATGACTTGGTGGAACAAGAAGCAGGCGGGTTGGTCCTATGGTGTGTGGGATGGAAACCCCTAAGTGGAATTCAGTTAGTGGGGGGCACGGGGGCCATGGTCTTGGAGGAAGAAGAACAAGGCAAGCTGTACACTGGAGGGGTCCTATGTAGGATGGGAACCATAAAAGAACAACACTTAGGGGGCACAGGGGCCATGGTCTTGGGGGAAGAAAAACAAGGCGGGCTGTGCACTGGAGGAGTCCTATGTAGGCTGGAGAACCGTGAAAGAACAAAACTCAATGGGGACAGGGGTAATGGTCTTGGAGGAAGAGGAACATGACGGGTGGTACACTGGAGAGGGTCCAATGTAGAAACGGGCTCTAATTGTAACCACTTAGGAGGCAAGGGGCTGTAGGTGTGAAAACAGATGACAGCTGTAGGGCACACCTGATGGTATATGGAGGAAGTAGGGCCGTAAGCAAAAACACTTAGGGACCAGGGGCTATAAGTGAATTCACACTTATAGGTCAGGGGAAGAACAGAAGGGAACTTGAAGTTTGTCCCGCAAGACCTCTCTTATCTCGCAAGAGACTTGAAGAACCGGGTGGTACACTGGAAGGAGGGCCCTATGTAGAAACGGCCTCTAATTGAAACCACTTAGGAAGCCAAGGGGCTGTAGGTGTGAAAACAGATAACAGCTGTAGGGCGCACCTGATGGTATATGGAGGAAGTAGGCCCTTAAGCAAAAGCACTTAGGGACCAGGGGCTATAGGTGAATTCACACTTATAGGTCAGGGGAGGAACATAGGGGAACTTGAAGTTCGACCTGTGAGACCCCTTTTATCTCACAGGGAAGGGACTTGAAGAACCAAGTGGAACACTGGAAGGGTCCTATGTAGAAATGGGCTATAATTGAAACCACTTAGGAGCCAAGGGGCTGTAGGTGTGAAAACAGATGCCAGCTGTAAGGCACACCTGAAAGGTATATGTAGGAAGTAGGGCCTTAAGTAAAAACACTTAGGGACCAGGGGCTATAAGTGAATTCACACTTAAAGGTCAGGGGAGGAACGTAGGGGAACTTGAAGTTCAACCTGTGAGACTTCTCTTATCTTGCAGGGGAAAGAGACTTGAAGAACTGAAGGATATAAAGTATACTGCAACGTCAACCTGCAAATACTTAAGGATTAGGACTTAGGAACCTTCTAGAAGGGATGGTTATGTGTGTGTATGTCAACTTCAACTTGAAAAGACTTAAGAAAACCAAAATATTAAGTGAAAAGCACATAAGGGTCTTAGAAACAGTTCAAAAGAACCTTGAGGAATGAAGAACGTTGAGTGTTACAGGATAGAGCTTTAAGTAAAGATACTTAAGAGCCTTGTTGGGGGAGAAGCTTGGAAACAGATCGAAGTGTTAGCGCTTCACAAAAACAGAGCGAAGAAGTAGCTTTGTGGGTTTAGAACTGGTCTACTGGATTCAGTGTAGGTAGAATTAGTACTGTATTCAGTGTAGGAAATTAGTGTTGATTTTTGTGCTCGATGCCCAACGATGACAGTGACCGACCGACAATGGTGAATAGGAGATATAAAGGGACCAAGAGAGGCAACAAGAGACTGAGCTGATAGCAAAATCGAAAAGGCCACGACGTCTTGGTTCATGCGTGTAGGTCCTGGTGTCGTTTGTGGTGGTGTAGAAGGGAGCAAGAAGAAGATATGGCAGGGGAAATTTTGTGTAGAAATCTACGTGTTTTTAGTACTGGAACATTGGAACGTTGGACAAAGTTGCGCGAGGCAAAATTGTGTGTTATTCCTTGTGTAAACCCTTATGTGGGATTTGCCATGTTAATCTCATCATTTTGCTCAATTCTTATCTGTCAGATAACCTGTGTGAGGGACTCTCTAAGCTGTAATCTAGTGCTAAAATAGAAAGTGAGACAATGGACCATCTTATTGATGTCCATCAAGCTACTATGCTAATCATGATCCATCGTGAGAAGGAAACAATCATGACAATGGTACATATGATATGTAGTTATGTATTTTATGTATGAATGAATGTAGAATGTGCAAGTGAGAAAGTGTCCTGCAGACAACAATTGAATCTAACTTTCTTACTCATATATGTTGTTTTCATCAGTCTTTATGCTCGGCTTGTGTAGTAAACTGGCTCTTTAATCATAGGTGGATACACTTTGCCAGCCTCAACGCTCCTAGTGGGATTCTTGATGCTTGTAACAAGATCCTTGATGTTTCTAATGGAATAGTGCTTACTACCAACTTTCCTGTTGTAATTACAGGCCGTATATTTACCAGCATCAATATACATCTCCCAATGTGAGGATCTGGTAATGTTCCATTTTATCCATATGTCGTGTTTCACATTATGACTGATTACTTCACCGGCCTGATTACTTGCCTGGTTTGTGTAAAAGTGCCATTTTGATTATCTAGGCAGTCTTACGCAAACTGGTTTAGTGTCTGCCCTGTTACATACCTTGATATTGTTAAATGATTGCACGCCACGTGTGTTCAAGTGGAACACTTTGGTTGGGCTGGGTTTTCTATTCTTGGGAGTATTTTGAGGGGGTCTTTACTAGCTCGTGACATGATCCTGAACTCATCCTGTCTGATCCAAACATTGCTTTCTCTTTCATTCAAGTGTCAACATTCACAGTTTGGGAGATACCATTCATCCTACTAGCATTCACAAACAAGAGGCTAGTGGATATTGGAGACATGGGGACAGTCAGCAGCAAAGGTCCTACTAGGTGTAGTTGTGTAGAGGAATATTCCCATAACCTGTGAGACTCATTGTAGCTTTTCTCCAATATATAAGTAGCTTCAACTGGATCAATTGAATTGGTGATGACAAGTAGCACCCCTCAGTGCTATACTACTAGTACTACTACTACTGTTCTAAAATAGTTCTATCGGTGTCTGGCAGTATGGGCACAGAAGGTGTATCAGACAGAGCATTCTTCCAGAATGAATGTTCTATCATTCTTTGTGTTCAAGGCATTTCTATTGAATTACTAAATCACATGAATGTGCAAAGTGCGTGAACGCAGTATCTCCATGAACATGGTGCAACATGCCAAGAATGGCGCAATAAGTATTAAAATACCAAGTATCACGTGGAAGCAGCCATAAGTGATTAATTACTTATGTACCCCAGAAGAACAGTGAGTATATGTGTGATGCAAATACACATAAGCCAAAGATAAAGGAATTACATGCATATTACAAGGGGGCAATCATACCATTTAATTATGATGAGTATTGGCACGGTTAACACAGTATGCTGAGTATACCCACACAAAAAGTACTACGATTGAGGAATTGAGAGATATGGCCTGAGAGATGATCAACTCATAATCTTATGAATATCAACTCTTTTCCAACTTTGTGAAAGAACAAATAGAAGTAACAGAATAAAATAACAAAGTAACTAAGTACAATTTAGGTTCTAATAGTTATTCATAAGATTAAGAACAAAGACAAACACCAATGCCAACAGGAGGCTGGACAGCGAAAACTGACCAGACCTTTCATCGCGGAGTTACCCCGGACACTACTAGCGCTGATACCATCGCGACTAGAGCAGAAGAAGGAAGGGAGACTACAACAGAAGAAGGAAGGGAGCTGCATTATCTCCGTCCGATAACTGTCACGCGACCCTTTTTTTTTTGTCGCGAGGTACTGTCGCAACCCCTTTTTGTGTGTAATTTTAACACGAGTCCCCCTTGTGATTCACTAGGTCAGTATCAAGCCCGCCCTTGTAATTCTCAATCCCTGGTTCGCGATTATTTTTTTCCTCGGGTCATGAATAATTACTATTAATTTTTAATCTCACCTACCCGTACGTTCGTGAATCGCACGTACTAAAATTTAAATACGCATGGTCATGACTCACACCCAAGCCCCCCTGTGATTCACTGGGTCAGTATCAAGCCCGCCCTCATAACTCTCAATACCTGGTTCGCGATAATTTTTTCCCTTGGGTCATGAATAATTATTATTAAATTTTAATATCACCTACCCATACGTTTGCGAATCACACCTACAAAAATGAAATACGGAAGGTCACGTCTCACAACCAGTATAATGTAACATTAGTGCTCGCGGCACATAATTCTTAAAATTTATCTCCGTTGCTCGTGACACATTACCCGTATAACTTAATAATTAGGCTTGTGACACACTACCCTTTAAAATGTATCTCCCTATGCTTGCGACACACAACCTGTACAATTTAACATTAGTGCTCTTGACACACTACCCTTATAATTTAATATTTGTGCTCGCAACACACAACCCTTAAAATTTAATATCATTGCTTGCGACTACCTACCACTACAGTTGAATTGTTCGGGTCAAGAATTTGCCTAGTACTATCATATGCAAAATATGTATGATATGTATGAGTACTCCTTTCTATACATTTTAATCAGTTGTGTCACACAATGTACGATGTATTGCAACGGTATGCAATGTATGTAGAATATGTACCTTTTACCCTAATCACTCTCCCTGAAGATTTACCCGTGTCGTACTAGGTGTGAACCCACCCGCGTTGTCATCAAATTAGTGAATGGACTGACACAATGAACAGTAATGATTCTGAAAACAATGCCTAAACTTCCTCCATTCCACCAAGCAATTGCATCAATACAGGATCAATATAGTTGTCATCCTCATTTTCCTCTTCAGCAAGACTACTGGCAACAGTGCCACCATCTTTTGATACAGTACCGGTAGGGTTTTTTTCTGACTTGAATCTTTCCAGCATCATTTTCTTCAAATTTTTACCCGTTTCCGGATCTTCTCTTAATGATTGTACCTTCTTGCACAATCTAGCAAACAGTTGCCTTGCTCTGCTGTTCTGTTCCATTTGATTGTTCCATTTTGTCATTCCGTTTCATCCCTTTGTCCTTCTTATGTCCTTTTGTTGGTTTCTTGTTCCTGAAGAATAGAAAGATCAGAAGCAAATAGAATCTCCAACAAATTGCTGTCATTGTCACTCACTAGTAGTGTTTCTCGTTGTTTTCTTTCATTGCCGATCCGTTGTTTCCGTGCTTTTCGTTTTTTTAAAATACCGTGCCAACCAAGAAGGATGTGTTGCTTTTTGTGTGGTTTTGATTTGGGGTATGTACAGTTTTCCGCGTGTGTACAGTTTTTTGTGTGTGTGAACTTTTCTGTTGTTCCATTCTGTCGTTCTGTCCCATTGTTCCGTTCCATTGTTCCGTTCTGTTTCATTGGTTGTTCTGTTTTAAGTGCCCTCCTTTCCTTTGTTGGTTCGTTTGATTGTTGTTCTGTTTCAATAAAAATAAAAATGAAAGAAAGAAAGATCAGAAACAAATAGTATCTCCAACAAATTGCCGTCATTGTCACTCACTGCTGTTGTTCTGTTGTTCCATTCTGTCAATCCTTTTTTTAAATTCGTTGTTCAATTTTGAGTGTCGTTCTTTCCCTCGTTGGTTTGTTTGATTGTTGTTCCATTTCAATAAAAATAAAAATAAAAGAAAGAAAGATCAGAAACAAATAGAATCTGCAACGAATTGCTGTTATTGTCACTGACTAGTGTCTCTTCTTTGTTGTTCCGTTGTTCGTGACTGTCGGACAACATTCAGTTTTCCCTGCTTCAAAAAAAACTGTGCCAACCAAGAAGCATGTGTTGCGTTTTGTGTGGTGATTCCGTGTGTATACAGTTTTTCATGTGTGTGTGGTTTTGTGTGTGTTGTGTGTGGTATGCACCCTGACTTCTTCCATGTGCCTGGCTTGTACACGGCCTTTATTTTCTATATAAGTAAAGCATGTACAAGTGCACGCCACCCCTCCCGCGCCATAATTTTTTCAAAGAGGAAATTGTGATTACACAAAGGTTATGTATCTAAATTCCCAACCCATTTGTAGAATATAGTAGCCAGTCAGTGGTTCGAAACTCCCTTGGGTCAGTGTGGTACCTATCTACGTACGCTTTTTGCACAGTACCCAACTATGCACCTTTTTGCATGCAATATTAGCTACAACTAGTAGTACTGGTAATATCTGCACCATTCTTTTGTCTGAGAATAATAAAAAAACAGCACCTCCATTTCAATTAAACAACTTATGAATTATTTTCATTTGACACTCATTAAAGTACGTTTTTGGTGATTGGATTATACAAAGTAGTAAATGTTCTTCCTATTATGGACTTGACCTCATATTTTGCCTTGTCATTACCCAATAAGTCATTTTGCGCCCTGGATTTGCACCAATAATATTCTCTTGTGTGCCATTTGGAGAGACAAACCACAACAGTTTCAGCAATATGTGGGGTAATATTGTTACCAATATGCATCATAGGAGTCACGAAAAAATCATTCATGGCCTGGACCGGATACTTTGTAAGTCATTACCCAATAAGTCAGTTTGTGCCCTGGATTTGCAACAAAAATACCCTCTTGTGTGTCATTTGGAGACACAAACCACAAGATTTTCAGCATTATGTGTGGCAATGTTGCTCCCAATATGCATCAGATGAGTCATGAGAAATATATTCATGCACAGCACCAAAAACTTTGAGAGTCATTACCCAATATTTTTCCTCCAAATCCAGTACCCAAATGCACTCATTAGGTGGTGACACACCAAACATCACACATAACTCATTTCTGTTTCTTTCATGATACAACTTATCCATAACAGGAACAATATTCATGGACTAATCACCCAAAATATGTGATTTTCTAATTTTCAATTGCAAAATTAGTGTGTATTCTTCCTCCAAATCCAGTACCCAAATGCACTCATTAGGTGGTGACACACAAACTATGACAGATAAGTCACTTCTGTTTCTTTCATGATTCATCTTATCCATTACAGCAACAATATTCATTGGCTAATTACCTATAATATCTGATTTTCTATTTTTTAATTGCAAATTAGTGCGTATTTTCCCTTGCATTCCAGTACCCAAATGCATTCATTAGGTGGTGACACACAAACTATCACAGATAACTCACTTCTGTTTCTTTCATGATTCATCTTATCCATTACAGGAACAATATTCATTGACTAATCACCCAAAATATCTGATTTTCTAATTTCTAATTGCAAATTAGTGTGTATTTTTCCTCCCATTCCAGTAACCAAAATGCACTGATTAGTTTGTGACACACAAACTATGACAGATAAGTCACTTCTGTTTCTTTCATGATTCATCTTATCCATAACAGGAACAATATTCATGGATTAATCACCCAAGATATCAAATTTTCTAATTTTTAACTGCAAATTAGTGTGTATTTTCCCTCCCATTCCAGTAACCAAATGCACTCATTAGTTTGTGACACACAAACTATGACAGATAACTCACTTCTGTTTCTTTCATGATTCATCTTATCCATAATAGGAACAATATCTATTGACCGATCACCAAAAATATCTCATTTTGTAATTTTTAATTGCAAATTAGTGTCCATTTTTTCTCCAAATCTAGTACCCAAATGCACTCATTAGTTTGTGACACACAAACTATCACACATAACTCACTTCTGTTTCTTTCATGATTCAACTTATCCATTACAGGAACAATATTCATGAACTGCTGATCACCTATAATATCTGATTTTCTATTTTTTAATTGCAAATTAGTGTGTATTCTTCCTCCAAATCCAGTACCCAAATGCACTTATTAGGTGGTGACACACAAACTATCAAAGATAACTCACTTATGTTTCTTTCATGGTTCAACTTATCCATAACAGGAACAATATGCATGGACTAATCACAAAAATTATCTGACTTTCTAATTTTTAATTGCAAATTAGTGTGCATTTTTTCTCCAAATCCAGTACCTAAATGCACTCATAGGGTGGTGACACACCTAACATAACACATAACTCACTTCTGTTTCTTTCATGATTCAACTTATCCATTATAGAAACAATATTCATTGACCTATCACCCAAAATATGTAATTTTCTAATTTTTAATTGCAAATTAGTGTGTATTCTTCCTCCAAATCCAGTACCCAAATGCACTTATTAGGTGGTGGCACACAAACTATGACAGATAACTCACTTCTGTTTCTTTCATGATTCATCTTATCCATAATAGGAACAATATGCATGGACTAATCACAAAAGTTATCTCATTTTGTAATTTTTAATTGCAAATTAATGTCCATTTTTTCTCCAAATCTAGTACCCAAATGCACTCATTAGTTTGTGACACACAAACTATCACACATAACTCACTTCTGTTTCTTTCATGATTCAACTTATCCATTACAGGAACAATATTCATGAACTGATCACCTATAATATTTGATTTTCTATTTTTTAATTGCAAATTAGTGTGTATTCTTCCTCCAAATCCAGTACCCAAATGCACTTATTAGGTGGTGACACACAACCTATCAAAGATAACTCACTTATGTTTCTTTCATGATTCAACTTATCCATAACAGGAACAATATGCATGGACTAATCACAAAAATTATCTGATTTTCTAATTTGTAATTGCAAATTAGTGTGCATTTTTTCTCCAAATCCAGTACCTAAATGCACTCATAGGGTGGTGACACACCTAACATCACACATAACTCACTTCTGTTTCTTTCATGATTCAACTTATCCATTATAGAAACAATATTCATGGACTAATCACCCAAAATATGTAATTTTCTAATTTTTAATTGCAAATTAGTGTGTATTCTTCCTCCAAATCCAGTACCCGAAAGGACTCATTACTTTGTGACACACAAACTATGACAGATAACTCACTTCTGTTTCTTCCATGATTCATCTTATCCATTACAGGAACAATATTGATGAACTCATCACCTATAATATCTGATTTTCTATTTTTTAATTGCAAATTAGTGTGTATTTTTCCTCCAAATCCAGTACCCCAATGCACTTATTAGGTGGTGACACACAAACTATCACAGATAACTCACTTCTGTTTCTTTCATGATTCATCTTATCCATAATAGGAACAATATGCATGGACTAATCACAAAAGTTATCTCATTTTCTAATTTTTAATTGCAAATTAGTGTCCATTTTTTCTCCAAATCTAGTACCCAAATGCACTCATTAGTTTGTGACACACAAACTATCACACATAACTCACTTCTGTTTCTTTCATGATTCAACTTATCCATTACAGGAACAATACTCATGAACTGCTGATCACCTATAATATCTGATTTTCTATTTTTTAATTGCAAATTAGTGTGTATTCTTCCTCCAAATCAGGGACCTAAATGCACTTATTAGGTGGTGGCACACAAACTATCAAAGATAACTCACTTATGTTTCTTTCATGATTCAACTTATCCATAACAGGAACAATATGCATGGACTAATCACAAAAATTATCTGATTTTCTAATTTTTAATTGCAAATTAGTGTGCATTTTTTCTCCAAATCCAGTACCTAAATGCACTCATTAGGTGGTGACGCACAACCTCTGACAGATAACTCACTTCTGTTTCTTTCATGATTCAACTTATCCATTATAGAAACAATATTCATTGACCTATCACCCAAAATATGTAATTTTCTAATTTTTAATTGCAAATTAGTGTGTATTTTTCCTCCAAATCCAGGACCCAAATGCACTTATTAGGTGGTGTCGCACAAACTATGACAGATAAGTCACTTCTGTTTCTTTCATGATTCATCTTATCCATTATAGAAACAAGAATATTCATTGACCTATCACCCAAAATATGTAATTTTCTAATTTTTAATTGCAAATTAGTGTGTATTTTTCCTCCAAATCCAGGACCCAAATGCACTTATTAGGTGGTGTCGCACAAACTATGACAGATAAGTCACTTCTGTTTCTTTCATGATTCATCTTATCCATAACAGGAACAATATTCATGGACTAATCACCAAAAGTATCTGATTTTTTATTTTCTAATTGCAGATTAGAGCCTGAAACGCCGTTCCGGTTAGAGAATTCTGAAATGCCGTTCCATGATTGTTGACATGAATTGTACAAAAAAATGTTTCACCACCCCAACAACAGAAGTCATTACTATCATACCTACATTATTACTACTACTACCATCATACACCCGGACAACACATATCTACGAAAAGAGCATTTTTTGGAACGCCGTTCCAAAAAAAGGAAAGAAGGGATAACGGTGGTGAAATCGTGTAGGAAGGTACATACTGATGTAGATATGTACTCAAATTTGTTACCATAAATTATCTAGTACGAAAACGGTGTAGAAAGCTACTGCTGTAGATATCTACGCAAAGTCGTTACCACAAATTATCTAGAACACAAAATTGTGTAGGAAGGTACTGCTGTAGATTTCTACGCAAATTCGTTACCAGAAATTATCTAGTACAAAAACGGTGCAACTGCTGTAGATATCTACTCAAATTTGTTGCCAGAAATTATCTAGTACGAAAACGATGTAGAAAGCTACTACTCCTGTAGATATCTACTCAAATTTGTTACCAGAAATTATCTGATACAAAAATTGTGTAGGAATCTACTGCTGTAGATATGTACGCAAATTCGTTACCAGAAATTATCTAGTACGAAAATGGTGTAGAAAGCTACTGATGTAGATATCTACTCAAATTTGTTACCAGAAATTATCTAGTACAAAAATTGTGTAGGAATCTACTCCTGTAGATATCTACGCAAATTCAATACCAGAAATTATCTAGTACAAAAATTGTGTAGGAATCTACTGCTGTAGATGTGTACGTAAATTCGTTACCAGAAATTATCTAGTACGAAAACGGTGTAGAAAGCTACTGATGTAGATTTCTACTCAAATTCGTTACCAGAAATTATCTGGTACGAAAACGGTGTAGAAAGCTACTGCTGTAGATATCTACGCAAATTCAATACCAGAAATTATCTAGTACGAAAATTGTGTAGAAATCTACTGTCGTAGAATGCTAGGTAAATTCGTTACCAGAAATTATCTAGTAGGAAAAGCGTGTAGAGAGCTACTGTAGTAGAAATCTACTCAAATTCGTTACCAGAAAATATCTAGTACAAAAATGGTGTAGAAAGCTACGTCACATAAACGATGCTCATGCTTTCGTAATATTCGTGCGATGTTTTAAAATATTCCGAAACATTTTGTTGCGCGCACAATAAATAATTCTCTACCTATTTTTGCACGCAACAATTTCAAGTAGGTCTATTTTCGCCACCGTTTTTTCCAGCCCCTTTTCATGCTTGCTTAAGAATCTTTCTATTCTACAATTTTGTTTCATGCTTACCCCGATAATATTTATTCGCCATTCAATTTTTGTTTTTTCCACACGAAACTCCTCATATTTTGTAATAATATCCTCTATGTACACTGATATTGTTGTAGCGTTGATACAAATTTCTTACCAAATATACAAGCTTCTTGATAACCAGCAATGTATTCTATTACGTTGCTTTCACAATACTCACACTACATTTATCGAATATCAAAATCCAACAACCATATTTTTGTACTCATAAGAAAGTATTTTATCCGCATTTGCAATACTCTCCGACATTTTACAATATTCACGCTACGCTTATCAAATACGGAAATACAACAAACATATTTTGTAACAAATACGAAAGTATTTTATCAGCCTTTTGAAATTATCTTGTTTATTGTATTATATTCGAACAGAAGACCCGGAACAATATTGTGCAAACCATAAAATAATAATGAACTAGCCGTTCTACTATTGCTGTTGATATCATCAATTACTCTTGTTCGTTTTTATTATATTCCATGAAAAATTTGTAGTCCTCATCATCTTCGCCTAGAATCTCAACCAAGGTACGTTTTCGCTTCCGTGTTTTTCCCTCTTTGTTCTCCTCCTTATCTTCTTGTTTACGATTGCCATTTTGCTTTTGGTACATTTTAAGTATTTCCGTCTCTAATTCTTTTGATTGTTGTTCCTTCCTTCGTTCTTCTAATTCACTTACTAGGTATTCGTAAAGATCTTGTCCCTCGTTACTCCAACCCTCCTTATTTCCAGACTTACCGTCAGTGAATTTTTTTCTCAACCTCGTGCCCTTTGTTGTGTTTATCCACGAGTCGTAGTCGTTGTAAAGGAAAAGCAATGCAAAAGCTTCATCGCTTGGGGTGAAAATGTTACTGATTGTCATTCTGACTGATTTTCTTTTGAAGTCTGTCTGTTTTGGTGACACCGCTCCCAGAATTCTTTTCATGAAGTATTTGAATTCTGGTGAATTTTTCCGCCGATAGTCTTCGTGCAATTGGTACCTATTTTCTGAGTTAACGTCTTGTGTGTCTGTGATTAGAACCGTTCCTGGGAAACTATCTGGTATCAGGTTGTTTCTTTTATCGTCTACGTGTCAGTGTTCATACGACCAAAATGTTAGAATGGCTTATGAACGATTGCATGCCGGCAAACATTTTCTTGTTGGTTGCGTACCTTTGTAGTTTTTCCTGGCAAGAGTTTGAGCATTGTGCCTACACGCAGTCACTGCACGGCAATAAATTCCACTCCACTTTTGGTCTTTTATATCGATCGTATTTGGTATTTCATTGTTATTTGCTTGTTTTACAATTTTGAATATCGTCGCCTTCACGAATGTAATCTCTGGCGGGAATTTAAATTTCCTGAATGCTTTTTCTTTGACGTGTTTGACAATGTTGTTTTCCAAGTTATCGTTATCGGATTCTTTTGTTGTCTGTAGAATATTTCTGTTTCTACTGTTGGTTGTTCTATATGTTTGGCTATCGTTTGTGTTTGTTCGGTCACTTCCCGATACACTGCTGTTTGGGCTGTTTGTGTTATTGGTAACAATGGTTCTACCTGTCACCGGACTGCAACTCGTACTCAGTTCTACCATTATTTTTTTGTTAACTCGTGCACCTCAACTTACCGTTTTTTCCTTTGATTGATTTGGCGCGCTATTTTTATGATAATAATGTTGTTTGTAGGAATCGTTTGGCATGTTTTTTTCATTCCTACTGTACACACTGTAATCTCTTGATTTACTGTCTCCAAGGAATTGTTGCATTTCAACTAATTGTACTATCTGTGAGTGTTGTTCTTGTACTGTCGCCTGCCTATCTTATTTTCGAGCGTGCCGTGATATTCTGGAATGTGGAGTCCTCAAAATTTTGGCGCGGACCCGAACATTTTTATCTTCCCTACCCTACCGTACTTACCCTACGGTACCGTATCATTCTGTATTTATTTATTTACTTATTGTTTTTCAATTTTCTGCAACGGCGTTGCAGTAAATTCTATATTTTGGGTGGTTGACACTCCCCCCTGAATCAATTATGGATTGGATCACAATTTGTAGGTTCAACGGAGGGAATTTTGTTGTTGTTGTTTTGTTGCTTTCTGATGAGTATTTTTTTTTTAATGTATCGACTTTTTAAGGTGATATTTTACATAATTTCCGTTCTAATTTTTGCACTTAATTTGTACCGGTGATACCTTTGATATTGTCCTGGTTTTTTTGTTGGAATGGAATCCTTACAGAGTTGCAGAGTTAGTGTTTCACGCGTCCCCATGCTCCACAAGGAACGGGATAGTTGTTATATTCCTCTAAATCTTCCGGCGAATTCCAACGTTTTTCGTAAAGACTTAGCCATTTCTCAATTTTCCACTCGTTTTCGTCTTGTTCGCTCTTTCCCCCCCTGTTTGTCACTTCTTTTACCTTCCGTTTTTTCTTTTTTGACTGTTTTCTTGCTTTGTTCATGAACGAATCCCACTTATGTTTGGTACATTTTTTTTCCGTGTTTTTGTTATTTATGTTCTCTTCTTTAATTGGCGGCAATATTTCTTGTGTTGAGTACCACTCGTTATCGTCTTTTGATCTGCAATACCATTCCAATCTGTCAGTTTCGATGATTGCCTCATTCGTCATTTTGCGCCAGTTGTTGAACCAAATGTACGTCATACAAGGACGGTTCCCAGGGTGGTAATGTATACATTCTTTTATGTGTTCTCTTGCCTCCGGTGTCAGATTACTCCATTTTTTTGCCGGGAAAGTACGACCGTCTTGTATCATTCTCTCTTGTTCTATTGATTTTACTTCCGGTCCAATACCCACGTTGTCGTAGCACTTAATGTCTTCCGATGTTTTCAATGCGGGATAACCACATGTAATGTATGCAAGAATGACTCCCATTGCCCATACATGGTCCATCCCGTCAGTGTTCCCTTCTTTGTAGTCGGGAAATACTTCCTCGGTTATGTACTTGAAGCATTGTTCCCAAATGTTCAAAGCTTCGTCCTCCTCGAAATGTCCTTTTTTGCTGTTGAGTCTTTGTCGCACTTCTTCTATCTTCTGGCATCCACTAAGGATTGTGTTAACCAAGTGTCCGTTTTTGGCACACAAGGCATCAAATCCTGTTTCGAAATGATATAGAAACGGGTTTCCGTCGTTGTTTACATCATCGTGGTTTAGCTCGTGCATCTGTTTGTTGTAATCCTTGGAGAAGACAGTACCCCGGGTTGGCACAACTGTTGTTCTGTGTGTCGGTTTCGGTGTTTTGCTTTTCATTTTCCTGTTATTTCCCATTTGTAATGCAGTCATGCACCTATTTGTACCACAGTACACCTAACGTTCGTACTCCCACGCCGCATCATAAAGTTGGTATTTGTTGTTTTCTCCAGGCGTTGTAACTTGCAGTTTTTGGTTGTGGCTGCTTTTTCCCGTTCACGCATAATTCTTACTATTTTTACGTACCCGTATCAACACTACGACGGTGCACGCAAATAGTCTGATTCAAAAACAGACAAGCTTCTTTAAGTAATGTAACTTTCCTCATCTGCATGCGATTGGTTCTTGATATATCGTTGAGATGAACGTGTCCGGTGGATCGATACCTCCATAGAGATGTGTACAAGATGTATTCTTCGTACTTCCTTGGTACTATTTTTTTAATATGGTATTGGTACGACGCACATAAATTGTCTGACTCATAAACAGACTAGCGTTAAGTAGTGTAACTTTTCCCCTTTGGATAAGATTGGTTCTTGATATACCGGTAGAGGTGAACGTGTCCATTGGATCGATTCCCCCGTAGACATATGTCCGAAGTGTGTCCTACGTATTACTTTTGTATAAATTTTTTATTATTGTAGATATTGGGACGGTGCACACCAATTATGTGGTTCAAAAACTGACTAGCTTTATGTAGTGTAACTTTTCCCGATCACGTATAATTGGTTGTTGATATAGTGGTGAACGTGTCCAGTGGATCGATTCCTCCGTTGAGATCTGGTGTACCAAGGGTAGTCTCCGTAAATTTTGGTTATTAGTTTTTTGATTTTTGTATGAACAAGTAACCAAATTAGTGTTTCTCATTTACTTTTTGAGTGTCAAAGTGTGTTATTTTCTGAAATGTTTGGATGAATATTGCCCATACTATGGATTGGGGAGACTATGAAACCATATTGAGAAGTCACAGCCTTATATTTTAGTCATTATGAATTTTCTAATAATGTTTGTCCCTGGACATGCATGTACCAAAATACTGAGTCCTAGTACTTAGTTTTAGAGTGGAAATGTGTTGCATTGACTGCAATTTCAGGATGAATAGTGTTCATACTATGGATGGGGTACACTGTGCTGAAACAAACTGGACAAGAAGCAGGCTGATACTTTAGTCAGTATGAATTTTCGAATAATGTTTGTCCCTGGACATGCATGTACCAAAATACTGAGTCCTAGTCAGTTTTGAGTGTAAATGTGTAGCATTGACTGTAATTTCAGGATTAATATTGCTCATACTATGGATGGGGTAGACTATGAAACAAACTGGACAAGAAACAGGCTGATACTTTAGTCAGTATGAATTTTAGAATAATTTTTGTCCCTGGACATGCATGTACCAAAATATTGAGTCCTAGTCAGTTTTAGAGTGCAAATGAGTGGCATTGACTGCAATTTCAGGATGAATATTGCTCATACTATGGATGGGGTAGACTATGTATTGAAACAAACTGGACAAGAAACAGGTTGATACTTTAGTCAGTGTGAATTTTAGAATAATGTTGTCCCTGGACATGCATGTACCAAAATACTGAGTCCTAGTCAGTTTTGAGTGCAAATGTGTGGCATTGACTGCAATTTCAGGATGAATATTGCTCATACTATGGATTGGGGAGACTATGAAACAAACCGGACAAGAAACAGGCTGATACTTTAGTCAGTATGAATTTTAGAATAATGTTTGGCCCTGGACATGCATGTACCAAAATACTGAGTCCTAGTCAGTTTTGAGTGCAAATGTGTGTCATTGACTGCAATTTCAGGATGAATATTGCTCATACTATGGATGGGGTAGACTATGAAACAAACCGGACAAGAAACAGCCTGATACTTTAGTCAGTATGAATTTTAGAATAATTTTTGTCCCTGGACATGCATGTACCAAAATACTGAGTCCTAGTCAGTTTTGAGTGCAAATGTGTGGCATTGACTGCAATTTCAGGATGAATATTGCTCGTACTATGGATTGGGGAGACTATGAAACAAACCGGACAAGAAACAGGCTGATACTTTAGTCAGTATGAATTTTAGAATAATGTTTGGCCCTGGACATGCATGTACCAAAATACTGAGTCCTAGTCAGTTTTGAGTGCAAATGTGTGTCATTGACTGCAATTTCAGGATGAATATTGCTCATACTATGGATTGGGGAGACTATGAAACAAACTGGAAAAGAAACAGGTTGATACTCTAGTCAGTGTGAATTTTAGAATAATGTTTGTCCCTGGACATGCATGTACCAAAATATTGAGTCCTAGTCAGTTTTAGAGTGCAAATGAGTGGCATTGACTGCAATTTCAGGATGAATATTGCTCATACTATGGATGGGGTAGACTATGAAACAAACTGGACAAGAAACTGGCTGATACTTTAGTCAGTATGAGATTTAGAACAATCTTAGTCCCCTCTGGCATTGCTGCATGTACCCAAATAGTGATTCCTAGGCAGTTTTCGAGTGCAAATGTGTGGCATTGGCTACATGAAACAGAATTGACCAGAAATCTTCTACTTATACTTGAGTCAGTTTTAAAATTTATTAGTCCTAGTAATATTAGTTAGTATGTTTATGATTGTGCGAATTAGGCTGCAATTTCATGATCAATATTTCGTAAAGAACTATGAAGGATAATGGATAAGTTACAAACGGATGCTTGCATTTGGTGTAACATAGTATCCCTCACTCATCCAATCTTGGATGATTTGGTGGAACTGGTGCTGTACTCTGACACGGTTGGGGTTGTGTCAGAAGATGAATCGGATACCTCCTCACTTCGATCCGTCGGGTCACTAATCCCAACATCCTTGCTGAAACATTTTACTAAATCCGATACTCTTTTAATGCGTCGAGGATTGGTTTCTTTCATGCCGGAAATCTGAAAGTATGGGCAAAATTGTCGTTTCTCCCCCACCTTACGTTTGTGGAAAGTACATATATAACCCGCCACTCGATCATATTGGTCGTAGTCTCCGAAAACGTACCTATAAACTTCTCCAATTTCAACTGGTCCGTTTTTTTCTGGAGTATAACGAACTTGTTCGTTTACTTCGTAAATAGGAAACAATATCTCTGGATCCTGATCTTTCAACAGCACAGAACATTGGAATTCACGTTTGGTTTCCTTCTCGTTGATCATGATAGGATAAACTGGCAGTGTTACAGTGGCGTTAAGATGATTTTTCGCAACATCTATAATCATTTCTTCGCTTACATTTGAACCCTTTTTTTCACAGCTTTTAGTCGTTGTGTCAGTCAAACCAGTATCCTTGGAATTACCCTTACTTGTGTCAATTCCCGATTCTTTAGATTCGTTTGGCTTATTTTTCGAACCGTTACTGGTTACTTTCGATCCACTGATGTTCTTTCTCCCATCGTTGATATTGTTCGTCTTGCCAACATTGCCACCGTCAACGTTATCATCCCAGGGTGGGATGAATCCACGCTTGGAATCATTTGTCGTATTGAGATTGAAAGTAACCCATCCTACCCGGTATGTGTTATTTGATTTGTTGAACTCATTTATTTGAACCTTGGATCTTTTGAAGCAATCCCAAGTTAGAAAGTCCGATGGTTCGTAAAAAACAAAGTCACGACCCTGGAGGTGTTCGAATGCCAGATTCAATTCTCCCGTTCCCTTTCCATAATTGTTGACAACCTTATCGTCCAAAAATTGAACTACAAGGTTAGCCGATGATAGATCATCCGACTTTTCCAACAAATATATTGCTAGTTTTTCTGTCAACGGGGTAAATATGGTACCCATTTCTGGAAGGTAGCTATACTGAATGAATTCTTCCACCCAAGTATGACGTTGGAGAACTTCTGGATCAATTACGAATATCTCACGGAACACGTATGGAATGTGTTCCATAAAAACTCGTTGGTGCACCTCTTGTTGTGAGTTAACATCGTATTGAAGGAATCTTGTAACACAAGTTTGATTCTTATGTTGTTCTTCCAATCCGGACAGTTCCAAAATACCTGTTACAAGTTCTTCTGGTTTATCGTCAAAATTGACATGGGCAAATTTTGTCTTACTCAGAACACATGCCGTCGGGAAAATGTACAATCGATCATTCCTTTGAAAATACGGAACACTTCCCTCCGTCGATTCGGTGACCATAGCTCGTTTTAGAAAATTTCTCTCGGTCAATACCAAATCTTCAATGGTTTCCACCACATGATCGTAACTGACAAATGATTGGTTATTGGTTTTGAAGACTTTTGGTATCATTTTCTCACAAACATTGTCAATTGAACAATCAAAGGACGAACCAACGCCGTCGACTCGAATCATTGATGCACATAGTACTTGAGAAATGAACAAATTACATGCTGTTTCCAACGAAACGACCATGTTTACCCCAATCTTGTTCCCGTTTTGGACAAATTTTGTTATAAGCCATTGACGCACCAAATATAGGATTCCTTTCGGCACCTTGAAATATGCCAGATCTATTTTTCCGGTTCCATGTTTGCATGGCGACAGGGTGACAAGGTCCTCATCGATATCGAAATGTATGTTGTAATATTTTGTGACCGTGTGCTTGTAGTTGATGACGTAGTGGAAAACCAATTGAGTATTGAGTGGTAATAACACTTTTCCCGTTTCCGGAATTTTCGTGTCCCCTTTTCGATGAAATCCTACTGGAACCCACTTCTCCCCAGAAAGTACCGTTGTGCCCAAGACGAATGAATTGTTAATTAATTCGGGTAAGTAATACTGATAAAAACCTTCGTGTGTCAAAACTTTGATGTCGACGTGTCTCATGTCGATGATGGTACAAATGGTTTTCGCCTTCCCTTGAAAGCGTAACCAATGTTCACGAATGAGCTCCTGAAAAGCAGTTTCTCGTTCCGTTATCTTCATCAACTTATTGTTTGACACAATAAGTTCTTTAAACTCGATGTTTTCTGTTCGTAAGGATTTTAAGCATTCAATACGCTGCTTCTTGAAATGTTTGTCTAAGTCCACCTGATTGCAGCTATGAGTCATTGAAACACGTAGAGAGGTCTTTGCCATAAGGCAGTCCAAGAAGTTCCTCATTGATCTGACGTATCCTTTCAACTGACTGGGAGAACAATTGTCGCCTTTGGTATGGAAACACAAATCCTCAGACGAAATATCCGACCCAGGTGGATACTTCACATTCTTCATGTACCAAACCAATATCTCACGGTACATTATCATGTACTTCTTCATTGTAACGTAGTTGACGACGTTGCGCCCATAAATAGAATCCACGCCTGATGTGTCATTAACATTCTTCAACAGTGACTCGAACCTATCCCACTTTTTCGCCATGTCGTAGTCATTGAATCGATCGGTGAATTGCTTCCTGCTCAAAAATTTCAACACTCCAGTCATACCGTTGTCAATTTCAAACAAAAATAAATCCACCATGACGTTTATTTGATGGGGAATAGGCCCTAAGTCACTTAAGGTTGTATCGGGTTTTTTCTTCTTTCCCTTCCCCTTCTTCTTTTCCGCAGAGTTAGTAGTAGACATTGACTTCCTGAAATCTGGTGTTGGTTCGGATTCAATAATTTTTGATACAAGGTAAACCCTCGTCAACAATGCAGTGAAACATGTTGTAACCTCAAGACTGAGGTTCCTCACAAACTCCTCTGTTCCATATGACTCACCCTTCAAAGCCTTTGTAAGGTTATTAATTACTGCCTGTCGATGATCTCTTTGATCGGTATCATGTTTGTCAAGACTATTGGTTGGTGGGTCTTTCAATCTACCCTTCTTACAACTTGTCGTTTTCTCATTTGAATTTGGGTTGGCACCGCGCTTGCGAGCACTATTAGTCGTAGGTGTCATTGGCAATGTAAAATGTTATCAGTATTTGAGACAATCTTTTTATTGTTTGAAAACATTGAGAATCACTGTTGTGTGAATCTAGTTTACCCGAGTTACGAGCAAACATTGAATGAAAGAAGGATAGTAGTACAACTTGAAACTTCTTTCACCAGATATCACCACTCACGTAGCGACGCGACGGTGGTAATCATGTCTCAAAAACCATTTCTCAAAAAATCGATTATGTAGAAGGTACCCGTAAACGTGTCCTTGTTCTCGTAAAGACGTTCTACCACTAACCTGAGAAATAGTTAAACAATATCGTCACAATAATTGGACAAATAAAACCTGCAACGACGAATGCAAGGGCGGGGATTTGTCTGTGAATCCGTTGGGATCAAAAAACCATTGTTTGTAACTGGAACCGCCGTTCCCGAAAAACGGAAAAAAGGGTTTTTTGGGTGGAATGAAAGGTGAGAAGAAGAAAAGATAAAAAGGAACATTTTCAAATTTGGAAAATGGCCCCATCGCTGAATTGTTCCATTGTGTGTACAAAAGTACAGTCGTATGAACACCTAGTAGCGCTAAATAGGGAAAAGGGCATTGGTTGGTGTAACTCCGTTGCCAAAAAACAAATGATCCGATCGCTGAATTGGTGCAATTTGTGTAGAAACGTACAGTCGGATGAAACTTTTCACGCTAAATACTAAAAAGGGCTTTTGTTGCAACGCCGTTGTCAAAAAAAAAAATGGTCCGATCGATGATTTGGTGCATTTTGTGGGGTACAAAGGTACTTTGGTATGACCAGTACTATCGTATGAACCATGACGCTAACTACGTATGAACCATATCACGCTAAATACCAAAAAGACCATTTGTTGCAACGCCGTTGCAAAAAAAAAAAAGAACATAATACTTAACGGACCAATATCATTCTTACGTTCGAAGTTGTTTACTTAGCAGAAAATGTATGGAACTGGTGGTGTCATTCTTATCACGCTAAATACCAAAAAGACAATTTGTTGCAACGCCGTTGCAAAAAAAAAAAGAACATAATACTTAACGAACCAATATCATTCTTACGTTCGAAGTTTGTTGTACTGTTGTATGAACCATATCACGCTAAATACCAAAAAGACCATTTGTTGCAACGCCGTTGCAAAAAAAAAAAGAACATAATACTTAACGGACCAATATCATTCTTACGTTCGAAGTTGTTTACTTAGCAGAAAATGTATGGAACTGGTGGTGTCATTCTTATCACGCTAAATACCAAAAAGACAATTTGTTGCAACGCCGTTGCAAAAAAAAAAAAGAACATAATACTTAACGAACCAATATCATTCTTACGTTCGAAGTTTGTTGTACTGTTGTATGATCCATATCACGCTAAATA
Source organism: Pseudo-nitzschia multiseries (assembly GCA_037355745.1). Lineage (NCBI taxonomy): Eukaryota > Bacillariophyta > Bacillariophyceae > Bacillariales > Bacillariaceae > Pseudo-nitzschia > Pseudo-nitzschia multiseries. The sequence continues at coordinate 3,254,488 of CM074784.1, read as the reverse complement.
CCAAAAAGACCATTTGTTGCAACGCCGTTGCAAAAAAAAAAAAAAAAACATAATACTTAACGGACCAATATCATTCTTACGTTCGAATTTGTTTACTTAGCAGAAAATGTATGGAACTGGTGGTGTCATTCTTACGTTCGAATGTTGATACTTGATCTATCGGACACGAACAGTACTTTGTACGGAGTAGTTAGCTTACAATGAAAGTATGTTGCTCACTAACTTCGGTCACTTTTTTTCACTTTCCGACAAACATCAATTTCCAACTTATCTGAGTAGAGTGTTGTTTCTTTCGAACAACACTCCGTCCGAGAACGTGGGATCCGACCCTCTTCGTCACATGCCTTAGGGCGACGATGTCACGAGCACAACGATCCGTTCTCAGATATTTCAGTCCGATATAACAGACTTGTACTGCAAAAGAAGTAGAAAGCATTCGATTAGGGATTAGTTGCTGGAAAGATATTCTTGTTTGGACGGCCGCCTTACATAAACATCTTGAAAGCACAAAATCTGCATCAATTGCCTATATATCAACAGGAACAAGTCCCTGTTTTTCGTGACATAGGAATTACTACAAGTCTGCAAATCAACGGCAGCAGAAAGAACAACGACAACGAATAACAACGTATCGGTGACATCAACGGTAAAACGAATCAGAACAAGCAACGGTACGAATGAGATAGACAACAATGATAATACTTCCTCGACCGGCATTACTGATAATGTATTTCCTCACTTATGTTTTTCTTCCTTATTTCATAGGACCGGAACGGAATAACAGATTGGAAACAACAGATTAGAAATTGGCAATCGCAACGGTAAGAATGAGAGAGGAGAAAGACAATGATCTTACTTCTTCTGGCATTCCTGATAATGTATTTTCTTCCTTCTCTTTTTCTTCTCATTTTCATAGGACCGTAAGGGATTGGAAACAACGAATCGGTAGAACCAATCTTTCCTGGTGTGGCAAATTTTTCCTATAGGTGCAAAGGATACAACAAATCGAACGCGACACTGAATCGAAGTCAACACAGAATCGAAGGTAACAACAACGGCAACAACACAGCAACACCACCAATCAACAACAACAACGAAAGGAAGCAAACGGTGTACGTTGGTAGCATGTAGATTATATTATTCTGTTGTTATTATTTACTGTACTACATCAATAGATACTAACCCATTTTGTTCAATTATCATACCAAATATTCCAATAAAGTCGTTGACAACGTCAACAACTCGTTGAACCGCAGATAGCAACAGCGGCAATTGGCAGCAGCGAGAGCAACAGCGGCAATCGGCAGCGACAGCCACAGCGCCAAGCAGCAGCGAGAGCAACAGCGGCAGCCACAGCGGCAGCGACAGCCACAGCGGCAGCGCCAAGCAGCAGCGAGAGCAACAGCGGCAATCGGCAGCGACAGCCACAGCGGCAGCGCCAAGCAGCAGCGAGAGCAACAGCGGCAATCGGCAGCGACAGACACAGCGGCAGCGACAGCCACAGCGGCAGCGCCAAGCAGCAGCGAGAGCAACAGCGGCAATCGGCAGCGACAGCCACAGCGGCAGCGCCAAGCAGCAGCGAGAGCAACAAAGCGGCAATCGGCAGCCACAGTGGCAGCGGCAGCGCCAAGCAGCAGCGACAACAACAGCGGCAATCGGCAGCGACAAAAAGCGGCAAGCGGAAAGCGGCAAGTGGAAAGCGGCAAGCGAAAAGTGTAAAGCAAAAAGCGGCAAGCGGAAAGCGGCAAGTGGAAAGCGGCAAGCGAAAAGTGTCAAGCAAAAAGCGGCAAGCGAAAAGTGTCAAGGAACAAGCGCACGGGCGAAACAACTAACGGCAACGAATCATTGGCTTCAAATTGCTACACGTACTCCAACCATGACAAGAAATCAGTTCTCGGACCGGGCTATGAAGCAAATAAGAGATAGGAAACATGAGAAAAGAAGAAAGCAGAGAATGTCATCGAACTTTCTTAGGATTGCAGCACCGGTGTCAACGAGCCATAAAACTTATACAAAGTTGTCCGACATAAAACCAATGAAGAAGGAAAGGACAAATAGGCGTAGTACTTGCAATGATTGTGTCAGTACAATAGCGTTGAAAAACAAAGACAGAACAAATGTGGTCAAAGGAAAATACATGGAGACAAACTGGGGTGGCAAAATAAGAGGAAAGAAAAAGTATCAACCGGAACAGGCTTTGTTGATAGATAAATTCGATAGATTGGATAGTAGAAACGACGAGCATATTGTTGCGTTTGACGAGAATAATCCGTCGTTGCGCATTTTCGCAAAAGTTTCCAGAAAATTTGCCAAGCGACACCTTGCTACGAAGAATAATATCAAACTGTTAAGAAAGTTTGCTCCGGAAATTGTTGGATCCAAACCGACAGTTGCCAGAGGTCAGAAGCGCGGCAGTATCAACGATGATTATGCTATCATTGGAGTTAGACCAGAAAGATTGTCTTCCAACAATGGTGAGTACGTGTTCAAAAGTCATGTGAAACCAAACATGAAACTGGAGCTGGAACACACGACAGTGAGAATTGTGAAGCATATGCATCATAGTTTAACACACATCGAACCATTTGTTGAGGATGAAATGGATGTGTTGTCTCAGATTCTGACTCGTACGCAGCTCAATGCCATTGGGAAACAGGCGTTAGCTTTTTCGATTGGTCGAAATTACCATTCTCGATGCCATGTTGATGATGACATGTATTATACTCGTTTAACAGTCATAGCTCCGTCGGGAGTGCATGCTGACGAAGTGATTTATTATTTTGTCTTCCCAACGTACCGCATCAAAGTGCCGTTGCGTTCTGGGGATACTCTGCTCTTTAATCCGTTAGTGTTTCATAGCTGTTCGAATCCCAAATACGAAGGGTGTTATATTATGAGCGCCTATGTATCGCGCAAAACTATACTAAGAAGTAATCCATTATAATAATAACTTGATACTCATGACAAAAAATTTATGACTGTACCGTACTAGTACTATACCGTCGAAAATACAGGAAAAGGGCATTTTGTGCAACGCCGTTGCAGAATATAGAAAAACGCTAAATAAACATGAGAAGGGGGGTATGATTGTACCATACTAGTATACAATCCAAAAACCGGTAAAGGGCATTTTGTGCAACGCCGTTGCAGAATATAGAAAAACGCTAAATAAACATGAGAAGGGGGGTATGATTGTACCATACTAGTATACAATCCAAAAAACGGGAAAAGGGCATTTTGTGCAACGCCGTTGCAGAATATAGAAAAACGCTAAATAAACATGAGAAGGGGGGTATGATTGTACCATACTAGTATACAATCCAAAACACGGGAAAAGATAATAAACTTGTTCATTGAAGTCATGTGCTGTTTTCACCATCTCGTACTATTGATTGTAAATCCTTCTTTTCCAGTGAAGCCATTGTCTCGCGGAAATTAAACAACCATTGTTCACGATTACCCAGCACAAAATATTGGTCAGGACTACCATGGTTTCTAACAACGGCAGCTTCGGACTCAATGGCGTTGCAGTCGAACAAATACAATTTGTTCCGAAGCTCACCTAGCTTTACCAACGCATGATGGTGTTTTTTTCCTTTGTCCCTCTTGCTCGGTATGGGGTCTGCAGAAACAAAGCAACGAGCAACGGCATAATAACCATCGTGCACTAATTCGAAACCACTAACGGAGCTACCCACGGGGAAAGGACCTTCGAGGTAAAGCAGGCACAGAATCTGACATGGATAAACTTTCAGTCCACGTCCATCAAGGAGGTCGAGTTGAAAATTAGCCCAATCGTACCATACATTGGACAATTGTCCAGAATCAGACTTAAACGATGGGTGGGCACGAAACAATAATTTCATCTCGCGAGATTGGTCATACCTCTTGTGCTCCGTGGTTCCAAAAACCTTGCTGCTGCCCACAGCCGGTAGGACCACGTCACAACAAAATTTGAGAACATCAGATGGAAACCAGGGTAAACTTGAGTTTTTTTTTTCATCCCACTTCATGTAAGGGAGACCATTCATCACACCAATCCAAAACGAAGACCCACCTGACCAACCACCCTCCTTAGGATGATTTGGTCCGGTTACGGGTCTATGTTCGAACAAATCAAATTCACGGTCAAGTCGATCAATAGTTCGATACTCCATCACTCGGTTGCAAGTTTGCTTGATAAGTGTGGACTTGTTTCGTTGAGTTCTCTTAGCAGGAGCCTTCACTTCAGTTTTATGATTGCTCTCACTCGCGGCAGAGTCCCACCCAGTTGGAGGACCAAATAATCTCATGTACTGTGATAAATGAAAATACATGTGATTCTTCACAAGATTGTTACCCTCTCCCTTACTTCGTTGAAGATTGTTATTTATACAGTTAATGAAAAGAACAACCATTTTGTCCACATTCAAAACACCTTTCTTGTCTTGTTTGAAAACCTCGTCGAACGTTCCAGCATACTTTAGGAACTCTTCCATACCCAACAACAACTCAATGGCGTAAATACGTCGGTCAATTTCCTCTTCACACTTTCTGCTCTTGTTCTCGAGATTGGAAGGAGTCTTTCGAGACAACAACAATTGACGACCTCCAGCAGACAGAAGTGACAGCATCTGAATATAAAGCATTCCAATGTACTGGTTACCCTCCTTCTTCGCTGTATGTATTGATTCTGAAAAATTGGTTCGTGGGAAGTCACGATCGGATTGCCTCTGGACAGCACCACCGTAGTAACTGGCTAACCTTTCCATCTCACCAAGAAGCCGCTGGTTATTGCCTAAAAAGTCCTCGCGGAACGTCTCTGCTGCACGCTTTGCGCAACCAAGTTGGTGCATATGCAGTCTCTCTCCGGGAGACGCTAGATGAATATTATGTGGGTTTTCCCCAAAATCAAGATCATAAAAAGCATTGCCGTTATGTACACCATGGTGAGAAATGTTTTTGAAATACTGTTCAACATTCACTCCTTCGCCAACCATTGGAGCAGTAAAATCAGATATATTCCAGAGCCGAATGGATTGGTACTCATCCCCATTTTGGTGCTTAGACACTTGCATGTTACCACTTTTAAGTGAAACAGGAACCTTCAAAACATTCACACGAGCGTTAATACCAAGTGCTCTGGGACAATTGCAATGCCTACAGATCATCTTTGAATTCGACGTTTGATAATGACCACAAAGTTGGTCGTGCTGGGGAGTATCACCTATGAAATAAGCAACCGCAAATTTCATTCGAACCGACCATTTCTTCTTGTTCCACGGCAAATTAGACCATTCAATACCATCCGTTAGGTTGCAGGCATCTTTCAAAGATGAAAGAGCCAAACGAAGGCCAGAGTGAAGATTGTTCACATTGTCAATTGATTCGGCACCTTTATCACCGGGACATGTTGGGTGATAGTATATAGCCTCCCACGCATCCGGCCGGGAGTTTCGAGTTAGGGTGTTGAATATGCCAAGAGTCATGTTCAGTGGGGTAAGAGTGGTTTGACAACTATTGTCAATTGCAATTCCATCCATGTAGAGAATAATAGGAACCAGAATTTCATTCGATCCAGATTTGCATCTCTTCTCCCAAGTGTTGATCCACCATTCACCGTGATGCAGTTCGTCAATATCAATATTCCCTTGAAGTTCTGGATAACGGACTGGTAAGGTGGGGTCTTCAGCATGGGGGAATGACAGATTATCTTCCTTCACCAAAGTCACATTTGTTAATAGGGAATGAAGTGCTTTTTGGAACGACCGGACGTAGATTTGTTTGCGACTGGAAACATCAGCATTCTGTGATTTCTTAGAACACCAGTCAATAAGATGAGGTTCAAACCCATCGCCTTTTATTTCAGGCACAGTTGCAGAAATCTCCTTCATGACACTTGCCCTGGTCTTTATGAGATTGCCTTTAGTCCATGAAAATAAATTAAGCCGCTCGGATTCAATAGCCCATTCATACAATTCCTTCTCGGCAACTAATGGTATGCTATGATTCCGCATGATTTTCATTAACTTGATCTTGACCTTCAATTCGTCAGATATGTTCCTCCCTACATTGGGTGTCGTAATTAATAGCGTGTTTGAAGCACGATGGGAATCGTCAACATCAATGTTGATGCCTTCTTCATCATTGACAATCGAAGAGTGGGGGGCCTCTATGCTCTCACTACCTTCTTCCTCATCGTCATCGTTAGGAAAGAAAAAATTGTCATCGGAGACAGATTCATTGTCATCCTCTATGTTGGTTAATTCCTGACCGATCAAGGCACGCCCAATCGGTTCGACAGAAGGGTCATACATAACTTGATTGTCGAGAACCTCTGGTAATGCGAAATCACTACTCTGCGGACCGTTACAGGTGTTCGTTAGACCTAATTGTTGACTAACATCCTCAAGCTTCTTCTTCGATTTTCTAATAAATAACGAAGATGCAAAATCATCTACCCCCAAACACCGGTTGTAATAAGAATAACATGTACCCGGATTATGTGCAATATGGGACAGAAGACCGGGAGAAACAATTACTCCTGTTTTCTTTCTTAGTCGCGCTGTAAACAAGGGGGGCCTCTTCTTCTTGATAACCTTTTTCTTTCCCCTACCTATAGTGATCAAAGGAGAGTCCCGGTAGCAACGTACACAATATACCTGATATTTGGGAGTGCGGACCATTGTTACTACTGAAGTCGTACACTAGCCGGTAATAACAATAAAAATGGGGAAACGATTGAGATTGAAAAATTGCGACCATGCACTGTTTGTTTCAGGCATAAAATTCAGTAACATGCCACTAATTCGGAAACAGATGCCAGTGGGGTAGGAAAATGAAATGTGCATAAAAATATTATGAGTTCGACATTAATTTTAATAAATAGGGTGAAATTACAAAGGGGGACCAGTGGAGTTCGACCCAAATATGCGCGTGATTCTGAAATAACCCTGAATCTCGTTTGTGTGACGTAGAATCGTAGAAAGATACGCAAATTCAATACCAGAAATTATCTGGTACAAACATTGTGTACAAAGCTACTGCTGTAGGATGCTACACAAATGCGTTGCCAGAAATTATCTAGTACGAAAATAGTGTAGAAAGCTACTGCTGTAGAATGCTACACAAATACGTTACCAGAAATTATCTAGTACGAAAATTGTGTAGAAAGCTACTGTCGTAGGATGCTACACAAATTCGTTACCAGAAATTATCTTGTACGAAAATTGTGTAGAAAGCTACTGTAGTAGACTACCATCACCGGTACAGTACATGAAAAATCTAACTATCACCGGTACATGAAAGATCTCACTGTATCACAAGTTGAGAACGTTGACTAAAAAAATCAGGGCACTATTCTTTATTGTTCTATATTCAAAACGCGCACTATGCGCGATTTATTTACTTAACATTCTTATTTTAATTAAGAAAATCAAATCATTCTTCATTGTTCTATATTTATTGCATTAGATCTCACAGGTTAAGTAACGATTTTTTTTTCGAACACACACAGCGAAAAGTAAAAAATCTCTCTCTCTCTCTCTCTCACACACACACACACACACACAGCGAAAAGTGATTTTACAGTGTGATTTTGCAGTAATTTTACAGTGTGGTTTTATAGTGTGGTTTTACAGTGTGATAACCGGCAAAAAGCACTCTTTCCCTTCATAATCTTACCGAACTTATCTTGAGCAGAGTTGCTTTACCGTACTTGTGCGATAAAGCACTCCGTCTGAGAACGCGGGATCCCACTGAACTGATCAGCAATGATCACTAGTAGGCAGGGAATTCAGGCTCGAGATATTTTAATCCAAAAAAACTGCCTTTGCTGGAAAAAGAATTGGATGGCATTGGACGGTAGAGGAATTGCTGGATAGATATTGTTTGGACTGCAGCCTTACATATACGTCTTGAAATCAATGAATCTGCATCCATTGCGTATATATATCAACAGGATAAAGATCCAGTTTTTCGTGAGAAAGGAGTAAGATTGAACAACGTATCGGCAACAACAATTCGACCGACGAATTTTCCCTGTAGTTGGAGAGAACGGATCGGAACAAAATATCGGAACAACGGACCGAGGTACGGCAAACAACTATTGTAAGAACAAGCAATGGTACGAATGGGAGAGATAGGCAATGATTATTATGCCACCTGCATTGCTGATAATGTATTTCCTCCTTCGTTTTCTATTTTTCTATTTTCATCGGACCGTATTGGAAACAACGGATCGGAAGGCAACACTGGGTCGAAGGCAGCAAAAAGAACAACGTAAGATAGATGGACAATGATGCCTACATCCTGCATTGCTGATGATGTCTTCCTTACTTGTGTTTCCCTCCTTCTTATTTTCATAGGTACGGATCAGTAGAACGATCAATCGGAGAAAACATACGACAAGGCGGACGCAGGATCGTAACAATTTGATCGGACGAATTGAACGCAACAACAAAAGGAGGCCAACAGTGTAGGTTAGTGGCACGTAGATTATACTATTCTTTTGTTATTATTTACTCAATGTAGCACATCAATAGATACTCACCCATTTTGTTCAATTAACATATCATGATATACTCAAATACAATTGTAGACTACAGGCAACGACAGAGAGCAACAACAGCAACCGGAAACCTCGCAACAGCGGCAGCGATAGCAAAAGCAGCAAGCGAGAACGATTGAAGCGGCCGCAACCGGGAACCATCAAACCAACAGCGACAGTGATACCAACAACAGCGGCAGCAACAGCAGCAAGCGGCAACAACAATAGCAACAGCAGCAATCGGGAAGAATCAAACCGCCCGCAAAAGTCACAATTGCGGTTCCAAACAACTCAATCTGAAACGCTGTTCCAGAAACTTTACCCTGAAACGCCAATACAGACAGAATTACCATTCCAGAATACTAAATCCAAAAAGCCGTTACAGAATCTTGACCCAGAAACGCCAATACACCAGACGTTCAAATCAGAATTGCCGTTCCAGACAACTCAATCTGAAACGCCGTTCCAGAATCTTGACCCGGAAACGCCAATACAGCAAATGTTCAAGTCAGAATTGCCGTTCCAGAGAACTCAATCTGAAACGCCGTTCCAGTAACTTGACCCAGAAACGCCAATACAGCAGACGTTCAAGTCAGAATTGCCGTTCCAGACAACTCAATCTGAAACGGCGTTTCAGAAACTTGACCCAAAAACGCCAATACAGAGATTCTGCGGATTTTCAAGCGGACGGAACCGGGAACGATCTAACCAATAGCGGCAGCAATAGCAACAGGTGGGAACATTCGAAGCGGCCACAAAAGTCAGAATTGCCATTCCCAACAACTGAATCTGAAACGGCGTTCCACAAAGTTGACCCGGAAACGCACTCCATGGGCAAATCGATTCATTGTCTTCCTCAAACAGCTAATCTGCACAGAGTCCGGCACTTGTTCTATACAAGACTGACGGTTATTGCTCCGAAACATGTAAGTGATGACGAGGTGATTTATTACTTTGTGTTCCCAATGTATAAAGTGAAAGTTCCATTGAGGTCAGGCGATACTCTATTGTTCAATCCATTAGTATTACATAGCTGTTTGAATCCAAAATACGAAGGCTGTTATATTATGAGCGCCTATGTATCGACAAAAACTGTGCTAAGAGCTGATCCTCTATAATATATTAAACAATAATTTAAAGTTAGACGTTCCATTCACTTTGTTTGTTTTCCTGCGACATTGTGCAATCATTTCGGAGTAGCTATCAATCGAAACGTAGGAGAAATATGTTAGGATCGATACAGAGGAGCATTCAATTCTTCACTAATACTAAGTTATTATTGATATTGTACTACGTAAACAATTAAGTATTGGATGTATCAGAGAGGACCTCACTATCGTCATCATCGTTCGATGACATTGAACTGTCATCACCTGAATTAGTAGCATCATCATTATTGTCGCTGTCCTCTTCAATAATAGTGCATTGGGAGTAGAGTGCCTCTTTATTAGGCAAAGATGACGTTGTCTTGTGGAATTCATCCAGCCAAGCCCTTCAATTCGAGACAACTAGATATGAGTTTGATTGCAAGGTACCAATTGCATCAAGTTCTGGGACAACTGCTACATCGGAAAGTATGCTGTCAACATGAAATAAGAACAGGGAATTGGCATCTACTTCATCTCTGGTCACAAACGACGAAGCTGTTGGTGTTGGAGTGGATTCTAACTTGGTCACTACTGCATAAATGCCTTCGTCGGCAATTTGGTACTCAGAAACAAATGAGTAAGGCTGCTTCAGATTGTAGAGTTCAAGGAAACACATAATATGGCAGGGTATTTCACATGCGCCGACATCAAACAAGGCCCAATCATACCAGACAGAGTTGAGTTGGCCACCATTGGAACGATATGAAGGGTGGCTCCGAAACAAGTAATTTTGCTGTGTGCATTTGTCAAACCTGTTATGTTCAGTAAATCCTTTCACAAACGTAGAGTCCTCCAAAAGTGGAAGCACATTCTGACATACAAAAGATAACATGATGGGAGAAATATAGGGTTTTGTTTTGTTTGATGACCTAACCCATCTCATAGTACTTGCCCCATCGTTGTTAATGAAAACGTGAAATTTTGAACCAGAAACTTTGGGAGGGACTCGATTACCAGAAACATCTTCTGCCGTCACTAAATTGAACTTGGAAGTAGCTACTCGTAGCAGCATTTTTTCTTCCTCGTCCGAGAACTGTTTTGCGGGGTTCAAATTTACTTCTCGCGCACAAATTTTGTGCGTGATTTTAACACGGCAATATTTCTGGACACCCTGAAATTCCCACCCCCAGTTATTGCCTTAAAATAATACAAAAAACAATTCTGTGCGCGTGATGCACATTACTCTACTCTCGAATAAAAATAATTTATTTCAGTCTCTAGCAGAACCGAATTAATATTCTGTACGAACAACACTTACTTCTATTCACGAATAAAAAAGAAATCTTGAGTCAGTATTAATTCCAAAATATTAATCTACCAAACAACAATTCAATTCTGCTCTCCTAATTGTGAATTCTATTTCTTGACTACAATATTCCCTTTTTAAAATGTAGATTCTATTATGCTTTATTTATTCCTATTGCAACGTATTACGAATCCTCCATTATTTCTAAGATCCTCAAAATTAAGTTCAAGATTATTAGTAGTTTTGTATTATGTATGTACTGTTATTTTCTACATTAGTTCACCAATAGATAAACTTTCATTCATCGATGCTGTTATTGCCGGATCAATATAGATGTTTCTTTTCTTTTTCTTTTTTGGTCCACTACAGTTAGTGGAGCTGCTACTAGTAATATTTGCATCGCCATGCTTATTGTTGGTGTAATCTGTTGAACTTTCGTTCCTAAATCTCTCCCTCATCATTTCTTCCAATTTCCTTCCTGTTTCTGGGTGTTTTCGCATCTCGCCAATTTTGTCGCACAAGTCACTGAACAACTCACGTCCTTCCTCCATCCATCCATTTCTGCTTCCACTGTCTGAATCGCAGAATTTTTTTTTTTGTCGCGGAATCGTGGCATCACCCTTTCGCCGCTGCTGGTTCACCCATACATGATGCTCATTGTAGATCAGTACCAATGCAAATGCTTCATCTGCTATAGTAAATATATCACTCAGCAAGTGCCTCTCCTTCCGTTGTTTGAAATTGGAATTTGTCGGATTGATTGCCGACATGATTCTTGTAACGAAATAATAAAAATCTTCATTTTCCGTGTCATTGTATTTCCTGTATTGAGGGTTTAAAATACCTGTGTCGTCATATTCTGTGTCTTGAATAACTGCCACAGTACCAGGGAATGTGATAGGGACTCGACCTTTTCTGTAATCGTCTGTACGGAAGTATCATCAGTATCAACGGGCAGCATGTTAGTGTTGTCGGACCAAAAATAGATTCCAAAATTCCTAATTTCAACAACCAATTCTCCCACCTGTATTTACCTATCCAGTTTTTTCTCGCTAATGTTTGTGAGTTGTGCCTCAATGCAGTCAGTACTGTCCCTACTCATTTCCTGTAAAAGGAACAGAATGACGCAAGTGGAATATTTGGTGGCTTCATAATCGCACTTGCTCCAACAGCTTTTTTTATTACATGCGCCGTTACCTTGTCATTGATAGGGAACTTCATGTTGGGGTACCAATGTTTTTTGACGTAATCCCTTAGCTGCTTGTCCACTGATTCAGTCATATCACTCAAAGCCTTAAGCATATTGTTGTCTATTATAAGCCCATATTCGTCTGTAATTGTACTTACTGCTCGTTCTCTTGTGTCGCCGGCATTATCAGTCCCCTCTCCCTGCATGGTTGCCTCCGTTTGTTTAGGTACCATTACTACCTTTCCCACCCCTATATGTGGTTCCCTCTCTTGTTGCCGTAAGTGTTTTGCCACTTCCTCTGCCAATTTGTCATATTGGATTTTTTTCATGACAAGTTCCGCAACATCCTCTAAATTGTAGCGTTCTCCGTTAGATGTTTTCTCTACCACATTTGTTTTTGTTCCTTCTTTCTGTTGGTTTGTTACTGTAGTGGTGGTTGTGTTGGTAATGCTCAGTGCTGGTTCGTTACTCTGATTGATGGTGTTTTGTTCTTCCGTGTTTGTAGTAGTAGAAATTGTGTTGTCGGTACCATTTTTTTACTGTTGCCCTTTGATGCGTTCATAGTTGTGGTATTACTGTTACTCACTTTGTTAGTAATTGGTGTGTTTGTTTTCACTCTCTTTTTCTTACCGTTGTTGTCCCCTGTATTTTGATGATCACCGGGCCGGATGGTTTTGTTGTTTCGAAGGTCCTCCCCTCGGATTTTTTGCTTCGTCGTGTCTTTCCGATAGCATTAATATTTTTTTATTTTATTTTCTGAATACGGTGTCGATCAAGAATCATGTGTTTCTTTTTGTGTGGTTATGTGTGTGTACTAATAATTTTGTCGGGTTGTGTACGGTGTTTTGTGTTGTGTGTGTTGTGTGTTGTGTGTGTCGTGTGTGTGTGTGTGTGTGTGTACGGTGTTTCGTGTAGTATGTGTACGATGTTTTGTGTGTAGAATTTTTCCGTGGGTTCTGTACTATGTTGTTTGCCCTAACTTCTTCTGTGTGTTGTCTGGTTTTGGGCGCGCTGTTATATTTGTAGAAGTAGATCACGTACCTGTGCCATCCAGCCCTCCCGCGCCATAATTTTTTCAGAAGGGAAACTTTTGATCACACTAAGGTTATGTATTTCAATCCTCTAGTCACATGTAGAATCTCGTAGACTGCACCTAACATACCGTACTGTCTTGTGTGCCATTTGTATCTACAAACCACAACATTGTCTGTACTGTGTGTGGCAAAATTGTTCCCAATATGCATTTAAAAGTTGTTCCCAACATGCATTTTGTAAGTCATGTGATATGCATTCATGGCCTGGTACAATAACTTTGGTAGTCATTACCAAATGAGATTGCTTGTGCCCTGGAATTGCACCAAAAATACCCTCATGTTTGCTATATGGATAGTCAAACCACAACATTTCGGGCATTCTGAGTGACAAAGTTGTTCCCAATATGCATTTGATGAGTCCTGATTAATGTATTCATAGTTTTGACCGGATACTTTTGGAGGCATTACCCAATAACTCAGTTTGTGCCCTGGAATTGCACGAAAAATACCCTCATCATGTTTGCCATTTCGAGCGTCAAACCACAACATTTCCAGCATTCTGTGTGACAAAGTTGGTCCCAATATGCATTTGATGAGTCACGAGGAATGTATTCATTGCTTGGACCAGATACTTTTGGAGTCATTACCCAATAAGGTAGTTTGTGCCCTGGAATTGCACCCAAAATACCCTCATGTTTGCCAGTTGGAGAGTCAAACCACAACATTTTGGGCATTCTATGTGACAAAGTTGTTCCCAATATTCATTTGATGAGTCATGATGAATGTATTCATGGCTTGGACCAGATACTTTTTGAGTCCTTACCCAATAAGTTACTTTGTGCCCTGGAATTGCACCAAAAAAAAACCCCATGTTTGCCATTTGTAGAGTCAAACCTTAAGATTTTGGGCATTCTATGTAACAAAGTTGTTTCCAATATGCATTGGATGAGTCATGATGAATGTATTCATGGCTTGGACCCGATACTATTTGAGTCATTACCCAATAAGTTAGTTTGTGCCCTAGAATTGCACCAAAATATCCCCATGATTGCCATTTGTCGAGTCAAACCACAACATTTTGGGCATTCTGTGTGACAAACTTTTTTCCAATATGCATTTGATGAGTCATGATGAATGTATTCATGGCTTGGACCAGATACTTTTTGAGTCCTTACCCAATAAGTAAGTTTGTGTCCTGGAATTGCATCAAAAATACCCCCATGATTGCCATTTGTAGAGTCAAACCACAACATTTTGGGCATTCTGTGTGACAAAGTTGTTCCCAATATGCATTTGATGACTCATGATTAATTTATTCATGGCTTTGACCAGATAATTTATGAGTCATTAGCCAATAAGTAAGTTTGTGTCCTGGAATTGCATCAAAAATACCCCCATGATTGCCATTTGTAGAGTCAAACCACAACATTTAGGGCATTCTGTGTGACAAAGTTGTTTCGAATATGCATTGGATGAGTCATGATTACTGTATTCATGGCTTGTACCCGATACTTTTTGAGTCATTACCCAATAAGTTAGTTTGTGCCCTAGAATTGCACCAAAAATACCCTCATGTTTGCCATTTGGAGAGTCAAACCTTAAGATTTTGGGCATTCTATGTGACAAAGTTGTTTCCAATATGCATTTGATGAGTCATGATGAATGTATTCCTGGCTTGGACCAGATAGTTTTTGAGTCATTACCCAATAAGTTAGTTTGTGCCCTGGAATTGCACAAAAAATATCCCCATGATTGCCATTTGTAGAGTCAAACCACAACATTTTGGGCATTGTATGTGACAAAGTTGTTTCCAATATGCATTTGATGAGTCATGATGAATGTATTCATTGATTGGACCAGATATTGTTGTAGTCATTACCCAATAACTCAGTTTGTGCCCTAGAATTGCACCAAAAATACCCCCATGATTGCCATTTGTAGAGTCAAACCTTAAGATTTTGGGCATTCTATGTGACAAAGTTGTTCCCAATATGCATTTAATGAGTCCTGATGAATGTATTCATTGCTTGGACCAGATACTTTTTGTGTCATTACCCAATAAGTTAGTTTGTGCCCTAGAATTGCACCAAAAATACCCACATGTTTGCTATTTGGAGAGTCAAACCTTAAGATTTTGGGCATTCGATGTGACAAAGTTGTTCCCAATATGTATTGGATGAGTCATGATGAATGTATTCATGGCTTGGACCAGATACTTTTTGAGTCCTTACCCAATAAGTAAGTTTGTGTCCTGGAATTGCATCAAAAATACCCCCATGATTGCCATTTGTAGAGTCAAACCACAACATTTTGGGCATTCTGTGTGACAAAGTTGTTCCCAATATGCATTTGATGACTCATGATTAATTTATTCATGGCTTTGACCAGATAATTTATGAGTCATTAGCCAATAAGTAAGTTTGTGTCCTGGAATTGCATCAAAAATACCCCCATGATTGCCATTTGTAGAGTCAAACCACAACATTTAGGGCATTCTGTGTGACAAAGTTGTTTCGAATATGCATTGGATGAGTCATGATTACTGTATTCATGGCTTGTACCCGATACTTTTTGAGTCATTACCCAATAAGTTAGTTTGTGCCCTAGAATTGCACCAAAAATACCCTCATGTTTGCCATTTGGAGAGTCAAACCTTAAGATTTTGGGCATTCTATGTGACAAAGTTGTTTCCAATATGCATTTGATGAGTCATGATGAATGTATTCCTGGCTTGGACCAGATAGTTTTTGAGTCATTACCCAATAAGTTAGTTTGTGCCCTGGAATTGCACAAAAAATATCCCCATGATTGCCATTTGTAGAGTCAAACCACAACATTTTGGGCATTGTATGTGACAAAGTTGTTTCCAATATGCATTTGATGAGTCATGATGAATGTATTCATTGATTGGACCAGATATTGTTGTAGTCATTACCCAATAACTCAGTTTGTGCCCTAGAATTGCACCAAAAATACCCCCATGATTGCCATTTGTAGAGTCAAACCTTAAGATTTTGGGCATTCTATGTGACAAAGTTGTTCCCAATATGCATTTAATGAGTCCTGATGAATGTATTCATTGCTTGGACCAGATACTTTTTGTGTCATTACCCAATAAGTTAGTTTGTGCCCTGGAATTGCACCAAAAATACCCACATGTTTGCTATTTGGAGAGTCAAACCTTAAGATTTTGGGCATTCGATGTGACAAAGTTGTTCCCAATATGTATTGGATGAGTCATGATGAATGTATTCATGGCTTGGACCAGATACTTTTTGAGTCCTTACCCCATAACTCAGATTGTGCCCTAGAATTGCACCAAAAATACCCCCATGATTGCCATTTGTAGAGTCAAACCTTAAGATTTTGGGCATTCTATGTGACAAAGTTGTTCCCAATATGCATTGGATGAGTCATGATGAATGTATTCCTGGCTTGGACCAGATATTGTTGTAGTCATTACCCAATTACTCAGTTTGTGCCCTAGAATTGCACCAAAAATACCCTCATGATTGCCATTTGTAGATTCAAACCTTAAGATTTTGGGCATTCTATGTGACAAAGTTGTTCCCAATATGCATTTAATGAGTCATGATGAATGTATTCATTGATTGGACCGGATACTTTTGGAGTCATTACCCAATAAGTTAGTTTGTGCCCTGGAATTGCACAAAAAATACCCTCATGTTTGCCATTTGGAGAGTCAAACCTTAAGATTTTGGGCATTCGATGTGACAAAGTTGTTCCCAATATGTATTGGATGGGTCATGATGAATGTATTCATGGCTTGGACCAGATACTTTTTGAGTCATTGCCCAATAACTCAGTTTGTGCCCTAGAATGGCACCAAAAATACCCCCATGATTGCCATTTGTAGAGTCAAACCTTAAGATTTTGGGCATTCTATGTGACAAAGTTGTTCCCAATATGCATTGGATGAGTCATGATGAATGTATTCCTGGCTTGGACCAGATATTGTTGTAGTCATTACCCAATTACTCAGTTTGTGCCCTAGAATTGCACCAAAAATACCCCCATGATTGCCATTTGTAAAGTCAAACCTTAAGATTGTGGGCATTCTATGTGACAAAGTTGTTCCCAATATGCATTTAATGAGTCCTGATAAATGTATTCATTGCTTGGACCGGATACTTTTGGAGTCACTACCAAATAAGTTACTTTGTGCCCTGGAATTGCACCCAAAATACCCTCATGTTTGCCATTTGGAGAGTCAAACCACAACATTTTTGACGTTCTGTGTGGAAAAATATTTTTTCAATATGGTTAGGGTTACATCCTGTTCGAAAATTCAGTAATTATTGGTTCTTTTATGTGGACTTCTCGCAAGTTCTTTACCCCTGCCGAAAATTATCTAGTACAAAAACATGTACATATGTTCATCTGTCTTTTTCGAACGTACATACGACATTCTTTTTCTAACGTACATACATACCTGTACAATCTCGTATGTACGAGATTCTTTTACGAACGTCGTACGTACGAGATTCTTTTTCGAATTCTTTTTCGAAGGTCGTACGTACAAGATTCTTTTTCGAATTCTTTTTCGAACGTACGGTACTTACAAGATTTTTTCGTACGTACGAGATTGACTTTTTTGTTCGTACGTACGAATTATCTAGTACAAAAAACGTGTAGAATTCTACACAAATCTACACTAGTACAAAATCCTGTAGAATTGTACACGAGAAAAAAAAAAACTCTCTCACACAAACACACAGTAATTTGATTTTCTACCTCGCGACAAAAAAATCACTTTTTCTACCTCGCGACAAAAAAAAACTCTCTCCCACACAAAGAGTAATCATTTTTTTTACCTCGCGACAAAAAAAAACTTACATCCAACTTATTTGAGTAGAGTGTTGGTTCTTGCAATCAACACTTCGTCCGGGAACGTGGGATCCGACCCTCTTTGTCACATTTGACGTGTTAGTAGCACAACGATCCGTTCTCAAATATTTCAGTCCGAAATAACAGCCTTGTACTGCAAAAGAAGTAGTTAGCATTTGACGAGAAGGGGATTTGCTGGATAGATATTGTTTGGACTGCAGCCTTACATATACGTCTTGAAAGAAGCAATGAACCGGCTTCGTCCCTTGCAATTATATCAACAGGAACAAGGTACTGTTTTTCGTGACATAGGAGTAAGAAGTTTGTCAATCTACGGAATTTCATCGGGACGATTGTCGAAATGTCAGAACGTCGGAACAAGCAAAGGTAAGAATGAGATAGATACTAGGCATCGGCATCGGCCTCGGCATCGGCAACGCATTACTGATAATGTATCTCCTCTTTGTTTTTCTTCTGATTTTCATAGGACCGGGTCCGGAAGCAACGAATCGAAAACCATCGAAGCAACCATTGATCGAATCGGAAGCGACGAATCTTCCCCTGTAGGTGCGCTGAATTTTCCCTAATCTTCCCCGGTAGGTGCGAATAGGAAGCAACGAATCGAAACCATCAAAGCAACCATTGAGCGAATTCGGAAGCAACGAATCTTCCCCTGTAGGTGCGCTGAATTTTCTCTGATTGGTGATAATTACGAATCGATCGGCATGTACGACATTATCATATTATTCTGTTGTTATTATTTACTCTATGTAGTACATCAATAGATACTCACCCACTTTGTTCAATTATCATGTATTCGAATAGGATCGTCGGCAAGAAGAACGGCAACGACTCGTCGATTTGACAGCAAACGGCAGCAAGAGCAACAGCGGAAAGCGGCAGCAACAGCAGCAAGCGCCAGCGAGAAGCAAGCGGGAACAATCGAAGCAAGCAGGAACCATCGGAGCAACCGGGAACCATCGAAGCAACCGGGAACCATCGAATAGAAGCAACTGGGAACGGCAATTTGTCTGCACCGGGAACAATCGAAGCACCCGAATCGCTCCTCATCCACCGGCCCATACAATTCGACACCAATCGATCCGCAACACCAATCGATACGCAACGAATCGTTCCAACAACGGCAACAACGGCACGGCAACTTTGGCAACAACAACAGCAATAGCAACAGCAGCGACAGCAACACCTTCCAATCTACCTCCGATCTACTCTGAAACAACGGCAACAACGTAGGCACCAACGTCAACAACGGCAACAGCAGCGAGCGGCAGCGAGCAAATTGTCCGTCAACGAATCAACGTCAACGAATCAACGTCAACAAATCATCGAATCGACAAATCAACGGCGGCAACAAATCAACAAATCAACAGCAACAACAGCAACAGCAACAGCAAAAACAATACCCCTAGGCAACAACGGCAACGAATCGTCAACCGCAGTAACATCTACCCCGTTTACCTCCACGGGATCGCACCTTCGCTCGGTCATCTCGTATATCACACCGGTTGATATTTCTTCCGAACATTCCTTCGGTTATTTCCGCACCTCCGAGGATCGTTCCGACGATCACTCGATACTTCACTATTTCGAACCCCGACCTGCTGTATCT
This sequence comes from Pseudo-nitzschia multiseries, assembly GCA_037355745.1. Taxonomy (NCBI): domain Eukaryota; phylum Bacillariophyta; class Bacillariophyceae; order Bacillariales; family Bacillariaceae; genus Pseudo-nitzschia; species Pseudo-nitzschia multiseries. The sequence goes on along the minus strand of CM074784.1, from coordinate 3,234,866 downwards.
ATAGATCCTTCTACCAAGAATTTCCTTCTGTAATACACACAAGCTCGATCGATTCGAATAACACACTTCTACTGCACCTCAGAGGATCGTTCCGCGATAATCCATTGGTTCTTACTTCGAATCTTCGACTGTCCTCTCCGACGGTCGATATTTCTTTGGTTAATTCCTTCTTCTGAACTTTCCTTCGATTACTACGTTGTCTGCGGTCCTCGCCATCCAATCTCCCTCAGATCTCCTCCAGATTGTTGTGAGCACGCTGTTGAGCGCCTCATCGACGACGACGACGACACCGGTCATTAGAATCGAACACACGACGCCGTCAAACGATCCCAGCAACTTGGATTGAGCACCATCGAATCGCTCCTCCTCCTCCACCGGCGATCCAACAACCTCGCTCCTCCTCCTCCACCACCGGCAAGCGGCAACGAATCGTTGGCATAGCATCGCTCCTCCTCCACCATCTACTCCAACGCCAAATCGATTCATCGTCATCCAACGGCAATTCGTCTCAGCAACAATGAAATCAACCACAACGAATGGAAAGCAATTGCCAGCACGAGGAAGGAAGCAAAAAGCAAATAGGAAACATGAGAAAAGAAGTCAACAGAAAATGTCTTCAAATTTTCTTAAGGTTGCTGCACCGGTTTCAACTAGCCACGCAACTTATGCAAAGTTGTCTCTGATAAAACCAAGGAAGAAGGAAAGGAATAGGCGTTCAACTTGCAAAGATGTCGTCCGTACAATAGTGCTGAAAAATAAATCCAGTACCGCTGCGGTGGCAGGTAAATACATGGAGATAGATTGGGGTGGCAAGACAGGAGGAAAGAAGAAGTATCAACCGGAACAGGCTTTGTCCATCGGAAACTTCAATACATTGGATAGTACGGAAGATAAGCCTATTCTTGCATTTGACGATTCTGAACCATCGTTTCGAATTTTTGCCAAAGTTTCACACAATTTTGCGTTACGACACCTCGCTTCCAAGCATAATATCAAATTGTTGAGACAGTTTGCTCCTGCCATTGTTGGAGCAAAACCAACCGTTGGAAGAGGGGTGAAGCGGGGCAGTATCAATGATGATTATGCTATCATTGGAATTCGACCAGAAAGATTGGATTCAAATATTGGTGAGTATGTTTTCAAAAGTCATGTTGATCCCAGCATCAAACTAGAGCTAGAAGAGACAACAGTTGAAATTGTGAAGCATATGCATCATAGTTTAATTGACGTGGAACCGTTTGTTGAAGAGGAAATGGATGTGTTGTCTCAGATTCTGTCTCGTACAAAGCTAAATGCAATTGGGCAGCAGGCATTAGCATTTTCAATCGGTCGCAACTACCATTCTAGATGCCATGTGGACGATGACATGTACTACACTCGTTTGACAGTCATTGCTCCGGCGGAAGTGTCCGCTGACGAGGTGATTTATTATTTTGTCTTCCCAACGTACCATATCAAAGTGCCGTTGCATTCTGGAGATACTCTATTGTTCAACCCATTAGTATTACATAGCTGTTCGAATCCAAAATTCGAAGGGTGTTATATTATGAGTGCATACGTATCTCGCAAAACTGTGCTTAGAGCTAACCCTCTATAGTAATATTAAACAATAGTTTAAAGTTAGCCGTTACATTAACCCTTGCTACTCAATCGGAACTGCTGTCCGAGCTTTTGCTCTCTGAACTGGATAGCGAATCACTGGATTTGTTATCATTCAATGCTATCTCAAATGGTTCCAACTGGATGTCGTCCTGTAGTGTGCATGCGTTGTACAAACATTCGTAAGACGGTGGTGTAGCAGAATTTTTGCTTTCAGAAAATTCGAGCAATGAGATCCGATTCGATATCACTAGCCAATCGCAATTGGTTATGGAGCCATCTAGTCCTTGCTCTGGAACAACTGCCAGCTCGGAATGGATAGTGTCGACATGAAATAGGTAGAGAGAATTCATCAGGCGCCCACGTTTGACAAATTCAGAAGCTTTTTTCTTAGGCACATCTTGAAACCGACGAGCCACAGCATACATTCCGTTTGTATCAATTGGATAGCCACCAATACTACTGTATGGCTGCTTCAAATTCTGTACAGTTAAAAAGCATAGCAGATGGCACGGTATGAGCTTGGGATTGTTATTTAAATCAAAGTCCAATTTCATCAAACACCAATCCATCCATACGGAGTTGAGCAGAGAACTATCCGATCTATATGAAGGATGCGACCGAAATATAAAATTAGACCCACAAGCAACATCGAAACGATTGTGCTCTGTAACTCCACAAATGTGCGAAGGATTCTCCAATAAAGGTAGCACAGAATCACAAACAAAGTCAAGTATGTCAGAAGGAAAAAATGGTTTGCTTTTGTTCGTAGAACGAAGCCACTTCATTGTTGATTCCCCATTTTCGGTTCTCATTATTTGAAAATGAGAACCGCCACCATCAGGGCGTTCAATTGGAGGAGGATCAGGTGGATTCAAGTTGTAGTGATATGTTGCCTGGCTTAGCATCATTTTCTCGGACTTTCTATTGGCAGTTTGATTGATTAGTGATGCAGCATTACATTGTGTGTTCTTGGAAGGAGCTTTAATCTCAGTTTTGTGGTGAGATTCATTGGGAGCACTATCCCAGCCTGCGGGGCTTCCCCATAAAGAGATATAATCTGGTAGGTGAAAGTACAGGTGATTCTTGATTAGTTTTGTTCCCATCCCTTTCCTGTGACATGTTGAGTTTATACAATTGATAAAGTGAACAATTGTTTTTGGGAGATTCTTTAAGGAACCGTATTTCATCCGACCGTGTTTAAGAAATTCTTCCATTGATAGAATGAGCTGAATTACCTCTATCTGTTTCTTTACAAAACGATGGTCACCAATAATGTCAGATCCAGGTTTGGAAACAATAGCGATCAGAAGAGAAATAAGCATTCCAGAGAAATCATGCCCTTCTTTCTTCGTGGTTGATAAAAGCTGAGTCCCAAATTTGGTGCGAGGAAAATCTCTATCAGACTGGCGTGATAACAAACCACCGTACCGTTGTGCTAAATGGCCAATACTGTTAGCAACAGCCACGCCGTGATTCAAATTGGGGGCATAAACACATGGAACACTTCCACAGAGCAACAATTCAATTGACTCGACAGCCCGTTTGGCAGTACCAAGCTGGTGCATGTGCAAACATTCACCGGGCGTTGCAAAATGAATATTGTTCTGATTCGTACCAAAGCATAAATCATGAAATACATTCCTGATATTGTGATGAGAGTTGTTTTTGAAGTTCTTATTGATATCGTTTAGATCTGTGCCGGGAAAACAATGAAAATCAACAGGTGACCACTTCTTTGTTGCAGGTTGAACAGAAGGAATGTTTATGTTCGGAGAATAACAGTTGCAGTGACGGCACATCCGCATGACACCCTTATTGAAGGAGCCATATTTTCCACACAATTTATCGTGAAGTTCTGTGTCGCCAATAACATAGGCAATGGCAAATTTCATTTTTACCTTCCACTGTTGATTTGCGTACGGAAGATAATTCCATTCGATACCACCGTCTTCGTTACACGCGGCTTTGAAGGAACGAAACGCTACTTCCAAACCATTGTGAAGATTCTGAATTTTTTCCTTCGAATTGGCAGGACGAGAGTGTCTGGTTGACTCCCATTCAGGGTCGGGATGGAAGTAAATAGTTGTCCATGCTTCAGGTTGAGAACGGGTCTCCACATTAAAAATACCAAGTGTCATGTTCAATGGTGTTAACGTAAGTCGTCCGTGTGCATCCAAAGAGATGCCATCCATGTAAAATATAATAGGAACAAGAATTTCTTGCGAATTGGGATTGCAAATTTCTTTCCAAGAAGATTTCCACCACGAGCCGTGATGCAATTCTGAGATTACAGAATGAGGATTCAACTCAGGATTATTGTCGGGAGAGAGAGGGGTTGAATAGTCGGGAAAGGAGAGGTTTTCTTCTATCATTAGCTGCTGGTCAGAAAGAAGAGAATAAATGGCATCCTTAAAAGAACGGACATACACCTGAGTGGGCTTATTATCAGGTAACCAATTCAGTATATGAGGATGAAATTTCATATCAGAGAGACCAAGATTGGATTGGAGATTGTCAAAAATTGTTTTCCGAGATCTAATTTTGGCATCGCAAAAATCAAAACCAGGTCTCATTTGACTTTTCTTTGCCCACTGGAAAATTGATTTGAATGTGTTCAATGGCAATTTATGTCGGGCCATTAAATTCATGAGTTCCAATTCTGCAAGAAGATGATGGGGCGGCGGTAGTTTTGTGTGCCTTTGAAATGCATCCTCTCTTTCGTTCAGATTCATGATTTCATGAAAAGATGGTGGTGGAGGGGCTTGCTGAGCAGTAGCGACGTTAACATCAGAACGATTAGTGGGATCTTCTTCGTTGTCTCCACAATCTATGTTGTTGGTAAAATTGATGTCGTTATTTTCATTTACGTCATCGTCATTGTCATCCTCGTCATCGGAATTGTCAATATCATTATTCAGCGGGAATGCATCTTCATCTTGAACAGTGGAAACAGCCATGTAAGATTCAATGGCGTTCCGATCCATTGGCGGTAAGAAGACATCATGGACAATCTGTTGGTTTAGAACGGAATGAAGACCCGTGGCTGATTGACTTGTGACGGTGTGGTGCTGGGAGAGATGGGAAGGGGGAACAGATGGACCGTTTTGTGTCATAATCATCCCAAAATCTGACGGGGAATGTTGAACAGACGGCAAGGTAAGCTGCACTTTGACAGAGGTGGAGAAGTTAGAGATCTTGCGTTTAATTAGACCATCACTTTTGTATAAGTTGTAGCATTGAATATTGTAGTTGAGATGTTTTCTTAGGCTGTACGAGACATATTTCAAGGTATTGCACTCTTTTGACCCAGATTTGTATCCTTTAAAACTCTTGGATTTTTTTCCTTTCTTATCCCAGCAACCACGGCAGTAGAATAGAAGAGGGGTTTTGATAACAGGAGGCATGATGTTGCGGAGTTGCTTGAAGGAAAATATCAGTAGAATGGGTCGAGAGGACGGAGGTCGAAAAGATGAATCGTTGAAAGGAAAAAATTAAATAAGCGTATTATTTGGTGTGTGATGTGTTTTCTTGTACGGTAGATTTCCTTACTACCATACTTCGATTGCAAAAATGGTCCGTAAAGTAAATGCATTACTACTTAGTGATGATTGCAACATTCCTCGTAAAATATGTTTAGTAGTGAACAGTACGTACAGTCAACTCATTAAGAGGGTCAATACACAGCGCCGGACGGGTCAATCCCATCAGTTCTTCCAAACATTCGTTGGCAGGCGCGTCAGTTCTTCCATAAGGTGCACGGAAATGTGAATCAAAATGGAAATCGTGGACAATTGCGTTGTTGATTATCGAAATGGAAATCGTGGACAATTGTTTTGTTGATTGCGATCGAGTTGATTCCAACTTTCATGTACCCGTAAAACCAACTAGTACGCTATTTTGCATGAGTTATTACTAGTAGATACTAGTAGGAAATCGTGGACGATTGCGTTGTTGATTATCGAAATGGAAATCGTGGACAATTGTTTTGTTGATTACGATCGAGTTGATTCCGACTTTCGTGTACCGGTAAAACCAACTAGTACGCTATTTTGCATGAGTTATTACTAGTAGATACTAGTAATACATTATTTTCACTAGTACTTCATCATTATAATTGATTATTTCATTATCTTTCTGACGAGGAAAACAAATACCAACGTGTTAGGTGTTACTACTACCTAATCTTCGAATAGATAATCTACTCTACTGATACTACTAATACTAATCATCCAATCGACAGTCGAACCAACCATGGAGGGAATTTACAAACTACAAAAGGTGGTTCAGGAACACCCAGCCGATCTTGAACAAGAAGTCCGGAAAATGATTGTTTATCACGAGAAAGAGACTGCTCGACTCCAAAAAATGATGCGTAAGATTCGTGCAGGAAAAAGCAATCATCCAAATGTTAAAAATGAAAGCGTCGATCCTACTAGCAATCATCAAGTCGTTCCGAATGTAACCAGCAGCATCAATCCACCAAGCGGGTTGTTTAAGAGCAAACAAGATTTGAGTGGCGATTCTGACAGTGTAGCTTCTGAAATTACAGCGGATCTTCCTGCCATTAAAGAGGAACAAAACCCTTGAGTGCAATAGCCCACCTGGGGTGGATTCGACTTGGAGTTGACATGGAGTTGGAGATGGGATTTGAGTTGGAGTTGGAGGATTTGGGTCGGAGCCCATTATACCAGTATGGTGGAAACATAATGAGAAAATGAAATAAGTCATTCGTGCACAAGTTGTACACAAAATAGTGCTTGTCACGAAACGAATATGATATCCTTAACCCTAAAATAGTTATTTTATTTGAGGAGTGACGAGATATTGTCTCAAAAGTAAAGGTGTGCGACGCGCGAGGTATTTTAGTAGACACGCGACCTAAAAAGATAGGAAATTTAAAAAATAGGGTCGAGAATTGTAAAAATACCGCGCGATAGCCCGCGGGGGGTAGAGAAACAGTTCTCGGACGCTGTCGCTTTGCCGTTTGCATTATCAATGTCGAAACATTCTGTTGAGTGTTCTTCGAGGGTGCTTTGATTTCAGTTTTGTGGTATGATTCTGAATAAGAAGAATCCCATCCGCATGGAAGTCCCCAAAGTTTAATGTACTCAACAAGGTGAAAGTATAGATGATTTTTGATCAGTTTTGTACCCATTCCCTCTCTGAGGCAGGTAGAATTAATACAATTGATAAAATGGATTATCATCTTGGGGAGATTTTCCAATCCAGAAATGGGTATATTCCCATGCTTCAAGAATTCTTCCATGGAGAGTATCAGTTGAATTACCTCTACTTGTTTCTGAATAAATGTCGCGTCCTTGATGATGTTTATTGCCACATCGGAACAAAGGGTGATCAGAATGGAAATGAGCATTCCTGAATAATCATTACCCTCCTTTTTGGTAATGGAGAGAAGCTGACTGGAAAACTTGGTTCTGGGGAAATCTCTGTCCGATTGCCTTGACAAAAGACCACCGTATAACTGCGCAAGTGAACCAATAGTAGCTGATGTGCCATTTGTGTTTAAATCAGGGGCATACCAACACTTAGGACTACCTTTTAACAAAGAATCGAGTGATTCTACTGCCCGACGTGCTACACCCAGTTGATGCATATGCAAACACTCACCGGGAGTAGCAAAGTGAATGTTGTTGACGTTACTACCAAAATTGAGGCTGTGAAAAGCATTTTTTATGGGATGGTGCGAAACGCTTTTGAAGTACTCCTTGTATTCCTGTGCAGAAATGTTTGGGGGGGATTCAAAATCTTCTGGAACCCAGAGCCGAGTCAGTTCCTCCACTTGGGCTTTTGGTTTATGGATGACACGTGTAGGACATGTACAATGTTGGCACAATTTCTTCACCTTTTCCGTGTAGGATCCATACTTTCCACATAGTTTGTCGTGTAGTTCTGTATCACCAACAACATAGGCAATCGCAAATTTCATTTTCACTTTGAACACTTTTCCTGCATACGGAAGATAATCCCACTCCAACCCGCCCTGCATTTCACATACTTGCTTGAAAGATTGCAAAGCCGATGCCAGCACAGTGTGTAGATTTTGAATATTATCTTTCGCCGTGGTTTTTTTCATGTGTCTTATGCTCTCAATTTCAGTGTCGGGATGAAAATAAATTGTGGTCCAAGCGTCAGGTTGTTTTCTTGCTTCAGTATTGAAAATGCCAAGAGTCATGTTGAGAGGAGTGAGTGACAGACGGCCATGTGCATCCAAGCTGATTCCATCCATGTAGAAAATGATCGGAACAAGGATTTCATCATTTTCATTTCAGATCTGCTTCCACAATTCCGTCCACCAAGAGCCATGGTGTAGTTCTGTTATGTATGTTTCATTGGTGAGTGGTGGGTTGTTTTTGGGTGAAAGAGGAGTCTCGACATTCGGAAAAGACAAATTGGTTTCTTGCATCAATTCCTTATTGGTCAGAAGGGAATGAAGTGCGTCTGGGAAGGATCAAACAAATATTTGGGTGGGAAAATTGCAAGGTAACCAGTTCATTATGTGTGGCTCGAACTTGGTCTCTGAAATACCCAAATTGGACTTGATTTCACTAAATATGGCTTCTCGATGGCGGGGGTAGGTAGAGCTAAAGTCAACACCATGAATAGTTTGACATTCGTTTGCCCATTGAAAAATAGATTTGAATGTGTTTAGAGGTAACTTGTGTTTCGTCATTAGATTCATGAGCTTTATTTCAGCAATGAGCCTATTGGTAGGTGAAAAAGAAAGATGAGATCGGATCAATTGCTCTCTTTCATTGATGTTTGGTTGGTATGCCGTGGGTTCCGCAGCATCCATACCATTATCGTTCTGAATAGGAAGGCAAATTTCTTCATGAATAACCATGTCATCGTTGTTGCTGTTGTCTTCTGAAGGAAACAACTGTGATTCCATTAGATTTCTATCAATTGGTGGAACAAATAAGTTGTGTACTACCTGACTGTTTAGAACAGAGTTGAACGTTTCGTTAGAGGATGCCTTGTTAGTGTGAGCGACAGCAACAGAAGCGGAAGGAACAATTGGACCATTCTCCGTCAATGTCAGGCCATATTGTGAAGGGGTATGACAAACTGTAGTAGTGGATTCTTCTTTGGCAGATGATGAAAATTCCATTAGGTTGTGGTTTAAATAGAAAGCTCGGCAAACAGGTATTGAATCAAGGTGATGTGACAGGCCTCGTGATACATATCGGTATGATTGGTGTGAAGTGGAATCTTGTCTGCTTCCGATGAATGTCTTCGACTTGCCCTTATAGGACAAGCAGCTACGACAGATAAATGATTTGGGTATTTTTGTATCACAACCACTCTTGAAGTGACGGCGACTTTTACTAGGTTATGACATATTCTTCTATCTGAAGAAGGGAGGGGAAGAAATGGTTGCGATGGTGGTGTTAAATGAACATGACGCGAACGAGCATGATGCTATAGGATCGAGCATGAAAAGGCAAGATGGTATGAAAGAAGACACAACGTGACATAGAAACAATGCGGAAACATAGTACAAAGTAGCAAACAAACACTTCTGAAAATAATTTTATTTCATATCTTGGGTTAAGGTTAGGAAGTTGTTTGGCACCGAGATTTCAAATTTAAACATGATTTGAACACAAAAGCATGAAGCGCCATTCCGGTTACTGAATTCTGAAACGCCGTTCCATGATTGTTGACATGAATTGTACAAAAAATCGTTTCACCACTCGAACAGAAATCGGTACTATCATACCTACATTACTACTACTACTAGTACTATCATAATACACCCGGACACATATCTACGAAAAAAGCATTTTTGGAAACAAAATAAAAGAAAGAATGGTGGTGAAATTGTGTAGGAGGACGGTATTAGTGCTGTAGAGTTCTACGAAAATTCGTTAAAACGAGCATGATGCTATCGGAGCGAGCATTAACAGGCACGATGGTATGAAAGAAGACACGACGTGACATACCGTAGAAAACAACACGGAAACATAGCGAAACTAACACTTCTGAAACTAATTTTATTTCATATCTTGGGTTAAGGTTAGAAAGTGTGGTAGTGAGAAATAGATTTTTTCAATCAATTTAGTCAAAATGGAGAGATCAATGGACATTTTGAGTCTTCGGGGAGAGTTTTGGTCGCAACCTGAGGGGGGTCGAAAATCTTTACCACAAAAATTGTGAATTTAAAAAAATACCCTTGCACATAACAAACGGAGGGTCGATTTTCTGAAAATAGGGCTTGTGAGGGGTCGCGTGGGGTCGCGTGACAGTTATCGGACGTCCAGAAACAGCTTGAAGACGACAACTAAGAACTGATCGCGATCGTAAGCAACGAAGTCATACAACTCCAGTCCCAAAACCGGTTGCTATTGGAGTACGCTGCAGACAGCGACAAGAAGGACCACTTGGAGGATGCAGCAAATGAAGCCGATCATGATTGCGACGAGCATCAATGTGTACGGATTCAAGAAGACACTCACCAATGCTTTAACTGAGGTGACCTCCACCAACAATAACATCCAGGGGGGTGGGGGGTGGGGTAAGCATTTCTATCGGAGACAGAAACCCAATACCGGACCCAGGAAAGGAGCCCCGAGGTGGTGTATCCGACAACACCAATAGAGCCACCTGAACTTGACAGTTGGGTGGAGCTCTCCTCAGACACATACACGTTGAGGAAAAGGAACCGCGTCCTGTATGTGAAATGGAACAAATAAAATCAGGAGGCGCTACTACTGACCGACAAGAAGTGCCCCAACATGCTGAATGAGTTGAAGGACCCTGAGTCGGAAACGTTCCCAAAAGGTACCATAGCAATAGAGGCCTTCCAAAGCATAGAGAAGGATCTATGTTCCACGGACGTACAGCGCAAGCTAACAGCAGAACTCACAAAGAAAACGAGCAACTTGACATAGTACTCGTCCCCATACCCCCTAGGGCCGAGGGAATATTTCAGACTGCTGACCCGGTACCAACACCAGATAAACCTCCTCCCAGCCACGACAAAGATGACAGAAGCTCAAATGATTGACTATTATCACCTGGCATTCAAATGAAGCAAACACGGCCCTATGCCACTCCACCAAGTGGAGGATGACTGGAAGGACAACCAAACCGCAAACGGCGCCGACGCCGGAAGCCACACGGAGTTTGCACTCTAAAAGAAAGTTTGGGGACGACAGCTCAAGGAGTTATACTGTAGCTATCACTCAAAGTCAGACTCCGCCAACCTGGTTGACATGAAAGAAATCACCAGGTTGGGGCCACCTTCGCAAACCGGCTGGGTGGATCCAATGTGCGCAAGGAAAACTGGATGACGTAGAGTCACCCACCAGTCACTCGCCACGTGCACAACGTGCCCAGCTGACAGTGTGGGGGGGAGCACAATAGTATACCTAAACATAGTAGTCACAACTCAAAGCCATTAAGTATACTATGTGCGCCTCTGAGTAATAACCAACGACCAAAAAGTAAGAATCACGTCAGATTTGCAATGATGGCCGAGCCAACAATGTCACCGGGATATGGAGCACTCAACTCGGCTGCTACTGACCATTTGGTACCCATCCACAAAGGCACCACGCACCGAGAGACTATTCCTCCACACACACAGGGACATCTCGTTCACACTTGTGGTGGATGACTTTGGTATCAAGTATACGCAACAAGTGGATTTGGATCATTTAGTTGAAGCCGTACGACCAAAATACCCATTCAAAATCAATTGGACCGGGAAACAATATATCGGGATCCACCTTGACTGGGATTAGGATGCGCGCAAGGTACGCATATCCATGGACGGGTACTTAGAACAAGGAATGAAAGAATTTGAGTACGTGACCCCCAAACAACACTACTCAGGTCCATCACGCGCTGGCGTACCAGCCTACGGCACAAAGATAGAGTACGCAAAAGCGAGGATATATCCACATTGTTGGAGCAGAAAATAAAGTTTGTCCAGAAAGTCACCGGAAAATTCCTGTTCTATGCAAGGGCAGCCGACAACACCAAGCTCCACGCGCTCAACAACATTGCATCAGCAAAAGACACCAAGATCACGCTAGAGGCAACCTGGTATTTCCTAAACTATGCTGCGAGTAACCCCGACGCTGAGGTAGTATACTTCCAAGCAAGTGACATGATCCTACAAGTGGACAGTGACGCAGCATACTTGATGTGCCCCGGAGCCAGAAGCAGAGCCAGAGGGTATCACTATCTCAGACACAAAACCCGCAAGCTATTCAATGGAGCCATTCTTGTCCTCGCAAAAATCATCAAAAATGGTATGGCCACGGCGGCTGAAGCTGAAGTGGCCTCACTATTTCTCAATGATAGGGAAGCGCTACCAGTAAGATAGTGTCTAATTGAACTTGGGAACCCGCATCCAGCTACACCAATGAAAACAGATAACAACACCGCCAAAGGCATACTAAATGGTACCATCAAACAAAAAGGGTCCAAAGCAGCAGGGACAATTTGACATATTCTGGGAAACGGGGAAACAGGACCTAGTTGACTACCAGACCAAGCATCACCCCGGGAGTCACCGTAAGAGAGTGAGACCCATTGATCTCTATGGGCCAGGAAGCCCGAGGACCATACAAGAGTGTATTGAATTACTAAATCACATGAATGTGCAAAGTGCGTGAACGCAGTATCTCCATGAACGTGGTGCAACATGCCAAGAATGGCGCAATAAGTATTAAAATACCAAGCATCGCGTGGAAGCAGCCATAAGTGATTAATTACTTATGTACCCCAGAAGAACAGTGAGTATACGTGTGATGCAAATACACATAAGCCAAAGATAAAGGAATTACATGCATATTACAAGGGGGCAATCGTACCGGTTAATTATGATGAGTATTGGCAAGGTTAACACAGTGTGCTGAGTACACCCACACAAAAAGTACTACGATTGAGGAATTGAGAGATATGGCCTGAGAGATGATCAACTCATAATCTTATGAATATCAACTCTTTTCCAACTTTGTGAAAGAACAAATAGAAGTAACAGAATAAAATAACAAAGTAACTAAGTACAATTTACTAGGTTCTATTGATTTCATAAGCCATGCTTTCTTTGAGCTGTTGATGTAAAAAATGAAATATTCCGATACAAATATTGTGTAATGTTGTGTTTGAAAGCCATCTCATTGAATATGCATTCAGCAAAAATTAGGAATATTACATTATTCCTTTCAGTCGTCTATCAGTTCATGAAAAGGCATGTAGTACTAGCATACCAGGGCGTTTGAGCTAGGGAAACAGCTGATAGGAATTGTGTGGTGTCACGATCAAAAGTCCTCGAATGAAATCCCTACTACCGGTACCATGAAATTCTCACAGATACTGCACAGAACAAGTTTACAAAGTAATGATGCTTCCAAAATTATTTTCTGGGTGATATTTTGAATCGACAACTGTTGCCTGCTGCTATGCATCAACAGAGTCAGCAATTGAGTGATTCCCACCTAAGGAAAGTGAATAGAATCGAAAGTTAATAAAAAGTATTTGGAAGTGAATAGAATGAATATTTTTTTATCACCCCCAACGGATGAATACTTTTATTATCTGCCAAATTTGGAATTTGGAATCCCTAAAGAAGAAACAGTAACTGTCTGTTTAATCACTACCCACACCACCTACCGGCCTATTTTGGCCGGCAGGCCGGCAGTTGAAATTTTCAGAATTTTCTATGTACCGTTATCGATTGACTTTGCTGATACGGATTACGGAGTACTACTAGCTATCCTCACTAAAACACTCACATTGCTCTCCAGTAAGCACTCTTTCGCGAAACACTCTTTTTCGAAGCACTCGTTCGAAACACTCTTTCTTTGTTAATCGTAATTGACAATCAACATGGTCCTGGAGTTAGCACTTCTTGGATACTACTACAATGACTTAACCCCCGATTACAACAATCCACTGTTTGGTGACGAAGATAAGAGAAGAAGGGATCGTAGAACTCCTAGGATTGCAATCAAGAGATACAGCCAATCTCCTTTTATTTATCTGTACCAATCTGGCAATGATCAAGCCCTTCTAAACTGCTGTGGCGTCGATCATGTAGTATTCAGGGAGCTCTTAGATCTATTTGAGCCACTCTACAATTCGTACACTGTTGATAAGAACACCGGAGTTATTAGACAGAAGACCCGCCGGACGGTCAATCAATTTGATGCGACTGGATGCCTTGCTCTTGTCCTATTCTGGTTTTGAACCAGAGGATCAGCAGCAAGAGCAGTTGCTCTAGCGTTTGGATTAACAGCTTCTCCTATGTACAGATGGCTGAAATTCGGACGAAAGCTCCTTCTTTTTGCATTACAAGATCATCCTGCTGCCAAGGTTTGCTTGCCAAACAAAGAAGAGACTCAACAATACATTGATGCTATTGCTGCAAAGTATCCAGTGTTAGCACCTCACAGAGTGTGGGGTGCCTGTGATGGCCTTAAACTGCATCTCCAACAGTCCGGTAACTGGATGAAGCAAAACCAATACTACAATGGTTGGACTTGTGGGACATACGTCAACAGTTTTTTTTATCTTTGCTCCGGATGGCAGGATCCGGGGTTGCATCTTGAATGCTCCAGGTTGTTGGCATGATAGTACTCAAGCTGACTATGGGCTCTATGAAAAGATGGAGCTCATGTATGATAAGTACATAGCAAAGCTTATTGTCGATTCAGCTTTCAAACTGTCTAGAAAGCCATACCTCCTGCGGAGTAGCCAGGGTGATCCTTTCAATGCAGCAGATCTTACAGTGAATCGCGCTGCTACCAGCGTTCGACAGCTCTTTGAATGGGGAATGCGACAGATCCAAGGGGGATTTCCCCAAATGAAGGACAGCATGCTCCTGGAAGAAGCAGGAGACAGGAAGATTATTCTGAAGCTCCTCGTTTGTCTGTACAATTTCCAGACAGCTGGAGTTGGAATAAACACCATACTCAACACGTACATGAGCCGGACTGAAGGTTTCTTCTCCTACGGTTTGGTACCAACTGAAACTGCAAGCGATGTATTCGATTCGATCGAGTATTAGTGGGTCAATTACGTTAGCAACTTATATAAATTTACTTAGAGAAGTCAAGTCGTATCACGTCCGATCAATTACTCGTCGTATCACGTCCGATCGATTACTCATATTTTGTTTGCTCCGGCGCACCTCTAGTAGTGGTTTTGGATTGATTGATTGATCCATCGGTTAGTCGTATTTAGAGCAGTTGACAACACGTTCGAATAATTTTGCTCCAGCGCACCTCTAGTGGTTTTGGATCCCTCTTGTAAGGGGTTGCAATAGAGTTTTTGTATTCTCTTTGTAGTGTAAGTTTCTGTCTGGAGCAATGTTGGTGTTGTTGTTGAGTTTCTTAACTAATAATCGATTCTTTTATTTTAACTAACTAACTAACTAACTAACTAACTAATCGATCAATTCGATTCTACAAGTATCGATTCGATCTGCCGATTCGATGCTACTATCGACTCGATTCATTCGAGGCTACTATCGATTCGATTCGCCGATCATTCAAAATCACTTTCATCGCTGCTGCTGCTGCTGTCGTCATCAGCACCCGGGGGAAGTGGACAGTCATCAGCAAGCGAGAGTAGAAGATCTTTAAGTTTTCTTTTGACGGACTTCCCCTCAGCAGTAGAAGGACCACCACAAGTACCAAGTTGAGCAATGAGTGCCGACAATATTACCTTCCTCTCTTCATCGGCCTTGTCCTGTTGCCTTTGCTGGAGTTCCTGTTGACGTTGCTGGAGCTCCAGAGCCTGCTGGTGAAGCTTCCGATCCTCTTGTCCCTCTTTCAATGCTGCAGCAATCACACCCATCAAGTGTGTGTCCTTCTCTACTTTGCGATTGTAAGCTCTCTTCTTGTTACTACTAGTGGTAACACCGCCACCACTAATGGTACTGGTAGAAGTCAGCTCCGTTACTTCATCAATTTGTGTTGGTTGAGTTGGTTGACCAAGTAGAAGTGCCGGTGGGGTTCCTTGAGTTGATTGAGTGGTTCCTTGAGTCGATTGAGTAGTTGCTTGAGTCAGTTGAGTTGGTTGACAGAGTGGAATTGGTGGAGGATCGGACGGCTCCTCGTCATCATCAGCAGGGACAAACTCCCCTGTTTCAAGATCATACCTTTCTTCTCCATTCAGAATGGAGGCTCTATCACCAATCAGATACTTGATTTCCTTGGCTTGTTTAACATCCCATGACTTAATTGGATCTCCAGTTGGCATCTTCTTCCGGTACAACCGAATGTACTTGTTCCTGATTGAATCAGTGTCCCTACCAGGATATTTTTCAGCGTGTAGGCTTGCAACGGCATCCCACTCTTCTGGTCCGATTGGTAGGATACTTCTAAGGCATCGGAACAAGTTCTCCAACTCAGGCTTTGTGTAGTTGCCAATGCCGGCTTTCCTTCCACCGCTGCCAGATGACAGTGCGGCAGTTGGTGCCATGTTGATTGTTATGATGTACGGTATTTGAGGTATTTCTTTTTGTGAGGGGATTGCGGATCGAATTGATTCATTGTCGTCTTCATCTTCCAACGAATCCTCTAATAAACTAGCAAGAGCAACGATAGCGATTGTAGTGAGGGGGTAGAAGGACATTGCCCTGAGTCAGCAGCTCAAAAGAAAAGAACTTGTTGTTGTGTTGTTCTTGTGGTGTTCTTGCTTGTCGTGTTGTCGTGTTGTTGTGGCGCAATCCGTGCTGCGATCCTTGAAGTTGAATTAATGGATGATACTTGCTGGAGAGACAAGTCGTACTGTTGTTGCTGTTCGTCTTTCTTTCCGGACTTTTTTTTTTCGGACTGTTTGCAAATTTTCAGCTGAGCAAAATTAGCGATGATCACCAAAAAAGTGTGCCCGGCAAAAGAGGTGCAAGAGGTGCACACGATTGATTGAGACTGAAATGTTTGATTTTAAGATTCCGTTGAAATCTATTCGGTGTTAGTTAAGTGAATGAAAACTGTCAGTCGAGAGCCCCTCGACTGACAAATTTTATTAAGAAGTGGATACATCTATATACAAAACACATACTTTTTATGTGTTTTTTATTAATTATATTCGTTTTCCTTAGGTGGGAATCACTCATTACTAGCTCCCCATGAACAGTCTCACCAAACAAACAAATAATAGTAACTATCATGTGTAGAAGATAAGCAAGACTCAATGTTCATATCGCTCGGACGCACTGCATTAGTGGACCTCTAGGGCACAATATGACTTTTATTTTGAAATGCCTCTTGCATTTATTCTTTTGCTTCCAGGCGTGTACAGGTTCTTGTAGTACTATTTTGTAGTGAATACGATTTATATTGGCCCAGCAGTGATGCACTTTATTTATTCTTTAAGCATGCTGCCATTTAAGGGAAGGGTTTGATTTTTTCCAGAAATAGGTTTTGATTCAACGAACATTGATTTAGAGAGAATGCGACCAAATCTTGTCACGGTACGAGTACTGCTTCATTTGAGTTTCTGAACTTGACATGAGGGTTAGCAACGGAATGCATACGCTGCAGAGATTCATTTAGTAACTTCTTGGCAGTGCCCCGGATACGGATTCGGAACGAAGGGAATCCATTGCAATACAAGCTGAATTTCTGAAACTGCCATCGAAGACATCGCTATCAAAAGACGAGAGGACTCATTCACCCCCTCTTTTCTACGCATATCCACGATGATTCGATTGACTTTCAACACTACCTTGCAATCTGTGGATTATTGCTGATGAACCTCCTTCTATCATTCAATGACGATGGCACGCGACACTTTCGTTCTTTCTATCACCCGGTTTTCATTTCTCCCGCCCGTTATGAAATAATGATCCCCGCTTCTATTGCATCGCATTCGCATCTTGGCCCATACCTTGGTTGGGAACACTTGGTCTCGTAAATACTGGATCTTGCCACTTGTTTCGTCAAGAGACAATCAATTACAAATGTTTCTATATAGATTTAACCTTTTTCGGGGTATTCTTGCCGCTACGGTTGGTTTCGAAATCGCTGTCGTCGTCATCGTCGTCGTCGTCGTCGTCGTCACTGTCATCGTCTCTAAGTTCCACAATCTCATCGCCATTTCGGTTGCGCTTGACAGAAAGCACACCCTTTTCGAGCTTTTCCTTCTCCTTCGCCGTCATTGTTGGCTTAAATAGCATCCTATGGCGATCCCACAAAGGAGGCTTTGGTAACACCCCAACAGCGATCAACCCAGGCGTGGCACAGTAATGGAGAGTGATCGAATACAAATGGACTCCCTCCAAATCGTCACGTTGGAATTCGTCGACGTATCGTGTTATTTTTTCATGATGACCTTCTCCGGACCGTATATTCTTCTTCATCGTTAAGTAAGCCTCGGCATCGTGTCGAATGGGCGAAGTTTGAACCGATTCGGGTCGGTAATCATAAGCCTTCTGTAAACCAATATCAATAGATTCGGATACCTTGATTTCGATTTTCCCCATTCCGGCGTTCGTCGAAGAACCGCCAACCTCTCCACTCGCAAAGGATGCTTTAACAAACTTCAATGGCTTGTGAGTACTGATGCCATTCAAGCGTGACCAAATGCCGTATAAATCCGGAGTCGTGTTGATTCCATCGGCAGAGTTACATGTATCGCTGCAATTGGTGCCAAATACCCAGGATACATGAATGCCGCATCTAGGGTGTGGCTGATGGGCTCAAAATCAAAATTCACCAGTCTTCTAATTGTTTGGTTCAGAGTTGCTTTTACAATCATAGCTGGGTCTGCTGTGACACGTATGTCAACAGTGTCTTTGTCTTTGCAGCCAATGGGAGCATCTGTATTTGCAATTACAACTGCCCTGGTACCTGGCATGACAGCGCGATTACTGATCATGGTGTTTATGACAAAGTAGAAGAAGAATTGTTTGTCAAGTACTGTGCAATGATTTATGTTGACTCTGCATTCGGGATTTATACAGGGAGACACCACTGCCTTGTTCATAGTTCACAGACTGATCCGGATACCCCAGAGGCTCTTCTTATGCTGAATCAAGAAGCAACAGCCCTTTGCCAGTTGTCAGAGTGGGGAATGCAGATGATCCAGGAGCAGTTTCCCCCAATTGAAAGACAAACTCATATTGGAGACATGTGGAGATCAGACGATCATTATGAACTTGGTGATTCTTCTGTACAATTACCAAACAAGTACCGTTGGCCACAACCAGATCCTCAATGTTTTTATGCATTGATTGGATGGATACTTCTCTTATGCTGAGGAGCCAACAGAAGATGCTACCGGCATGTTTGAGTAGCCGAGCGTTGAGCCAATGAGGAGTAGAGTCAATTCCTGAGCTGTTGAGCCAAGCCATCGGATATTGAACTTCGGCTTAAGTTGGAGTTGGGCTTAAGGTTCGACTTGATTAAAAAGTTGGACTTAAGGTTCAAAAGTTGGACTTAAGGATCAATGGAAGTTTTGCTTTCAGATTTTGCTTTGGGTGGTTGAGTAGATTGCTGGATCGATTTGGAGTAGAGTAGATTGTCAAACTGATTCATCAATTCATCAAGGACGACTTGGCGTAGATTGTTGATTGGACTTGGACCAATTTGACACAACCAACTGATCCACCATGATCAATTGCCATTGTCGATCGCAAAGTTTATTGTTGATTGATTCCACCATGGTGATCACAAAGTTTAGATAAAAATTAGGATTAGATTTGATTAAATTTGGACATAGTTTTTGCTGTTTCTGTTGCTAGTAGGAATTATGAGCTTAATGCTGAGCTTGGAGCTTTCGTTTTTTTGATTGATATCGATCCAGAGTAGTATCAATCCAGAGTTGTTTTGCTTTTGGTGTTTGGGTTCGTAAGAGCCGCATGACTCCTGAAGAGGGGTTCAAGGCAGCACCGGACAAAGTTAATCCCATTAGTTCTTTGATACTTGGATGTGGGAGTAAAATTACATCTATGTGGTGTTTTGATACATGGACGTGAGAATAGTTGGGAATCATTCGCGGGTGCGGGTGCTTGCATACAAGGACGTGGGAATCGATTCTGATCAATTTGATTCCAATTGATTTTAGACTTTCATGTACCAAGTTCTTTTGGTTTACAGCAGTTTTACACTATTTCATTGTTTGTCTTCTTTGCAACTTGCAAAGCTCATAATTTGTTTTCTTACAAAACCAAAAGCGATGTGTTAACTTCAAATCTACTCATCTTGGAATTATCAAGTTCTTTGCTAATCTTCTAAATCTAAAATCAACAATCATCAACCATGACAATGAAGTTAAAATCTGAAGTCGACAATCCATGCTGGGTGGAGGTGGATATTGACCCAAGTCCATATCCAGTTCAAATTGTTGCAAGCCCGGTGTCATCACTTGATCCACGTCAGAGTCCAACCATCCAAGTCAAAGCCATCTCTTTGGTAGACCCCAGCAACTCTTGCCACGTGAGGCGGGTGGAGCCTCCCCTTGAAATTGAAGTTGAGGCAATTCGCCACCACCTGTTGCAATTAAAATGGAACCAACGCCTTAAGTGGAATCTCTGGCTCCCGGAGAATCTTTGGCTGTGGAATTTGAGTTGGGAAGCCGGTTTACGAATAAGGTGGCAACATCTATTATGGCTGCCTTTAAGGATTCTAAGGCAGCCTCTCTTTGTCACCTCTCAGCTTCCAAGACAGCCTCTCTATGTTCCTTTTTGAGCCAGGAATTCTCTCTTCTTTGTTCCCTCTTGAGCTTGGAATTCTCTCTCAAGAAAGTGAGGGTTTCCTGGCCGTTGACTTTGGTGTTCCTGTATTGTCTCTTGGCAGACTGAGGAGAGGGAGAGGAAGCAAACTGAGGAGAGGGAGAAGAAGCGGACCGTGAAGAGGAAATGGACCGTGTTGCTGGGATTGCTACCGGTACGTTTATGTCTCCATTTATTGGTGCGTTGAGTTCTGGTTGGGTGGTTGAGTTGGTTGGGAAGGTTGACGTACTAGCGGGGTTGGGTTGGTGGCGGTTGGGTTGGGTTGGTTGAGAAGGTTGACGTAGTGGTGGCTGGGTTGGTGGTGGTTGGGTTGGTTGAGAAGGTTGGGAAGGTTGCCGGAGCGGAGGACTATCATCACTATTATTGTAGTTGTCATCTGAAATGTCAATGTCAACGTCATCACCATCCTCACTACTAGTTGTTGTAACTCTAAAAATCGACCGAAAGGTATAGGATACTTGAAATTTAAAGAGAAGTGAGCTCAGAGAGAGGCTCTTATTTTTACTATGTATTTTCACTGTATCGGGGCTCTCTGCTGTATTTTACTTGGTAGAGATCTTCCCCGGTTATCTGTTACTGTTATCTGCATCGTACCGATACTGCTGTTGCTGTTGCTGTATTAGCGTCGTGTCGGTCTTACTGTATTGGTCATTTGATGGTATTGGTCTTTATGAAGTTAAGTGTTCTATCCGATGGGGCATATGCTTGTTCGTGGTATTTGAGATAGATGAGGAGGCCCATTCGGAATCGGTATTGATTTTCTTGATTGCAATAAATAATTTCCTCACGGGATATCAAGTATATTCTTTTGAATGTACTTATGGATTCCAAGTGTTTACTTACTGTTCAGGTCTTTGGATATATCTTATTCTAACCGATTATCCTCTTTTGTTTGTAGCCTTAGGTGGTATCGTTTTTACCACTTAAGGATTCCAAGTAGTGGAGGTGCGTTTGATTCTAATGCTTGATCAGCGGAATATTTGTATCTCGTACTCCGCACCTCGGTCGTCGTTTCGTCGGCTTTTTTGATCGAATTTGATGCCGACAAAGTCCGTATTTTTTTTTCGCTGACAACACTAGTACTATCGATATCCTTGTAACCTTCTTCCAAATCAAACTCCTCCTCTCCATCACCAACTTCAGCCTTGTCCTTAACCAACCATTTGATCCTCCTTGCCAACTCTACCTCCTCCGGGCAATTTGGATTGCCAGTAGGAACTTGTTTACAGTAAAGATTGGTGTATTTCCTATGGAGGTTTTGAACACTTCTGTTAGTATCAGGGAAGTTGTCTCTATGAATTTGGGCAATTACATCCCAGTCTTCAGGACTAATGGGAAGGATTGCTTTGATGGTGTGTAGCAATTTGATGAGTTTGGTTTTGCTGTAGTTGCTCATTCTGGACTTGTGACCTACGCGTGATGGATTCTTCATCATCGCTGTTGTTATAAAAATTATGTTCAGCAGAGCTGAATATGTACGTCCGAATCTCCTCCCCCATCGTTGTCACATAGCAACAGCAGATAAAGCATTATTTCATTATTTGTCACACTGCTATGGTTTGATTTTGTGCATTGGAAAATATTTTGTAGTGTAATCAACCAAAGTTGGTGATCCATGATCTGTTGGATGTGTGATTTGTCAGTTGGGTTGGTATAAGGGAATGAAAAAAAATTCAGTCCAGTATTCCATGCGTGATTGCAAAAAAATCTGGGAAGGACCCAGATTCCAGTCAACATGAGCTCTCCTCGACAACTATCTGGGTCAAAAAAGACAAACATCGAGGTACAGATCCGATCTGGGTACGATCCAGATTCATTTCGGGAATCACCCAATACTACCCTGCTGCCCTCGAGAACTAGACGTTCAACCAAAATGTGGATGTCAGGATGTCGTTCGTTTTTTGCGATGCAGATGGGTCCGAGAATGAGAAAAATACTTTGTAGTAGCATACCGGGGGTACAGTACCTGAACAATGCACAGACACTTCAGTCATGAGTCACTGACACATTCCATCAGTCATGAGTCACTGACGCATTCCGCGCATCAGTCATTGTTCAATTGTATTTGAACATCAAGATAGTCTTCTCCTTGAAGTTCTCAGCCAATTCCGATTAGCAAAGAACACAGTTCTCTTCCAATCTTAGTATAGATCAAACCTGAAATGTCACTGAAAAAAAATATTGATAAAAACAACTGTACACCCCTTCTAAGATCTAACGTAACACCTGATCAACCATGGCCACCATTGCTCAACTTCAAGCTGCAAAGCAGCCCCCAATCCCATTTAAACCAGCCATCCTTTATCAGGATTACCCAACCACTCGTCTCATCCACAGTGTGTGCTGTACCTAACACTGCTAATTCCGTACATGTATTGATCGTATATATATATATATATATATAGTGTGTGAGAAGCTTCTGACAACGATTTTCTTCTCCTGTGGATCTAGGAAGATTCCATGTGATGTTTATCAATGAAGTCAGGAATTGCTCACTGTAGGTCGTGTGGTATTGAAGAACTCGGAAAACCTTACCGGTACATACTTTGGACACCAAAAGATGGGACTATGTCTGGTGCAAAGAATTGTAGGACTGCTTTTTGTATCTAGACGTTTGAAATCTGCCTACCGTACGCAGAATTTTTTCGCTCAGGTACTTATTGTGGTGAACTCGCACGGATACTAATATTATGTGATATAATCTACGAGTTGCTCGGCCGCGCGGTGTAATAAACTAGTAATCCAAAATTGGATTACAACAGTAATCATGAAATCCATTTTATTCCAGTAGAACTCAGTACTGGAAAACAATTATGGGCCCATAATTGTTTTCCAGTACTGAGTTCTACTGGAATAAAATGGATTTCATGATTACTGTTGTAATCCAATTTTGGATTACTAGTTTATTACACCTGTGTTCCACCGAGGTTGAGGTCGAAGCCGAAGGCTGAGACTGAGACCGAGGTGGAACACAGTTAGTAACACTACTGAGGCCGAAGCCGAGTGCAACGAGGCTGAGACCAAAGGAGTGTTACTAATTCAGCAAAGGCAAGAGCACACTCGTAGATTATTTACGTAATCCACGAGTTCGACCGATTTTTCCATGTAATTTGGTCAACTGGATTGCTGAACTATTACACGAAAACGAGAGGAGCAGCAGCAGCAACCGAACTACAAGCACTGCCTGCTACGATCTAGGGAATGGTCGTCCGAACTACAAGCACTGCACTGCTACGATCTAGGGGAATGGTGTATTCTTGCTCCGGCGTCCGAACTACAAGCAATGCGCTGCCTCCCCCAATCTAGGGAAACAGAGTATTCTTGCTCCCGCGTCCAAGGAACTACAAGCATTGCGCTGCTCTGATCTAGGGAATGGTGTACTCTTGCTCCAGCGTCCTCGGGGCTGACGATGGCAGCAATGACGATGGCAATGACGACGACGACGACGACTGAAATTAATTTTCGTTGCTCCCCCAAGCTACGAACTCAAAATCGTTTGACATAATCGATACCGCCTTGTCATTGCGGACATTTTGGTACCAGTTTGGTCCCCTAGCTCCCAATATTCAGGGAGATATCATTTTTTTACTGTCACCATTCTTGGTTTCATTGACGATGACAACAATGACAACGACGACTGAAATCAATTTTCGTTGCTCCCCTAAGCTACGAACTCAAAGCCGTTTGACATAATCAATACCACCTTGTCATTGCAGACATTTTGGTACCAGTTTGGTTCCCTAGCTCCCAATATTCAGGGAGATATCAATTTTTTACTGTCACCATTCTTGGTTTCATTGACGATGACGACGACAATGACAATGACGATGACGATTGAAATTAATTTTCGTTGATCCCCTAAGCTACGAACTCAAAGCCGTTCAACATAATGGATACCACCTCGTCATTGCGGACATTTTGGTACCAGTTTGGTTCCCTAGCTCCCAATATTCAGGGAGATATCAATTTTTTACTGTCACCATTCTTGTTGGTCTCGTTGTTGATTTGTTTGCTTGCTTCTTTTTCCATTACGGTACCGTACAGACTTACCCGGTACGAAAACAAAAAGTGGAAAAAGAAGCAAGCAAGAGATCTAATCGTGAGCTGGAGACTGAAATAATATTACTTTTGTTTTTAGGGTGGCCTTATGTAATCCGGTGAAGGTGCAAACTGTCATTTCTACTGTCTTAGTACCGAGCTCGCTGGATTACAGAATTGGATTACTTTTTTTAGCGAGCCCTTATGTAATCCAGTAACGTTGATTTCTACTGTCTTAGTACCGAGCTCGCTGGATTACAGAATTGGATTACTTTTTTTAGGGCCTGCTGGTGTAATCTGGTGAGGTGCTAATGAATTGATTAAAACAATTCATGAGCACCTCACCGGATTAGTAATCCAATTCTGTAATCCACTGAGCTCGGTACTAAGACAGTAGAAATCAACGCTTCATTTATACTTAAGGGCTCGCTAAAAAAAGTAATCCAATCTGTAATCCAGCGAGCTTGGTACTAAGACAGTAGAAATGACAGTTTGCACCTTCACCGCAATTAGGGCGCCCTAAAAACAAAAGTAATCAAACGAAACCAAAACCAAAACCGAAACCGAAAAACGAAAATGAAAACAAAAAGAAGCAAGAAGCACACCAAACAAATCAACAACGAGACCAACAAGAATGGTGAGAGTAAAAAATTGATATCTCCCTGAATATTGGGAACTAGGGAGCCAAACTGGTACCAAAATGTCCGCAATGACGAGGGGGTATCGATCATGTTGAATGTCTTTGCGTTCGTAGCTTAGGGGAGCAACGAAAATTAACTTTAGTTGTCGTCGTCGTCATTGTCGTTGTTGTTCAAACGCCGGCGGAGCAACAAAGAATACACCATTCCCCTAGATCGTAGCTGGCAGTGCTTGTAGTTCGGTTGCTGTGAGCGAGCTCCTCTCGTTTTGGTGTAATAATTCAGCAATCCAGTTGGCCAAATTACATGGAAAAATTGGTCGAACTTGTGGATTACGTAAATAATCTACGAGTGTGCTCTTGCCTTTGCTGATAGTAACACTCCTTGTTCGGTCTCCACTTCGAGCAAGCTCTCAGTGTCGACCTCCTCAGGAGTGTTACTAACTGTGTTCCACCTCGGTCTCAGTGTCGTTTCACTCCACTTCGGCCTCGGTGGAACACAGGTGTAATAAACTAGTAATCCAAATTGGATTACAACAACAAGTAATCATGTAATCCATTTTATCCAAGTAGAACTCCGTCACATAAACGATGCTCGTGCTTTCGTAAAATTCGTGCGATATTTTAAAATATTCCGAAACATTTTGTTGCGCGCACAATAAATAATTCTCTACCTATTTTTGCACGCAACAATTTCAAGTAGGACTATTTTCCTATCCATATTTTCACCCCCTGTTTCATGGTTGCTTAAGAATCTTTCTATTCTACAATTTTGTTTCATGCTTACCCCGTTAATATTTACTCGCCATTTAATTTTTGTTATTTTCCACACGAAACTCATCTTTTGTAATAATATCCTCTATGTACACTGATATTGTCGTAGCGTTGATACCATTTTCTGAACAAATATAGGAGCTTCTTGATAACCAGCAATGTATTCTGTTATGTTGCTTTCACAATACTCACACTACATTTATCGAATATCAAATTCCAACAACCATATTTTTGTACTAATAAGAAAATATTTTATCCGCATTTGCAATACTCTCCGACATTTTACAATATTCACGATACGCTTATCAAATACGGAAATACAACAAACATATTTTGTAACAAATACGAAAGTATTTTATTAGCCTTTGAAATTATCTTGTTTATTGTATTATATTCGAACAGAAGACCCGGAACAATATTGTGCTAACCATAAAATAATAATGAACTAGCCGTTCTACTATTGATGTTGATATCATCCATTACTCTTGTTCGTTTTATTGTATTCCATGAAAAATTTGTAGTCCTCATCATCTTCGCCTAGAATCTCAACCAAGGTACGTTTTCGCTTCCGTGTTTTTCCCTCTTTGTTCTCCTCCTTATCTTGTTGTTTACGATTGCCATTTTGCTTTTGGTACATTTTAAGTATTTCCGTCTCTAATTCTTTTGACTGTTGTTCCTCCCTTCGTTCTTCTAATTCGCTTACTAGGTATTCGTAAAGATCTTGTCCCTCGTTACTCCACCCCTCCTTATTTCCAGACTTACCGTCAGTGAATTTTTTTCTCAACCTCGTGCCCTTTGTTGTGTTTATCCACGAGTCGTAGTCGTTGTAAAGGAAAAGCAATGCAAAAGCTTCATCGCTTGGGGTGAAAATGTTACTGATTGTCATTCTGACTGATTTTCTTTTGAAGTCTGTCTGTTTTGGTGACACCGCTCCAAGAATTCTTTTCATGAAGTATTTGAATTCTGGTGAATTTTTCCGCCGATAGTCTTCGTGCAATTGGTACCTATTTTCTGAGTTAACGTCTTGTGTGTCCGTGATTAGAACCGTTCCTGGGAAACTATCTGGTATCAGGTTGTTTCTTTTATCGTCTACGTGTCAGTGTTCATAGGACCAAAATGTTAGAATGGCTTATGAACGATTGCATGCCGGCAATCATTTTCTTGTTGGTTGCGTACCTTTGTAGTTTTTCCTGGCAAGAGTTTGAGCATTGTGCCTACACGCAGTCACTGCACGGCAATAAATTCCACTCCACTTTTGGTCTTTTATATCAATCGTATTTGGTATTTCATTGTTATTCGCTTGTTTTACAATTTTGAATATCGTCGCCTTCACGAATGTAATCTCTGGCGGGAATTTTAATTTCCTGAATGCTTTTTCTTTGACGTGTTTGACAATGTTGTTTTCCAAGTTATCGTTATCGTATTGTTTTGTTGTCTGTAGAATATTTCTGTTGCTACTGTTGGTGGTTGTATATGTTTGGCTATCGTTTGTGTTTGTTCGGTCACTTCCCGATACACTGCTGTTTGGGCTGTTTGTGTTATTGGTAACAATGGTTCTACCTGTCACCGGACTGCAAATAGTACTCAGTTCCACCATAATTTTTTTGTTAACTCGTGCACATAAACTTACCGTTTTTACCTTTGATTGATGTGGCGCGCTATTTTTATGATAATAATGTTGTTTGTAGGCATCGTTTGGTAATTTTTTTTCATTCCTACTGTACACACTGTAAGCTCTTGATTTACTGTCTCCAAGGAATAGCTGTATTTCAACTAATTGTACTATCTGTGAGTGTTGTTCTTGTACTGTCGCCGGCCTATCTTATTTTCGAGCGTGCCGTGATATTCTGGAATGTGGAGTCCTCAAAATTTTGGCGCGGACCCGAACATTTTGTTCTTCCCTACCCTACCGTACTTACCCTACGGTACCATATCATTCCATATTTATTTATCTACTTATTGTTTTTCAATTTTCTGCAACGGCGTTGCAGTAAATTCTATATTTTGGGTGGTTGACACTCCCCCCTTAATTAATTATGGATTGGATCACAATTTGTAGGTTCAACGGAGGGAATTTTGTT
The DNA here is from genome assembly GCA_037355745.1 of Pseudo-nitzschia multiseries. Classification (NCBI taxonomy): domain Eukaryota; phylum Bacillariophyta; class Bacillariophyceae; order Bacillariales; family Bacillariaceae; genus Pseudo-nitzschia; species Pseudo-nitzschia multiseries. Next base: position 3,207,019 of record CM074784.1, on the reverse strand, counting down.
GGTGTTGTTTTGTTGCTTTCTGATGAGTATTTTTTTGAATGTATATTTTTTTTAGGTGATATTTTACATAATTTCCGTTCTATTTTTTGCACTTAATTTGTACCGGCGATACCTTCGATATTGTCATTGTTTTTTTTGTAATGGAATCCTTACAGAGTTGCAGAGTTAGTGTTTCACCCGTCCCCATGCTCCACAAGGAACGGGATAGTTGTTATATTCCTCTAAATCTTCCGGCGAATTCCAACGTTTTTCGTAAAGACTTAGCCATTTCTCAATTTTCCACTCGTTTTCGTCTTGTTCGCTCTTTCCCCCCCTGTTTGTCACTTCTTTTACCTTCCGTTTTGTCTTTTTTGACTGTTTTCTTGCTTTGTTCATGAACGAATCCCACTTATGTTTGTTACATTTTTTTTCCGTGTTTTTGTTATTTATGTTCTCTTCTTTAATTGGCGGCAATATTTCTTGTGTTGAGTACCACTCGTTATCGTCTTTTGATCTGCAATACCATTCCAATCTGTCAGTTTCGATGATTGCCTCATTCGTCATTTTGCGCCAGTTGTTGAACCAAATGTACGTCATACAAGGACGGTTCCCAGGGTGGTAATGTATACAGTCTTTTATGTGTTCTCTTGCCTCCGGTGTCAGATTACTCCATTTTTTTGCCGGGAAAGTACGACCGTCTTGTATCATTCTCTCTCGTTCTATTGATTTTACTTCCGGTCCAATACCCACGTTGTCGTAGCACTTAATGTCTTCCGATGTTTTCAATGCGGGATAACCACATGTAATGTATGCAAGAATGACTCCCATTGCCCATACATGGTCCATTCCGTCAGTGTTCCCTTCTTTGTAGTCGGGAAATACTTCCTCGGTTATGTACTTGAAGCATTGTTCCCAAATGTTCAAAGCTTCGTCCTCCTCGAAATGTCCTTTTTTGCTGTTGAGTCTTTGTCGCACTTCTTCTATCTTCTGGCATCCACTAAGGATTGTGTTAACCAAGTGTCCGTTTTTGGCACACAAGGCATCAAATCCTGTTTCGAAATGATATAGAAACGGGTTTCCGTCGTTGTTTACATCATCGTGGTTTAGCTCGTGCATCTGTTTGTTGTAATCCTTGGAGAAGACAGTACCCCGGGTTGGCACAACTGTTGTTCTGTGTGTCGGTTTCGGTGTTTTGCTTTTCATTATCCTGTTATTTCCCATTTGTAACGCAGTCATGCACCTATTTGTACCACAGTACACCTAACGTTCGTACTCCCACGCCGCATCATAAAGTTGGTATTTGTTGTTTTCTCCAGGCGTTGTAACTTGCAGTTTTTGGTTGTGGCTGCTTTTTCCCGTTCACGCATAATTCTTACTATTTTTACGTACCCGTATCAACACTACGACGGTGCACGCAAATAGTCTGATTCTATAACAGACAAGCTTCTTTAAGTAATGTAACTTTCCTCATCTGCATGCGATTGGTTCTTGATATATCGTTGAGATGAACGTGTCCGGTGGATCGATACCTCCATAGAGATTTGTACAAGATGTATTCTTCGTACTTCGTTGGTACTATTTTTTTAATATGGTATTGGTACGACGCACATAAATTGTCTGACTCATAAACAGACCAGCGTTAAGTAGTGTAACTTTTCCCCTTTGGATAAGATTGGTTCTTGATATACCGGTAGAGGTGAACGTGTCCATTGGATCGATTCCCCCGTAGACATATGTCCGAGGTGTGTCCTACGTATTATTTTTGTATAAATTTTTTGATTTTTGTATGAACAAGTAACCAAATTAGTGTTTCTCATTTACTTTTTGAGTGTCAAAGTGTGTTATTTTCTGAAATGTTTGGATGAATATTGCTCATACTATGGATTGGGGAGACTATGAAACCATATTGAGAAGTCACAGCCTTATATTTTAGTCATTATGAATTTTCTTATAATGTTTGTCCCTGGCCATGCATGTACCAAAATAGTGAGTCCTACTAGTACTTATTTTTAGAGTGCAAATGTGTGGCATTGACTGCAATTTCAGGATGAATATTGCTCATACTATGGATTGGGGAGACTATGAAACAAACTGGACAAGAAACAGGTTGATACTTTAGTCAGTGTGAATTTTTGAATAATGTTTGTCCCTGGACATCATGCATGTACCAAAATATTGAGTCCTAGTCAGTTTTGAGTGCAAATGTGTGGCATTGACTGCAATTTCAGGATGAATATTGCTCATACTATGGATTGGGGAGACTATGAAACAAACCGGACAAGAAACAGGCTGATACTTTAGTCAGTATGAATTTTAGAATAATGTTTGTCCCTGGACATGCATGTACCAAAATACTGAGTCCTAGTCAGTTTTGAGTGCAAATGAGTGGCATTGACTGCAATTTCAGGATGAATATTGCTCATACTATGGATTGGGGAGACTATGAAACAAACTGGACAAGAAACAGGCTGATACTTTAGTCAGTGTGAATTTTAGAATAATGTTTGTCCCTGGACATGCATGTACCAAAATAGTGAGTCCTAGGCTAGTCAGTTTAGAGTGCAAATGAGTGGCATTGACTGCAATTTCAGGATGAATAGTGTTCATACTATGGATGGGGTAGACTATGAAACAAACTGGACAAGAAACAGGCTGATACTTTAGTCAGTATGAATTTTAGAATAATGGTTGTCCCTGGACATGCATGTACCAAAATAGTGAGTCCTAGGCTAGTCAGTTTAGAGTGCAAATGACTGGCATTGACTGCTATTTCAGGATGAATATTGCTCATACTATGGATGGGGGAGACTATGAAACAAACTGGACAAGAAACAGGTTGATACTTTAGTCAGTGTGAATTTTAGAATAATGTTGTCCCTGGACATGCATGTACCAAAATACTGAGTCCTAGTCAGTTTTGAGTGCAAATGTGTGGCATTGACTGCAATTTCAGGATGAATATTGCTCATACTATGGATTGGGGAGACTATGAAACAAACCGGACAAGAAACAGGCTGATACTTTAGTCAGTATGAATTTTAGAATAATGTTTGTCCCTGGACATGCATGTACCAAAATACTGAGTCCTAGTCAGTTTTGAGTGCAAATGTGTGGCATTGACTGCAATTTCAGGATGAATATTGCTCATACTATGGATTGGGGAGACTATGAAACAAACCGGACAAGAAACAGGCTGATACTTTAGTCAGTATGAATTTTAGAATAATGTTTGTCCCTGGACATGCATGTACCAAAATACTGAGTCCTAGTCAGTTTTGAGTGCAAATGAGTGGCATTGACTGCAATTTCAGGATGAATATTGCTCATACTATGGATTGGGGAGACTATGAAACAAACTGGACAAGAAACAGGCTGATACTTCAGTCAGTGTGAATTTTAGAATAATGTTGTCCCTGGACATGCATGTACCAAAATAGTGAGTCCTAGGCTAGTCAGTTTAGAGTGCAAATGAGTGGCATTGACTGCAATTTCAGGATGAATAGTGTTCATACTATGGATGGGGTAGACTATGAAACAAACTGGACAAGAAACAGGCTGATACTTTAGTCAGTATGAATTTTAGAATAATGGTTGTCCCTGGACATGCATGTACCAAAATAGTGAGTCCTAGGCTAGTCAGTTTAGAGTGCAAATGACTGGCATTGACTGCTATTTCAGGATGAATATTGCTCATACTATGGATGGGGGAGACTATGAAACAAACTGGACAAGAAACAGGTTGATACTTTAGTCAGTGTGAATTTTAGAATAATGTTTGTCCCTGGACATGCATGTACCAAAATACTGAGTCCTAGTCAGTTTTGAGTGCAAATGTGTGGCATTGACTGCAATTTCAGGATGAATATTGCTCATACTATGGATTGGGGAGACTATGAAACAAACCGGACAAGAAACAGGCTGATACTTTAGTCAGTATGAATTTTAGAATAATGTTTGTCCCTGGACATGCATGTACCAAAATACTGAGTCCTAGTCAGTTTTGAGTGCAAATGTGTGGCATTGACTGCAATTTCAGGATCAATATTGCTCATACTATGGATTGGGGAGACTATGAAACAAACTGGACAAGAAACAGGTTGATACTCTAGTCAGTGTGAATTTTAGAATAATGTTTGTCCCTGGACATGCATGTACCAAAATATTGAGTCCTAGTCAGTTTTAGAGTGCAAATGAGTGGCATTGACTGCAATTTCAGGATGAATATTGCTCATACTATGGATGGGGTTGACTATGAAACAAACTGGACAAGAAACAGGCTGATACTTTAGTCAGTATGAGATTTAGAACAATTTTAGTCCCCTATGGTAATGCTGCATGTACCCAAATAGTGATTCCTAGGCAGTTTTCGAGTGCAAATGTGTGGCATTGGCTGCATGAAACAGAATTGACCAGAAATCTTCTACTTATACTTGAGTCAGTTTTAAAATTTATTAGTCCTAGTAATATTAGTTAGTATGTTTATGATTTTGCGAATTAGGCTGCAATTTCATGATCAATATTTCGCATAATATTGATTGAATAAAGAACTATGAAGGATAATGGATAAGTTACAAACGGATGCTTGCATTTGGTGTAACATAGTATGCCTCACTCATCCAATCTTGGATGATTTGGTGGAACTGGTGCTGTACTCTGACACGGTTGTGGTTGTGTCAGAAGATGAATCGGATACCTCCTCACTAGATGAATCGGATACCTCCTCACTTCCATCCGTCGTGTCACGAATCCCAACATCCTTGCTGAAACATTTTACTAAATCCGATACTTTTTTAATGCGTCGAGGATTGGTTTCTTTCAGGCCGGAAATCTGAATGTACTCTGACACGGTTGTGGTTGTGTCAGAAGATGAATCGGATACCTCCTCACTTCCATCCGTCGTGTCACGAATCCCAACATCCTTGCTGAAACATTTTACTAAATCCGATACTTTTTTAATGCGTCGAGGATTGGTTTCTTTCAGGCCGGAAATCTGAAAGTATGGGCAAAATTGTCGTTTCTCCCCCACCTTACGTTTGTGGAAAGTACATATATAACCCGCCACTCGTTCATATTGGTAGTAGTGTCCGAAAACGTACCTATAAACTTCTCCAATTTCAACTGGTCGGTTTTTTTTCTGGAGTATAACGAACTTGTTCGTTTATTTCGTAAATAGGAAACAATATCTCTGGATCCTGATCTTTCAACAGCACAGAACATTGGAATTCACGTTTGGTTTCCTTCTCCTTGATCTTGATAGGATAAACTGGCAGTGTTACAGTGGCGTTAAGATGATTTTTCGCAACATCTATAATCATTTCTTCGCTTACATTTGAACCCTTTTTTTCACAGGTTTTAGTCGTTGTGTCAGTCAAACCAGTATCCTTGGAATTACCCTTACTTGTGTCTATTCCCGATTCTTTAGATTCGTTAGGCTTATTTTTCGAACCGTTACTGGTTACTTTCGATCCACTGATGTTCTTTCTCCCATCGTTGATATTGTTCGTCTTGCCAACATTGCCACCGTCAACGTTATCATCCCAGGGTGGGATGAATCCACGCTTGGAATCATTTGTCGTATTGAGATTGAAAGTAACCCATCCTACCCGGTATGTGTTATTTGATTTGTTGAACTCATTTATTTGAACCTTGGATCTTTTGAAGCAATCCCAAGTTAGAAAGTCCGATGGTTCGTAAAAAACAAAGTCACGACCCTGGAGGTGTTCGAATGCCAGATTCAATTCTCCCGTTCCCTTTCCATAATTGTTGACAACCTTATCGTCCAAAAATTGAACTACAAGGTTAGCCGATGATAGATCATCCGACTTTTCCAACAAATATATTGCTAGTTTTTCTGTCAACGGGGTAAATATGGTACCCATTTCTGGAAGGTAGCTATACTGAATGAATTCTTCCACCCAAGTATGACGTTGGAGAACTTCTGGATCAATTACGAATATCTCACGGAACACGTATGGAATGTGTTCCATAAAAACTCGTTGGTGCACCTCTTGTTGTGAGTTAACATCGTATTGAAGGAATCTTGTAACACAAGTTTGATTCTTATGTTGTTCTTCCAATCCGGACAGTTCCAAAATACCTGTTACAAGTTCTTCTGGTTTATCGTCAAAATTGACATGGGCAAATTTTGTCTTACTCAGAACACATGCCGTCGGGAAAATGTACAATCGATCATTCCTTTGAAAATACGGAACACTTCCCTCCGTCGATTCGGTGACCATAGCTCGTTTTAGAAAATTTCTCTCGGTCAATACCAAATCTTCAATGGTTTCCACCACATGATCGTAACTGACAAATGATTGGTTATTGGTTTTGAAGACTTTTGGTATCATTTTCTCACAAACATTGTCAATTGAACAATCAAAGGACGAACCAACGCCGTCGACTCGAATCATTGATGCACATAGTACTTGAGAAATGAACAAATTACATGCTGTTTCCAACGAAACGACCATGTTTACCCCAATCTTGTTCCCGTTTTGGACAAATTTTGTTATAAGCCATTGACGCACCAAATATAGGATTCCTTTCGGCACCTTGAAATATGCCAGATCTATTTTTCCGGTTCCATGTTTGCATGGCGACAGGGTGACAAGGTCCTCATCGATATCGAAATGTATGTTGTAATATTTTGTGACCGTGTGCTTGTAGTTGATGACGTAGTGGAAAACCAATTGAGTATTGAGTGGTAATAACACTTTTCCCGTTTCCGGAATTTTCGTGTCCCCTTTTCGATGAAATCCTACTGGAACCCACTTCTCCCCAGAAAGTACCGTTGTGCCCAAGACGAATGAATTGTTAATTAATTCGGGTAAGTAATACTGATAAAAACCTTCGTGTGTCAAAACTTTGATGTCGACGTGTCTCATGTCGATGATGGTACAAATGGTTTTCGCCTTCCCTTGAAAGCGTAACCAATGTTCACGAATGAGCTCCTGAAAAGCAGTTTCTCGTTCCGTTATCTTCATCAACTTATTGTTTGACACAATAAGTTCTTTAAACTCGATGTTTTCTGTTCGTAAGGATTTTAAGCATTCAATACGCTGCTTCTTGAAATGTTTGTCTAAGTCCACCTGATTGCAGCTATGAGTCATTGAAACACGTAGAGAGGTCTTTGCCATAAGGCAGTCCAAGAAGTTCCTCATTGATCTGACGTATCCTTTCAACTGACTGGGAGAACAATTGTCGCCTTTGGTATGGAAACACAAATCCTCAGACGAAATATCCGACCCAGGTGGATACTTCACATTCTTCATGTACCAAACCAATATCTCACGGTACATTATCATGTACTTCTTCATTGTAACGTATTTGACGACGTTGCGCCCATAAATAGAATCCACGCCTGATGTGTCATTAACATTCTTCAACAGTGACTCGAACCTATCCCACTTTTTCGCCATGTCGTAGTCATTGAATCGATCGGTGAATTGCTTCCTGCTCAAAAATTTCAACACTCCAGTCATACCGTTGTCAATTTCAAACAAAAATAAATCCACCATGACGTTTATTTGATGGGGAATAGGCCCTAAGTCACTTAAGGTTGTATCGGGTTTTTTCTTCTTTCCCTTCCCCTTCTTCTTTTCCGCAGAGTTAGTAGTAGACATTGACTTCCTGAAATCTGGTGTTGGTTCGGATTCAATAATTTTTGATACAAGGTAAACCCTCGTCAACAATGCAGTGAAACATGTTGTAACCTCAAGACTGAGGTTCCTCACAAACTCCTCTGTTCCATATGACTCACCCTTCAAAGCCTTTGTAAGGTTATTAATTACTGCCTGTCGATGATCTCTTTGATCGGTATCATGTTTGTCAAGACTATTGGTTGGTGGGTCTTTCAATCTACCCTTCTTACAACTTGTCGTTTTCTCATTTGAATTTGGGTTGGCACCGCGCTTGCGAGCACTATTAGTCGTAGGTGTCATTGGCAATGTAAAATGTTATCAGTATTTGAGACAATCTTTTTATTGTTTGAAAACATTGAGAATCACTGTTGTGTGAATCTAGTTTACCCGAGTTACGAGCAAACATTGAATGAAAGAAGGATAGTAGTACAACTTGAAACTTCTTTCACCAGATATCACCACTCACGTAGCGACGCGACGGTGGTAATCATGTCTCAAAAACCATTTCTCAAAAAATCGATTATGTAGAAGGTACCCGTAAACGTGTCCTTGTTCTCGTAAAGACGTTCTACCACTAACCTGAGAAATAGTTAAACAATATCGTCACAATAATTGGACAAATAAAACCTGCAACGACGAATGCAAGGGCGGGGATTTGTCTGTGAATCCGTTGGGATCAAAAAACCATTGTTTGTAACTGGAACCGCCGTTCCCGAAAAACGGAAAAAAGGGTTTTTTGGGTGGAATGAAAGGTGAGAAGAAGAAAAGATAAAAAGGAACATTTTCCAATTTGGAAAATGGCCCCATCGCTGAATTGTTCCATTGTGTGTACAAAAGTACAGTCGTATGAACACCTAGTAGCGCTAAATAGGGAAAAGGGCATTGGTTGGTGTAACTCCGTTGCCAAAAAACAAATGATCCGATCGCTGAATTGGTGCAATTTGTGTAGAAACGTACAGTCGTATGAAACTTTTCACGCTAAATACTAAAAAGGGCTTTTGTTGACTTGTTTCGTTGAGTTCTCTTAGCAGGACCCTTCACTTCAGTTTTATGATTGCTCTCACTCGCGGCAGAGTCCCACCCAGTTGGAGGACCAAATAATCTCATGTACTGTGATAAATGAAAATACATGTGATTCTTCACAAGATTGTTACCCTCTCCCTTACTTCGTTGAAGATTGTTATTTATACAGTTAATGAAAAGAACAACCATTTTGTCCACATTCAAAACACCTTTCTTGTCTTGTTTGAAAACCTCGTCGAACGTTCCAGCATACTTTAGGAACTCTTCCATACCCAACAACAACTCAATGGCGTAAATACGTCGGTCAATTTCCTCTTCACACTTTCTGCTCTTGTTCTCGAGATTGGAAGGAGTCTTTCGAGACAACAACAATTGACGACCTCCAGCAGACAGAAGTGACAGCATCTGAATATAAAGCATTCCAATGTACTGGTTACCCTCCTTCTTCGCTGTATGTATTGATTCTGAAAAATTGGTTCGTGGGAAGTCACGATCGGATTGCCTCTGGACAGCACCACCGTAGTAACTGGCTAACCTTTCCATCTCACCAAGAAGCCGCTGGTTATTGCCTAAAAAGTCCTCGCGGAACGTCTCTGCTGCACGCTTTGCGCAACCAAGTTGGTGCATATGGAGTCTCTCTCCGGGAGACGCTAGATGAATATTATGTGGGTTTTCCCCAAAATCAAGATCATAAAAAGCGTTGCCGTTATGTACACCATGGTGAGAAATGTTTTTGAAATACTGTTCAACATTCACTCCTTCGCCAACCATTGGAGCAGTAAAATCAGATATGTTCCAGAGCCGAATGGATTGGTACTCTTCCCCATTTTGGTGCTTAGACACTTGCATGTTACCAGTTTCAACTGAAACAGGAACCTTCAAAACATTAACACGAGCGTTAATACCAAGTGCTCTGGGACAATTGCAATGCCTACAGATCATCTTTGAATTCGATGTTTGATAATGACCACAAAGTTGGTCGTGCTGGGGAGTATCACCTATGAAATAAGCAACCGCAAATTTCATTCGAACCGACCATTTCTTCTTGTTCCACGGCAAATTAGACCATTCAATACCATCCGTTTGGTTGCAGGCATCTTTCAAAGATGAAAGAGCAAAACGAAGGCCAGAGTGAAGATTGTTCACATTGTCAATTGATTCGGCACCTTTATCACCGGGACATGTTGGGTGATAGTATATAGCCTCCCACGCATCCGGCCGGGAGTTTCGAGTTAGGGTGTTGAATATGCCAAGAGTCATGTTCAGTGGGGTAAGAGTGGTTTGACCACTATTGTCAATTGCAATTCCATCCATGTAGAGAATAATAGGAACCAGAATTTCATTCGATCCAGATTTGCATCTCTTCTCCCAAGTGTTGATCCACCATTCACCGTGATGCAGTTCGTCAATATCAATATTCCCTTCAAGTTCTGGATAACGGACGGGTAAGGTGGGGTCTTCAGCATGGGGGAATGACAGATTATCTTCCTTCACCAAAGTCACATTTGTTAATAGGGAATGAAGTGCTTTTTGGAACGACCGGACGTAGATTTGTTTGCGACTGGAAACATCAGCATTCTGTGATTTCTTAGAACACCAGTCAATAAGATGAGGTTCAAACCCATCGCCTTTTATTTCAGGCACAGTTGCGGAAATCTCCTTCATAACACTTGCCCTGGTCTTTATGAGATTGCCTTTAGTCCATGAAAATAAATTAAGCCGCTCCGATTCAATAGCCCATTCATACAATTCCTTCTCGGCAACTAATGGTATGCTATGATTCCGCATGATTTTCATTAACTTGATCTTGACCTTCAATTCGTCAGATATGTTCCTACCTACATTGGGTGTCGTAATTAATAGCGTGTTTGAAGCACGATGGGAATCGTCAACATCAATGTTGATGCCTTCTTCATCATTGACAATCGAAGAGTGGGGGGCCTCTATGATCTCACTTCCTTCTTCCTCATCGTCATTGTTAGGGAAGAAAAAATTGTCTTCGGAGACAGAATCATCGTCCTCCTCTATGTTTGATAATTCCTGACCAATCAAGGCACGCCCAATCGATTCGACAGAAGGGTCATACATAACTTGATTGTCGAGCAACTCTGGTAATGCGCCGTCACTACTCTGTGGACCGTTACGGGTGTTCGTTAGACCTAATTGTTGACTAACATCCTCAAGCTTCTTCCTCTTTTTTCTAATGAATATGCATGATGCAAAATCTACTATCCCCGAAGATTGCGTGAAATAAGAATAGCATGATGCGTCTTTCACAATATGGTCCCGAAGACCGGGAGAAACAATTACTCCTGTTTTCTTTCTTCGTCGCGCTGTAAACAAGGGGGGTTTCTTCTTCTTGGTAACCTTCTGCTTTCCGTAACCAGTAGTGATCAAAGGAGAGTCACGGTAGCAACGTAAACAATATACCTGATATTTGGGAGTGCGGACCATCGTTACTGCTGAAGCCGTACGATAGCCAGTAATAACAATAAAAATGGAGAAACGATTGAGATTGAAAAATTGCGACCATGCACTGTTTGTTTCAGGCATAAAATTCAGTAACATGCCACTACTTCGGAAACAGATGCCAGTGGGGTAGGAAAATGAAATGTGCATAAAAATATTAGGAGTTCGACATTAATTTTAATAAATAGGGTGAAATTACAAAGGGGGACCAGTGGAGTTCGACCCAAATATGCGCGTGATTCTGAAATAACCCTGAATCTCGTTTGTGTGACGTCAGTACTGGAAAACAATTGTGGGCACTTGAGCTCGTTGCACTCACTCTCTTGCCCATAATTGTATTATTTTCCTTTTGAATCCGATTCGTTGAGAGTCTGATTCAAAGGCTTCTGAAGAACAGCAACGCTGTGTTAGTGTGTTAGTAGACGAACGATTGTACTCTACGCGTGACAATTGTGTTTGGATACTTTCGGCAACGGATAATCGGACTACAGGCGAGACTAGGGAAACGCCAGATCTCCTCTTGCTGTGACTTATTCAGATTGCAGCGAGACAGACCTTAGTATGTAGATTACAAGTAGTTGGTAGCAACTAGTGTGAATTTTGGGATATAAATCAGTTGAATGTTAAAAGTATGAGATAAAGTGAAATCTTGTCGAAATGCAAGATATCTCTTTTATTGAGATGAATACGTTGCAACTGCTGTTGCGTAGTGCTGAGATTACTCGCTGATTATTTCCGTACATGTATTAGTCGTTGACCATATATATTTGTATGCATGTATATGTATTGTGTGAGAATCACATGCCAACGGTTTTCTTCTCTTGTTCCGTTAGGAAGACTCCACGAAATGTTTATCATTAAGGTCAGGAATTGCTCCTGTAGCTCGTGTGATATTTTATGGAATCAGAGTTTGCTCACCGAAGAACAATGGCAATATCGTAAGACAGGGATTGCTCACCGTTTATGCGCGATGGGAATCAGTGCGCCGTGGGAATCGATATCCCGTGGGAATCGATTACTTAGATGGATACGGGACTCATTGATTCATGCGTATAGGAAATCTACCCTTTGGTAGCTTTGGTACTTCTGGTCACGAAAGGAATTTAATACTCCCCATGTCTCCTTGTGAAGGGTCATCACGCTCTACATGATGCTTCCATCATCCTGGAGAAGGTCGCCAGTATTACCACAGAAGTGGAAGATGGGCCTGAGCAGTGGATACACAACTGAGTGACTCCAATGCTTGGTGAGAATGTCTGCACAGTTATCCTTACCCGGGATGTGCATCATTAAAATGAAACCTCTCGCTATCATGCTCCGTACGTAGTGAAACGATAGAATGTTATGACGCTTATGCAACCTTGCATAAGGAAAGGTCGACGTCTGGATCATCTTTTCGTTGTCACCCCAAGAGTATGAGATATCATGGACTCGTGTTCCGAGGTATCGGAATGAGTGGCGTAGATCGACAATCTGTTCGATGCAAGTTCTTCCTGCAACAAATTCAGCTCCAAAGGTGGCTGTTTCCGTAGTGGACTGCTTCTTCGAGAACCACATCATGGGAGTCTTGTTCGCGAAATGAAGTATGCCGGTAACTGCCTTGCCACTGAGAATATCATGCATGAGGTTGGCATCATAGAAGTGTGATAACACTACTGTCTTTCCAAGCGGTGCAGGAGCGTCGTCGGGTAGCTCCTCAGAATGCTCCCCATAGACGGTATTGGACCAGTCGATGGTGTCGGGTTTAGTCAATATAAAATCGGGCGGTTCCACACGGAATCTGATTTTAAAATGTCTAAACTTGGAGATATATCCATAGATACGTTTAGCGCGTTCGAGATGCCCATCTCGTGGCTGAGCTCTGAAACTTGAGAGCGTCATCACGGCTGTTTGTACATCGAAACGCCCAATAGCGATTATCCATTGCAGTGAACCGATCATACTTTGGTACTTCTGTATACCGGTTTCTTCAAGGAAGGCTGAGGAGTCCAATTCAGGATGATCGTTCTCCGCGATGGGCGATTGGAACCTAGTGCTAGGTTTGCATCCGAACATTTGTTCGTAAGATGCTTCCATCTTTTCGATGAACTTTATGGGATTCATGCACAAAACACCATGTTCGTCGCGCTCAAATCCACATCCTAAATGAAAGTTCATAGGTCCGGATCCCTTCAATTTGAAGTTATATGGTGACGATTGCAATATCTTCAAGAAGGAATTGGGATCTGCCATGCAGAGACATAGGTCATCGACATATGTGCATATGAGCTCATATACACGTTCACCATGCTTGTTTGTTCCGGGTTTGAGGAATATTTCCGGTTCTGCGCGGGATCTTTCGAAGCCGAGTTCGATGAGACAAGCCGCGAGTAAGTCTCCAAAACACTTGCCTGAAGACCTGAGACCATATAGGGCTTTGTAAATGACCAACAGGTGACCCTCCAACGATCCGAATTCGGGACCTGCCTTGATGCATACTTTCTCGCAGGTGACTGCTTCTAAGTAGGCGTTACCTATGTCGGTACCCCATGCTTCTAGATCGTTGAGTTCAGCTAGGAATAGGCACATACGTAGACCGCGAAGAGATACGACGCCTGCGTAAACACTGTGGATAGGGGCCTCAGTGAGATTACCGTTAGCAACGAGGCGAGCCTTGTGTCTTCCGTCGTGTTTGACAGCGTATATCATGTGTACCTTGATCTGTTGGAATCCCGTGGGAATGGAGCTTGTCTTGTATACGCCTTTATCAATGAATGTATTGTATTCATTGAGTTGTGCCATTTCCAGAGTAGTGGCATCTTCCCATTTGGTGTTTCCGTTGGCTTGATCAAATCGGAGGGCTTCTTCGTGGTTACGAGGCACTTTGAATCCATATTGATACTGCGGAGTGGTACGGAAAGAACGTAGTTTGGCTTGATGCACGAGTCGGTCAAGTTTCTTGGTTCGTCGGGCTAGGTTGGTGATTCTCCTGAGACGTTTCCAACCTGGGAGGTCAAGCAAGTTGTTGTCTTTCCCATATTTTGCAACGGTGACTGGGTCATCAGCCGCAATATTGGCCAGAGGTTCATATGTGCGTTCCATATTCTCCCATTCAATCCAAAGGTTATACTTGGAACCTTTGTATTGAGGGTGCTTGTTATCCAGTGGACCTTGGTGTCCTAGGATGCGGCGAAACGACCAGAGTTTGCCGTCTTCTTGTGTTGAATCACGATGGATGTAATTCATGACGTCATTGTATGCAATGATATCATCGAGCTCGTCATCGGAGTGTTTGCACTTGAACTTGATGAAGTCTTTATTGCGTTCAAGACTGTCTTCAACATCGACAATGGTGAGACGTTTCCGGGTGCCATCAAGATTGGTTACAAGGAAGGAACGTCCTTGTAGATCGGCAATCGGGATCGTAGGAATGGTAATAGGTTTACCATCATCGTCAAATTGTGCGTTGCCTTCTTCGTCGGTAACAACTACCTGTGATGGGTCTACTGAAGGAGTAGCGGGGTTGGTGTGTGGAGTTGTGACGTCACTAACATCAAAGTATGCTAATTCTGGTGGATCAAAATCATCTTCAGTAAGGAGAACGCCATCGGGTGTTTTGCTGAAGATGTGTGTCGTAGGAGGACCATCAAGACTCTCCCCATAGTTGTTAGGGAGTGGAGAAGGTGACCAGCTTGGGCTGTCATCGACTGGGGTGGGTGGGTGGTGGAATAATTGGTTGAGTGCCATGTGCGTGTGGCGTGATATCTGTTGGTGCAGATGGAACGGTGTTATCGGCGGTGTCAGAGTCAGCAGGTGAACCGTTAGGGGAAACTGAGCTGTTTGGTTTAGTAGACTCGTCAATGAGTTTATTCTGATTGGTGTGCTCCCCATGTTTGAAAGCTGGAGCTTCTCCAGTGGCGTATATGCGGGGTAAGGAATCCTTTGCATTACGCCATTTGATGAAACCATCATCAGTAAATAAGCCCGCGCGCTTGTTACGTGACTCAGGTGTAAGAGCAGATCGAACACCGGACCGGTCTAGTAACTTGTTGGTAACTGGATCCCAGATTCGAAAGCAGAGTCCATTGCCAACATGTTCGGCGATGCCGACGAAATGACCTAGGCGTTTGGTAGATTTGGTACCGAAAGGAGAGTCATTGGTCTTGAAATACACAGGTTCAAACCAGAAGAAACTGGTGTATGCGCTGATGTCGCCAATTGTACCCGTGGCAATGAAGATCGGTTGTTTATCGGACAGCGTAGGGTCAGAGACAACATTAAGGAGACCCGCGACGTATGTCATGCACAGTAACCACATGTGTGGTGGTGTGCCGGTACGATCCATGACGCGATTGACAATGCGTTTGAACGTTTGGTATCGTCGTTCGAATTGATTCTGATGTTGATGGTACGGTTCACTTTGCCAGAGTCCAATCCATAACATCTTAAGGTAATCCATGACTTTCTTGCTTGATTGATAGTTACCGTGGTCGCAAAGGAGGCGGATGGGTCTGCCCCATTTTCGAACAAAGTTCTGAAAGCAGGGTAGAAAATCGCCGGTGGTACGCATTTCTTCAACGTGAATAATATGCGATTTTCGGCCAAAGAAGATCTGAGCAATCTTGGATCCACCATCAATTGCTGGGACATCTGAGTAGACTGCATCGGACATAACATCGTCATTGAAGGGGCGAACGTTCATGGCCGGTTGAGGGGAATGAAACCGTTTGAAAATGTTACCATCAGGGCTAACCGCTAACGAACCGTATTGGGTCGAGTTTTCAAAAGTAGCTTTGATGCGATCGGTGGAAACCCAACAAAAGAAGGGTTTCAGGGATAAGTAGTCATGTTCATTTGGGTATCTTTCACGGGGCGTAGCTGCAATGCGTGTAGTGTCACTTTCCGTACAATCTGTCGGAAACGCAGTGACTGTTCCAGAGACTGCGTTTGGCGCGCAGCATGCGAGACGTTCGTGATGGGCGTAGTCAGTGGAAGTAAGCCAAAAGGAGCGATCGTTGTTCTTATGATCATCAATTGGAAGAAAGGGAGATCGGGTGGAATGGCTGGAATACGAGCTGAGGGATGTGACCGTGGAGGACCCGGGAGAAACAGATATATCGAATCCTTCAAGGCAGCGTGGGTTCCCATATTCGTCGTAATCGGCATAAGGGAGTTGCTGTGGTTGGGGAGGATATTTCTGGAGAAATTGTTCATCCTTTGCACTGATCGTGGTATCGAGAACAGATGGGTCCCAATGTTTATCGGACGTCATGATAACATGTGGTAACGTGTCAAATTCGACAGTCGTATACTTCCGCATCGCAAGGTATGGTAAGCCGTGTCGTATGCTAAGAGGCAGTGCATAGCCATCGGAGGTGGTGATGACCTGTCCTCCGCCTGCTTTGATGGACGTGTCGTCTACAGTGGAAAAATATGCTTCCATCTGGCCGGATGACAATATAGAAGGATGTCGTCCTGTATAGGCACATTCATTGAAAATAAGAATGACGGGGCCTCTGTTCGACATGGAATATGCTCCGCATGTAGCAATGGGAATGTTTTGTACCTGATGATTGTTAATGCCGGTGACGTTAACATATCGTGGTGGAATATCCTTGGAGATGAGACATGCATCATTACCGATGATGCAGCCATTTGCGCCGCGATCGACCATGGCAAAACCAGGGCTAGTAACCGTAGTTTTGTGTATGCGGTATGTGTATGACGTTACGGGCCCATCATTAGGAAAGGTGAGATCATCCTCGGGAGTATACCACTGGTGAAAGTTGGCGGAATACGATGGTGTTCCGACAGGTATTTGAGTGTCACCGTCCTTTTTGTACTGAATGTCAGGGTTGTTTGAAAGGAATCGAGCTGGATGCGCGGGTGACACGGAAGACTTGAGAGGTCGCTGGTCCTTAGACGAGGAGGTCGTGGATTTGTATACACCTAGAGATGCATGGAAAACGCCTCTACGATCATTCTCTACAGCAGGATGGAGGTCTGCTGCGGAATTGGCATGCTCATCCTTGGTCGAAGTATCGTCTTCTTGGAAAGATACCGAGTGTTCATGTTGGTATGCCTTTCGGGTAATGGGTTTGACGCTGTTGGGGTCTGGTTGGTTAGTGTTAAGTAAGTCGTGTCGCAATGAGGCAACCACAATTTTCTTGCCTTCCGGAGAAAAACTGAGCCAACTCTTCATGTCCTGACGTGACAAGGCCTTCCATATGTTTGTAGGCAACCTTGTGGTAGGGTCAGGAGTACGTCCAGCCTTGAACACAGCATAATCTTGATAGTCTCCTTCAAATTCGATGGGAAGAGCATAGTCATCATGGTGTTGGATCGAGTCAGAGGAGAAATCATGAACGTGTGCACGTACGGTCGACCGAGGAGCAGACATCGCAGACTGGGAATCAAGTCGAGTTGCTTCGAGTAAAAGCGTGATTTTAAGATCGTGGATAGCAGCGGCTTCGGCAACTGCATCCGTTACGGTGCTATTCGTCCCACCTGGATCCTTGACTTTGGCAAACTGTTCGCTTAGCTGGAAGCTGGAATAACATGCCTGACACAATGCTGATTTTACAGTGTGATACTCGAGGGGCTTGTTGGGAGGACGGAGCTTGTTGAGGTGATTCAATTCGTCAAACCAATGTGTGATGAATTTCACTTTGGATTCTTTCCAATTGTTGAGGTTCAACTTGAGCAACGCTTGTAGCTGGATCGAGTTGTCGTATACCTTTGCTTTTGATTGGCCATGAAGGTTTACGAAGTCGAAGTAAGCCTGGCGTCCATCACGAGTGGTAGAATGACTGTGTACACATGATGCAGAAAGGTCACTCTTGAAGACTTCCAACATTAGTACCCAGAAGAAGGCACATTGTTTGATGTAGAGATCACGGGTGTAACCCACAAGCGTGGCTGGAGGCCAAGTTTCATCGAGGAATGTCTCTGTATCGATGTCGTATGCTTCGAGTTTAGCTTTGAAACCTACGAGCCAGTGTTCGAATCTCGAGTCATTCGTGAGGGGTGTAAAGGACTTTTCATCTCGTGCTTTTCGGCACCATGATTCGTACTTTACCTGCTGAGGGGACTTTTTGTTACTTCCCGCCGGAGGAGGTGGTGGATTCAGAACAGATTCGTTACGTAAGCGTTGGGCACGCTCTCCGCGGAATGTATGGAATTCCATGTATGTATATGACTTTACATCTTTCCAGTCTTTCTCGTCTTCTCCTAGGTCGACACCTTCTTCTTGTAGGTCGATAGCGAAGTCTGCAAGCGCTTCTATGCTCCTTTGGATGGATCTAGGGATATGTGTTGCCAATCCTCGCTCCATATAGGTAAGTTCGCGTGCAAAATCCGGTTCGATAAGTGCGTCGAGGAAAGACTTCCACTCGCATAATCCGCCTTCTTTGAGAGCTAGGCACAACTTGCTAGTAATCTCACTTGTTACGTTGAGTAATGATACGAGTATCTTTCTCATATCAGCATCGAAGCTGGGAAAGCGTTCGATAGTGGTGACTTCGGCGTCATTCTTCTCTTCGCCTCCGAGTGCATCGCCGGGCATTAATGGTATGTTCGGCATCTGTGGTGGTTCGGAGCCTTGGAAAGAATTGCGTGGTAACTGAGAATGGGAACTGCTTCTTGTGCGATGTGCGACGTGCATATGCCAGCGTAGGGATTATGTTCAATTCCGTTCCTGTTCCTTCTTGTGTGCAAGCCTTCTTAGAGCTTGCGACTGTTAATCTATTATTTTCCTTTTGAATCCGATTCGTTGAGAGTCTGATTCAAAGGCTTCTGAAGAACAGCAACGCTGTGTTAGTGTGTTAGTAGACGAACGATTGTACTCTACGCGTGACAATTGTGTTTGGATACTTTCGGCAACGGATAATCGGACTACAGGCGAGACTAGGGAAACGCCAGATCTCCTCTTGCTGTGACTTATTCAGATTGCAGCGAGACAGACCTTAGTATGTAGATTACAAGTAGTTGGTAGCAACTAGTGTGAATTTTGGGATATAAATCAGTTGAATGTTAAAAGTATGAGATAAAGTGAAATCTTGTCGAAATGCAAGATATCTCTTTTATTGAGATGAATACGTTGCAACTGCTGTTGCGTAGTGCTGAGATTACTCGCTGATTATTTCCGTACATGTATTAGTCGTTGACCATATATATTTGTATGCATGTATATGTATTGTGTGAGAATCACATGCCAACGGTTTTCTTCTCTTGTTCCGTTAGGAAGACTCCACGAAATGTTTATCATTAAGGTCAGGAATTGCTCCTGTAGCTCGTGTGATATTTTATGGAATCAGAGTTTGCTCACCGAAGAACAATGGCAATATCGTAAGACAGGGATTGCTCACCGTTTATGCGCGATGGGAATCAGTGCGCCGTGGGAATCGATATCCCGTGGGAATCGATTACTTAGATGGATACGGGACTCATTGATTCATGCGTATAGGAAATCTACCCTTTGGTAGCTTTGGTACTTCTGGTCACGAAAGGAATTTAATAAATTGTTTTCCAGTACTGAGTTCTACTGGGATAAAATGGATTACATGATTACTTGTTGTAATCCAATTTGGATTACTAGTTTATTACACCGCGCGGCCGAGCAACTCGTAGATTATATTACATAATCCAGTTGGCCAAATTACATGGAAAATCGGTCGTACTCGTGGATTACGCGCTTAAATAATATTGAAACAACTATTCATAACGGTACGTACCGGTACGAGTACCAGGATGTTTATTCTTTTTTGTGCGGTTTGTTTTGTTCTGCAATCTCAATATATTACGTACTACTCCTTCCTAGGCAGGTAGGCATAATTTATGGCGCTTGAAATCTAGCGTACCGGTACGTAGACGTACCGTAGGGTAATGTAATGCCTACTTAATGTTTCACATAAAATAATACAGTACCAAGAACCACCGGGAATAATAACGTAGGTACCGTACGCTCGGGATACAGGTACTATCGAAAGATTGGGGTACCTCAATTGAGGTACGAGTACTCGTACCGGTACCGTTAGGAAAACATAACATCCAAAATTCAAGCAACATATATTTTCAATAAACAATTTTAGTAAGATGCGTCTTGTCTAGAGCACGATCGAGGGAAAAGCAACAAAGAATACAGACACACACAGGCAGAACTATTGAATTCTTGCATCGGTATTGCTTACAATAGACTCTCAATTCTACCATGCAGAATCTGGACGAGATCATCGGTGGCAGCGATGCCAGTGCCCCCGCCAAGTTCAAACGAATGTCGGTAACCATGTCGATCGACGCCACCACCACCACCACGAAAACGCACAAATCCCCATCCGTTTCCACCCATTCTCACTTTGGGAAACGCTCGAGCAAGAATACCACCGGCACCCGAGTTTCTTGTTTCAACAACCGGCCGGTTCACGAAATTCAAATGGTGGCGGCACAAGACTGCTTCAACCGGGGGAGCTGCACCTCGGCACTAACTTCTACGGCGCGAAGTCTCGAAGCCAATGCCGAAGCAGTAGCGGACTTATTTGGGGGCTGGATTAACGACAACAACGACAACAGCAACAACGACAACGACAACAATGACGACGACGACGACGACGAGTCGACGACAAGCCGTGGCAAGAAGATGTTTGGATTCAAGGATAGCAAAGAAAGCGAGGGCACAAGCGACAAAAAACCCAAACCTGACAACGGCATCAGACGGGAAGCAAACAAGAAGATGTTGTCCATTCAGGCCCTCAAATCTACAAAAGAAATATTGCAACGCCGACTAAAAAAAATCGATTCGAAATTTTTCAAAGATAATCCGATCCGAAGGCTCCCGAGATTCATTCCCGATGGTGAGTGAAAGAGCGAGAGAGTTGGACTGTTTTTGTGTGATGGATCGTGATAGTTCTCCTTTCGATTGGGATCCGAGCGGAGGCATCATTCGGTAGTGGTTTGGAATCATCCTGGTTCTAGGATGCTGCCCTAATCATCTCTCGAACAGCGATTCATCGAAAGTTTCGCGCTTTGATTTTTCGCGAATCACTTGCTATCTTGCTCACTTGCTCATTGGTGTTGACACTGACCTCGTTCCAAACTATTGTTTCATGGTTGCGCATGCATCGCATTGTTGTGTGGTGTGGTGTGGTGTGGTGTGGTGTGGTGTGGTTTTCAAACCGAAAACGATAAATTCATAGAGCTCAAATTGGGAGATCATCTCGGAGCAGGCGAATTTGGTGACGTTTATGAAATTGAATCTATCGTTAGAAAACCGGCTTCAGTGCGCATGTCTGAGTTCGCCGTTATCTTAGAGGATAATCAGAGTGATATCGACAGCGACAATGAAGTTGTAGAGAGTAAACTCCAGGATGACGCCAGTCAGGGACCCGCGACAGCATCCTTGACGCTTCCAATTCCCAGCGATTTGCTCGTAGGTACGGGCAATCTCGATGTATACCTTCGAAGACGAATCGAATCGCTCAAAGAGCAGGAGAATGATGGGGTCACCCCAAACATGTTCGACAAAAACATACAACCTAACAACAAAAGCAACTGGAATAATTGCCTAAACGAAAACGATAGCAATCGTGAAACGGGGGATAGCAATGAAGCAATATCCAACTATACCCCTCGCCGAAGGCACGGACTCAATGTCCACGACACAAAGGGTCAAATGATAAATCGACAGAAGAATTCCCCCAACTTTGAAGGATATGCTATCAAGGTGGTGCGAGACGATATTGCTACCGAACGAAAGAAAAGGGTGGCGGCCGCCGACATGGCCACCGAAGCCAAAATACTATCCGCACTCTCGCATCCCAACATTATCCGAATTCGAGGTATCATGGGATATATTGAGCGTCCAGGAAAATATGGAATTATCATGGATAAGTTGCAAGCAACTCTTCAAGATCAAATCGAAATCTGGGCCGAGGTTGCGTCGAGCGACAAAATCCCCCTGGGGTTCCCCCCACGTAATTCCATTTTGGGGTCCGTCTCGAAATGGATGACCAGTCGTCAAGATATCAAGTCGATACGAATGCAGCACCTTCGACAAGTCGAGTTTTACATGCAACGTTTGGAAGCAGCAATGAGTGTGGCGCAAGCACTGAAATATCTACACGGGAAAAAGATCGTTTTTCGGGATTTGAAACCCGAAAACGTCGGAATTACAAATGCCAATTATGTCTTGTTTGATTTTGGGTTATCTCGCTATTTGACAGACAGTCATCGCGTCGTGGGCAACAGCAATGATCAATACCGTGCCACTGGTTTGACTGGGAGCCGTCTCTTCATGGCACCAGAGGTAGCCCGAAACAAGCCATACGGATTTTCCGCTGATACCTTTTCCTTCGCCATGTTGTTCTGGGAGGTCATGTCTTTGGAAGAAGTCTTCCCGCTACTCAGCCTGAACAAACACTTTCGTGTGGTCATTGTCAAGGGCATTCGTCCGACCTCCATCGAGCATATATTGACCCCTGAGCTAAACATGATGATGGAAGGCTCATGGGCGGACGATCCTAGGAAGCGGCCGCTGTTTGACTCCATTTGCGAGACTCTGACCCGCCATATCCGTAAACTTGAATTATGCTTTCGCTACAACTCTTCGGTGCTGCGCTCCTTCCAAACTTACTTCAACGCGGAGACGTTGGTCGAAGATTTCAGCAAACGCTACATCAACTTCGATCACGACGCCATTCACAACAAAAATGATCATGACGAAGAGAACACATGCCGCAGCAACCGCGATAGTCGCGAAAAGAAAGTGCCCAAACGGTCCCCTCGTAGCATTTTCCGAAAAATGCACAGCTCAAGGAATGACAGCAAAAAAAATTGTTCGTCCAATCGACCACGTTGGTTACACCTCAAGACCATCTTCAAAAAATTCAAATCACGATAGCATCATTATCTCCCTCTTTCCTTCAATCACTCAAACGAACGACAAACCATAGAAAATCACGAACCAACACGCAGCCGTCCACGATGCTTTGTATGTATGAGTAAAATAATACTGTTGCAATAATATAGAAAGCCATCGGCTATAACTGCATCCACTATTTGCAAACCACGATGAAACGGCTCCCGTTTCTGTCGCTATAGTAGAGCACTGTAAAGAAGCTACAGCTCTTCGCTCTCCAGATTCGATGCCCACGGTGGAAGATCCACCTTCATGTCGATCGTACACCGTGATGCTGCTACTCCCTCACAGTCCCCGTTTGGAACGGTGCTGCTAGTGCCCCCCAGCACGAGAGCGTAGCGGTAGGCGTGCAAACAGATTGTGTGTCCACCCTGCAGCAACTGGGAAGGATTGAAGATCCCGGCCGGTCCCTCTTCGGGGTTGCGAATGGAACAGACCTCCCTGGCGGCCAGGGCCTGGGTCTCCGTTACACCCGATGATGACAAGTGCGCAGCAGCATCGCTGCGTGACGAATCCGCATCGACGCTGTCACGCAGGCGTTGAATGCCGGCCATCGGGTCGATCGCGATCGATCCGTGAGCAACAAGTATATCGCCACCGTATTGGACGTCGTCCACGATGGAATGGCCCAGCCACTCGAGATGGACGCGCAATTGATGACTCCGGCCCGTAACCGGGATGCACGACAGAATCGTCGTGTCGCTTTCCTCATCGTAGGAGAGCACACGGAATTGGCTCGTCGAAGCCTTACCGTTGGTGGTGATTCTGCGGATTCCGTTGAGCGGATCCACGGTTTCGATGGGTGCGTCGACCTGCAGGAACGTCTTGCCACCGGCGTTCGTGGAATCGTTTCCTTCGGTTGGGGTGATTTCCTTGTTGATCCACTTCCATCGCGCAAAGCCGTTCTCCTCGGACGGAGCGGGCAAGGACGCTGTAGAAATGTCTTTGTCGTTGGCCGGGAACCGGCCCGCAACCTTGGCAAGGTATTCTTTTCGGACGCGGGTACGATCACCGATCGTGGTTTGGACTAGGCGAGCAACCCTGGGATTTGCGCAACAAATGGTCATTCCGCTGGTGACCCGATCGATGCGATGGCACGGAATGAGCGTTTTTGGCGGCAATCCTTCCTGGGCTTCCACCAGGATCGTCAGCGAATTCGAAAGGTACGGACCCGCCGGATGCACCGGAACCGTGGAGGGTTTGTTGCACACGTACAAATTGTAGTCGTCGCTCCCTGCAGCGGTCTGGTTGTTGTCGGACACGAACCATTCCCTCGAAATGGGAATCTTTTGCACATCGATTGTTTCGCTGGGAAGATAGATGGGTGGTTCGTGCCAATCGACAATGCGATCGATCACGTCCATGTTCTTGAGTTTGTAGGAGTTGGCCTCGTCCATGCTGGGTATCGGCGTGCCATTGACCCGAATCAATTCCTTTTCGAACAAGGTGCGCAGGGTATCATCCAGTTCGGTTTCGGTGTCTGTGTGGCTAGCCGGCGAGGACGATTGCTGCTGCGGACGGAACGAGTTGGGAAACTCCGTGCGCAAGACCGAAAGCAAGGATTTGCCACACCATTTTCCCTTGGTAGTGGTTTCCAGAACCCGCACGCACGGCTTCGGAACCCTCAATCCTGTGTTGGGATCCCGTCCGGCACTGGGTCCGAGGGTCAACCCCGAAGTGATCCATTCCTCGATCTGTTTGCGTTTCTGCAATTCTTTTCGTTCCTTCAATTGTTCGTTGTGGTTGTTTTTGTTGTTGGACCGCTTGGTCGGGGGAATCTTCTTCGGGAGAGACGAATCTTCTGGGCCGGTGTGTTGTTGTTGTTGTTGTTGTTGTTGTTGTTTTGCATCCTCTTCTTGTTGCAGTATGCGCTTGCGTTTCAACCCGTGGTATCCCCAGCATTTTCCGGAACAGCCGACCTGTCCGCAGTTTCGGCACTTCCATTCCATGTTGGCAGCAGCAGCAACATCACCAGTATCAGCATCGCCGCGAGCGTGGTCGTCTCCACCCATTGCATCCAGTTTGGCCCGGAGCTTGGCACACTGCTTCATGAGGGTTTTGCGGCGTTGCTTGAACTTTTTCCCGACGGCAATCTCCTTGGCCAGGAGTTGGAGCTGTTCCAGCTGCCGAGAGAGTTCTGACGGCGAGAAGGTCTCCAGGTTGGTGAAGTAACAGTCTTCCAGGTGGCGGTGGGCCTCGCAATGGTATTCGCGACGAACGCGTTGGGGTTGTTCTTGTTGTTCATTTTCGTGTTGTGTTTGTGTTTGTGTTTGTTGTTGCTCCCGCTGCGGCTCGGGCGACGGTTCGGGCCGGTATTGGCACTTTGGACAGACCAGGACTGGTTCCTTGCACACGGTGCAAACGCAATGCGGATCAAACGAGTCGTAGGGAGCCCGGCAATACCGGCAGGCCCCGACGGTGGCGGTACAGGCAGTCACTGCCGGGTTGGTTTCGACAGCAGCGACAGCCACCTCGGAGGCCGGTCCGTGGGCCCCCCGTCCGTCAAAGACAAAGTTCTTTCCCCGCCAGAGCGACGACAACGATCGGTCGGAGGGCGCTGACTGCGCCGGTGCGGCGTTTCCAAAGGCCTCTAGGTACTTGTGGATCCCTCCCTGGAGGTGGCGGACCTCCTTTACGGACGATCCCATGGCCTGGCGGACGTAGGCCGAGGCCTTTTCGCAACGGATCCCGCCGGTGCAGTACATGAGCACGGACTTGTTGCGGAGCTTGTGCTTGTGGTCTTCGACCCACTTGGGGAATTGGTTGAAGGTGGTCGTTCGTGGATCGATCGCCCCCTCGAAATTTCCAATCGCACACTCCTTGGTGTTGCGGCAGTCGATGAGGATCGTGTCACTGCTGTCGTCGTCGTCGTTGACGTTGCCGTTGTCGTCGCCGTTTTTGGTGCTGCCTCGCTTGGACAGGCGTTCGTGCCATTCTTGCGGGGTGAGGTATCCCTTGTGGAGCTCGTCGATGGGGATGGAGGACAGGACCCCGCCGGTTCCGATGAGTTCCTTGACGATCTTGATGTTGAGATCGGGAAACAACAATTCGCTATCGGCATCGTCCACATCGCTCCATTTGAATTCCGATGTTGTCATTTCCACGGGAGGGCATCCCGCGGCGTCACAGAATGCGAGGCAGTCGGTTCGAAACGCGTTCAGAGCCCTGGATGCCGGGTAATTATTGTCGTTTGGTGGCTCGTCCTGATCCTGATCCTGATCCTGATCCTGATCCTGGTCCTCGTCCTTCGCCTTCGGTTCCGTAAAGGCCCGGACAAAGACCTCGAGGTCGGAGCGGATCCCGCTGAGGGTTCCGTTGATCCCTTCCGATCGGTGCTGCGAGCATCCCACCAGGATTCGTCCCTTGAGAGATAGGGTATCGCAGAATCGCTCCAGGGCTCCCCGGTACAGTTCCATCAGAGAGGGATCGTCGCTCAGCGGATGGTATTTGTAAAACAGAATGATCCCGTGGGAGGACGCGGGGCGAATTGCTGTTGCCACAGCGGTGGCTGCAGTCGTCTCGGAATCCCCGGCCATGATCATTGGTCGATTGTGTGTCCCGCGATGTGGTTGGAGGAGTCGATTTGTTGGGTTCTTCGCGGTGTGGGGTACAGTGAGTGTTGACGTGTGTTGTGCCTCGTTCCTTCCTCTCTAACAACTCGCAGATGGCCATCCCTTCTTCGTTGGTAAAGAGATTGTTACGGTAACCCAACCACTCACCGCTTTTCGTGAAACCAAGGCACGAATTTTCAATTTTCTTCTTTCCGTTCCCTCATCCTTGACTTCCGCGTTGATGGTTCGTTGAAGGTTGGACAGATGCATGGTCAGGAGATCGCACCGCTTTTCATTTAGGGGCGATGCTTGTTTTTGTTTTCAGGGGGCCGATTTGAGATTGGATTTAGATCCACGATTCATTCAAATACGCACGTCTCGGAAATAACGAGACTGACGGTGAGGGAAAACGCATGCTTCTGAATCAGTGGCGAGTCACTCAGACACACATCATTGTTGCCTCGGCCACAACTCGTACTTGTACGGCATGTAACTCGAAGGAGGCAAAGTAATTACTGTACGGTACTACCACATCCTTTGCCCGCCATCAACAACACCTAGGCACGCTGCGTACGGCAATCCTTCCGTTTCTGCCGCATCTTGAATCCTCGAAAAGACGTCCGGTGGCGTCTTTCCTCTTGGATTTCCTACCCCTTCGACCTGATTGAACGGTAAGTTTTCCTCTCTGGACACAGATCACAATCTTTCGCTCGTCGAATCCAACTCGTTCTCTCTCGGCACTAGCCTCAACACTCACCTCGATTACTTACTCCTCGCAATCCAATCCGCTCGACCATGATTTTCGGTAGAACCACCATGATGGTCCTCTGCTCCGTGGCTGCCCTGCGCTCTTCTTCGTTGAGATCCGCCAGTCGATTCACCACCGTTTCGGCCTTTACCTCTTCCCCGATTGCCGCCCATCGAACCTCTTCGGCCGGCACCTCCCTCCGGGCTTCCTTTCTGGAAGACCTGACCCGCGGATTCTCCAGCATGACCGGAGGAGGAAGCACTCCCAAGTCCAAGTACTACACCGTCGGAATCACTGGAGCCAGCGGCCTTATCGGAACCGCTTTCCAGAACGAGCTCCAAAAGGCCGGAACCACCGTCAACGGCAAGCCCGTCCGCATCGTCACCTTTCGCCGGGGCAGCTCCGCCGAATCCGTTGACGAGGACTCCTTTAGCGACGAGGCCTTTGGTTTCGGAAGCAGCAAGTCCGTCACATGGAATCCGTCCGGGGGCAGCGATGACAACGTCGTCGACGAGACCGTTCTCAAGAGCCTCGACGCTCTGGTCCACCTGAGCGGAGAGAACATCTCCACCGGCCAGGGACTATTGGCCCCCCTTGGAATCCGGCCCTGGACCGACTCCAAGAAGCAGGAGATCCTCGACTCCCGGACGGTCACCACGGCGGCCCTCGCCTCCGCCCTGGCCAAATCCGGCAACCGCAACTGCGACCTGCTGGTCGCCAGCGGCGTCGGCGTCTACGGACCCGACTTTGTCGGTCCCGACGCTCCGGAGGCCGCCAGCGAATCGGCCGACGTCTCGTCGACCCCTGGTTTCCTGGCCGAGGTCTCCCGGGTCTGGGAGGCCTCCTCCGACGCCGCGAAAAAGTCCGGCAACCGCGTCGTTTCGATGCGCAACGGCGTGGCTCTCTCGACCAAGGGCGGGGCCCTGGCCAAGCTGTACCCCATCTTCTTTCTGGGCGGTGGGGGCATCGTCGGCAGCGGCGAGCAGTACTTTCCCTTTGTGTCCAACCGAGACGTGGCCAGGGCGATGGTCCATTTGCTGAACACCCCCTCTGTGTCCGGTCCCGTGAATATGTGCGCGCCGGAACCGGCCACCAACGCCGACTTTACGAGTGCCATGGGATCGGTGTTGAAGCGACCGACGCTCCTGCCCTTTCCGGGATTCGCCGTCTCGCTGCTGTTTGGGGAAATGGGAGAAGAAGTCTTGCTGGGGGGAACCAAGGCGGCGCCCAAGAAATTGCTGGACAGCGGATTCACGTTCCTCCACCCGACCGTCGAGGACGCGGTCCGATCCGCCATCGAGGAGGAAACCTGAGATCTAAGAAGAGCAATGCACGAGTTAGCGCCAAAACCAACCAACGAAGCAAGCAAGGAAGCAACCAACCAAATGTTCTCGAACATTGCAGAAAAACGATACCAAACTCAAAACGAAACCATTGCTTCGTGGCAGATGGTACGGTAGTGGCATAACCAGTACGAAGTAGTTGTCAAACTATTTAATACAGTAAATATTGTAAAATACTTTTTTTCCGCGAATTGGTTACGTGTAAGGAGTTTGTGTCTGATAATAGAATATTAATCTGTTTTATCTTTACCTGTTCCTCTAATCTTGGTTGAAATTGGGTACTATGTCTATGAGTTACGAACAATGTGCTACGATTGATTCGATTCATCAGAAGAGTTGTCAATCGAAATTACGGGATGCGATTCTAAAGGATTTCATTTCATTCCATTCTACTGTATTCTCCATTGAATCCCGATCCGTTCTCTTCACCCTGTACGACGGCGGCGGATCGAACCGAGTTTGTTCCACCAGTCCCGGGTCCTCCGTCCGAGACGACGGAAGAATCTCCCGCACGGACGAGCGTTGAAGTCCGGCGCGTCGTCCTCCGGCAGCTTGTCGTCGAAGGCTATGTCGACGTCGACGTCGTCGTCGATGGCGATCATCGCTGGTGGCGGAGACGCCGACGTCCACGTCGACGGCGGGATGGCAATCACGCCCGGTTGTGCCCGGGGTGTCCGTCGGCTGGGTTGCTTGAAGGTGAGCCCTTTCTTCAAAAAGTCGGGGAGCGAATCGTCGTCGCAGTTGTGTTCCTCGTTGCGTTCTCGGTTGTCGTTACTGCTGTTGCTGCCCTGCGATGCGGCTGCCGTGGTTGTGGCGATGATTCGTCGAAGCACAGCGGTTGTGGTTGTGGTTGTGGTTGTGGTTGTGGGTGCGGTTGCGGTTGCGGTGGTTGGAACTGTAACGATCCTCGGTGCCCGATGAAGGCTCGGTAAACGGCCACGTCACCGAGTGGAACGACGGGGGACGATGCCACATGCGGGACGACGAGGAGCAACAATTCTCCTCGCTGTGATTGTAGTCTCTGTATCTGTATCGCGTTGTTCCGGTGGCGTTGGCGTTGGCGTTGGCAGTGTTCGAGGACGGGAAACGGGGGGTGAGCGGGGCCGTTGTGGAGGAGGGAGAGGTGCTCGCGATGGTTTCGGCGCAATCGCAATCGCAATCGCAATCGAAATCGAATCGAAATCGAAAACGTCCCTGTCCTTGGAGTTGTCACGGTCCCGAATCTTTCCGACCGGAAACTCCTCGGAGGACCAGGTCCGAGCGCGACGAAAGAGGGCGTCCACCTTGCGGGTCAGGTCTTCGGCGGTGTCGTAGAAAATCCATCGCTGTTTCCGCCGCATGTCAAACTTCGCGGTGCTCCCTTCCGGAGCAGCAGCAGCAGCAGCAGCTGCGCCGTCGTCGAAACAGCCCAACTTCCATGGTCGCCGTTGCTGTTGCTGTTGCTGTTGCTGTTGTTGTCGTTGCCGCTTGACAGGAGTCACGGAAAAGTCCTCGACCGAAAAGACCACCGCTTCGATGCCGTGTTGTTGCGGCCGATGGCGACGTTGATGTTGATGGTGATGGTGATGGTGATGGTGATGATGATGATGATGCCGAATCCTCCTCGAGCACGCGTAGTCGTTGTCTCGGGCGGAAGAATCGTTCGTTGGAATTGGAATTGGAATTGGAATTGGAACTTGAGCAACACCAGCATGCCGTTGATGTGCGCGAACTGTTGTTCTGCTGTTGCTGTTGTTGCTTATATTGCTAATGTTGCTTCGTTGTTGTGGAACCATCATTCTATTGATGGGTTTCTTGTGTACTTTACAACACAGCGTGAAACAGAAAAGAAAATAAACGATGGATTGTGAGCAGTTCTTGTTCGTGTTCTCGTCGTTCCAAAGTTAGTTTGTGGAGGTTTTTCACCTCGTCTCTGGGATTGTGATTCGATGCACTCGGTCTGTTCCGTTATCCTTTGATGTACGGAACAATGATTGCACGGTTCAATTTTTTGATCGTTGCATCCAGCTGCCGTATGAGTACGAACACTCACTGTATTCAAATAATGGTATGGTAATCTAGTCATCGGGTCGTAACGGTACTCGTACTCGTACTCGTACTCGTACTCGTACCGCGGTACGGATGGAAGGATTCGAAGAAAATAGCCCAAACCGGACCCAACCGCTAGATTTTCCCTCTCGAGAAAACGATGTCACATACGGTAGTATACCGTTAAAACGCTAGCCAGCAGGCACTATTCCATACGTTGTTGCGCGAAAACCCTGGCCATCGTTCAAGCATCCAGAATGGACAAAGAGTGCCAAAAACAAGATCCAACTGGGTCGTGGGATGTTTTGTGGTGTATGATCGATCGACGCGACGTGACACCACGCCGAATGCATTCCGTTGACGAGCACGTCGGTTTCAACCCGCCTAATATTTCTATTCACGACCAAAGCACGAATGAACAAAAAATAAATACACAGAAGTACGGTAATTCTAGTAATAATGGTATTCCGGCTTAAGTAGTTCGTACCGGTATTACTGTAATTACCGCAGGGGCGTTTAATTACGGAAAATCAATTAAGCACACATACAAGAGCGAACAACGACCGAGTCGTGATGTCAAAATCTTACGATCAACAAGCGAAAATTTCGAGCGTCAAATAGTATCGCATTCGTGCCCGAGCTGGTCTAAGGGGTTCGACTCAAGTTCGAATATATTCGTATGCGCGGGTTCGAATCCCGTCGAATGCATTACTGGTGATACATCTCCAAAGTTCGAATGGTCACGTGTTCGATTCACGTCGGGTGCTCATCGCGCGCACCTGTAGCTCAGAGGTAGAGCGTTCGATTGCAGGAAACCTCTCTGCCATCTTTTTGTGGTCTTATTTTGCTTCTCTTGACCCCATCCGTACTGGTACGAGTGCTCGTAATTACCTATCCCATATATTGGCGCATGCGAAGGAGTGCAGAGCAGTTCACCTCACCGTACGTAGCCAGAACAGGGCATCGTCCATGAGCTGCGTTCCGTGCGAGTTGGGATTGAGGAACAGATCGATATGGTCCGCTGCCATGGGTGTGCCATAGATGGAACCATATTATAGTGTATGCGTTCACAAATAAAGGGCATTGGATCTGGGATTCTTCACCTCAATGATTTGCTCCCATATTATAATCTGTGATGTTACTACTACTACTTCTTACCGTTGATGTTAGCCTCGAATTTGTTAGTTGGTACACTTCCGTTGCCCCGAGCTTTCACTCGCCGTGGGCTCGATTAATCGAAACGGAATTGGCTTCGCCGAGCGAAGGGCGTCGGTGACGGTGCTTGCTTGGCTGTAGGGAGTACGTAAGCATCGCACACAGCCCGTAGCTTGGAGTGTACGATTCATTCGACCCTTGTCTTGTATGTACTCGATACGGTTATTATCTGGACATGTCCTACATGCCGTATATACTCTACTACTACTCTCTGCTAGACAGTCGTTCGGTGTGGATGCGTGAACACTTCGTTTGGTACAATCGTGTCGATCCATAGTGTCGTGTCGTGCGAGAGGGCTCGGCTTAGCTTCGTTTCCGAGCACACGGACTACCAATTGTGGTATGCACGTG
The DNA here is from genome assembly GCA_037355745.1 of Pseudo-nitzschia multiseries. Lineage (NCBI taxonomy): Eukaryota > Bacillariophyta > Bacillariophyceae > Bacillariales > Bacillariaceae > Pseudo-nitzschia > Pseudo-nitzschia multiseries. The sequence continues at coordinate 3,174,779 of CM074784.1, read as the reverse complement.
TATAACCCAATTCACGACGTCAGGAACATCCGTACCGTACTTTATGGTGATGGTAGAGTTTGTGTGACTACTAGAAGTACTAAATAGGACTTTGACGCCCATTGCCTCTCGACGGCGTGGACACGTACCGTATCCGGAGAGAGAGAGAGAGAGAGAGAGAGAGACGATCGTGATTGTTTGGTCTTTTACCTACCCAAGGCTACAACAGCAACTTATCGGTCCGTTCATTCCGCGTTGTCAACCAGAGCTTTTCGATGGCAAGGATGCTGCTATTTTTACCACGAGGTACAAAGTGACAATACAATACAATACAACACAATGCAATGCAGTAGTAATGCACTCCTAGTATCCAATGGGTGTGTACAGAGTATGAAACATGAGAATTCGGTGTGCAATGCCCTCGTCGGAAAAATTGAGAGTGGCTGCCAAAATCACCACGCAAACAGTACTTTAGAAGCAGGATGTTCCTGTGCAATATATGATATGCTATAATGTCCTTTGCCCCTCCATTCGGCCCAGAATGCAGAATTGTCGCCGTCGTCCTCCTTCCAGTTGCAGTGAGTTTTTCCACCACGGGAGTGGAGACGTGTATCGCTTCCACATGTGTAGTGTTGTTGTTGTTGTTGTTGTTGTTGTTGTGGTTGAGAAGGATTTTGCGACGCCCACCGACGCACCGGATCCCATCATTAGCACGGCACCGACCTGGGCGGTCCGCGAAGCCACCAGGGCTGCCGCCGCAACGCCGGGACCCGAAGACAGCAGCATTCCGAGCATTCCGATTCCGACCACTCCGGCTCCGACCGCAGCTCCGCCCCCGATCCAGATCCACAGCGATACCCGATGGTTCCGGGATCTCCGCGTGTTCTTGCGAAGAGTCTCCGTTGCGTCGTTCAGGTGCCGGACGGCCTCCACCGTGTTGCTGTTGCGACGGGAGGAGACGACGCTTTCGATCGCCGTTTCGAGTTCTTCGCACAGTGTCTTTCGCGCCCGGTGGCAACAGAGGCTCTCGTTTTGTTCGTTGTAATTCCACAATAGGAATTCCAGTTCCTTTTGGATCGTCTCCTTGCGACGGAAGACCCTGCTCGGTGAGCTGCTCCCCATTCGTGCTGCCAAAAGAGGCACGACTCGTCCTGATGGTGTTGTTGGTGTTATACGCTTTGTGAATCTGCCGCAGGTCGTTGACACACTCTCCGGCAAGGGCCCTCGAAAATCCGCTGGAGACCACTACGAGGAACACGATTCCGTGTCGATCGCGTAGATAATAGTGCCAATCCCCGCTCGGTTGCACCTGGAAATGTGTGCAGTGTCCGCGCTTGAGACCACCCTCGGTCTGAACATCACCCAGGACGGTTTGCTTGGCATGGTGCAGGTATCGCTGGTCGTCATCTTTGTTGCTATTGTTGTTGTTGTTGTTGTTGTTGTTGTTGTCGTCTGTCGTCTGCGTCTGCGTCGTGGTCCGAGTGTCCCAGTTTCATTATGACCTTTTTGGAATTGTTGATCACGGCCACGTATCGTACGTGTGGCTCGGTCGAGGAGAATCTCAGCAGGGGGGTTATTTCCCATGCCCGGTGCGACAGCGGTGCATTGGTAGCGCTCTCTTTGGTCGATTCCGTTCGAAGGGCGAGGGCGCCCTTGTGCGTGGTCAGATACAATCCGCCCAAGGTGCGGAACGCGAAGGAATTGTGTTCGGGGAAATACTCGATCCGAAATCGCTCCGCGGGACCAACCGTTGAGCAGTAGGAGTATTCGACCCAGGCCGAAACAGATTCTTTCATTCCCGGAAGAATCCACTTGGTCTTCTTGGTGTTCGCTCGTTGTTGGCGGCACGAGCACGAAAGAAAGGCCTCCGTTTTCTCGCAGCGAATGGCGACGTACTTCCAGTTGGTTCTCATTTCTCTCAAAAATTCTCCCCGTGTTGCAAAGGGCGTTTCGAGCTCTACGATTCGTCCGTGTGCATCAAGTGGAATGAACCGGTACTCGGGTGGTCGAATCATTTTTTCTGTCGGATTGGTCGCAAACGTTGACAGCGAGTAGTAGTTGTTGTTGTTGTTGCTCGCTATTTTCCCGTCATACCTGTGCAGGAATGCAGTCGGAAACTTTGCTAGGACCGAAGGCGTAACAGTGACAACCGACATGATAGGCCTTGTCTCTCGTCTCGATGTGAAGTGATTTTGAATTCTTCCTTGGTTTTGTGTGGTATGGGTTCCGTTGTGTTGTGTCTGAACTTGTTGATCTTTTTTGAGCAACGGAATATCATTAAAAAATCTGAAGACAAATTGAAAATCGGACAAAAATTGCTTCCGTGAAAACGGACGTTGTTTCGTTTAGTCCTGTTTTATGGTCCATACCGGTACATACCTGCTACCGGTACCGATACGCTACCGGTACATTGTACGAAGTAGGTTGTAGGGCAAGAGTTTCTTATGGAAACTTTAGATTACTCGTACGTACGATATCTCCTCCCGTAAGATCGAAGTCATCTGGCACATATCATTCGTGGGTGGTGATGGTGTGGTGAGCGACCCTGCGTAAGATTACGGTACCGGTACGTACCGGTACGTGTAGTTGCTTCTGTTTTGTTTGTATAGTAACTACGAATAGGTGTGAATGGGGGTGACCGTTTTGAGACAGCTTCCCCCCCCCCCCCCCCTCGTACACCCATCAATTTGGGTCCTATTAGTCTTATTGGTATAACACCCCAGCTGGAACGTCCTGGCTAAAGTTATCATCACGCCAGAAAAGGCAAGAGCAAGAGCTATCCATAGATAGTACCCAATTTGCTAGGGTTGTGCGCTGCGGGAACCCCTTCGAACTTTATGATTCTTTCAGCCAAGAAAATCGTGAAAAAAAACTCCATTAACACACCCATCACACTACTACTACCAAGTGGTCTCAACCAAACCATTCCTTAACCATAGCATTAGAGGCGCCCGCTACTTGGGGTTCCTTTCCTTACACCAAGATCAACAAGACCTGCAAGTTTCGGATCGATCGACCGAGTCCTTTACTAGGAGAAACCAGCTGGAACAACAGCAACACGGATTGAGTGACGACACGACACGAATCGATGCCATCATTGTCGAAGAAGCCCCCCCCCCCCCCCTGCCGCCGGCGCCCCACACGGCAACAACAACAAGCAATGCTACAGTGTAATTCAATTAGTTTAATGGTGTTATATATTTGTTCATTCGTTGCTGTTAAAGTAGTTGCAATTACATGGAGTACTAGGAAGCAAAGAAGTGACGAGTATTGAGCTTCGCAATAGAGGTTTGCAATAGAGGTTCGAACAGCAGTTTGTACTGTACCGTACGAGTACTTTGTGTAGTAAAGAGAGAAAAAATGGAAATTTTGATCAAAATAATCAGTCATGAGACCAATTTAGATCATGAGTGTTATGTTGAACATTTTGCTTTGGTACAAATTCTACGGAGGCCTACTTTGTCTCTTTGTCATTAACACCTATACTCGTATGGTATGTAAGGTACGAAGTACTATTCAGAGTAACTTATCAGAAGGTAAGGAGAACCTCGAAAACTGGTGCGCGTTGTGGTCATGAAAAAAAAATCTTGTCTATCAAGCAACGGACACATTACGAGTACGGTAGGAGTACGTACATACCGGTAAAGTTTAGGTGTTAATTTTTAACACATCTTTTCGACAGGTTATGAGCCAGTCCTGTTGCGTGATGTTTCCCGTGTAATGAAAAAATTAGTAAAATAGCCACCTGTCATGGCTGGCTTATCTCCAGTTAATAAGCCCATGTAAATGTTGGCACCACAGGTATAGAAGCTTTAGTTTGTAATCTTTCCAATGGTATATTTGTAGTTTATTTCATCATGCGCGTTGAGAGATACAGCGAATGACATTTTGGCAGAGTAGTAAGCATTCTGAGTTTTTTTCACTTGTGTGTGTTTGCACCGTTTTCTGTGTGTTTGTATGTGCAACAGTTTTGTGAGTGTGTGTTTATACCATTTTGTGTGTGTTTGTAGGGGCATAGATTTTTGGAAGTGACAGGTCACCGTTTTGGTGTTCGTTTTGCTGGTGTTAATTTTGGCGGTGCGCCGCATGTAGAAAATGTACCACCAGGTTCTACGGTGTCATAACAAAATTAGCACCCAAACTCTTATGGCGCACAGTAATTGGTGATTCCCAAAATGAAAAAATCCTAGACCTAACTTAGGTCTTGAAAACCTAAATTTGCATTTCAGGAATTTTTTTTTTGGCGGGCCAGTACCTAAAGTCTCATTTTTGGACTAGGGAATTTGTCCATACCTTAAGCTTTACTAGCTTACATGTACCGGTATGGTATGTTCAGTTTCATTATTATTTGGAAAATGTATTCAACACAAATAATAGTACTGTATTGTTGGATCATCTCATACAACAACAAGAAGCAAGGCAGCTATCTTCTTACCCCCCAAGAGAAAAGAACTTCCCTTCAGTCACTCACTCTTAATGGAGCATTGAGACAACTACTATTTGTTTGAAACACTTCCTGAAGAGCTACATCAATTCAAAGAACAAACAACACAACTACTAGAAAAAACAATTCAAAACGTCCTGCCAGTGATTATGACTGTTGCTTGCTACAATACAAGATACAACTTGAAAGGTGGAAGGACTCACCTTCTCTGTTAACATTGCAAAACCACAAGAAGTTAACGATCCCATATAGATTGCAATCCTCTACAAGACGAAAAGAATTTTGTCCGCAAATTGGGTCAAAGAAAGATGCAGAGCTCATCAAAGAAATCATCAGCAAGCAAGGAAGACCATTCAAAGTAACCAATACTAAATCACTTAAAGATCCAAACAAGCCATACAAACAATCTATCCTTCAGACAAAGACTCAATCCAACCAAAGCAATCTGGAAGAGTACTGATGTACTACTTAATCTATGCCACATCCTCTACCCAGTCAACAACAAAGCCAATCTCAAGACCAACATTGATGGAACTATCAAACAAACCTATCTGTTTACCAATTATCATCACATGACCTGGGATCAAGTAGCAGCATCCTGCAAGTACTATACAAAGTTTGTCTGCTTTCCAATCACTCCCACCAACGAATGCACATTCTCTAGAGAACTTTAATGGTCATACAGCTACCATACTTTGGGAACAACATAGAACTTTGATTGTATTCGTAAACTGTACAGAAGGAGTTTGCCACGTATGATTCTTTTGAGCAAATATAACCTGTCTTCCTTAAGCTAGCTCTAGATCACCTTGTCATCTATAATGATACCATTGAGACTGCCCGTGTCAAGACAGTGAAGAATTACAATATCCAGCAAACCTCTGATGAAGGCATCCCCAAAAGTTGCAAAGCTTTTATCCTCCATCACTGATACCATAGTAGTCATCAAAGACAACAAGGAGCACTGTCTTCCTGACAAATATCTTCTAAATTTAACCAAGGTGTATCAAACTACTAAGAGTATGGATGAGTTCAACCAAACCTTCACCAAGTTGGAGGATGGCATCATGTAGAGTTGGCGATTCTGTTCTGCTACCCAATCAGTCACACTTAGAAAGAACATTATTGCTTCCAACTCAATTGGAAATCAGATTACAATGGAAAATACTCCTTTATATTGTGACTGACTACTAGTCGTAGGCCTTGCAGACACCACCTACTGTGATCTCGGAACTATTACTGTCTGGGACAAGCCGGCATTGACCAGCAATCAGCAATCAGCAATGAAGGTGGCCAACATCAAGAACCCAAAAAACACATGCTAGAATTCTCCAGCAATCCTCAGGAAGATTTCCTGGCAAGACTACAATGCACGAGAATGACAACACTACCATTGTCTCTCAAGGCAAGCAAACGTCAAACAATTCCATTTAGATCTCGCCAACCTAGTAGTTCAAATCACACAAAAATTTGGATGACTAGGCCACTACCTCAGTCAAGGCTACAAAGTGTTTGAGTTCATCCTTCTCTGATCTCTCTACTATTCAACACAAGCACTATTCCAAGGAGCATTTAACCTACACTTCTTCTCATGAATGGCCCCTTCTCCAATCCACATGTTGTTGAATGAACACTTGTCTTCTTCCTGGCATTATCTACTCTGGCAATTATCCTCTCGCCTCTCACCAGCAATGTTGTTCACTTCACTACTATATGCCGTTGGACTCACTGCATCAAACCATCATCTTCCAGCAAATACTGTCCTCACATCCCCTTCTCCTCCAAGTGCAATAGGTGGCAACCATGCCAGCTTCACTGTTATCATTATCCACCTCACTGTACTCAAGCTCATACGGGGAAAGAAGCACGTAAGTAATCCAGTCCCTCCGTTTGTCTCAGAGGGAGAGACAATTTTTGCCAAACTTGGTCCCATAGATCACCTAGAGCAAATGATTCAATAAAGGATGAAAAACTATGTTGCCTAAGTGAGCCTTCTGTGCACTACTTTGATGCTTACTAGTACTCTGAGCTGGATACAGACCACTATGACTTACAAACAGATCTCCCCGATTACTCCTTTCACCATTCCTTTGATTAATATGATCTGGAATCCACTCCTCTCTTCCTCAATCAATACCAAGAAATTTGCACATAACAATATTATGAGCTACTGGCTTCCAGTCTTGGGGAATTTCCTCTGCATCTGACGGAGACTGCTATTCTCCCTGAATCAAATCTGACGGATCTCCTACTACTTGGCGCCATTGATACTATCCTTAGTCACACCAATTCTATTCTAACTGTCCTCCACAACACGCCCACTGCATATTGTTGCCTGCCAAACACCACTGAACGTTACACGGCTATCCTTCTCCAGGATAGAGGACTCCAAGCCAAAATGCTCCGCTATGACAATCAATGCATGATTCTTTTGCAAGATCCTGTATTTTATGAACCACGAATGACTAACGACACCGATTCTTTCTTTCAAAAGTATAACGCTTGCACCGCGTTCCGACTAGAATACTTCGCAAACAACTTTAATGAAACCGCTGCGCAGTTTGTCCAGGCCACCGGGCTACTCCCTTCAGAGCAATCCATAAGCACACTAAACAGACACCACATCTCGAAGAACGCAAACTCGGAACACGTCTCCAAAGTCAGCCACGATACAAAATAACGCATCCGGGACATTATTATGTGCAATAGCGAAGAAATGAGTGGATTCGTTGCCACCTTGCAGGCCCGATGGAACTACACGAGAGAGGGCGATGCCCATTGCAACGTAACTCATTAAATAACCGAAACGAGACAAACCGAAACGAAAAAGCAGACCAAGATCGTTCTTGATCCTCATGGCACGAAGATTTCTGATCAAGATGTCGAATCGCACTTTTCCTTGATGTCACACTTTCCGTTCAATGATTCCATGATTGACGGGTATCGCGAGGTGAATCATCGACGAAAGCCTCTACGGTACTGCACGATATTCATGAAGAGTTGAAATCTGTATTTTGTTGAACGTCAGCAATTAACCATTGAATCCTTTCGTTGCTACAGCATCCAGCATGAGCTTTTGGAATTTTCAAAGAACCATTTTGTATAGTAGTGCGAGACCAGAGCAGTGTCGGTGGGTTGCATCCCCCCTCGTTGGAATGTTGAATGTGCGATGCGACCACAGTATCACATGCGACTTTTTGGAGGGTGTTGACATCCATTCTAGTTGGACGGAGGGTTGTTTCATAGACAGAACTCACAAGATGATGGCTATTCATTCGCTCAGCATAAATTTCATCCATCCGTCCGGTGATTGCGCAAAAAATTTCCACAACTATTGTGTTGCGTAGAAGGCTGCGAAACCATAACTCCGACCGTACGCAGGTTCCATAAAATTGTTTTTCCGCGTTCATTCTGCTCGGTACTTGAGGACCACCCAACAAATCGACGCTGGCGTGCACGAGGCCGACAGTCATCCCGGCAATCGATGTAAATATCCGTTCAGTGCACCCATTGTTTGGTTTGGTTTGGTTCCCTCTCTCATGAATCGAGCGACGAAAACCCACCGAGGGCCTGCCGCCAGTCGTAGGCAATGATCTGTACGGCCGTAGCAAGATTGAGAGAGCCGAATTCAGGATTGGTAGGGATTCCGAGCATGACATCGCACCGGGCCATATCCTGGGGTGTCATTCCGTACTTTTCGTTCCCAAACAAAAAAGCAATTCGAATCACACGATCATTCTCGTTTGTCGTTGTCATTGTCGTTGTCGCCACATCACCCGGTATAGTGCTAGTGCTTCGCTGACCGACGAGCCCCCGAAAGAACACTCGGGGTTCGACATAGCGCTGGGAGACCCGTTCCCGACCCATGTCAACCGGCATTCCAGTCCCGCAGACGATGATGGGAGCGTTGCCGTTGTCGTGACGATCCATCGTGTCTGTGTCTCCAAATGCCAACTCCAACGCGCGGTCCACGAGACTTGTCGCATTTGATTTTGTCTTCGCCACATTGTTTCCATCGTCGTAATCTTCATCGTCATCGTCATCGCCGTCCACCACCACAAATGCATCCTCCAAAACGTCCAAGGCCCCACTGGCAGCCTCTTTGCATTTTTTCCGTCCCAAGACGCGTTGGTCATTGGGCCGCACGATCACCAATCCCTCGGTAAAACCCATCGTTTTCATGGAGCGTGCAGATGAGCCTACGTTGCCGGGGTGTTTGGTTTCTAGGAGGATAAACTTGGTTTCGACGTGGAGTGTGGTCCCCACGTTGTGTCGGCTTCTTTTGAACGTATCATCACAATAACCGTCGTCGTGAATTGGGGGTGACGTCGTTTCGCTTCCACCCGCTGCTGAGTATAACGATATTGATCGTGCTCCTTGGCAAGGACTTCTTTCATTCAGGAATGTCGTGCAGCCGAATCCAGAGCAGCCGGACAGAAGAAAGCCGATCGTTATCGCCGCTACAACAGTAGCATGTGGGATTCGAAATCGTTGCAATCCACAATCCATTCGTCTCGGATCACTTCTGTTTCTCTGAATCTGTTTTGAGTTGAGGGTAACAATTTTCTTTCGTTGAGGGACACTCTGCAAGGCATCTGATTGAATTTTAAGCGAAGCAAAATACCGGTACGGTACGAGTACGGTAGGTCTGGATGTGAGTGTGAGGATCATACATACGTAGAAGGTGATGGATTTAGGGACGACAGCGTCTCATCGTATTTTACGAGGTACTTGTATTGCACCCGGTGTCGTACGAGTACCATACAGCGGAAATACCACAATTGTGGTATTTAGCCTGGCACTACTGTGGCACGTAAGTAGGAATTGGTACGCTTAATGATACATACCTCTAATGACTATTTCTACTGTTTTTCTCTGTAGAAATTATGTGGTACCCCTCAAAAACTGACGTATGGGGCAAATTTCTATACTCAGTATTGTTGCATTTTTAGTGGTATAAGACTCCGTGTAACTCTTAAGGAAATACCACAAATACCACAAGTACTTTACATGACCATTGTTCTTCAGTCTTTTCTTCCTAAGAAATTTCCCTGGAGGTGCTTTTCTTTTCGCTCACTTTTTTGCTCACTTTTTCAAAAGGACGATGGATACGAGGAATAAGCGCCAATCCCCTATCATTGCTGCTAAATTGGCCCCCTCTGAGTAAGAAGCTAGTGTGCTGTATAGTAGTAATACTTTGGTACTCTATTTAAATTTGGTCTACATGTCTAATGGCCCACGGCTTGTTTTTCGTAGGGCCGTGGTAACGATTGATCAATCAATCAATCAATCGCCATTTCTTGCGGTTGCGGTTGACTCTGTGTATAGTAAGCAATGTAGCAATGACTCAGCTCATCAACCGTCTTTGAAAGGATGAAGGTCGTGGAGGGAACAACAGGCTGTATCAGTAGGCGGCGGCGTTTGTTGTTGCGTGTCTGTGTGCCGTGTTGGCGCCAAGTATGTTGCTGGAGAGCATCCCTCCCTCCCTTGTTGTTGTTGCTAGGGGGGATTTGCCCTGCAGATTTTTAGTGTAGTGTAACACGTCCGTTGGTTGGTGCCTGAATCCACTTGTAACAAAGCTTCGTGGCCTCCCCATGCTGCTTGTTGCTTCTTTGGTGTAGACTATCCATTCATTGTCATTGTTGTCATCTAGTTGTTCTTTGTTTCGTATCGTCTTGTTCGATAGCCGTTTGATTACCATTCGATTGCCATTTGATTGCCATTCCAGGTCAGCAAATCAGTAGAGGAACATGATGGTGTTCGAATGTGGTAGTATTTGTACATGTCCACCCTCATCTTCCCTTCTATTGGAGGGGAAACAGATGGGTCGGTAAAGGGCCGTCGTCGGATCGTTTTTTCGTATCTTCATAACTCGTGTTCTTATTTGCTGTAGAATTGCCGTTCGAGTACCCTTCCCGATCGAAATCGAAGTAGAGTAACATGTAGGTATTTGAGCTGGTGTAATGTTGTACTGTTTGTACAGTGGCGGACCTTCATGGTATGTTCTATGGAAGGAGAAACAGAAGGGTCGTTGGAGGGTCGTAACTCGCCATCCAAATCGCCGTTCGATCGCCATCCAATTGCCATCCGATTGCCATTCCAAGTCAAAAAATCAGTAGAGGAACATGATGGTGTTTGAATGGGGTAGTATTTGTACATGTCGACCCTCATCTTCCCTTCTATTGGAGGGGAAACAGATGGGTTGGGGAAGGGCGCGTTGTCGGCTCGTTTTTTCGTACGTATCTTTGTGTGTTATTCGCAGTAGAATTGCCATTAAAATACCCTTCCGAATCGAAAACCAAGTAGAGGAATGTGTAGGTATTTGAGTGGGTGTCATTTTGTACTATTTGTATGGTGGCGGACCTTCATAGTCTGTTCTATGGAAGGAGAAACAGAAGGGTCAATGGAGGGTCGCGAAAACGAAAATGGAAATTAATGACATGTGATTTCAACGATCGGACTTCCCATCAAAAAAATTGTCTTAGGAGTGAGTTTTTCGGTGTGTTTGCAGGGTCTTTTCACGTGTTCTTTTTTTGAAGAGATTTCAGTGTGCAGAGCACACATATGTTTATTTCCTGTAGACTTCTACATGGTTTTGGTACTGGGTATTAATTGTGGTATTTTTATCTTGTACACTCACCATACAGCGGAAATACCACAATTGTGGTATTTAGCCTGGCACTACTGTGGCACGTAAGTAGGAATTGGTACGCTTAATGATACATACCTCTAATGACTATTTCTACTGTTTTTCTCTGTAGAAATTATGTGGTACCCCTCAAAAACTGACGTATGGGGCAAATTTCTATACTCAGTATTGTTGCATTTTTAGTGGTATAAGACTCCGTGTAACTCTTAAGGAAATACCACAAATACCACAAGTACTTTACATGACCATTGTTCTTCAGTCTTTTCTTCCTAAGAAATTTCCCTGGAGGTGCTTTTCTTTTCGCTCACTTTTTTGCTCACTTTTTCAAAAGGACGATGGATACGAGGAATAAGCGCCAATCCCCTATCATTGCTGCTAAATTGGCCCCCTCTGAGTAAGAAGCTAGTGTGCTGTATAGTAGTAATACTTTGGTACTCTATTTAAATTTGGTCTACATGTCTAATGGCCCACGGCTTGTTTTTCGTAGGGCCGTGGTAACGATTGATCAATCAATCAATCAATCGCCATTTCTTGCGGTTGCGGTTGACTCTGTGTATAGTAAGCAATGTAGCAATGACTCAGCTCATCAACCGTCTTTGAAAGGATGAAGGTCGTGGAGGGAACAACAGGCTGTATCAGTAGGCGGCGGCGTTTGTTGTTGCGTGTCTGTGTGCCGTGTTGGCGCCAAGTATGTTGCTGGAGAGCATCCCTCCCTCCCTTGTTGTTGTTGCTAGGGGGGATTTGCCCTGCAGATTTTTAGTGTAGTGTAACACGTCCGTTGGTTGGTGCCTGAATCCACTTGTAACAAAGCTTCGTGGCCTCCCCATGCTGCTTGTTGCTTCTTTGGTGTAGACTATCCATTCATTGTCATTGTTGTCATCTAGTTGTTCTTTGTTTCGTATCGTCTTGTTCGATAGCCGTTTGATTACCATTCGATTGCCATTTGATTGCCATTCCAGGTCAGCAAATCAGTAGAGGAACATGATGGTGTTCGAATGTGGTAGTATTTGTACATGTCCACCCTCATCTTCCCTTCTATTGGAGGGGAAACAGATGGGTCGGTAAAGGGCCGTCGTCGGATCGTTTTTTCGTATCTTCATAACTCGTGTTCTTATTTGCTGTAGAATTGCCGTTCGAGTACCCTTCCCGATCGAAATCGAAGTAGAGTAACATGTAGGTATTTGAGCTGGTGTAATGTTGTACTGTTTGTACAGTGGCGGACCTTCATGGTATGTTCTATGGAAGGAGAAACAGAAGGGTCGTTGGAGGGTCGTAACTCGCCATCCAAATCGCCGTTCGATCGCCATCCAATTGCCATCCGATTGCCATTCCAAGTCAAAAAATCAGTAGAGGAACATGATGGTGTTTGAATGGGGTAGTATTTGTACATGTCGACCCTCATCTTCCCTTCTATTGGAGGGGAAACAGATGGGTTGGGGAAGGGCGCGTTGTCGGCTCGTTTTTTCGTACGTATCTTTGTGTGTTATTCGCAGTAGAATTGCCATTAAAATACCCTTCCGAATCGAAAACCAAGTAGAGGAATGTGTAGGTATTTGAGTGGGTGTCATTTTGTACTATTTGTATGGTGGCGGACCTTCATAGTCTGTTCTATGGAAGGAGAAACAGAAGGGTCAATGGAGGGTCGCGAAAACGAAAATGGAAATTAATGACATGTGATTTCAACGATCGGACTTCCCATCAAAAAAATTGTCTTAGGAGTGAGTTTTTCGGTGTGTTTGCAGGGTCTTTTCACGTGTTCTTTTTTTGAAGAGATTTCAGTGTGCAGAGCACACATATGTTTATTTCCTGTAGACTTCTACATGGTTTTGGTACTGGGTATTAATTGTGGTATTTTTATCTTGTACACTCACCGTACCGTACATCGATTAGTATCGGTACGTACTCGTATGACAGACCATCGGAATAGAAAAAACAAGAAATAGCCCTTGATGCCTTGACGAGTTTCTCGTCGGAAGCCAGATAAACTCGTACGTACCGTATCGTACGTAGGTACAGCACTCGTACGGTATTTTGCGGCTTTGTGCGGTTTTGTGCAAAGTTTGAAATGAATATTCTTCGTAGATAAGATAGATATGATGCATACCTACACCTATTTGGCTAAAGTGTTGTTCTCATTCATTAATCAAGTCCCGCATACGTCACACCGCAAAGCAAAAGCGGGCATGGCAAAAAAGATCGCGAGAGCTTAGAGTTTCAACTTGGACGTCCTGCCTTCTGTCCGTCTTGAAGATTTCGAATCGTTTGCACGCACGATACCTTAGCTTCTGTACGGTACCGTGTCGTGTTGCATAGGAAAGAACAACAAGCGGCAACTCAAGCAAGCAACATCAATACGGCGGGCAAGGCATCATCGGTCTCCTCGGTACGAGCGGACTCCCAAGACTTTTTACTATCGGTGCCGACACCCTAGACACCCACTGCATAGAAAATACTGTATAATAAATATTATATTCAACCATGAAGCTCGCTGTTCTCCTCGCCATGGTCGGCTCTGCGTAAGTATATCTTAACGATTCAAACAATGTGTATGGGGAATAGAAATCATGATGGGAAGTGTCACCGTGAATCGAGTAAAGAATTCAGATCGATGGTAGCTCTTGGACTGTAACGAAGTGAAAGGCGAACTTTCGGATCGGGGAGAATGACACCGGATGGAAAAGGAACTGGGAATTAGCACGGAAGGGAATGCGTTTATGACTAGAGGTCGGCGTCCTATGACATTGGCGATGTTCATATAGGCAAGAGGATGTGTTGCTGCACTGCCCAAAGAAAATACGACTGCGGTGACTGTTCCCGAATGTGATCACTACAACATAGAACTCAAACAATACGATTCGAAGGATTTCGTATTCCACTGAGTTATTATAGAACAACATCCTTTACTGGTCGAGGAAGTAAATAGTCGACAATTTCGAACCCGAACGTGTTTCTCATCATCGATTTGTACTTTGTTTCTTGGATGTTCTCCTTCTCTTCGCATCAAACAGCGCCGCCTTCGCTCCTTCCCAACAACAACAAAAGACAACATCGTTGTCGGCATGGAAGGACGAGAACGTCATTGGAATCACCGCTCCTATGGGATACTTTGATCCCATCGGTCTTTCCAAGAACAAGGACGACAAGACCATGAACATGTACCGTGAGGCCGAGCTCAAGCACGGACGTGTTGCTATGGCTGCTTGCTTGGGATGGTACTTGAACGCCGCTGGAGTTCACCCCGCCTTCGACTCGTCCCTGAGCAACAACCCATTGGAAGCCGCCAAGCAGCTTCCTGCCGTTGGATGGCTTCAATTCGTCCTCGGTTGCGGTGCCATCGAGTGGTTGGCCGAAAAGATCAAGGATCGCCCCGGATACGTACCGGGCGATCTTTTGGGAGCCGCCTACTGGGTTGACAACACGGATGAGGGATGGGTTGACTACCAAAACAAGGAAATCAACAACGGACGATTGGCCATGGTTGCCTTCATGGGAATCATTACCCAAGACATCTACTACGGAAACTACGGAGACATGATCTTCAAGAACTAAGTTTTTCCACAGCACTTTGTACTGGGTGTCGTACTTCCGTACCATTCTTTCCCTTGTCTATACCACCCTCCTTCGTAACTGGGTCGGCCGCCTAGACAGAATTTCATACAGTATTTTAAGAAGTCTGTGGTCGAACTAGTGATGAGAAGTAGCCACGGTCTTACAGAGGCTCATTCGTTAATTCATTCCTTCGCCACAACAGAATTTGAGTTCGAAATGATCTAGACCTAACCACCAAAAGCAACCCTTTTGTTTTTAAAGAGTCTGTTTTTCCGCTACACATTGTACACGAACGCTTTTGATCTCATAGTGCCAGTTCATAGTTAGTTGGTTTAGATGGAAGTAGTGATTTCTATTGCCATTTGTACTAAATAGAATGCAACTAATGCACTAGTATGGCCAAGTATGTTCTTGTTACTGTATTATTTCCGTTCCGTTTGCCCCCACCACCACTACGGCGTCAAAGCGTTAGAACGTTAAAAGCTTATATTTTGTAGCAACACCGTGAGTAACGATGATAATAGGAGCTCTGGATACTATAGTTTCGAGCCGGTCAATTCCCACCTGATCTCTAATTACCTCGTAGGTTGGAAGACACCAGTCAGGGTTTCGTGGAGATTGTGGCACGAAGAACATAGACATGATCGTGGCGGCCTGTTGGAGTCGCTCGCCGGACTACAGCAGATTTCTTTCGCGTGTGTGTGTGTGTGTGTGTGCGTGTGCGTGTCGCCGGCAGTTTAGGGAAAGAATGTGCCTGCTTCCTGCTTTATGCTATTTGGACGGTGTCTCCAATCCTCCCTGCTTGGTTACCGAATCACCACACTCCCGCGGGTGGCATCCAACAAACCCTCCGAGATATTAGAAGAAGCATCGAAATCGCACGTGATGGAAAAACTCGAATAGTCCTCCGAAGCAACCACGGTGCCACCGTATTTGGCCGCAAGATCATAGACCGCCCCGACGTACTTGGGCTGGAGGGCACTGAGTTTCAGAACGGTCTTGGGGATGACCTCGATCTGATCGTCCAGGTGTTCCTGGAGGACCCCCCGTGCCGTTCCTCCGTAGGCTCGGATCAGCCCTCCCGCGCCCAGCTTGATTCCGCCGGAGTACCTCACCACCACCACCACCACGTCCACTAACCCACCCTCGGCATCGGTTTCCGTCCGGAGTGCGTTCAATATGGGCTGGCCGGCGGTTCCGGAGGGTTCCCCGTCGTCGCTGGCACGTTCGGTAATGGTAGAACTGGTTTCGCCGGATTCCGCCCGTATCCCGCCGTTGTCTTCATTGTCGTCCCCAACAGCGACGCTCCCCCGATAGGCAAAGCACCAGTGTCGGGCCTTGGGATGAATTCGGGTCCGGATTTCCTGGACAAACTCCGAGGCGTCCTTCCAGTCGTCCGCGTATCGCGCTATGCCAATGAAGCGAGACTTTTTGATTGTCTGCTCCCATTCGTAGACTCGATACACCGATTGGAATAAATCATCGTCCTCTATGGGTTCCTTGGATAGGGTTCGCTGGACCATTGGCGTTGCTTCCGAAGATGAGAAAAGCCTCGTAGTTGACCACATCGGCAGACGGCGTTGCGTCAAAAACGACAAGGATGACATTGGATCGAGCGCCGAACTTCCGCTACTTCGTCCAAAAGTCGATGATGATTTATCCTCATTCCAGCGGTTGCCCAAAAACGTAGCTGCTTCAGTTCTCGATCTTCTGCGGATCCGTGTTCCCCGTGGCGGGGTTCGATGGTTAGCAACAACGAAAGCTCCTCCACCAACGGCTCCTCGATAACCGTGTTTCGGAGCTTTTTTGGCCGCAGTCACAGCTGCAAGCGTAGCCATAAGCACTACGTGTACAAGGAAAACTATGCTTTTTCTCGAACTGGGTTTGGGGTTGGTATTGTTCTTTGCCATGTTTTCGTGAAGGAAAGTTTCCTTTTTCGCGTTTGACCAGGATGTTACCATCACTTTTTGTATTGGAATTGGAAGTATGGCACGAAGTATGATAGTTTGAAGTTGATGGCCGATTCTCTCGTGCACATTATTTGTTCGTGTTCTTTCGTTCAACTGGTTTCTTCAATACGGTATTACGTTACCGTAGTACGGTTCGTAGCGGAGATGTGTAATGCCGTAAGCTGTAAATAGTACGTATCGTATGTACGTAAGTATGCAAATGTACGAACGAGTCGGTATGTAGGAACCATTGATTCGTATCGATGTCCACCGGGCCCACGGGTACGTACGTGGTACGTGTACCGGTAGATGATCCAAGAAAAGAAAAAACAATGAGAGATTATTATTAGTATGTCAGAGCAGTGTCTGGCACCCCTCTTACCGAAATGCCCGCCGTCAAAATCTCTGACACTCTAAGATAACCACTTTACAGTAAATTCAACCAATCAAATTCAACCAAATTCAACCATGGGCGAACCTTCTGCGCGACCAAGTGACCAACAAGCCGGACCCTCCAATACCCAAATTCTTCAGCCAATCAGATTAAAGGTGTCACTTTGCGCTGGGCCCGGGCCTGAGCAGCACCAAAACACAAACACAGCAAATACATACACTTCGATCCTGACAAACCAAACATAACGGCACAAAAAATGCCGAAACGCCAGAAACGCTGGAACACCGACGAACACAGAAACAAGATAAACACCTGAAAATTCCAATACCCACCAACACCCAGGCACCATCCATCCTCAATAAAACACCCCTTTGGTCTCCAGCGAGAAAAATGTCCTACACAAGCGGCCTATTTGCCAGAGCCGCACGGCATGTCCGCCAACAGGATGACCTCGATGGCGTCCCAGCGAATACCCAACTTGCCTACGGTCGCAAAGAGGCAGAGTTCCTTCAGTCTTGCACTACCATATTTGGCTACCTTTATTATCCACAAACAGTAACTGAAGAGAAGGTGTTTGGCTTCCTTTTATATCAGGCCTATCGATCCCAGAGGAGAAGAGGACGGAAGCCCAAGAGGGAGGGGGGAACGCCACAAATATTCGACGCCAGCGACTATGGGGCCGTGATGGCCAAACACAATAGTAGTAGTAACAACATGGATCGCGAATCCCTGTTGGAGCTGGAGCAGATGGACCATGATCCTGTAGGTTATGACACTGTGAATCAATACTTGTGTTCCATCCTCAAAATATTGAGACATCAGAGGAGTCAAAACGCCAATAATCTTACCAGGGAACACACCCGCTCTGAAAGAGTCACCCAACTGCTGCGAGTCGTTCAAGTCCAAAAGAAGAAGATCAAAAGAATGAGATTCAATGAGAAGATAGATCATGCACTTTCACCATACATGAATGTGCAAAACATTGAGCGGATAGAGAATTTCTTGTTCTCTAAGAATTGTTTCAAACCAAATTATCATGTAGCAGCCTTGAGAGACAGATTCTGTTTCTTTATGACACATGGAGGTATTCTCTGCGGCAAGTCCTTATTCAAATCCAAGCTATCTGACCTGTGTGACCTTATCAAATACAATGAAGGCACACACGCCTGCCAGATCCTTATTATGCAAAAAATAACAGGCAAAACAAACGGTCAGAAAACTTTATATGGACGCGTTATGATACATCAAAACGTTAACAGCATGTGTCCAATTGGTGCGTTGGGCTTCTATTTGAGGATGGCACAATTCCATTCAACAGCCAAGTTTGCTCAATATGACTTTGCAAGTAATGCCAATTGGTTCAACGCCAAATTACTCATGAATTGTAGTAAGGAAGAATAACTCAGACAATCGAGAGCCGATAACGGACCAAGCCTTTGCCAACACAATGGAAGACGCATGCAAGGCCTTGGGAACCGCTTCGAAGCATTTTGTTCACTTTGGCTGAGGAACCGGTGCAGTTGCATGTGAGATGCAAGAGGTCGATCCGCAATACATCAAAATGATTGGCAATTGGAATGTTGATGTCAGAGAGGACTGGTATTCTTCCAAACTCCCTTTGAATGCTATGAGGGCCTTGGCTGGGCATTCACAAGATAAAGGGGGTTCTTCTTGCCAAGAAGTACTATCCATCCACCTCTGGAACTTTGTTGTCAAGTCTCCCCCTTCCTTGACAAGGCAATAAACACCATCAATAACATCCAAAAGCCCACTGCTCAAGCTTTCTTTGAGCTCCTCCTCAATTTACAATGTGTGGTACTGCAGGACGCCTCCAGGAGCTACTACCTCAATCAAAAGGGGTATCGATGTTGCCCTTCCGAGGGTTCGGGACTGGCTGCACAACATTCATTTGGAAGTCCACAATGTTTGGAAGGATATTGGGAGGGTTAAGGCTTCAGCTACTGACTTCAGACAAAAACAAGGCCTTGTCAACACCCAAGTTCACCACTTCCTGCAGCATATGCATTTGTTTCAACTGGCGCCAACACCAACACCAACAACCCCAACAGAAGCAACAATCGACCCGATGGATACTCCAACAACAAGGTTGTTTTGTAACCACAAGATGGTTTCCTCGATGTGGAATGAGTGGTTTGGACTTGGGGACTTTGCTGACATTGACTTCCCTGCTGGGGGTGTTGAAGTGCTTCAAAAGAGTGCTGGCAGTCAATGGAGAAAGCATTACAACTCAGCCAACCAGAATCATTTCTCCTGCCTCAAGTGTATTATTGATTATGTGAAGAGTAGAGTTGTTGCTGGCAAATCCGTAGAGGCAGTACTGGAAGAAGGTGACAACTGAATGAAGGTAAAGAGAACCCTTTCAACAATCCAAACCCATCTTCAAAAGGTCAAGTCCTTTCGACTTGTTAGTCCCACCACCGACAACCAATCAACATGGGGAGCACCAGCAGCAGCACCACCACCAAACATGTTGTTGCAAAGCGTTTGAGAGTCAATTCGATTGGAGAGGAGGAGAGTCGATTTGATCAGAGAGGAGAGGAGAGGAGCGGAGAGCTGATTGTTGATTTGAGAGGAGAGCAAGTCGATTGTTGATTGCTCAGACAAATCCCATGGTCAATTTGATCCAACCATTCTGAGATTGTTTTGCTTAGCATCAGTGTAGTAGATTGGTGGAGGAGGAATCCCATGGTCAATTCGATTCCAAGATTATTCGGTTTAGCGAAGTTTACAGAGCCAAAAAAGATGCAGAGTTTAGTTCCAAACTTGAAATTTTGAGCTCTTTGTTGCAAAAGTAGAAATTATGAAGTGGAATAACTTGTTATCTAGTAATATCACATGTTACGCAGTTGAATCGCGTGCTTTTTATTTTTGAAATTAGAGGTTCCTTTTGCAAATCACTCCAACCAATCGTGTCAACCGTGTCAATGGATCGTGGAAATGGATCCCATTTAGTTGAGTATCGAAGAACGCATCGTATTTAGTTGAATATCAAAAACAGAAATCATTTTAGAAAAAGTTTTGGGATTTACCTCGGCCGGTGCTTTTAGTCCCAGTGAGTAGGGCTGTCTTAATTATGTTTGATCTTCAGTTCTTCATATTGATTTGAAAACTGGAGTGGGAATCACCACTTCGGGTTTGGGTTTGGGTTGGTCATCCGTTGAGTTAGTACACGTTAGTACAAAAGCTATGCTGACAGGATCAATAATAACTAGGGTTATTATGAATTTTTAGTATAAAATAACTCCGTTATTTTATACTACTTTCTAAAACTGCGCGCACGCATGTCTGTCAGACAGTCTGACAACTGACGGATTCTGGTAAAAATAATGAAAATGAACCAAATTGAACTCAGTAAATCCAATGCAACATTTCCTAGACTTAGATCACCTGCCACTAGTACTACTAGTTACTTCCTGTGCAACGCCGAGTCGCTATTCATTATGCTGGCGTCCGCCCTGATTGCTCATTTCGACCAGGGACGAATCTTGAATGTTTTGCTATTTTTCACGCAACACTTTCCACTTTTATCCTGGACAATCCACCAATGGCTACTTGACCCTTGCCTCCTTCTCCTCCCGCCGTATAAGTTCAGTTCTGATTTAGTGGGCTCCGGCTCCCACGGCCGACAAGCGCGCCATGGTACAGACGCGCATCGATGCCAGCAACTCGTAAGTATAAGAATTCTGCGGGACCACCGCCAAGGGAAAACCTTCTCCACCGGTGTTGAGCAAGTGAACAACGACCACCGCGGCGACCATCGTGGCGCACATGATGAGGGCTATGGGTCTTGCCAGAATGACCAACTTCAATAGCACGGAGCCTCCAACCCGGGTGGCCCCGGCACTCAGTGTCTAAAACGAGGGTTTTCCCGGTAGGAATCCAAAGAACTTTTCCACCACATTGGTCGTAAAGTTCTCGACTTTGTCGATCTTGTCGATTGCATGCTGAATCGTGAGAGCACAGGTGCCGATGCAAAGCGTGGCGATGCATGCATCGGGCATGGAGTCAAATGCATCGCTTTCGAACGAAGTGTTCGCATGTCCCATCGCCGTTGGTTGCTCGTCGACGGCAGAAGCCGACCCGAACCGAAAGGCATCCAGTCGAGAACTTCCTTTCACGGATGGACCAATAGTTTGTGCTCGACGAGCTTGCATCTCCGAAGCCGAAAACGCAACGCATAATGGAATGGTGGCGACTAGACTGGTCAAGAGGAGACGCAGGCTCACTTTCATTGTTCTAGGTCCCTTTAAAAAAATAATACTAAACGAAAATGAAACACCCCCCTTCCCAACAAAATACACTAAATGATCATGGCTTCGTTGGACTTTCTCTCTAGAAAGGACCGTGTAACGCGTGCAACGGATGCAATGGTAATACTTCCAATGTCGTCACAAGAGAACAACGAAAAAGTGAAAACCGCTCTGTTCTACGGCGGATGAATCGAATCTTTTCTGGTGTTTTCAGGAAAAAGCTGGAAACAAGTACGTACTCGTAGTGTGTCTACGAGTACCAGTAGAATCTCAAAAAGTGAGCGAGCGTCAAGAGGGGCTATTCTGCGTGGTCGCAGCAAACGTCGATCACGATTAGAACACGCGCATTGCACGCGAAAGGAAGATGGGAACACAGATGCAACGAATCAAAAATCACGGTGGCAGGAAACGTCGAAGGTATTCGTCCTACCCAAAGGATAATCACGGTTCCTGTCCCCCTCCGTTGCAGCTGGCAGACGTTCGATTTGATGAGAACCAACACGATAAGTCGAGAAGGTATCCAATGCCTTCAATAACTTTTCCTGCAGTGCCTTGTGGAATTTCTATACTATATTCGCATACTCTGATAATTTCTTAGACAAGAAAGACGACGATTTGAAAGAGACAAATATTGCATCAAAAAATGCATAGGATGATGCCGAGATTATTATCGTATTCTTTTTTACTTCTCTTATCAGTGGTATGTTCGATAGCAACGGTCGAGGGATTCGGTCTTCAGCCGAAGGGGTCTTTGTCTTCGCTCTTGAGTGAAAATTATCGTGGAGCCACCAGCAGTCGCCTCCAGTACCAAAACGAAGAATCTCCAATTTCGGTTGTCACGCCCATTCCGGTGAAAACTAGCATCAAGGAGAACAAAGACGCTCGCGAATGGGGTCTGCGCGAAGAATGGGCACTCCAGGACTCGGTGCCTCGATATACGATCGGAACGGATGTCGCTACCTTTTGGACACAGCTGAAGCATTCCACTCCAGAATTTGCGAGCTGGACGGAAGACGAACTCGAAGATCGATACCGAGAGTTTTACAGCCATTCCAAAGACTCACTCCTAGTGGAATGCGGTCCGTCTCCCACTCTCTTGTCCGACTGGTGGATTGCTTCATCGAATTCGAATTCAAATAGTGCCGATAAAGTCACCATGATGGGAGGTTCTCTTCTGAATGGATCGGAGATTTGGTTTCCCCTCGAGTATGCTGGAACCCTCGGAGAAGACCCCACGAGGACGTCTTCTTCAGAGGTTATCACCAAAGATACCCTCGACGATTGCTACATTTCCACTTTCATGACATTGCACACGTCTTCATACGCTGAATCGATGGACGGCATCGTATACGAGCTCGGTTTTCCCCGCTGCGAGGCGAACAAGATTCATGGTCCGCGGAGCAGCAACACCAACACCAACAGCAACAGCAGCAGCGGAAACACCAACATTCAAGGAAGAAAATCGAAAGAAATCACAACGGGTTCGGTCGTCCCTGGAGGACAACTGGACAAGATGCGTCAGATCTTTGTCTCGAAGGTGACGCATAACGCCGAGGCGATCCTTGTCGCCTCCACGCTTTCGGCCTGTATTTATATTGCCCTTGGGCATGCGACCGGCCAGATGCCATCCTAGATCATTGCAATACCAACGCATCCGGTATCAAGGGACAGCCAGGGCAGTCTTGTAGCATCTGCGACCACACCACGCCACAACCAAACCTTCTGACAGTCCCTACAGCGATACAAACAAGGTATACTAGAATACACGTCGGGTCGATCCAAATCTACACATGCCGTGGAACTCAACAGCAATCGAACGGCGTGCCCGAGCCGAGCCGAGCCGAAGGTTGGAAGGAAGAGTCACGCATCGAAGCGGCCGAATGGGAATTTTAGAGCATTGCCGAAGAAGTAAAAAATGAATTATCCGGATAGGGAAGTAGGATGCAATGACAAATAATTGAATGTTTAGATAAAAAAGTAGTGTGCATATTAATCTTCATCGATTTGCAGTTTCCATGGCCGACTTGGTCGTAAGGACTTGTCGCCGTAATTCGTTTTCCATTCAAGTTCACAAACGTAGACATACGCTGATCTATTACGATAAGAGTATGTGTAAAACCTTTGCTCTAACTTTGTTCTGGCGTCTTTCGCTATGCGACTCCACACCATGGAATAAAATCACGAAATGGAACTGAGTCCTATTCTATGCTGTGATATATTATGCTATGATATTGTGTGCTACGCTACACACCGAACATACGTTCCACCAATGGATGCGGTTCGTGTCGAATGCTATTATACCAGTGAGTGCGGTTTCATATTCATAATATTATAGCTATCGATCGTACCAGTCGATCGGTGTCTTTCCCATTCCGACCAGGACCTCGTTGACCCTCGAGAAGCACCGGGAGGTGAGAAAGGGAGACGCCGTTTTGGTCGCACCCAGGGGGGACGGATGGCTCGTGGCAATGACCACGTGGTTGGCATTCGAATCCGAATCCGCTTCCGAGCCGACGATCGACCCCGCTTTTTTGGCGGCGGGCCCCCCCCACAGCAAAAAGACAATGCCGTTTCGAGTTCCCGAAGCGGAATCGTTGTGGTGGTGGTCCCGCAGGCTGCAGACAATCTCGTCGGTAAAGTCCTCCCATCCCTTCTTTTGGTGGCTGTTGGCCTTGCCCCTCCGTACCGTCAGGACGGTGTTGAGCATCAGGACGCCCTGTTTGGCCCACCCCTCGAGATCGCCATGCCGGATCGGGGGCCGCCCCCCGTTTCCGATGTCGTCGTCGAGTTCCTTGAAGATGTTGCGCAGAGAGGGCGGAATCTTGGTGATGCTCTTGGAGACGGAAAATGCCAGACCCGTCGATTGGTTGGGTCCGTGGTAGGGATCCTGTCCCAGGATGACGACCTTGACCCGATCGATGGGACAGAGATTGAGGGCCGCAAAAATCTGTTGGCGCGGTGGATAGATCTGATTGGGTCCGAGCGTGGCGTATTCCTCGCGAAGAAATTCCTGGAGGCCCTCAAAGGACCTGGAGGAGGCCGCGTAGGGTTCCAGCGCCCGTTTCCATCCCGGCTCGTGCAATCCGTCGAGGAGATTCCAGGACTCGCCGTACTCATCGCCGTAGTCGTTGGTTTCGGGTTCGTCGGGAGCAGTTGTGCTCGCGGTGGCAGCAGCGTTGGCCCCCATCTGCACTGTTCGCTGGTCGCGACTCGGTGATTCTCCTAGTTCGATTCCGTCTCTCCGCGTGATGGTCCATCGATCCTCGTTGTCGCTGTTATTGTTGTCGCTGGTAGTACTTCCCTGCCGCTCCCGGACGTGCCGGGGCACGAAGAGCTGTTCCTCCGTATACCAGATGGTTCGTCCGTGGGGTCCCTTGGTTTCTCGAATGACGGGATTGCCCCTCGGACACTTAAGTTGGCCGTAGACCCGGAGCCGAAAATCGAACGGCTCGAGGGATCGAACCGACGTGTACCCTGAGCCGACGCGTGAGCTCGTACTCGAAGTCGAGCTCGGTGTTGGCGTCGTTGGACTCGTGCCGTTTCCGCTGCTAGTACCGGTGCTTCCATCCACGCCCGCGGCGCGGTCTGGTGGCTGCTGTTGGGATTGCTGCGATTGTTGTTGTTGTTGTTGTTGTTGTTGTTGCGATTGCGCCTGGGAGAGATACGACTCGTAACACACGGCCCGGATTTCGTCGAAGAGGGTCGTCCTCTGGGGTGTCGACAACTCGTCGATGCCGCAAAAGGGATCGATGTTCGCCCGGTAGAGCGCCTCGCTGAGGATGTAGTTCCCGACCCCGGACACCTTGGTTTGGTCCATGAGGAACTTGCAGACGCTGAGTTTGGGATTCCGCTGCTTGTTCAGGAGGCCAAGCCACTGTTCGGTGGACGCCTCGATGGCGAGCTCGTCGTCGATGGTGACGGTGGGATCGTCTAGGTCGTGGTTTTCCACCCGGGCTTGTTGCCGGGCCATGGCCAGGACGTCCGGTCCCAGCGAGGCGAGTTTTTGGTCCAGCTCGTGCTTGGACAAGCAAAACCGGACGGTTCCAAAATTACGCTTGTCGTGGTAGTGGATCCGGTGGATATCGGTGGGTGTGTTGCCGCTGCCGCTGCTGCCGCTGGTGATGGTTTCGTCCACCAGTTCCAGAACCCACCGTCCGTAGCTCGGATCCTCTCGGTGTTGTTGATCGTTGACGAAGCGTCCCGTCATTCCCAGGGTGATCCAGATGCTGCGCTGAAAATCGTCTCCGTCGTCGTCGGTTTTGTCGTTGTTTCCATTATCGTCGTCATCGCTGCGATGGTTGCCATTGATGTTGGCACTGCTGATGCGGGTGCTTCCGTCGTCCAGAAGCACGTAAATGAATTTTCCCTTGCAGTTGATGTCCAAAATCGTGTCCACCGTTGTGGTGATGGTGGTGGAAGAAGCGTCGTCGTTACTGTCACGTTCCGCTCTGCCTCGCAGCGGGGTCATGGTCTGGGCAAACTCGAAGAATCCCTTGGGTCGCTGCTGAACGTACCGTCCCGACAGGAACCGCACGTCCACCAGCCGCTTTCCGATGCCTCCCTGGAGCTGGTCGACCAGCGTCCGCACTTCGGGACCCTCCGGCATCATGCAGAGCGACGAGACGCCGTACCTGCGTCGGCGCGATGATTGATTTTGTTGTTGTTGTTGTTGTTGTATTTGTTGAGTTCGTCGTCGTCGAGATAGCTGCCGCTGCTCCCCGCCGACAAAGGACGAGCACGAGGAGGATCCGCCCCACCGCCAGCGGGGAGCGGTACTAGGCGTACTATGGCTCCCCGCGATCATCATCATTTGCAATCCCCTTCTTCGGTTTTGAATCTTTGTGTGTGTCGAAAACGACAGAACGGTCCGCGTCGTTGCGAACAGGGATGCAACGGTCGCCACCATTGCCATGGCAACCACGATTGTGACGACGCAAACGCTCCGTTGTTCTTCTCTACGACGTCGTCGTCGTTGTAGTTTCACTCCTCCTTCCGATTGGTGGGAACGTAAACGTGAGCGTGACCGGGAACGAGAATTTGTCGGTGACTGTGACTGTGACTGTGAATGTGAATCTATGCTACCCATCCCTCTGTTCGTGCCAAGCGATTGGAGCAAGAGGAACTTCTTTGTAGAATGGTGACGCTTTCGTTTCTGGTTCTGTACTCGAACGGATACCTATTGGACTCTCTGCTTTGGCACCTCTACGACACTCGTACGGCACTGGAGTGGCCTTTATCGTTGTTGGTGGTTGTGGTTGTGGTTGTGGTTGTGGTTGTGGTTGTGGAAGGTTTTCCCACCCTCTCTCGTCACTTACCGGTACGGTACGGTACCTGGAGGTGATGGGCGATGATGAAACTACCCGAAAAACTGCATCTATCCGTGTCTTACGTACGGTACGTACGGTACGGTACAATTACTACTAGTACTGACACGATCTTTCTCGTCTCTCGACTCGTGGTGCCGTGTGAGTTCGTCCTCGATCGTCTAGTCGAAATTCCAAATTCTATCGCATTGACTACGAACGTAAACACTAAGATTACACGTAAGATACTCGTACTCGTAAGATCTTACTCGTACCATTGACGGCCCAGTACAGCATTCAATACCTACCGTATGTTTGATGCGTATTGTACATGCATACTATATTAGGTTTGTACCAGATATGTTATGATAGCTTACTACTTGTTTGACATGGATAAGTTTGGCACTGCCTTAGGAGTCAAATGGAAATGAATGAATGAACAAATGCAATGTACCGTGTATGAAATTCAAAAGATGCCATACTATGTTCTCTACTATTAATCCTGTTGCAAGAGCATTTGAGCTACTACTACACTACTAGTACTAGTACTACTACTACTAGTACTAACAACTAATAGTAGTAGTAGTAGTAGTACTACTACTAGTATTAGTACCAGTAGTAATGGAGTCGCGTATTGGTTGGTCAGGTAGTATGATGTATGTTTGTAGTGTGTATGTTCATTTTAAATCAGTATTATTTGAATCACGAGAAGAAGTTTCAGTTCTATTGTACCTCCATTGTTACTTGAAAATGAGAGTCTATGAAATATTTGCACTACTAACAATGGAGTCTCTTCATCATCCTTGTCTGTGAACAAATGTTAGTTTCATGAGTACTAGTAGACTCATGATACAGTGAAGTAGCTAGCTGCTACTACTAGTGGTATGCGCATCATCTCTGAAATTGCAAGACCATTTATTGGACTACAGTACTCCTGTTGCCGGTGGAGCCACTTCTTCTTGTTTGATATGTATTTGTACTATTCTCTAGAAAGTCTTTGATTAAATTATGTGATGGTGTGTGGGCACAAAGAATGTTGAAATGAACTGGTCAGTTAGTGTTTCCTATAACAATATCTAGTACTAACAGTACTACTAGACATGTGACCCAGCAGATCCAGTAGTAGTAGCTAGTAGAGTGTCCGTCTGGAACGTGATCTGTCACACTGGCAACAAGCCAGATCACCAGTAGTAGTCTACACACCTTCAAGGGAACAGCAAGGCCTGCTCTCTTCCTCTGCTGCTGCTTAAGTTTTAGTATTTCCCACTCCCAGTGCTGGGTGACATCGTCCCTCCAACGGAAGGCACATACATCATCACAATCATGATATCTCTCCCCCCCCCCCCCCCCCCCCCGCGCGCGCGTCGCTGAACAACATCATCCAAAATGTCATTTAATTCTATTCCAGGACCAGGAGCCTCCGCCAACCTCACCATCTGGATGCTCTTGTCCGAGGTCCTCCTTTTAAAATTATGCTTTATGTAATATTATGTACTCCCTATTGTTATGAAAAAGTAATGATGATGATGTATTGTTACAATTTTTCAAAAGCGCGGGAATCACGCCGATTTTTTTAAATCACGATATTTTTCTCGTGGTCCAAGTTGATTTGTATATTATGTGTCTCGGTATCGGTATCGGTATCGGTATCGTCGTCATCATTGTCGTCATCATTGTCGTCGCCGTCTTGGGTTGTGTCGATGGTTTCGTTACCGGCGACCGTGCTGCTGCGGCCGAGCAAAATCCCCTCGCTGTGGTTGCTGTGCGGGGTAGGATGGAGGAGCCGGGATGTTTCTGTTTCTGTTTCTGTTTCTGTTTCTGTTTCGGCGTTGGCGTTGGCGTTGGCGTTGGCGTGGTCCGTGTGGCGGGTTGCGTTTCCGTTGCGGCTCCCGATCCGGGCATCGACCACAAGATTCGAAAGGGAAAATATTGTTACAAGGAGCTGGACGGAACAAAAGGACTTCATGATGGCGGTCGGACGGATCGTGTTTATTTACTTGCTTGCGTGTTTCAGTACTGTTCTTCTTGGTGGTTGTGACTTCGTGTTGCTGTTGATGTTGTTGTCTTTTGTTGTGATCTGGTGGTTGTTGGATTTGTGAAATTGGATTTGCGGGTCGTTTGGTTTGGGACCGTGTGATGCTTGTCGCGAACAGCAAAGAAGAGTTGTTGTTTCTTCTCGTGTGCAATCCGATCAAAGCATGGAGGATGTTTGTTGTTTGTTGTTTGTTGGTCTAGTCATGTTTTTTGTATTGGCAGTCTTGGAACGAGCAAGATCCTACCAGGGTTTTCAGGGCTTATATATAAAACTAGTCATAAATAAGCCCTATGATTGCGTTGATATTGCCCCAAGATTAATAGGGCGAGTTATTTGTTTTTGAATAGTGGAATGTGTGATCAACCAGGATCTTAGATCCTACAGATATTTCACCACAATAACACAATTGGTAAAGTCGTAATTATTTGATTTGATTTTTGGATATCAATTAATCTTACGGTTGTCAAGAGTTTTTGATGTTGAATCGTGGTGATGCCTTTCGACTATCAGTATTTCAAAAAATAATTGCGATCCGGGCGTCTGCATATATCTTTTCACGGAATGTCAACCCGGTTTTCGTTCCAAACTCGTCAATACCATACGAATACTACTACGTAGTATGTTATTCGTTGGATTGAAATGATGATTTTGGCATCTTTTTTGCTCTAGACATACCGTAGTGGCATTACTGGGATTCAATTCGAGATGCTGCGTTCACGCTCAGTCTCACACTCACACACACCACACTCGCAATATCGTTACCACAATCGAGTGCTTAGTAGGAGTGTCAGCGTTGAAGGAGCTGATACGAAGGAATATCATTTTGGTTTTTCTCATCGGAACACAGACCCAAATGGAACTATAAACTACACGTAACATCAATGCATTTGATGAAAAATGATCGGAATACTCCATGAATTGAATTGTACAATCCTACATGCTCCTTTTACTATTTCCCTAGAAGCAACATACAGCAACATGTATTAAATATTATATAATATTATGAAATAATATAGTTTCTTCCCTTCGGAACCAAAATCGCAATGCTTCCAAAATCGCCGTCAATAGCTCAGGCGATTTTACTCATCCATTGGTTTGGGGTACTTGGTTCCGAAATGGGGGTTTTCCAGGTCCTTCTTGAAATTGACAACCCGGCCATATCCCCGAGGATGAGAATCGTTTTGTATCACCTTCATCCGCGGAATGATGAGGGTTGACACACTCTCTAAAAAGTTCTCTGAGCCACCGCCGTCCCCGTTCGGCTGAAAGGCATTAAAGTCAATGTGTATTTGACCGTCGTATGTAACAATGGCTGTGGTAGGCTGGGTCCCGTTGCCTAGATCCCACGATACTGCTACGAGACATCCGTCACCGACCTCTCTCTCAAAAATGTTTCGATTGGAATCTAATTTCTTTGGAAAGACGGAATATTCGGTTTGCTTTTCACCATCTCCAAACAAAAAATCGTGAAACTCGGTGCACGAAGAAAATAGTTTTGCTTCGGCGGGTGACGAAAATGATGGTGTGGGTTTGACTA
This sequence comes from Pseudo-nitzschia multiseries, assembly GCA_037355745.1. Lineage (NCBI taxonomy): Eukaryota > Bacillariophyta > Bacillariophyceae > Bacillariales > Bacillariaceae > Pseudo-nitzschia > Pseudo-nitzschia multiseries. Next base: position 3,144,669 of record CM074784.1, on the reverse strand, counting down.
CCACCTTTGTGCGATCAAGAATTGCAGAAGTTCCATCATCAAGATAATATACTTTGTATCGCCCATCATCAAGCAGGCCAATGATCTGTGCATCATAAAAAAATTGAGCATCCTCGAGATTTTCATCACCATCAGCCAAGACCATGCTACCAAAGGGTATGGTGTCATTGCTTGCGAGCATTGCCTCTGTGTCATAAAGGATCACACCTCTTCGTTTCAAATTATATTCGTATCCATAATTTCCGTTACCTTCCTGAATAATATAGTTGTCTTCCTCCGTGTTGACTATCGTGCCGACACACCAATTCTTATGATCAGAGCGATAGAATAGAACCCTTGCACCAATTTGAAGCTTGTTGATGACCTCGAGATCCCATGATGGTATACGCTGGTATTGAATCAGGACTTGCCCTCCCACGGGACGCTGGTCGGACCACTGTTGTTCCGCGGGCTGTATGTCGTAATCGGAAGGTGTTGCCCACTTGCTGGGCTGGTAATCGGGAATGTGAGAAATTGCCCCGGTTTTGGTTTGTACGAGAATGATTTCTCGAGAGAGATCCCTCTCTTCTCGAATGCCTTGAAAAGAGGCTACGAGCTGATCATAAAACCGGGGGTTTCCTGCACGGAGTACCCCCATCGTCCACGTCTCGGGTGACGAAGGATTGCGGACAGCAGCTGTGGCGTGATATACCGGGTTGAACTCGACAAGATCGGTCCGGAACCGCTCAAGAAGCTGGTACCTCCAAGAGGACGAGAATTCCTCGAGTTTCGCACTTACAGCAGATGGTGCCAACACTACGTAGTCGTGTGATAACCATTGGTAGCTTGTAGGATCGGTCACAAACAGTTTCTTTGTGATTTGTCCCAGCTCGCGAGGAGCTTGGGAATCGATCACGATGGCATCGATTTTGTCAGTGTCGCGTTTCGACGATAAAGAATTTTGAATGGTTTGGGACAGTTGTTTCTCGCAGTCCGAGAGACTTGAGTCGTTGTCTCCCATCATAGCTGGACATGCGTCAAATGATATCACTCGGGCCGTTCCATAATCCACATCGTCGCGCACGCGGCATCGAGACGCTCCATCAGGACAAAGTACCAACACAGTGGAAAATGTCGGGCCTATAAAATTTGCTAGCATATTCTGTAGGACTGTTTCGAGACCCATCAGTGTGTCCAGGTTGGAAGTTTCACTCGACTCGTGCTCCGAAGAAACATCGTCCTGGCACCACGACGAGGGGACAATTGCGGTTTGTGGTGGCCGGACGTTGGGCAGTCCGAACATTCCTCCGGTGGTGATCAGAAAGGACGATGTCGACTCGTCTGCCGTGCTTCCTCCGACTGCCTCGACCAACTTGGACACAGCTGGCTCGTGACCCGAAATGCCGTTCCACAGCTGCAGATCCATCGAACAATAGTTGGTGTCCGGATACGCTCGCAGCGACAGGTAACCTTCGTCGAAGTAAGCCACCACCGAATGAGTCGAAAAGGTGGCCGAGGCACTGGTTGAGAAACTGTGGAACCCAACTCCGGTGAACCCGAGTTCCTTTAGAGCCGTTTTCAACGATGTTTGCACCAAGGAAGCATTTGCGAGTGGCAGGGTGACATTTTCGGCCTCAATGGCAACAAAGACTCCTTTGCTGGGGAGCACTGGGATCGAATCGATGTCAGTTTTGGGCGTCGCATCGCAGATCCGCTGTGGCGGAACAAGGTTGTTCCGATAATCTCCCCACATGGAAAGGTGGTCGTTGCTTCCGATGTTTGGTTCGTACCACACCAACCCTTCCAACTGGTGATCGACGCGCTCGTGGTTGGCAAAGTCCACCGTGTTGCTGGCCATGGTAAAGTATTGAGAACAGGTGTGGGGCATCCCAAAGATGTTCAGGTCGACCGTGTACTTTGCAAAGTCCACGACGTTGTGGTGGGGATAATCTTCCTGTCGGACCAAAATGCCCTCGGGTTTCAGCAGCTTGGCCATGTAGTCGACCAATCGTTCGTTTTGGTCCCCGACGCGGAGTGCATCAAAGATCTCAACTACCAGATCGATCAATACCAGGTCAAAGGTTCCAAAGAACTCTTCCGGTGGCAGCAACGAAAGACTCTTTGCAGCGTCCCCGAACCACCAATGCACTCGTTCATCTTCGAACTTGGGTTGGATTCCATAGTGCCGGAACGACCCGCGCAAGACCATTTGGTCGAGTTCCATTCCTGGTTGTGTGTGCGATGCGATGCCGTGGAATAGAATGGAATGCGACAAATCGGATGAGATCGGATGGAATGCAGAAACGATTGTAAATTGTGAGAAGGAAGAGAACACGTCGAGGGATTCGATAAAACTAGATTCGTTCCTTCACACATTCCAATGAAAATGAAAAAGCAAGAGCAAAATCCGACCATCTCCAGTCTATCTATCTATCTATCTATCTATCACTCACCAATGACCAATTCGACCGACTCGTAGCGCAACAGCTCGTGGAGCAAAACCAGATCCCCCCCGCCCACGTACAGGACCCGTTTCAATCCTCCCTTGGGAAGGAAACTCGCCGGGTAATGAATGAGTGTTTCGTGGACGTGCGGTCGAAATGCCAGACAGGAATGCAAGACTTGGTTGAGGTGGAGGCAGGTGTCCTGTTCGCGGTGGCCGTACTCCTCCTCATTGTCGCCCCGGGTAGTGCCACCCCCGATGTAGGATCGTGTCCATTCCAGGTCGGCGTAGTTCGTTTTGGAGACTTCATAGGTAAACTGTTCGAACAAGTGCGTGCACTCGTGGGACGCAATGGCCATGTTGTAATCGACGGGGTCTATGGGTCGTTCCAAGAGGTCGTCGTAGAGCGACTCCTTCCCGTTGTTGCTGTTTCCGGACGCGGACGCGGCACACGATGATTCGGCCGCGGAGCACGTATCCTGCGAGGCAGCCGTTGCTGCTACTGGTACAGTCATCGTGGAATTAGACGTGGAATTGGAAGCAGAAGCAGCCCTCGCCGGTCGAGAATGTGCCAGCAAGACTCCCAGGGATTCCACCCATAATTGGTAGTAGTCATAAATAGCAGCATTGCTGTAGCCATCGGGAGTAGTTTTGGCCGTTGTGGTGGTGGTGGCATGGTCGTCTGCATCACCATCGTGTTCCAACAGCAACAAAAGAGCCCGAAGCTCCGGTTCCAGACTCCGCAACCGATTGTACTGGGCTTGCAAGACGGTCCGCTGGGTCGCACGAATCGTCTCTGCTGTATCGGTATCTGTATAGTGATCTCTGCCCCCTCCCGTTCCCCAGACCTTGTGCACCCACCGGATGGTCTTGGATTCCGGATAATAGTCCCAGACCAGGTACGCGTCGTACGGATCTTGCATACCGTTGAGTTTGTTGTAGATGCTGTCGCGACCGTCTTGGTCGTGCAGGGTCTGGGCCCAAAAGCGATGGGGGATTTCCTCGACGCTGGTGGTGGTGTTGTTGGTGGTGGTGTCGTTGTTGCTGTTGCTGTTGTTGTTGTGGGTGGCACGGGCAATCCTCCCCGTCGCAGCGAATTCCTGGGCCACCGAGGCAAAGGGCAACACCAGGGTCTCGCCGGCTTGTATCGTCCGGGACGCTCGCAATTGAAAGGCCGTCGGAACGACCTCGACTTCATCGTTTTCTTCCCGTTCTTCCCGCCGCTTTTCGCGGACGCTCGTTTTCATGAATTTCTCGTCTTCCGTGAGGAATACTTCCGAGTGGACCAGGTTGGTGGAAGGATCGACCGGGGACGCCCGGGGAATCCAGTGGTAGACGGGTACCATGCGATTGTCCCATCCCCGGGTGAGCACCGTCCGGAGCATGGACCGAACGTGTCGCTCCTCGATGTTCTCGTCGTTGATGGTGTCGACAAAGGACTCGACGTCGTCGTCGTGCTGGTTGTTGTTGTTGTTGTTGTTGGGGTACTGGCAGACCGGTTGCGTTTGGTTGGTGTTGGTGTTGGTGAACCAGTCCCCCAACGCTCCGAGCGTGTTTGGTTTGGGTTCTAGTTCGTTGCCAAGAATCTTGTGCAAAAGTTCCAGTTGGCCGTCCGTCCAGAACGTGCCGTTTCGGTTGTCGTCGTCATCGTCATCGTCATCGCCGTTGTCGTTGTGCAACCCATAGATCGAATCGATAAAGGGACGGACAAATTTTTCCAGGGAAGGAAACGGGACATCGGGATCGCTCTTAGTTGGGTAATTGTAGGTGGTCGCGTCCAATAGTTTGGCCACCACGTCGCAGGGATGGAGTTGCTTGTAGGACGGATAATTTGCCTTGTAAAGAAAGGTGGTCGAAGGAACGCTAAGCAGAATGGCCCCCTTCGGAATCGTTCGATGGGCCACGAGTCGGGGAAACTTCTTGGACGGTTCGGTGGCATTGGCATTGACATTGACATTGACATTGGTAGTAGTAGTAGTAGAGTTTGATTCGAGCTGAATGTAACGACGTGCAAAATAGAATCCATTCTGGTACTTGGATTCGTCGTAGCGTTGGACCACTTTGGCCTCGCGCAAATGATCGTTTCGATGGAGTCTCCACGGACGTTTGTACAGATTGGCTTCGGCGTACGCGGCTCGGTTGTTCAACCATACCAACACGGTGGGGTGCGGGTCCGAGGGTTTCCATTCCCTGTACTCTCTTTGCTCGTCTTCTTCCTCGTCGTCTTCGTCCTCGTCTTCGTCTTCGTCTTCATCGTTGTCATAGTCGTTGTCGACTTGGCCTTCGCCGACTTCGTGCTCGTGTTCCGAACGCAGCGATAGCGATTCCATTTCCATTTCCGGAATGTCGCGAAGCGGAACTTCCAAGGCTGAAGAGGCTGCCATCGAGGGAACTTTCGCCAACAAAACGGCAAACGCCGCAATCGTGAGCGTTGCGGTGCACAACATCATCCGTTGCTTCCTCGATCTCCGTCCTCCGCACCGCATTCGCATTCTTGTGTGAATGTGTGTGTGTGTGTGTGTGTGCGCGCGCGGTTCTTTTGTTTTGCGTTGCGTTGCGTTGCGTTGCGTGTATCAAACGAAGGGTAATTACGTAGGGCAGTTAGTGCAGTTTGTTCGCCCAATATCTGGGGTTCCGTCCAAGCGTTGTGGATGGTTCTTCTCTTGTGTTGGCAGCAACCAGCTTGCTCGTTTGTGTGTGTGTGTGTGTGTGTGCGTGTGTGTGTGTTCCAATATCCTTCCTGCTTATTCCACTGTTTTATAGTTGATTATTTCTCTTCAAAATGGCATTTATTGCTGTTACTAGTTCAAGTTCTAGCTCGTTTAGGGTCTCGGCGACATGAGTTGTGCTGTGTTGTGTTGTGTTGCGCTGTACCGGTGTGACAAGGATTACAATAATGAATCGATTCCTGTAAAGCAAATCTCAGTGTGCATACCGGTAGCAACGGAATCAAAATCCAAAGAATCATTATCTTCTTTCTCCACGGTACGAGTACGTACGAGTTTACCGTACGATACTCATAGGACTCTATCGGGATACTTCCCTTAAAAATCATGTGCGTATTCTGTACGATACCGTACGTACATAATACTGCAATTTACGAAATACTTCGTACTCCGTAGTACCGTACTTCTATTGTTCTATCCACGTGGGTAGACTGGTCGCGGGACAAAAATGGGCATCTTAATCTCTTAGTATTATTTTTGTGATTCGTACGTTACCGCACGGTACACCTCGATACTAATGCCAAGTACACGTGTCTCAAACCGGCTCTTAAGATCTTACTCGCCAAAGTCTGCAGCAACATGTGTTGTCACGGGAGAAACAATTATTACGATTAGTTCGAAGTATTAACAGAGTACACACGGCTGGTGGATAGTCAAACGCATGTGGCATGCGCCCAAAACCTAATTAGTTTTCGTTATCATCTCCCATCGGAGAAGGAATTATTCATCAATCCGTTCGTGCAACGTGGAAAAGCGGCATAAGTGTGATACCAACAACTAAGGTTCAGATGATGATAATAAGGTAAGATATAATTGTGGCATTACCCTCGACCTTGTGGGTGCTAACTGTTTAGAAATTGACTTATCGAAGCTTCGGAATCAAACGGTACTTACCGGTCATAATACCTACCGGTATGCTAAGTACCTATCATTCTTTGGCGATTGAACGGATGTACCGTACCGGTTCGGTACGATGAATGATGATGCATGTACCGTAATAAGTTACTTCTACTTCGTACATAGTACGGTACCAGTAATACCGGTAATACCGGTATGTACCGGTATTCGAAAAAGAGTTCATGGGTTAGAAGTAGAAAGCGTTATAAAACCGTTAAAAGAGACAGGATCGCATCCCTCTTGTTCTCGTTCGTTCCCAAAGCAACTCTTTGCTTGCTTTCTTGAAAGTCTCCTCTCCTTCGAACCGTAGTACGGTACCGGTACGTACTATATGTAATCACCCCTCCTCCGATTTGGATGGCACAACTCGTCCCCTCTCTAAAGAAAAACTCTCTTAAGAAAAATCCAAGGCGCGTGCGCCTTGGATTTTTCTTAAGAGAGTTTTTCTTTAGAGAGGGGACGAGTCGTGCCAACCAATTCGACTCCGAGTAGTATTCAGGGGTGTGTGTGTGTGTGTGTGTGTGTTACAAGGTAGCTGCTTGTTTCCGAGGCCCCCGGCCGAGGAAACAAGCAGCTACCTTGTAACACACACCCCCCCCCTGAATACTACGAAGAGGAGAGCAAGGAGGAGGGGTGATTAGGTATGTAATACCATGGTCGTAAGGGAGAGCACAAAGGGGAGAGGAGGAGGTTCTTGTTAGGGACCAATGCTTGCTGTTTGTTGCTGCTGCTGTTGCTTGTTGTTCTTCTTGTCTTGCTCTGGATTACATCCCCCATCCCCCCCCCTTTTCAAGGTAAATTGCGCGGATTCTACTCTCCCCACAGTCCCACATGTTGTATGTGTGAAAAATTACTTTAGTACGGTTTTCCCCTACTAAAGTAATTTTTCGGACTCCGTGTTAACCAATCAAAAAGTATTTTCAGCCATTTTTCACACACAACTCCGTGTGTTAAGCAAGTAAGTATTGCTCAAATCTCCAAAAATTACTTTAGTAATTTTTGACACATACAACACAGTGGACTGTGGGCAAGGGGGGTCCACTTGCTCGACAGGCAAAGAGGGTACTAACTCCCGGGATTTAGCAGCACCAGCACTGTCAAGCACTACAAGATTGATTGATTCCTTGACACGACCTGTGTAGGATCTAGTAGAATCTGTACTACCTCCTGCATTTTAGAAACCTTTTTGCGGGTTTTCCCCCATACAGTACTAGGATCTACTAGAATCTCTATGACATCCCGTACTACAGTGGCTTGTAAAAACTTTTTTGTCGGTTTCCCCCTGTACAGTAGGATCTGGTAGAATCCCTACTACATCCATATATATTCAGTTGTTCTTACCAGTCAAAAGTATTTTTAAGCGTTTTACCCTAAGTAACTTTTCCAGGTGTTGAGCAATACATATGGAAAAGAGGGAACTAACTCGCGGGATTAGCAACAGAAGCAGCGGTCGCAACAGGGATTGCGCTTATTTCATTCCTCCACATTGTGTAGAATCAAGTAGAATTCCTACTACAACCTTGATTTATTGCTGTTTTCCCCCATCGTAATTCATTATTTCAAAATCAACCTCTTTGCAAAAGCAATTTGCAAAAGCGAATCCCCCCCCCCCCCCCCCCGCGCTTCCCTGACCATGGGAATAGACCCTTTTTGCTGCTTCCTATCCTATTACAACAACAAGCAACCCACTACTAGTATACCACACTGTAAGTCATTGCCGGTCCTTTGTCTTCTGGAAGGGCAGGGAGATGGCGCTTTGATTTGAGTCCTCGTCGTCGTCAACAGTCATTTGTTTATTCCTATCTCACGACACTCTTCTTCTTTTTGCTTCTTTTGACCATGGGAATAGCCCCTTCCAGCAACCATGGTTTGAACTATTCCACCCTGAAAGAGCAAGCAAGGCTGCTGCTCCAGCTTGTCGGACTCGGTCTAATGCTCAAGATCTCCTTCGGACTTGATCATCGACAAACGCAACAACATCTACGGACGCAACAGCAACAACTCAACGTTGGTCTGTAGCTGCCAGGAATTTTTCATTGAGCAATGCCTATAACAAGAAGAAGACCCCCCCCCCCCCCCCCCTTCTCCTGGATGTCCAACTACCACCGCTAGCAAGAGGAAGAAGAAGCGCGACCGTTGTATCCTTCCTCTTTCTTCTGATTGCTCCTTCAATCCTGGCGCTGGCTGCTTCTTTGGCGCCATTCACACCCACGGCATCCAAACTACAAGCACTGTGCTGCTGCTGTCTAGTAGGGGACGGGTGTATCCACAGCGTCCTTCAGTCTAGGGGACTGGTGCTGTAGTATCCACGGCGTCCGAATTACTGCTACAAGCGCACAAGCTACTACAAGCTCTGATTTTGGCACGTATAGCCTCAATATTAACCATGGTTTGCTCTCTAGCAAGAAATAGGTCTACAGACTAATTCTAGCTCTATTTTTTGGAATATACCTTGGTTCCTAGTCTGTTGTGTATTGGTCTGTTCTGGGAGTATCAAAATTAGTGAGATGTGAATAGTGCTCAGAATACGACTGGAAATCATGACAGAAAATACTAGTACAGAGGAGTAACACTACCACTAGAAATCACGTACCAATACTACGGAGTAATTTAGAAACTACTACTAGTAGAAATTACGACGCTGTATCCGGCACCTATTTTGCAAATTACTTAAGTATCATGCCATTATCAGAGCAGAAAACACTACTAGAAATCATGTAGCAATTCTATGGTGAATTTTGCAAATTACTTTAGTATCATGCCATTGTCAGAGCAGAAAACAGTACTAGAAATCGTGTAGCAATTCTACGGCATATTTTCGAAATTACTAAAGTATCATGCCATTGTCGAGGCAGAAAATACTACTAGAAATCGTGTAGCAATTCTACGGCATATTTTCGAAATTACCAAAGTAACACCCCCTCCTCGCACCTTTTTCCCGCCCGTTGAGTCTGTTTTAAACCCGTGAGTCTTTAATTTTTTCCTTACTTAGGCACCGATCGGATCAAGTGCACGTGCTCTCCCGTGCGAGCCATGGTATTACGGTACCCTTCGAGCAACAGTGTCAGCTGTTATTACGGTAATTACGAGTACGGTGAGTGTACACAATAAAAATACCACAATAAATATCCAGCACAAAAACCATGTACAAGTCTAAGGGAAATAAACATGTGTGTGCTCCATACCGGTACACTGAAACTCTTCAAAAAAAGAGCAAGTGAAAAGACATTAAAACACACCAAAAAACTCACTCAGAAGTCTTTTTTTAAATGGGAAGTCCGATCATTGAAATCACCAATGTCATCAATTTCCATTTTCACCACCCTGCAATGACCCTTCTGTTTCTACTTCGATAGAACAGACCATCATGAAGCAAGGTTCGTCACTGTACAAATAATACAAAATGACACCAACTCAAATACCTACACATTCTTACTCTACTTTGATTTGGAGCGGGAAGGGTATTTGAGCGGGAATTCTTCAATGGCAAGAAACAAGGGAGACGAAGATACGAAAACATCCATCCAGCTGATGATAAGCCTCCTCCTCCGACCCATCTGTTTCCCCTCCTCCTCCAATAGAAGGGAGTATGGGGGTGCACATGTACAAATGCTACCACATTTGAGCATCATCATGTTACTCTACTGATTTGTTGACCAGGAATGGCAATCGAATGGCAATTGAATCCAAATTACAAATCCCAATTACGAAGATACCGGGGAGCCGTTTCCATTTTGATGGCTATTCTGTTTCTCCTTCAATAGAACAGACCATGAAGGTTCACCACTGTATAAACAGTACAAAATGACACCAAATCAAATACCTCCATGTTACTCTACTTTGTTTTTGATTGGGAAGGGTATTCAAACGGAAATTCTGTAGTGAATAACATGAGTTACGAAGATACAAAAAATGAGTGAACGACAACCCTCCTTCTACCCATCTCTTTCCCCTTGGATAGAGAAGACAATGGAGGCAGACATGTACAGGCCCTAGTTCCAGGCTCAAACGTCAGCATGTTACTCTACTACTTTTTGACTGGGAATGACAATCCAACGGTGATAGGATGATGGCAAATAACCAAATTTACGAAGATTCAAAAAACAAGTTGACAATGGACCCTTCTCGTTCACAACTGACAGAGGAGAGGTTGAACAAGGCCAATTTGTAAGATCTCTACCAAAATCAAATGCCAGCATCTAAATCTAATAATTTTCAACTGGGAGTGGTGATCAAACAAATCAAATGATCAATTGAGTGAGCATCAAAAATGCTACCGGCCCTTCCCGGTCACCACCGACAGAAGAGAGGATGAAGGCAGAACATGTAAAACGGCTATCACTTTCAAACGCCAGCATGTTACACTACTAATTTTTTGACCAGGAATGGTGATCAAACAAAACTGATTGATTGTGATCAATCCAACATTACGATGGAATGTTGCCACCAAGGTAGATACACAGTAGACTAAATTTAGTTACAGTACCAAAATATTATACAGCACACTAGTTTACTCAGAGGGGACCAATTTAGCAGCAATAATAGGGGGGATTGGTGCCTATTCGTCTTATCCATCGGCGTTTTGAAAAAGTGAGCAAAAAACACCTCCAGGACATTTCTTAGAAAGAAAAAGAGTGAGGAACAACAATCATGTAAAGTACTTGTGATATTTGTGGTATTACCTTAAGAGTTACATGGAGTCTTAAACCACTAAAAAGGCAACAATACTGTATATGGAAATGCCCCGCATACCTCTGTTTTTTTAGGGGTACAACATGATTTCTATGGATAAAAACAGTAGGAATAGTCATTAGATGTATGTACCATTAAGCGTACTGATTTCTACTTACGTGCCACAGTAGTAAAAAACTAAATACCACCTTTGTGGTATTTTCTACATATGGTACTTGTACTCTCATATGAATACTATTATTCTTTGTCCTATTCTTCTCATCTGTTGTGGTGGAACAGACTTTCTGAGAAGAGAATCTGTTACCTCCTTCTTGTGCATTATCTTGAACCTGCGTGTCACCAAATAATTGATATGTTGGTGGCATACCTGGCTTGATGAGGAGGGTTTCTCCTCTGGAAGATATAATGCATCCTGCACTGAAAGAGACAACTTCTTTCTTTCTCCAATGGATTGATTTTGGCACAGAAACTTCCAAGAATAAGCAATCCCCTTTTACTCTCCCAGAGATAACTTTCACAAGCACCTCTCCTCTCTAAACTTCAAGTTCCAGCATTGTTCAAGTAAGCAGAATTATACCAAGCAAAAATTGAGACCTACAGATTTAGTAGTACTACTACTCACATTTCTGCAGGGTATTCCAGGATTACTGCAAATGTTGTGAGGAATATCTGTTTCATTTGACTTCAACAACACAATGGAGAGTTAGTTTGTGCACAGGTCTACCTGCAACCTGTAAAATATCAACAATGCCTAGTACCTACTACTGTTGAAGATACATACAATCTCTTGAGATTTTGCTCATTTTATCTCTCCTGAAGATTATACCCCATTTTTGTAAATTATGAATCCTATTGAGATGATTTTATGCCTGGCAGAGGGCACACCGGATAATGGAAAATCTGTAGTAAGTCTGGGTGCCCAAGAAAAGGCACTATTTAGCTTTCCTGATAGGCACATTGTTATTGAAATCCCAGCTCAATTTGCGCTGGTTTGTATCTAATCTGATTGTATTCTCTGAAACCTGTTTATTTCCTTGACCCCATTGTTTCATTGTGTAAATGACACTGGTGTGGTGTTTACTGCATAAATCTCTGATTTGTTAGATTGGATCTAAACCTTTTATTCATATATGGTGTTCTTATCAGGAAAGTCTCAATGCTTGGCTCATGTCACGTCCGAGAACTATTTCGTGGGGTTCGAATCAACTTATTGCGCACAAATTTTGTGCGTGATTTTAACACGGCAAATTTTTCGCAACACCCTGAAATTCCCACCCCTGCGCAATCCAAAATCATACAAAAAATAATTCTGTGTGCGTGATGCACATTACTCTAATCATGATTAAAAATAATTTATTTCAGTCTCTAGCAGAACCCAATTATCATTCCGTACCAACAACACTTACTTCTATTCACGAATAAAAAAGAAATCTTGACTCAGTATTAATTCCAAAATATTAAGCTCCAGAATAACAATTCAATTCTGCTCTCCTAATTTTGAATTCTTTTTCTGGACTACGATATTCCTTTTTTTAACTGTAAATCCTATTATGTTTTGTTTAATGCTATTGCAACGAATTATTATTCCTCTGATATAATTAATATTCTCAATATTAAATTCTCAATTACTAGTAGTTTTGTATTATGTATGTACTGTTATTTTCTGCATTAATTAAAGTGATAAATTGACATTCGTTGATGCTGCAATTGCCGAATCAATATAGATCTTCCTTTTCTTTTTCTTTTTTGGTCCACTACAACTACTGGAGCTGTTACTAGTAATATTTGCATCGCCACGCTTATTGGTGTATGGTGTCGAACTTTCTTTCCTAAACTTCTCCCTCATCGTTTTCTCCAATTCCCTTCCTGTTTCTGGCTGATTGCGCATCTCGACAATTTTGCCGCACAAAACACTGAACAACTCTCGTCCTTCCTCCATCCATCCATTTCTGCTTCCAAAGTCTGAATCGCAGGAAAAAAATGTTGCGGAATCATGGCATCACCCTTTCATTGCTGCTGGTTTACCCATACTTGATGCTCATTGTAGATCACTATCAATGCAAATGCTTCATCCGCTACAGAAAATATATCACTCAGCAAGTGCTTCTCCTTCCGTTGTTTGAAATTGGAGTTTGACGGATTGATTGCCGACATGATTCTTGTAGCAAAATAATAAAAATCTTCATTTTCCGCATCATTGTATTTCCTGTATTGAGGGTTTGAAATACCTGTATTCTCATTTTCTGTGTCTTGAATAACTGCAACAGTACCAGGGAAGGTGATAGGGACTCGACCTTTGCTGTTATCGGCTGTACGGAAGTATCATCAGTATCAACGGGCAGCATGTTAGTGGTGTTGGACCAAAAATAGATTCCAAAATTCCTTATTTCAACAACCAATTCTCCCACCTGTATTTACCTATCCAGTTTTTTCTTGCTAAGGTTTGTGAGTTGTGCCTCAATGCAGTCAGTACTGTCCCTACTCGTTTCCTATATAAAGGAACAGAATGACGCCAGTGGAGTATTTTGTGGCACCATAACCGCTCGTGATTTAACTGCCATTTCTGTTACATGTGCCGTTACCTCGTCATTGATAGGGAACTTCATGTTATGGTACCAATGATTTTTGATGTAATCCCTTAGCTGCTTGTCCACTGTTTCAGTCGTATCACTCAAAGCCTTAAGAATATTGTTATCTGTTATAAGCCCATATTCGCCGGTAATTGTACTCACTGCTTGTTCTCTTGTGTTGCCGGCAATGCAACTCCCATCTCCCTGTATGGTTGCCTCTGTATGTTGATGTACCAATACTACCTTTCCCACCCCTATATGTTGTTCCCTCAGCAGTTGTCATAAGTGTTTGGCCACTCCCTGTGCCAATATGTCATATGGGATTTGTTTCATGACACGTTTCACAACATCCTCTACTATATTGCAGCATTCTTTGTTGGATGTTTTCTCTACCACCTTGGTTGTTGTCCCTTTTTTCTGTTGGTTCATTACTGTAGTGGTGTGTGTTTTGGTAATGCTCAGTGCTGCTTTGTTACTCTGGTTGATGGTGGTGTGCTCTTCCATGTTTGGAGTGGTAGTAGTGTTGTCAGTATCAATTTTTTTACTGTTGTCCTTGGCTGGGTGAATAGTTGTGGCATCACGGACACACGTTTTGTTAGTAATTGCTTTGTTTGTTTTCACTCTTCTTTTCTTACCATTGTTGTCCCCAGTAGTTTGATGATCACCGGGCCGGATGGTTTTGTTGTTTCGAAGAGTTTCCCCCTCTGATTTCTTGCTTCGTTGTGTCTTTCCAATAACATTCATATTTTTTATTTATTTTTGTGAATATGGTGCCGAACAAGAATCATGTGTTTCTTTTTGTGTGGTTTTGTGAGTGTACTAATAATTGTTTTGGGTTTCTTGTGTGTGTGTACAGTGTTTTTTGTTTCGTGTGTGTGTGTGTGTGTGTGTGTGTTTTGTGTTTTGTGTTTTGTGTTTTGTGTTTTGTGTGTGTGTGTGTGTGTGTGTACGGTGTTTGGTGTATGTGTATGATGTTTTGTGTGTAGACTGTTTTCCGTGGGTTCTGTACCATGATGTTTGCCCTAACTTCTTCTATGTGCTGTCTGGCTTGGGTGCGCCCTTATTTTTTTATATAAGTAGAAGCCACCCCTCCCGTGTCATAAGTTTTTCAAAAGGGAAACTTTTGAGAACACTAAGGTTATGTAGTTCAATCATCTAGTCACCTCTAGAATCTTGTAGACTGCACCAAACATACTGTCTTGTGTGCCATTTGGATATACAAACCACAACATTTTCTGTACTGTGTGTGGCAAAGTTGTTCCCAATATGCATTTAAAAGTTGTTCCCACTATGCATTTGATGAGTCATGAGAAATGTAGTCATGGCCCGGACCAAATACTTTGGGAGTCATTACCCAATAAGTCACTTTGTGCCCTGCAATTGCACCAAAAATGCATTCATGTTTGCCATTTGGAGAGACCAACCACAACATTTCCAGCATTCTGTGGGGCAAAGTTGTTCCCAATATGCATCAGATGAGTAATGAGAAATGTATTCATGGCCCGGACCAGATACTTTGGGAGTCATTACCCAATAAGAAAATCAGTTTGTGCCCTGGATTTGCACCAAAAATACACTCATGTGTGCCAATTGGAGAGACCAACCACAATATTTCCAGCATTCTGTGGGGCAAAGTTGTTCCCAATATGCATTTGATGAGTCAGGAGAAAATATATTCATGGACCTGACCGGATACTTTGGGAGTAACTACCCAATAAGTCAGTCTGTGCCCTGGAATTGCACCAAAAATACACTCATGTTTGACATTTGGAAAGAACAACCACAACATTTCCAGCATTGCTTCTGTGGGGCAAAGTTGTTCCCAATATGCATTTGATGAGTCGTGAGAAATGTATTCATGGCCTGGTATGGATACTTTGGGAGTCATTACCCAATAAGTCAGTCTGTGCCCTGGAATTGCACCAAAAATACCCTCATGTTTGACATTTGGAGAGACCAACCACAACATTTCCAGCATTATATGGGGCAAAGTTGTTCCCAATATGCATTTGATGAGTCGTGAGAAATGTATTCATGGCCCGGTATGGATACTTTGGGAGTCATTACCCAATAAGTCAGTTTGTGCCCTGGAATTGCACCAAAAATACCCTCATGTTTGACATTTGGAGAGACCAACCACAACATTTCCAGCATTATGTGGGGCAAAGTTATTCCCAATATGCATTTGATGAGTCGTGAGAAATGTAGTCATGGCCCGGTATGGATACTTTGGGAGTCACTACCCAATAAGTCACTTTGTGCCCTGGAATTGCACCAAAAATACACTCATGTTTGCCATTTCGTCGGATAACTGTCACGCGACCCCACGCGACCCCTCGCAAGCCCTATTTTCAGAAAATCGACACTGCGTTTGTTATGCGCAAGGGTATTTTTTTAAATTCACAATTTTTGTGGTGAAGATTTTCGACCCCCCTCAGGTTGCGACCAAAATTCTCCCCGATGACTCAAAATGTCCATTGATTTCTCCATTTTGACTAAATTGATTTAAAAAATCTATTTCTCACTACCACTTAACCCAAGATATGAAATAAAATTAGTTTCAGAAGTGTTAGTTCGCTATGTTTCCGCGTTGTTTTCTACAATATGTCACGTCGTGTCTTCTTTCATACCATCGTGCCTTTTAATGCTCGCTCCGATAGCATCATCATGCTCGTTTTAACGAATTTTCGTAGAACTCTACAGCACTAACTTCCTCCTACACGATTTCATCATTCTTTCTTTTTGCTTGTTTCCAAAAATGCTTTTTTTGTAGATATGTGTCCAGGGTGTATTATGATAGTACTAGTAGTAGTAATGTAGGTATGATAGTATCGATTTCTGTTCGAGTGGTGAAACGATTTTTTGTACAATTCATGTCAACAATCATGGAACAGGCGTTTCAGAATTCAGTAACCGGAACAGGCGTTTCATGCTTTTGTGTTCGAATCATGTTTAAATTTGAAATCTCGGTGCCAAACATCTTCCTAACCTTAACCCAAGATATGAAATAAAATTATTTTCAGAAGTGTTTGTTTGGTACTTTGTACTAGTATGTTTCTGCCTTGTTTCCATGTCACGACGTTTCTTTTTTCATACCATCATGCCTTTTCATGCTCGATCCGATAGCATCATGCTCATTTTCATCATGTTCATTTAGCACCCCCATCAAAACCATTTCTTCCCCTCCCTTCTTCCATTAGAATAACATGTCACAACCTAGTAAAAGTCGCCATCACTTCAAGAGTGGTTGTTATACCAAAATTCCCAAATCATTTATATGTCGTAGCTGCATGTCCTGTAAGGGCAAATCGAAGACATTCATCGGAAGCAGACAAGATTTGTCTACACACCAATCATACCGATATGTATCACGAGGCCTTTCACGTCACCTTGATTCAATAGCTTTTTGCCGTGATTTCTATTTAAACCATAACCTAATGGAATTTTCATCATCTGCCAAAGAAGAAACCACTAGTACAGTTTGTCATTCGCCTTCACAATATGGCCTGACATTGACGGAGAATGGTCCAATTGTTCCTTCCGCTTCTGTTGCTGTTGCTCACACTAACAAGGCATCCTCTAACGAAACGTTCAACTCTGTTCTAAACAGTCAGGTAGTACACAACTTATTTGTTCCACCAATGGATCGAAATGTAATGGAATCACAGTTGTTTCCTTCAGAAGACAACAGCAACAACGATGACATGGTTATTCATGAAGAAACTTGCCTTCCTATTCAGAACGATAATGGTATGGATGCTGCGGAACCCACCGCATCCCAACCAAACATCAATGAAAAAGAGCAATTGATCCGATCTCATCTTTCTTTTTCACCTACCAATAGGCTCATTGCTGAAATAAAGCTCATGAATCTAATGACGAAACACAAGTTACCTCTAAACACATTCAAATCTATTTTTCAATGGGCAAACGAATGTCAAACTATTCATGGTGTTGACTTTAGCTCTACCTACCCCCGCCATCGAGAAGACATATTTAGTGAAATCAAGTCCAATTTGGGTATTTCAGAGACCAAGTTCGAGCCACACATAATTAACTGGTTACCTTGCAATTTACCCACCCAAATATTTGTTCGATCCTTCCCAGACGCACTTCATTCCCTTCTGACCAATAAGGAATTGATGCAAGAAACCAATTTGTCTTTTCCAAATGTCGAGACTCCTCTTTCACCCGAAAACAACCCACCACTCACCAACGAAACATACATAACAGAACTACACCACGGCTCTTGGTGGACAGAATCGTGGAAGCAGATCTGCAATGAAAATGATGAAATCCTTGTTCCGATCATTTTCTACATGGATGGAATCAGCCTGGATGCACATGGCTGTCTGTCACTCACTCCTCTCAACATGACTCTTGGTATTTTCAATACTGAAGCAAGAAAACAACCTGACGCTTGGACCACAATTTATTTTCATCCTGACACTGAAATTGAGAGCATAAGACACACGAAAAAACCCACGGCAAAAGATAATATTCAAAATCTACACACTGCGCTGGCATTGGCTTTGCAATCTTTCAAGCAAGTATGTGAAATGCAGGGCGGGTTGGAGTGGGATTATCTTCCGTATGCAGGAAAAGTGTTCAAAGTGAAAATGAAATTTGTGATTGCCTATGTTGTTGGTGATACAGAACTTCACGACAAACTATGTGGAAAGTATGGATCCTACACGGAAAAGGTGAAGAAATTGTGCCGACATTGTACATGTCCTACACGTGTCATCCATAAACCAAAAGCCCAAGTGGAGGAACTGACTCGGCTCTGGGTTCCAGAAGATTTTGAATCCCCCCCAAACAATTCTGCAAGGGAACACAAGGAGTACTTCAAAAGCGTTTCGCACCATCCCATAAAAAATGCTTTTCACAGCCTCAATTTTGGTAGTAACGTGAACAACATTCACTTTGCTACTCCCGGTGAGTGTTTGCATATGCATCAACTGGGTGTAGCACGTCGGGCAGTAGAATCACTCGATTCTTTGTTAAAAGGTAGTCCTAAGTGTTGGTATGCCCCTGATTTAAACACAAATGGCACATCAGCTACTATTGATTCACTAGCGCAGTTATACGGTGGTCTTTTGTCAAGGCAATCGGACAGATATTTCCCCAGAACCAAGTTTTCCAGTCAGCTTCTCTCCATTACCAAAAAGGAGGGTAATGATTATTTGGGAATGCTCATTTCCATTCTGATCACCCTGTGTTCCAATGTGGCAATAAACATCATCAAGGACGCGACATTTATTCAGAAACAAGTAGAGGTAACTCAACTGATACTGTCCATGGAAGAATTCTTGAAGCATGGGAATATACCCATTTCTGGATTGGAAAATCTCCCCAAGATGATAATCCATTTTATCAATTGTATTAATTCTACCTGCCTCAGAGAGGGAATGGGTACAAAACTGATAAAAAATCATCTATACTTTCACCTTGTTGAGTACATTAAACTTTGGGGACTTCCATGCGGATGGGATTCTTCTTATTCAGAATCACACCACAAAACTGAAATCAAAGCACCCTCAAAAAGCACTCAACAGAATGCTTCGACATTGATAATGCAAACGGCAAAGCGACAGGAAGAAAAAATGCTGCTACGAGTAGCTACTTCCAAGTTCGATTTAGTGACGGCAGAAGATGTTTCTGGTAATCGAGTCCCTCCCAAAGTTTCTGGTTCAAAATTTCACGTTTTCATTAACAATGATGGGGCAAGTACTATGAGATGGGTTAGGCCATCGAACAAAACAAAATCCTATATTTCTCCCATCGTGTTGTCTTTTGTATGTCAGAATGTGCTTCCACTTTTGGAGGACTCTACGTTTGTGAAAGGATTTACTGAACGTAACAGGTTTGACAAATGCACACAGCAAAATTACTTGTTTCGGAGCCACCCTTCATATCGTTCCAATGGTGGCCAACTAAACTCTGTCTGATATGATTGGGCCTTGTTTGATGTTGACGCATGTGAAATACCCTGCCATATTATGTGTTTCCTTGAACTCTACAATCTGAAGCAGCCTTACTCATTTGTTTCTGAGTACCAAATTGCCGATGAAGGCATTTATGCAGTAGTGACCAAGTTTAAATCCACTCCAACACCAACAGCTTCGTCGTTTGTGACCAGAGATGTAGTAGATGCCAATTCCCTGTTCTTATTTCATGTTGACAGCATACTTTCCGATGTAGCAGTTGTCCCAGAACTTGATGCAATTGGTACGTTGCAATCAAACTCATATCTAGTTGTGTCAAATCGAAGGGCTTGGCTGGATGAATTCCACAAGACAACGTCATCTTTGCCTAATGAAGAGGCACTCTACTCCCAATGCACTATTGTTGAAGAGGACAGCGACAATACTGATGATGCTACTAATTCAGGTGATGATTGTTCAATGACATCGAATGATGATGACGATAGTGAGGTCCTCTCTGACACATCCAATACTTAATTGTTTACCTAGTACAATATCAGTAATAAGTTAGTATTACTGAATCGAATGCTCCTCTGTATTGATTGTAACATATTTCTCGTACGTTTCGATTGATAGCTACTCCGAAATGATTGGACAATGTCGCAGGAAAACAAACGAAGTGAATGTAACGTTTAACTTAAATTATTGTTTAATATATTATAGAGGATTAGCTCTTAGCACAGTTTTTGTGGATACATAGGCGCTCATAATGTAACAGCCTTCGTATTTTGGATTCGAACAGCTATGTAATACTAATGGATTGAACAATAGAGTATCGCCTGACCTCAATGGAACTTTCACTTTATACGTTGGGAACACAAAGTAATAAATCACCTCGTCATCACTTACATGTTTCGGAGCAATAACCGTCAGCCTCATATAGAACATATTGGCATCGATATGGCATTTTGAGTGATAATCCTTTCCAATAGAAAAGGCTGTTACGTGATGACCAATTGCATTCAGTGTTGTACAACTAACAACCTCATTCATCACATTTGTTTGAAGTTTGATCAATTTTTCCATTGGACTTAAATAAAGCTGCATTTCCTTCACAATGTGTAGGGCTGTCTCTTCAAGGTTTTCTTTTGTTGTCGTGTCCACGTTGTTTTTGAAAACATACACACCATTTCCCGAATTAATTGATTTGGTCTCATCCCAACAATAGCATATCCATTGTTGACACTGTCACATTTGGATCCTCGTCCTATTTTGGGTTGTTTAGCTTCAACAATTTCCCCAGCGAACCTTCTTGTATTTTCTATATTTTCTTTGGTACCCAACCGTTGTTTTGCAAACTGTCTGGAAGCTTTCGCAAAGATTTTCAATGATGGCTCTGATTCTGCAAATGCTAAAAGAAACTTATCATAGGTACTATCCAATGATTTGAAACTGTCTATAGACACAGCCTCTGTCGATGGATATTCCTTTTCTCCAACTGTTTTCCAACCCCAAGTTGTTTCCATGAATTTACTTTGATAGCCATTTTTGTGTACTGTTTTCAATGCTATTTGCTCGACATGTTTGAGATTTGACTTTATACTTCGACGTGGCTTCTTTGGTTTTATCTCCGACAGGTGTTTGTAAGTCTGGTGTATTGTTGTTGATGGTGCTGCGTTTTTGAGAAAATTTGAAGTTATTCTCTGTCTACTTCTTGTACCTTTCTGTTGTCTCTTTGCTCTTTTTTGTTTTGCTCTGTCTTCAATTAGCTTTGGTTTTCTTTTGAATCCCTTTGTTTGGTGTCGCCGCCAACGCATTGCCGACGATGACATCTCCAACAACAATGTAATTGACGAATCGAATTGGCGTTGGAGTATTCTTGTTTTAGGGTCAAGTTTTTGGAACGTCGTTTTCGATTTAGTTGTCTGGAACGGCAATTCAGACTTGAACGTCTGCTGTATTGGCGTTTCAGGGTCAATTTTCTGGAACGTCGTTTCAGATTTAGTTCTCTGGAACGGCAATTCTGACTTTTGCGGGCGCTTTGATAGTTCCCGCTTGCCGCTGTTGGTATCGCTGCCGCTTGCCGCTGTTGCTAATCCGCAGAACGTCTGTATTGTCGTTTTAGGGTCTAGTTTCTGGAACGCGTTTCGGATGTAGTTGTCTGCTGGGAGGGAAATTCTGACTTCAACGTCTGCTGTATTTGCGTTTCAGGGTCAACTTTCTGTAACGTCATTTCAGATTTTGTTCTCTGGAACGGCAATTCTGACTTTATCGGGCGCTTTGATTGTTCCCGCTTGCGGCTGTTGCTATCGCTGCCGCTTGCCGCTGTTGCTATAGCTTCCGTTTGCGGCTGTTGCTATAGCTTCTGCTTGCCGCTGTTGCTAGTCCGCAGAACGTCTGTATTGTCGTTTTAGGGTCAAGTTTCTGGAACGACGTTCCGGATCTAGTTCTATTGGACGGCAATTTTGACTTGAACGTATGCTGTATTGGCGTTTGAGGGTCAACTTTCTGGAACGGCATTTCAGATTTAGTTCTCTGGAATGGAAATTCTGACTTTATCGGGCGCTTCAATTGTTCCCGCTTGCCGCTGGTGCTACCGCTGCCGCTTGCCGCCGTTGCTAATCCGCAGAACATCTGTATTGTCGTTTTAGGGTCAAGTTTCTGGAACGGCGTTTCGGATTTAGTTCTCTGGGACGTCTGTGTGGTCGTTTTAGGGTCAAGTTTCTGGAACGGCGTTTCAGATTTAGTTGTCTGCAACGTCAATTCGGACTTTTGAGGGCGCTTTGATTGTTCCCGCTTGGTGCTGTTGCAATCACTGCTGTTACTATCCCTGCTGCCCATTGCTGCTGTTGCTCTTGCTGTCGCTTGCCGCTGTTGCTCACGCTTCTGCTTGCCGCTGTTGCTATTGCTATGTGCTTTTATCGTTCCTGGTTGCGGCTGTTGCTCTTGCTGTTATCGATGATCCTATTCAAATATGTGATATGATAATTGAGCAAAATGTGTGAGCATCTATTGATGTACTACATAGAGTAGATAATAACAACAGAATAATATGATAACGTACATGCCGATTGATTCGTAATTATCACCAATCCGGGAAAATTCGTTGCACCTACAGGGGAAGATTCGTTGCTTCCGATTCGTTGCTTCCGATTCGTTGCTTCCAATTTGTTGCTTCCGATCCGTTGCTTCTGATCCGTTGCTTCCGATCCGGTCCAATGAGAATAAGAAGAAAAATAGAAGGGAGGAAATGCATTATCAGCAATGCTGGAGGCAGTCTAATCATTCTCTATCTCTCTCAATCGTACCGGTAAGTTGTTCCGATCCGTTGTTCCAATCCGGTCCTATGAAAATAAGAAGAAAAACAGTAGGGAGGAAATTCATTATCAGCAATGCCAGAGGCAGTATCATTGTCTAGCTAGTATCTCACATCGTTCCCTCCTTCTATCTCTCTCATTCGTACCATTGCTTGTTCTGACTTGATCCATTGTTCCTATCCGATTTGTTACTCGTTGTCGTTGTTCTTGCTGCTGCCGTAGATTTGTAGAATTCTTACTCCTATATCACAAAAAACTGGATCTTGATCCTGTTGATATAAATACACAAGGGATGCAGATTTGTTACTTTTCAAGACGTGTTTGCGGGCCCTCAAACAACATCTATCAAGCAATTCCTCTCTTATCCTGGTCTCTATTGTCTTTTTCCAGCCAAGGCAGTTGTTTCGGACTAAAATATCTTGAGCCTGAATTCCCTGCCTACTAGTGATCATTGCTGATCAGTTCAGTGGGATCCCGCGTTCTCGGACGGAGTGCTTTGTCGTACAAGTACGGTAAAGCAACTCTGCTCAAGATAAGTTCGGTAAGATTATGAAGGGAAACAGGATTTTTTGACTCGAAAAGAAAAAAAATTCACACTGTAAAATCACACTGAAATATCGCCACACTGTAAAATCACACTGTAAAATCAGTTCGAAAAACAATGTTTTCGCTGTGTGTGTGTGCGTGTGCGTGTGCATGTGTGTTCGAAAAAAAAGAATCGATACTTACTAACCTGTCAGATCTACCGCAGTAAATCTAGAACAATGAATAATAATTTCATTTTGTTAATTAAAAATAATAAGGTTAAGTAAATAAATCACCCCCTGCGCTCGTTTTGAATAGAGAACAATAAAAAATAGTGCCCTGAGTTTTATTGTTAACGTTCTCAACTTGTGATACAGTGAGATCTTTTATGTACCGGTGAGGTTGTACTTACCGACACATGTGTGACGGTGATCTTACTGGTAATGAATTTGCCTAGTTTTGTCAAGCACTATCCTACGACAGTAGCTACGTACACAGAAACCGTTGTGTCCAGGTATATTACGATAGTAGTAGTAGTAGTAGTAGTAATGTAGGTATGATAATACTAATGACTTCTGTTTGGGTTGTGAAAGGTTTTTTTGTACAATTCATGTCATCAATCATGGAACGGCATTTCAGAATTCAGTAACCGGAACAGCGTTTCAGGCTTTGTGTTTGCAGCATGTTCCAATTTGAAATCTCAAAATGAAGTAGTACGTAAGGTTGGGTGGTGGTGAAACATTTTATTGTACAATTCATGTCAACGGTGATGGAACTGGCGTTTCAGAAATCTGTAACCGGAACTGCTTTTCAGACGTTGTTTTCAAATCATGTTTCAATTTGAAATCTCAAAATGAAGTACTACGTACGGTTGGGTGGTGAAACGTTTTCTTGTACAATTCATGTCAACAGTCATGGAACGGCGTTTCAAAGTTTGTGTTCAAATTAGGTTTCAATTTCAAATCTCAAAATTACTGGGTTTTAGAGTATTGGTCGGAAAATCTTAACATAGAGCACCGTATCTCAAAATTGATGATCCGTGTTTCGTATCATTGTGGTTTGTTTTGGTAACGTTTTCACCTTTCGTTTGCAACGGCGTTGCAGGTTGTACTATTTGTTTACTGTTAAAGTGGAAATATTTGTACATTGTTGAATGATGTTAGTTTGTTGATAGAGGCGCTGTGGTTTGAAGTCGAGTCGAACCTGTTTTTCGTTTCCTCATTTGAGAATCTCTTGATATGCGACAAGCTATACAATTGTAGCAACTTAGATTGCTTTCACACAATTTTATTTTCTTGTTCTCTAAATTAGCAATCAAACAATGAGAGTTACAAGAAGTACCGCTAAACGTATGGCTAATTCACCACCAGACGAAGTCACAGCTGCACCCACAATCCCAACCAACGTAGCCGACGCAAATGCAGCGCCAGAAGTCAACAGTACTCCATCATCTACTCCACCACGAGATGAAGGGGCAGCCTGCAGACCAAGACAGACCTTCAGCTAATAAACCAACAAGGTTGTTTGCAAACAATCCAAAAGCTCATCTGGTCAGTCAAGTGTGTGCAGTCAATAAACCGAGGAAGAGGAAACACAAAAAATCGAAAAGTAAATCCAAGAAAAAAAAAGAAGTCATGAGGGACAAACACCAGCAGTCGTTCCCGCAACACCACATCAAGCAGTCACAGGTGCTGCACGACCTTCGTCATCTTTGGGAAATGAAGCCGGTGGAAGTTTGTCATTGGAATTGTTTGATGACGACTCCCAATACCAGGTTCACACGGATGCAATGAAAAGACGTGTCAAAGCTTGTCTGAAGCAACAGGGTCCTAACGGATTCTCTGAGAATATTTTGACTGACGAACTCATCACTGCCGTCAGTCGTGACATCTAATCTGTCTTCCGCCATCTCATGAACAGGCTTTTCATCGTTACTAAACTTTCTTCTTCCGGAACCCGTCCTGACTTCAGCGAGCAAGAAACGTCAGACAAACCATCATCGGGTCCTATACCAAGGGTTGTTGACGTGATGGTAAATCTTTTCCTACGTGACTCCGGGTCGTAGTCGACAAAGAAGGTCTGTATCTTGGATGCAAAGGGGCTGACAACTCGTTTCAAGGAGTACAAAATGAAAGATAAATGGAACGCCTTCCAGTCAGCGCTCAACTCCGTTATCAAAATCAATGATAATACCACGGCAGGTGAAACACAATTCACCCGGGTTCAAGGACAAGACGAAGTAGCGGAAGGCACGTCACATTCTGTCTGGGCAAAGAATGTGGTTAACTACGACACCATACTGAAGTACATGAAAGTGTATTTAAGCTTACTGCGTTGGTACGTACGTTGTGTCCAATTCCCCCCTGCACCTTCACCGGAAGCAGAAGGACAGTTTTTCAATCAACGATTTAAAGACGATATAAAGAAAGGGAAGCTATATGTCCGGCAGATGGTATCGTTCTTTGAAGGTCTTTCCTTTCACCACGCATTGAGGCATTTTCTTTCATCTAGTCACTCCTTTGATCAGTTGGTCATTCAAATCAATCATATTAGGGGTACTCAAGTTGTTGGTGCACCAACAAGAGAAGGTGTCACAGCAGTCGAGTTCGTGCCCTTGACTGATTCCCCAAAACACCTTAAGTTGGAATGGCCATCCGATGTGTCCAAGATACCCCTTGCGTTTCAAAAGGTCCTCATGTATTTGTGGGTATGCTTCCAACGACAGAAGGCCAGAATTTTTCAAGAACTCAGCCTTCAACACTTTGCCGACAAGTCATTACTACATGACAATTTGTACAACAAACTATTGCCCAATCTCTATGATTCTTCGTTTTTGGTTGGACGTTACCAAATACCAGGAGTGGACAATATGGTGGGGATTATTCGATTCAACCTGTTATCTTCTCTTCACTTTTGCAAGATTATGGAGCACCAGAAAACTCTTAACAAGTGTTACAGAGTAGGCGTTGACTTTGCAAAAAAAATTGGTCACTCTTTCTACTGCAAAGAAATTGGAGGAACGTGACATATTTGTGGACGATTACGATTCTGACAACGAAGTTCACGTGAAGACATTGTTGCAACATTACCTCCTGAGTTTGTCCTGTGTTGACAATGTTGTTTCCACGCCAGACCAACTTGAACAGGTGAATCTTGTTTGCGACGAATTGCTTGACTATGTTCTAACATCTCGTTTGTCCCGTGGTCCTAACGGTACATGTGTTCCGGTTACTAGGATTATGGTTTCAAAGGCAATAATGAAGGCTGTACTTGGCAAGGAAGAAAAACTTCTTTTAACGTTGACAACAACGCACATGAGTATCTCGACAAATATTTGAAAGCAGAGCGAAAGTCATTGTCGTCGAACTCTAATCCAGGTGAACCTCACCGCAAAAATCGGTTATTCATTTTCAACAATGACGGTCCTCGATCCGTTCAATTTGAAGAACAAACTCCACCTGAGCTTGTGAGAGGGAAGGAGTGTCAACATACTTACCCTATCGCAAAAGAGGACTACAGCTTATCCGTCACAAGGTTCCTTAATTTTGATGACAACTGCACGTACACGGTGGACGACCGATTGTTCTGGGAACATACGAGATTCGTATTCCGTGATATTTTCATCACATAACCGGAAATACTACTCAAAGGTTTTAAGTGTTTTGAGAGGTCTTTGCGATTTCTGACAACTTACAATTATCTACCCGTTGGGGGCCAATTGTTTGTCCCCTTGACGAAGGAACTTCTGTGTTCGGTTTTCCAGAACAAAACTTAGATTGCTTTTCACACAATTTGAAGTAGCGCTAAACGTAACAAGGCTAATTCACCACCAGATGAAGTCACAGATGCAGCCGCAACTCCAACCAATGTAGCCGGCGCAAATGCGGCGGCACAAGTCAACGGTACTCCAGCATCTACTCCACCACGAGATGAAGGGGCAGCCGCAGACCAAGACAGACCTTCAGGTAATAGTACCCCAACAACGTTGTTTGCAAACGATCCAAAAGCTCATCCGGTCAGTCAACGGCGTGCAGTCGATAAACGAAGGCAGAGGAGACACCACACATCAAAAAGACAATCACAGAATAAGAAAAGAACTCAAGTGGTACAAATACCAGCAGTCGTTCCCGAAACACCACATCAAGCAGTCACAGGTGCCACTCAACCTTCGTCGTCTACGGGAAATGTAGGCGGTCGAAGTTTGTCATTGGAATTATTTGATGATGACTCCCAATACAAGGATCACACGGATGCAATGAAAAGACGTGTCAAAACTTGTCTGAAGCAACAGGGTCCTAACGGATTCTCTGAGAATATTTTGACGGACGAACTCATCACTGCCGTCAGTCGTGACATCGAATCTGTCTTCCGCCATCTCATGAACAAGGTTTTCATTGTTACTAAACTTTCTTCTTCCGGAACCCGTCCTGACTTCAGAGAGCAAGAAACGTCAGACAAACCATCCTCGGGTCCTATACCAAGGGTTGTTGACGTGATGGTAAATCTTTTCCTACGTGACTCCGGGTCGCAGTTGACAAAGAAGGTCTGTATCTTGAATGCAAAGGAACTGACAACTCGTTTCAAGGAGTACAAAATGAAAGAAAAATGGAACTCCTTCCAGTCAGCCCTCAACTCCGTTATCAAAGTCGATGAAAATACAACGGAAGGCGAAACACAATTCTCCCGGGTTCAAGGACAAGACGAATTATCGGAAGGCACGTCGCATTCTGTCTGGGCAAAGAATGTGGTTAACTACGACACCATACTGAAGTACATGAAAGTGTATTTAAGCTTACTGCGTTGGTACGTACGTTGTGTCCAATTCCCCCCTGCGTCTTCACCGGAAAAAGAAGGACCGTTTTTCAATCATAGATTTAAAGACGATGTAAAGAAAGGGAAGCTATACGTCCGGGAGATGGTCTCGTTCTTTGAAGGTCTTTCCTTTAACCGCGCATTGAGGCATTTTCTTTCCTCTAGTCACTCCTTTGATGATTTGGTGAAAGAAATCAATTCTATTAGGGGTAACGAAGTTGTTGGTGGACCAATAAGAGATGGTGTCGCAGCAGTCGAGATAGTGCCCTTGACTGATTCCCAAAAATACCTCAAGTTGGAATGGCCATCCGATGTGTCCAAGATACCCCTTGCGTTTCAAAAGGTCCTCATGTATTTGTGGGTATGCTTCCAACGACAGAAGGCCAGAATTTTTCAAGAACTCAGCCTTCAACACTTTGCCGACAAGTCATTACTACATGACAATTTGTACAACAAACTATTGCCCAATCTCTATGATTCTTCGTTTTTGGTTGGACGTTACCAAATACCAGGAGTGGACAATATGGTGGGGATTATTCGATTCAACCTGTTATCTTCTCTTCACTTTTGCAAGATTATGGAGCACCAGAAAACTCTTAACAAGTGTTACAGAGTAGGCGTTGACTTTGCAAAAAAAATTGGTCACTCTTTCTACTGCAAAGAAATTGGAGGAACGTGACATATTTGTGGACGATTACGATTCTGACAACGAAGTTCACGTGAAGACATTGTTGCAACATTACCTCCTGAGTTTGTCCTGTGTTGACAATGTTGTTTCCACGCCAGACCAACTTGAACAGGTGAATCTTGTTTGCGACGAATTGCTTGACTATGTTCTAACATCTCGTTTGTCCCGTGGTCCTAACGGTACATGTGTTCCGGTTACTAGGATTATGGTTTCAAAGGCAATAATGAAGGCTGTACTTGGCAAGGAAGAAAAACTTCTTTTAACGTTGACAACGCACATGAGTATCTCGACAAATATTTGAAAGCAGAGCGAAAGTCATTGTCGTCGAACTCTAATCCAGGTGAACCTCACCGCAAAAATCGGTTATTCATTTTCAACAATGACGGTCCTCGATCCGTTCAATTTGAAGAACAAACTCCACCTGAGCTTGTGAGAGGGAAGGAGTGTCAACATACTTACCCTATCGCAAAAGAGGACTACAGCTTATCCGTCACAAGGTTCCTTAATTTTGATGACAACTGCACGTACACGGTGGACGACCGATTGTTCTGGGAACATACGAGATTCGTATTCCGTGATATTTTCATCACATAACCGGAAATACTACTCAAAGGTTTTAAGTGTTTTGAGAGGTCTTTGCGATTTCTGACAACTTACAATTATCTACCCGTTGGGGGCCAATTGTTTGTCCCCTTGACGAAGGAACTTCTGTGTTCGGTTTTCCAGAACAAAAAACACGTGTTGGAAGCAAAGTTGGAAGTAACTTTTGTTTCAGGAGAGGATGAAAAGACTTTACAATCTGATGGCGACTCATTGATCCAATTATTCAAAAAAATCAAGGTACCCACAAGTCAGAGTTACAGAGCTACCGACATTGCAAATTGGGACTTCATGAAGGTGCACTTGAAGAAGTTCGAGACATTCATCGAAGACCATGACACATATTCCGTCCGATGGCTACTGTTCGCAAACAAAGGTCTCAATGGAGTGGATTCATTTTTTCAATTTCCTTGGGAAGACAAATCGACCGACAACTCTAGTGATATCTCAATTGATGGAGGTAACACAAATACTGATGATGAAGAACAAGATGACGTAGAAGTAGTAAACAGGAACGTACCTCCCACAGAAACAAACACAGTTAAAGAGAACGCATCCATGACGGCAAAGAAGAAGTCGTTCCTTAGGAAACCAAAAAAAACGAAACAAGAATGCATCAGACAAATCAAATGGAGAGCCGAAGTACAAGGAGAGGAAGGTTTCTCCGAACCTTGGCCATGTTGAAGATCTTGGATACCTTCTGCAAGTTCCTCGTCCAAAACCAGACAACGTAGTAAGACAGAAGCGCTCCGGAAACATTAAGGTGTTGTTTGCAGATCCTGATCCGGTGATCTCGTATCCTATATTCGCAATTGGTAGTGAGGTGACAATCACAGGTATTCCAGCACCTGGAACTGGTGTTGTGAAGAGTTATGCATCAAAGAGGAAGGACCATTATCCTCAATACCCTGGATACATGGTGCACAAGAAACTACCGGGTGGTACAACAGTGAAACGCGCAACCTGGTTCCCTTACAGCCGTGTGGGGTCGAATAAACCACAGTTCCCCAAGTTGTCGGAGGTCTTCAAATAATGAAACAATGCTGTATTGGGTAGACGTTCATAGCCTTGGCCACGCACCACCATAGAACACAAGAGTGAAGAGGGCCAAAGCGGGAAAGAAGTTATCATAGTAGTACAACGTCCTCACTACTAGTAGTTCTTCTTCTCCACATTGGATTCAGATTAACCAAAAAATGATTGTGTAGGTAAGAAATAATCATAAGTAAAATTGAGTACCTAGTACTAGTGGAGTACTACAACACGCAGTAGATCATTTCAATTTTTTCATATTAGTCTACTATTAAATGTTCTTGTAATACTGTAGTCCTAGTACATGCGTGTTCATAGTGGTTAGTAGTTCAAAGTTCTCAGAAGGTTGTACCTAATACTACTAGTACTAGTATTAGTACTAGAACCAATACAGAATTCCAATCTGATAGCATCATGTTTTACGACAACAGGGTGCATTTTCAGTGAACAATGAATTGAACCCAGTCCATAACATGAGCAGTATTGATGATGAAATTGCTGGCAATGACACATAGTTACATTTGAAAGCTTATTATGAATCACAGTTTTTGTAATTGGATTATGTGTCTGAAGTCAATCGAACGAGCGCGCGCTGTGGAATGAATGAGACGTGAATGAATGAATGAGACGTGAATGAATGAATGAGACACGAGTGAATGAGACACGCAATCGATCGTACAAGTAATCTTGCTTCTACAGGAATGGACCAACATGAATGGAGACGGGAATGGAAGTGGGAATGAGATTTTACCAATAACCGGCCCGGTTCTCCTTCTTACTAAAAATAGGTCCTTATGTACCAAATCTACTGGGCACAAGGTAAATCCCTACAGCCCATGGTACAAGGGCACGTGCAACACATCGAAGTATTAGCGGGTTGATGTGATTATTAGTGATTTAGGGCGTGTATTGGAGTATTAGCGGGCCAATGCACCAACATGGTGATTTTAGTAAAGAGCAGTTTTTCTGCTCACAATTTCAAATAACAACTTCATGTAATAACCAATTAAGTTAAACTACACAATACCGACAGTTTCCCCTCATCTTTCAGAGCCCCCCAAACATTCTTTGAAGAATTACGGAGCGCTTCCGAGGTTGGAAGCTTGGTCGAAGAAGAAGAAAGAGATATTTGTACAGTCGACGACGAAAGACTCTGATGGAGATATCCGTGCGTTTCAGCGGAATACTCTGTACCCCAAGAACAAGAAAGAGATATCCGTGCGTTTCAGCGGAATACTCTGTACCCCAAGAAGAAGAAAGAGATATCCGTGCGTTTCAACAGAATACTCTGTACCTCAAGAAAGAGATATCCGTGCGTTTCAATGGAATACTCTGTACCTCAAGAAAGAGATATCCGTGCGTTTCAACGGAATACTCTGTACCTCAAGAAAGAGATATCCGTGCGTTTCAACGGAATACTCTGTACCGCAAGTGAGAGATATCCGTGCGTTTCAACGGAATACTCTGTGTCCACCAAGATCGGATGGCAGGCTGGCTAACAACAATCGGAGTCAGCGACATATCTACTTTTGTCCAAGATCGCACGGCAGGCTGGCTAACAATCAGAGCCAGCGACATATCTACTACAGCAGGATTGGTATCGACAGAACAACTCGATAGGGCCAATTACGAAAACAAACAATATTCAGACAATCGGGGAATCTGACACCGACGTCCGACAATCGGAAAACGCAATCAATCCCTACCAAAATCGTGTAGGCGGCAGAATCGGATATTGAGAAATCAAAATTAATGGGACCGATTATCAAGAAGACGACAATTCACGTTTGATCGATTATAAACAACAATTTACATTTGATCGGAATACAATGATTTACTTTGGACCGGGATTCGACAATTTACATTTTTTTATCGAATGGAGGAGGATCCACCAACCCGGAATCAAGAGATAGAAATCGCTTTTTCTGCAGAATCAACGTCGGAAGAAGAAGAGAGCAGTGTACTATCAAGTTCAGAGAGCAGTGCAGCATCGAGTAGCAGCAAAAGTCACGCAAGCGCAAGCAGCGCAAGCACCGAGGGCTCCAAGAAGAAGAAATACAAATACAAGATGGTGGAGTATGTGGATAACCAAGTGCCCAAGTTGGCCAAGGGTGATGCGGGCAAGTTTGAAGACTGGTACACCCAGTTCCAGGCATACGCCGATAACCACAAGTACCGTGATATGTTAACCACAAAGGCACACAAGGACCTACCTCCAGATGGACAGCTTACACCGCGAGAGGATATGAGTACGGCACAGAAAAGGGCTTACAAGTACCACAATAAAGCGCTAAATGATCTGTACAAGGCCTTCGTCAACAATAGGACAGGGCTAGCCATCATGGAAAAGTCCAAGATTGATTGGGGTGCATCAGCTGAAACTAATGAGAAGCTCCGGTCACAGTGGCCTTGAGGTAGGGTACATCGGGTGATTGAAGAACTCATAAAGGAATACAGGAAAGTCAACAAATCTCACGATAGAGAGCAGTTGAACATTGATCTGCAAGGTTTAAAGCTGACCATTGGAGCCCCTCCACAGGATTTGGTTGAAGACATCTATGACTTGCGGAGGAAATACCAGTACACGTCAGTCAGGCCCTCGTTGACGGAACTCGTCGTGGCGTTCAAAGCAGCACTGCTGGCCTACCTACTGATGCAACTTACCCCCCTCATGGATGAGCTGCAAGATACAGATACCTCTGAATTGGAATTTTGGGAGGCGGTCAACCTCCAAGCTGCAAGTCTGTATGAGTTGGCGCGCAGTATACAAAGCAGGGGTGGAAAAGCCAAGGAAATGAGCTTGTTTGGTGCGGAGATGACTGATTTTGCCAATCCGGATACCCGAGACAAGTGGCCCACTAACGCAGTTTGTTATTGGTGCAAAGAAAAAGGTCACAAAGCATACAACTGTGCGAAACGCCAAGCAGGGCACCCGCGTGTGGACAAGAAGACTGAAAACAGCAGCAACAGCAACAATAACAACAGTGGCAGCGGCAACAGCAACCGTAACAACAGCGGCAACGGCAACCATAACAACAGGTCCAATGGCAAACAGTGGGGACGACACAGCAAATGTGGGATCTGTGGTGGTAATCTGTGGTGGTAATCATCGAGCTGCTGTCTGTTTTGAGGATGAAAAGAATGCTGCAAGACGTCCAGCTGGTTGGAAATCCAAGTTGAAGGATGTACAGGGAGCAACAATTGACTATGACTTTTGCCTCTCAGCAATGCAAACCTCTACCACTTCACTCCAACTTCTCAACGCCCAAAAGCGAGCTACCACAGGAGATGTTGTGCCCGAAGGATTTGATTTGCTGTACAATGACAACGTCTTTGTTTTTGATACAGGCGCCACAAGCCACAGCTCTAACAGTATGCGATGTGCCACCAATTTGAGAGCTAGTGGTGCCACCATTACCACCCAAAGCGGAGATGAACTGCAAGGATGTCAGGTTGGGGATATTCCCTGTCAAAAGATCGACAAGGATGGAAATAAGGAGTTTCAGACATTGTTACAGGGTGTAAATTTCAATCCAAATTTTGCATTCAATCTGTTCTCAGCCAACCTGGCTTTACAAAATGGTTGGATAGCCACAGGCAGTGACAAAACCGGATGGTCTCTCAGGAAAGGAAATACCCACGTGAATTTTGATATTCAAATTCCCACCTACACAAGCTGTGTGTGGGTCGGCTATTTCGATCGCATTGCCAATCCTACCAACAACATTGACATCAGCGCGGCAACCGCTACAACTACTACCAGTGGTGGAACCAAGATGAACATCAACAAAGCCCACCAACTCCTGGGCCACATGGATGAGAGCAAAACACGCCGCACAGCTGAAACACTTGGCTGGATCATCACTCGTGGTCCCATGCTCCCATGTGAAGATTGTGCCAAAGCTAAAGCGAAAAGGAAAGTGATTCCTACCAAGAGTGAACACTTAGCAGCCACCAAGCCCGGAGAGAGACTCTTTTTGGATATGTCCTCAGTGAAAGCCCCCAAAGATGCCAAAAGTAAAAAGTTGACTGCCCCATTCATTACCAAACCCCATTTTCGCATGATTGTTGATGAATATTCCTCATGCCGGTTTGTCAATTTCTTTGCCAGCAAAGATGGAATGGTGGAACCCACCTGTGCCTTGTTCAACCAATGGAGATCCAAGGGCCAACATCTGCAGTACATTCGATGTGATAAAGCCGGGGAGAACACCAAACTTGATTCTTGACTGGCCTCAGCTGATTGGAAATTTTCTTGCAAATTTGAGTATACCTCTGTGGATACTCCACAGCAGAATAGCGTGGTGGAAACAGCAATCTATTGGTCAGTGTGTCGAGCGATGGCCCTCTGCTCTCAAGCCAATGTGCCCAGGGAATACAGGTTCCGATTCTTCCCATTAGCAATGAGATGTGGCGTTCAGTTGGACTGGTTGGAGGCTGTCACTGTGAATGGCACCACTATGCCCAAGATCCAACACTTTTGTGGCAAGGTCCCTGATTTTAGTGCCCATCTGAGGACCTTTGGAGAGGCTGGTGTGGTTCGAGTCAAGCGTCCCACAAGCCCGAAGCTCAACTATTGAGGGACTCCAGCTTTCTTTGCTGGATATTGCACTGACCAGCTCGGAGATTGCTATGTGATGTATGACCCATTGAAGAACACTTTTACAGCTACCCGCTATATCTACTGGCTGAAGCGCATGTATTTTCCCCCCACTGCACCACAAGGGGAAGATCTCGATTTTCATGCTGATTTCCTTGAAGGAGGACACATGGATCTCCCCATCAACAACCCACCTGCCCGACCTGTTTCAATCTTACGCACCTCCACCCGACCTCAGCATCCTTGAGTGCAGTTTCAGGATGAAAGTGGGGGAGCCACAGTACCAGCAATTCCCTTACAACCTGAATCTGAAATCCCCGCTGCAGATGCTCCTTCTGAAACCGAATACTATGATGATGATATTGAAGAAACCAAGATTGAATATGAGAGCGATGAATATGATAGCAATGAAGATACAGAAGAAGAGGATCCCCATGTTGTAACAACCACAAGGTATGGTCGTGTCGTGAGAAACTCTCATCTCAATCCGGATATACATTATGGAGATATGGCCAGCTATGCAGCACAATTCACTGATGCTGAAATCCAGTTCCACAAAACAATGACTGAGCTGAAAGAATTCAATCTTCTGTCAGTATCTATTCCATCTCAGGAAGGCGCTATCAGTGAACTCAGTCTGGTTGGCACAGCTGGGAGTGCGTTTGACAACACCAATGAGTTAAAGACCATGAACTACAAGGAATCTATGGCCAGTCCCATGCGGGACAAGTTTACAGAGGGTATTGACGCTGAACATGAGAAGATGGTCAAATATATGGAGTCTTTGAAGAGATCGATGAAGCCAATATCCCACTGGGCACCAAAATCATGGATACAACGTGGGCCAACAAGATGAAACCTGATGGCACTGTAAGATGCAGGAATGCAGTGCAAGGATTCAAGCAGCTAGATGGTGAGCATTTTGATGGCCAAGACAAGTCTTCACCGGTGGTCAGTGATATCTCCATCCGAATTGCAATGATATTGATGGTCATGGCGAATTTTATGGCTTATATTGTGGATGTGGAAGGAGCTTTTCTGAATGACAAATTTCAGAATGGAGAGAAAATATTCACCAAGATTCCAAAGGGATATCAGAAATTCTATCCATCATATGTACTCCTCCAATTGCAGAAAACACTTTATGGCACAATTCAAGCAGCCATTGAATTTTGTTGAGAAGCTCGGCAAGCAATGCATACCATGCAGATGGAGAGATGCAAGGCTGATCCATGTCTATTTTTCAGGTGGATCAACAACAAGCTACTTTTGATGTTGCTATGGGTTGATGACTTTTGCATCATAGGTGAAGAAGCAGAAGTCCTGAAGCACAAAGAACAACTCAAGTCCCTATTTGAATGCAAGGATGTTGGAGAAATGGATGAGTATGTTGGGTGCCACATCGAGCAAGATAAGAAGAACAGAACCCTTTGAATGACACAACCAGTCAAGATCAAAAGATTTGTCGATGAGTTCAAGCTTGATGAATGCAGAGGAAACCCCACCACTCCAGCAGAGCCAGGATCAGTGTTGAAGAAAGAAGGTGAAGGGCCAGCGGACAATGTTCTCACCAAGGAAGCTCAGACTAAGTACAGGTTCGGAACAGCCATCCTATTGCATATGATGAGATGGTCACGAATTGAAACACAGGATGCTGTCCGGGAGCTGTCTAGGTTCATGACTGAAGCAAGGAAGTCCCACATGAAGGCACTAAAGCGAGTGATGAAGTATTGTGCTGGAACACCCAATAGAGGTCTCACATTAGCCCCAAATGCAGTGTGGGATGGTACCAGGAATTTCATTTTTGAGTTGATTGGATTCAGTGACTCGGAGTATGTCAAAGATGAGTCTCGCCACAGTGTCAATGGCTGGTTGACTTGGCTGAACGGTGCCAATGTCACAGCAAGATCAAGGATGATGCCAATCATTGCTCTGTCAGTGATGGAAGCCAAATTGTATGCAGCTGTACTATGTGTACAAGACATGCTGTACATTTGGAGAGTCATGATGTGCCTCGGATTGCAAATCAAGCTACCCATGGTGATATATGTGGACAACAAGGGTGCAGTTGATTTTTGCAACAATTGGTCCATAGCAGGTCGCACCAGCCATATTGAAGTGAAACAATATTTCCTACGAGAGCTGAAGGAAATGTGCATCATCAAGGTGATGTGGAAGACAGGCAATGAGATGACAAGTGATATCTTTATCAAGAATCTTACTGGAGCCCTATTTGAAAAGCATGGTTCCAAGTTCTATGGAAAAGATGAATACTCCATGAAGGCCAAAGGCAACAAGGATATGAGCTTCTCGACCGTAGACACAGAGGCAAAAGAAGCACATGCAGGTTACACCAAATTCTGGAGCAGTATCATCGATTGAGTCTATTATCTTTTGAAGCAGGGGAGTGTGTTTGAAGTCAATCGAACGAGCGCGCGCTGTGGAATGAATGAGAGGTGAATGAATGAATGAGACACAAATGAATGAATGAGACACGAGTGAATGAGACGCGCAATCAATCGTACGAGTATTCTTGCTTCTACAGGAATGGACCAACATGAATGGAGATGGGAATGGAAGTGGGAATGAGATTTTACCAATAACCGGCCCGGTTCTCCTTCTTACTAAAAATAGGTCCTTATGTACCAAATCTACTGGGCACAAGGTAAATCCCTACAGCCCATGGTACAAGGGCACGTGCAACACATCGAAGTATTAGCGGGTCGGTGTGATTATTAGTGATTTAGTGTGTGTATTGGAGTATTAGCGGGCCAATGCACCAACATGGTGATTTTAGTAAAGAGCAGTTTTTCTGCTCACAATTTCAAATAACAACTTCATGTAATAACCAATTAAGTTAAACTACACAATACCGACAGTTTCCCCTCATCTTTCAGAGCCCTCCAAACATTATGTCCTGGGACAATAAGTGGTATTTCAAAATTCATACTGTGTAAAAGAGTAACCACCTTCAAAATAATACTGTTGGTTTCATAGTAATCCACATACCAAGAAGTGTTAGCAATATTCATGATGAAATTGATGGAAATGACACATAGTTGCACTCTAAAAATTATTATGACTCACAGTTTTGGTAATTTTATTATGTCCAGGGACAGTAAGTGTTTCAAACATTGTACTGTCTAAAGCACTATCAGGTTGAAATTTAAACAGTTATTTTGAGATTCTATCACATACGTAGTGTTAACAACATTGATGATGAAAAGTTACTGTTATTGATAAGATTAATCATGAAAGAAACTGAAATGAGTTATAGGTGATAGTTTGGGTGTAACCACCTAATTAGTGCATTTGGGTACTGCATTAGGAGGAGAAATACACACTAATTTGCATTTAAAAATTCCAAAAACAGATAATTTGTGTGATTCAACCATGAATATGGTAATATGGTTCGTTTTATGGATATGATGAATCATGAACGAAACAGAAGGTAGTTATCTGTCGTGGATTGTATGTCACCAACTAATCAGTGCATTTGGGTACAGGATTTGGAGGAAAAATACACACTATTTGGAAAGTAAAAAAAGCAAAAACAGATATTGTGTGTGATTTATCAATAAATATTGTTCCCGTTATAAGTAAGATGAATCATGAAAGAAACAGAAGTGACTAATCTGTCATGGTTTGTGTGTCACCACCTAATTAGTGCATTTGGGTCCTGGATTTGGAGGAAAAATACACACTAGCTAATTTGCAATTAAAAATTCAAAAATCAGATATTTTGTGTGATTCAACCATGAATAAAGTTCCTGTTATGGGGAAGATGAATCATGAAAGAAACAGAAGTGAGTTATCAGTCTTGAATTGTGTGTCGTCACCACCTAATTAGTGCATTTGGGTACAGGATTTGGAGGAAAAATAAACACTAATTTGCAAGTAAAAAAACAAAAAAAGATATTTCGTGTGATTGAAAAATGAATATTGTTCCTGTTATGGGTGAGATGAATAATGAAAGAAACAGAAGTGGGTTATCTGTCATGGTTTGGGTATCACCACCACCTAATTAGTGCATTTGGTTACTGGATTGGGAAGAAAAATACACACTAATTTGCAAGTAAAAAAACAAAAAAAACATATTTCGTGTGATTGAACAATGAATATTGTTCCTGTTATGGGTGAGATGAATCATGAAAGAAACAGAAGTGAGTTATCTGTTGTGATTTGGGTATCACCACCTAATTAGTGCATTTGGTGACTGGATTGGGAAGAAAAATACACACTAATTTGCAATTAAAAATTCCAAAATCAGATATTTGGTGTGATTGAAAAATGAATAATGTTACTGTAATGGATAAGATGAATAATGAAAGAAACAGAAGTGACTTATCTGTCATGGTGGTTTGTGTGTCACAACCTAATTAGTGCATTTGGGTACTGGTTTTGGAGGAAAAATGACCAGTGACCAAAACTATTAAAACATTCATACAGACTAAAGTATCAGAAAAAGAATTGTCAATATACTTTCATACTCTACCCAATCCATAGAATTAACAGTATTCATCCTTAAACTGAAGAAACTAACAAACTTTTGCACTCAAAAACTTAGTAGCAATCACTACTATTTAGGTTACTTCATACAAAAATAAAGAAATAGAACTAGTAGTAGGAACAAAAAGTAATGAGGAAAGTACTACGTATGGACCGTTCTATGGAGGAGTCAAACCACAAGACACAGTGACTTCAATATAACCCAATCCTTGCGATATGACGAAATTTACATTACTTAAATAAGTGCGGTAAGAATTATTCCTTAACAGTTTACAACGAGTAATTGAACAAAAATACCTCAGTATTTGCCCTACGTAAATCATTATTACAAGGAAGAGCAAAACGGAGAACACAACACCACAATCAGCGTACAAGAGGAAGGTTTTGAAGCCTAGGTATCTTTTGGATTCGGCGGAGTACTGCGCAAGAATGACTGAGCTAAATGACGGTGACAAAAAGAACGAGAGAAATCCATTCTTATATCATTTTGAAACTGGGTTCGATGCGCTATGTGCCAAAAACGGCAACTTGGTACTCACAATACTTAATGGATGCAACAAGATAGACGACGTTAGAGATAGACTCAACAGCCCAAAAGGGCATTTCGATGAAGAAGAAGCTTTAGAAATTTGGGAACAATGCTTGAAGTACGTAACTGAGGACATATTTCCTTTCTACGAGGAAGGCGACACTGATGCCGTTGACCATGTGTGGGCTTTGGGTATCATTGTGGCACACATTTTATGCGGTTATCCAGCATTGAAAGGAACGGAGGACATACAGTGCTACAACAACGTGGGTATTGGACAACCAGTACAATCAGGAGAACGAGAGAGGCTCAAACTCAATGGTCATACAGTTCCACAAAAAAAATGGAGTAACCTGACGCCAGAAGCCAGAAAACACATAAAGCAATGCATACATTTTCACCCGGGTAACCGTCCCTGTCTGACAACCCTTTGGTTAAACGAGTGGCGCACAATGACTGAAGAGGCAATCATTGAAAAGTACAGTATAATGTACATAGAAGAAACCAAGGACGGAAAGGAACGAAACGAAGACACGGAGAAAAACAACAAGAATAAAGACAATTGGAATTCATTCATGAACAAAGTGAAAAAGCAGTCTAAGAAGAAAAAAGAAAACTCAAACAATTTGCAAACAAAGAGAAAAGGGAGGAAGAGGATAGAAAGGAGAGAAACATTGTGCACTGGCTACAACTTTACGAAAAACGTTGGAATTCACCGGAAGATTTAGAGGAGTACAATAACTATCCCGTTCCTTGTGGTGCGTGGGGGCGTGTGAAATAGGGCTAGTAACAAGCTTTACTATGGCAAAACTTACCCCTACTTACGAATACGTGCACGATCCTGTCCTCGTTAAATACGTAAATATAAAAATTAACTACTGTGAAAAACGTTAGTTACAAATGAAAAAGTCAGAATTGCCGTTCCAGAAAACTCAATCTGAAACGCCGTTCCAGAAATTTAACCCTGAAACGCAAATAAAGACGTTCTGTGGATTTTCCCTAACAGTGAATTGTTATCTACAACACCGTTCTAGACACATAACACGGAAACACCGTTGCAGATATCGTGCTTATTTTCCATTCCAGGCTCATCAGTGCAACTAGTTCCTTACAAATGAAGAAGTCAGAATTGCCGATCCAGACAACTCAATCGGAAACGCCGTTACAGAAACTTAACCCTGAAACGAAAATACATACGTTGTGCGGATTTTCCCTAACAGAGAATTGTTATCTCCAACACCGTTCCATACAATGTGCCTGTTTTCGGTTCTACAGATTTCAATATGAAGTGGTGTGATACGGTAGGATGGGGAACATCAAAATAAATTTGTATCGTACAATCTAGTACCGTTACTGGTACTACTTGTTTGGAAATAGGAAGCGAATGTAGGGAAGAAAAAAAATGGCGCGGCTAGGCAGACAGTTCTTTTTGGTTGGCCCGCGCTCACAAGCCCACTTCCACAAAGACAAATGTATTGCAAATTGATGAATTCGTACAATTGATGCAAAAACAAGGCAGCATAAAAATTCACAAAATTGCCAAAAACACCGACGATTGAAAAAATATAAATACAAGATGCCGAAACAAAAATGGTCCAACCTACCCAAGGCAAAAATAACACGTCTCCAAGAAAAGAAAATAGCAGATATGGCAAACGCAGTCAGGGATGGAGACACTAGAGATAATACCAAAAATACAAGCATTACCACCATAGTCCAACAAGAGGAACACAACAATTGCAGCAACACAAGAAGGCACCACCACGGCGGAAAGAGAAACACCACTAAAAAGAAAAGCTGAAAACATTAGCATGATGGACAGCAGCGACAGTGAAAGTGACACTGACAGTGACACTGATTTGAGTTTGGTTAGTGAAGACAATGATGGGAGCTCCAACAAGAATAAGGATACTAGAGAAAATATCAAAGAGACAACAAAACAAAAAACTACGGAGGGCGGACAACAGAAAAAGAAAAACGTGAACGAAACGGTGAAAACATTAACAGAAATAGCGAATGAGAATCCAGATCTAATAGAGAATATCCTGAAAATGGTGAGAGCTGGTAAGAAGGGAATCAATTCTAAAGAGGAGACTGCAAAAACTACCGACACGGTACCATTGAAAACAGTGCGGGGCAGCGATAGCGTTGATAAAGTGAGTACGTTGAGTTGTGGAACTATACATAGTATGAAAATGGAAACTATGAAACTATTGAAAACATATAAAGATACAATTGAAGGACAGGTGAGGGCATATGTGAAGAAGAAATGGTATGGTGGCCTGAAATTTATGACAACAAACACACTCTCCAATAAAATAATCGTGCAAGGAATCGATGCGTGTGTAATATCCGTTCCAAAAAATATACCCATTAAGAAATTCTGTGCCTACTTTGATAATGCAGTACCAAAAGCCCTGGCTAAATTGAGGCACAATAATCAAACATTGGCTAGAAAACATTGGTTTGGTAAGTGACGGCGTAATTGTTGAATCATCTGGAAATTATGGTGCTTTTGACGTTCTTCCATATGTGCCTACGACCAACGTACAACTAACCCCACCATACTATGATATCATACTGCCATTGGTTGTCATCACCGCAGCTGATAGTGAAATGGCAAAAGTGCCGGCATCATTCCCTGGTACTGTAGCTCTAAATACGGACTCGATGGAAATTCTGGCGAAAGAGTACCGGCGATACGGAAATACGGCAAATGAAGAATTTTATTATTTTGTGACAAGAATCCTGTCTGCCATTAATCCGGGGAAGACTAACTTTAGGCTGAGGAAGACAAAGGATCTTATTAGTACCATCTTTACTGTTACGGATGAGGCTTTTGCCCTAATGATAATTGACAACAAGTACAGCAATTGGGAAAAACAGAAACAAATGAAACTTGATGGAACATACACGACACAAAAGAAAACAAAATACATGAAAAAAAATATTGCGATTCAAAAAGTGGAAGTGCAAATGGATGGGACAAAGAAGGACAGAAAGTGTTCACTAAATTGTGCAAGAAGATACAAACGTTAAGAGAAAATCCCAAAATGGGTATAAATTTGGAGAAAATGATGCTACAAAGATTCTACTCAGAAAGCAATCCTACCAGTACTGTGTCGAAAATATGGTGGCACTGTTGCCAGTAGTAGTCTTGCTGAAGAGGAAAGTGAGGATGACAACTATATGATCCGGCATGGATGCAATTGCTTGACAAAATGGAGGAAGTTTAGGCATTGTTTTCAGAATCGATACTGTTCATTGTGTCAGTCCATTCACTAATTTGACGAGGGTTGGTTCACACCTACGACACGGGTAAATCTTCGAGGAAAGTGATTAGGGTAAAAGGTACATATCTTACATATGTTGCATACCATGGCTGCAAATAGTAGATTGTGTGACAAATACGATTAAATTGTACAGAAAGAAGTACTCGTACATATCATACATATTTTGCATAGGATACTACTAAGCAAATTCTTGACCCGACTAAATCAACTGTAGTGGTAGGTAGTCGCAAGCGATGATATTAAATTTTAAGGGTTGTTTGTTGCAAGCACAAATATTAAATTATAAGGGTAGTGTGTCGCGAGCAATGGAGATACATTTTAAGGGCAGTGTGTTGCGAGCACTAATGTTAAATTTTACTGGTTGTGAGTCATGACCTTGCGTAATTCATTTTTGTAGATGTGATTCGCAAACATACGGGTAGGTGATATTAAAAATTAAAAATAATTATTCATGACCCAAGGAAAAAAATAATCGCGAACCAGGGATTGAGAGTTAGAAAAATGAGCATGATACGAAGCTACCGAATCACAGGGGGGGGTTGGTTGTGAGTCATGACCTTGCGTACTTAATTTTAGTAAATGTGATTCGCGAGCGTACGGGTAGGTTTTATTAAAAATTAATAATAATTATTCATGACCCAAGGAAAAAAATAAACGCGACCCACGTATTGAGAGTTAGAAAATTGGGCATGATACTGACCTAGTGAATCACAGGGGGAACTCTTGTTAAAATTACACACAAAAAGGGTTTGCGAACAGTACCTCGCAACAAAAAAAAAAGGGTCGCGTGACAGTTATCAGACGTTGGAGAGACCAATCACAACATTTCCAGCATTCTGTGGGGCAAAGTTGTTTCCAATATACATCAGATGAGTAATGAGAAATGTATTCATGGCCTGGACCAGATACTTTGGGAGTCATTACCCAATAAGAAAATCAGTTTGTGCCCTGGATTTGCACCAAAAATACACTCATGTGTGCCAATTGGAGAGACCAACCACAATATTTCCAGCATTCTGTGGGGCAAAGTTGTTCCCAATACGCATTTGATGAGTCAGGAGAAAATATATTCATGGACCTGACTGGGATGCTTTGGGAGTCACTATCCAATAAGTCAATTTGTGCCCTGGAATTGCACCAAAAATACGCTCATGTTTGCCATTTGGAGAGACAAGCCCCAACATTTCCAGCATTGCTTCTGTGGGGCAAAGTTGCTATCACTCGCTACATTTGTGATAGCTTCAGTAGCTAACCTACTTGTAGTAATGGATGTGAAATGCTTGTAGTTCATTGGTGGGTTGGTGGGTTAAGCAGTGCTAGAGGGGGATCCGGAACTCTAGTGGTATTGCCCAGAGGCCGGTCCCTTAGTTTGCTTTGCCCACACACACCGGCCTACAGTCGGGCTTAACAGCTTTGGCAGTTAAGCCTCTGGCTGTTAAGCCTTTTCTGCGGGCGGGTGTGGTGGGCTATTTAATTCTGCTACTAATCGGTTTAGGAGCAAAAGAGTGAGCTGTGGGCTTGTATTCTGCTGGGGGAATCCTCTACAGGCTTGTTAGCGCTTAGCCTGTAATTTGCAGAGATTTTCGATGCTTGCAAGATTCACTTGCAGAATTTGATGCTTGCAGAATTCGATGCTTGCAGAATTTGCTTGTCATCGTGTAAGATTTGTACTGTACCTACAGGGAATGTTCCAGGGATATGGTACGCACCGATGTTACTGATTGCTGATACAGTGAGATCTTTCTCGAAGTA
Organism: Pseudo-nitzschia multiseries; assembly: GCA_037355745.1. Taxonomy (NCBI): domain Eukaryota; phylum Bacillariophyta; class Bacillariophyceae; order Bacillariales; family Bacillariaceae; genus Pseudo-nitzschia; species Pseudo-nitzschia multiseries. Next base: position 3,099,778 of record CM074784.1, on the reverse strand, counting down.
CGTGCGCTGTATACTCAAGGTTGTTCCCCGGTCTGCTGGTCTGTACTTCACTACCATTCCCCTCATCCGGTTTGCTACATCAACTATCACTCGCTACATTTGTGATAGCTTCAGTAGCTAACCTACTTGTAGTAATGGATGTGAAATGCTTGTAGTTCATTGGTGGGTTGGTGGGTTAAGCAGTGCTAGAGGGGGGTCCGGAACTCTGGTGGTATTGCCCAGAGGCTGGTCCCTTAGTTTGCTTTGCCCACACACACCGGCCTACAGTCGGGCTTAACAGCTTTGGCAGTTAAGCCTCTGACTGTGAAGCCTTTTCTGCCATTGGGCCATAAGCCACCTGGTGGGAACGGCGTGGATAGCTTGAGCGAGAGCATGAGCTTGGAGCAGAGTGAGGGAGGGAAGAGGCGCCAGGGTGCCTCAAAGAGAGCTGCCAGCAGGGGTGGGGTCCGCGGCCGGAACCCATTCCTTGGGCAGGAAGGAGTATGTTCCATTGTTGAACATGACAGAGGCAAGATTCTTGAAGATGGGGAGGGATTGCTGATGTAAGTAGTGCATCATGCAGTCACTGTGCCATCTGGCAAGGAGCTTGATGACATTAGAGTTGCATTTGCCCTGGAGCAGGGCCATGGCCCCACCCGCGCAGAGGGAGCGAGCAGAGATGGCTGCAGGGGCAATGCCAGTGGTAGGGTAGAGGGTCTGGACATAGACTCTCATGGAGGAAGTGACAGTTGCTGCGCAAACAAGGGTGAGGACCCCATTGTCAAAGTAACTGGCAAGCTTGAGGGAGGGACCGAAGGGAGAGCTGGAAGAGCAGCAGCTTCTGAGATGAAGGACTTGGCACGCACAGGCTGCAACGGGGCAGCATAGTGGGTCACCACTCCTGGCATGAGCTACCACTTCCCCTTTATCCCCATTCTTCTGTGTGGTGAAGGTGAGGGTGACAGAGGTAGCAGCTTGGAGCTCATGCGCAGGGCCATCGTGGTGGACAATTTTGGAGTCAAGGTAGAAGGAGACGCCCCGTAGGTGGAAGGCTTGGTCATCCGTGGTAGTACTGGTGTATTCACCAGGGCGTAGACAGAAAAAGAAGGCTATGCAGATCATGTTGGCAATGGCCTGTTGAGTGGGGGAAGGGGATTTTTGGTAAGCAAAGTGGAGGGCGTGCAAGACCAGGGTGATGGGGACCGGCTTGACCCTGGAGGGGGCCGGGTCAAGCTTGGCATAGGCCTTGAACTGGGCGGTTAGGAAGTCAAGACTGCCTGTGGAGTCGGTTCGAGGGTCTTTGGCCCCCAAGCGGGCGAGGGTCTGGCCCACTGACTGGATGGTGTCCGATACTGTGCGAGATTGGATGGGCTTGTGGCTACGGGAGAGGTGACCATCATGGAGGCGTTTGGCAAAGACTTGGAGGATGGGGATGGGATCCTGAATGGACTGGAGGCGCGGGTCAAAACCTTGAGACAAACAGAATTGAACCCATTGGTCCCAATGGGCATCCTTGCGCTTGGCATAGAGCTCAGTGACTGAAGCGCGCATGGTCTTCTGGACAGCGCCAACGTCAGTGCGGAATGCATGGGCGGCCAAAGGTGGCATAAGGTCCAGGGCAAGTCCTGGGGAAAGTGGGTGTTAAAGTGATGGAGCAAGGCAGTGTCAGAGAGGCCAGATTGAGAAAGGAGGTCAGCAAGGTAATTGGCGGGGCCCAGGATGTAATCCCTGAGGGGGGCATATTGGTAGATGCGCTGGTGCAGAGACTGGAGCCGGAGGTGGTAGGCAGCCAGTCCTGTGGTGGTAGTGGCGCCTTTGTGTTGCCAGTAGACAGCCGCTGTGTTGTCATAGCAGTTGTGGGTGGTGTGGGCTTGGACACAAGCGGCCTGTGCCAGAATATCATTGTGGGCAATGGAATCAGCCAGCTCGAGGTCACTGTTGTTGATGGTGTCCTCAGGATTGTTGAAGGAGACGAGCTGGGTGGAGACCCACTTGGGGAACGCATGCCGCCACATGATGGGCTGGGTCGTGCCATCAGGGAGAGGCACAAAATGGATGCCCCCCATGCCAAGACCAGAAGCATCGCAAGCGCCCGAGGTGGCAGGGAAGGTGTCTGGTACGAGCTTGGCAATGGAGGTAGGCCGGTTGGCGAGATCATTAGCCAGCCATTGGAAACGGCGAAGAAAGCTGTGGACAGGCTTGGTGAGCCGGAGGCGCTGCCGGCCGGGGTCTCGGTGGCGGAAGGCTTCTTGGAGGATGGAGAAGAGGCCAAGGGAGCCAGGGATGGCAAGCGCCATCAACCGGAGTTCCCCAAGGACCTGGTGCCAGTGTTTGATGGGGACGTGGCGCTGGGTGGGTGTAATGGAATGAAGAATCTCGTGGAGTCGGGCCAGGCGATGGGGTGGAAGGCTGATGGTTTTGGTGATGGAATCGATGAGCCAGCCAAGGATGACCTTCTGGGTTGTCCAAGTGGCGTCCCCTTTGAGCATCTTCTTCAGGGAAGCCGGCTCCTGTCGGAAGGGGGTGTCAGTGGCATCCAGGGGCCGGAAGACTTTGTCCAGGGATTGGAAGAGAACTCTCTTGATGGCGCGGCTTGTCCATTGGTTGCCTTGGGCAAGGCCACAGAAGTCATCCGCATAGACATCCCAGTAGCGAACTGGCGAGGACTTGCTGGGAGTGGTGCTACTTGGAGGGGGCAGGGGAGGCGTCGGGGGGGCATTGACTGGGGGCATGGCCGGTGGGGCTGTTGGAGCAGGGGGAGGCGCGTCGGGAGGGGCTTCAGAAGGGAGATCCATACAATGGGGTGTGAGCCTGGCGGTTGCCAGCCCGGTGGAGAGGGTGTCATTGGCTAGGTCGGCAATGGTTTCCGTGAAAGCGCAGAAGTTTGGGGGGCTGGATTTCCACCCCATTGAAAAGAATTCACCGTGTAAAGGCGTATTCATACGTACTAATCACGGGCGTATCGTACGAAGAGTCATAAAGAAGGCAATAACGTTATTTGTAAGGTTATTAACCTGATGAGTGAATAATCGTCGGCGCTTTTATGTGGATTACCTCTTAGCGGGAGTTTTTCCCTGTCAGCTCACTCTTCGAAGAATTAGCAACTCTAAAACACTATCATGCCCTAAAATCTACGTACAACCTAGTACTAATTCTACATGATAAGGTACAATCACATGTGATATTCAACGAGAATATCACGGTGAATTATACGGTAAAAGACCGATCGAAGATGGTTTGCGTGTGTTTTGTGTCTTAAGAATTACATGTGTTTTGTATGCTTGAAATTACACGATGCGACGAGTAATTTACCGACGAGTAATTAACCTGTCGATCGACAATCGGCAAAGACGATCGAACGGTAACAATGATCTTACTTTTACTCACTAAATCAATCGATTGTAAGATCGATTGCGTTTGTTTGACGACACACTTTTTCTACCATAGGGTTAGTGAGGGGGATGCCAATGAGCGGAGCTTTGCCAGGGCAAGAGGGGAACAGGACCCCTAGCTTCATGGTGTCTTCTGGGTGCAACCGGACGCGGTAGAAGCCATTGGCGAGGTCAATCTTGGACATATACACTGGACCAAACCGGTTGTTGGCGCAGTGCAGCTTGGTGAGGAGTTGTGGGAGTGTCCAGGCCAAACTGCATGGCTTCGGCAGGGGCAAGGGGGATGGTGTCTTGGTTGACGCCGGAGTAGGTGTAATCGGAGATCATTCGGGGGCGCCGGCCTCGTTGTGGGACTAGGCCAAGAGGGCTCAGACGGAGTCCGGGAAGGTCTTGGATGAGGCTGGCGGGAAGAACAGTCCATTGTTACTTGTCCCTCATGTCGGCATATTCCTCGCGGAGGAAGGCAATGCCGTGGTGGGAGGATTGGTGAGGACCCCGTTGGAGGGCAGCTGCAATCCGAGGTTGGTCCCAAGGGGGGCCTGGACATAGTGGCGGGGGTGCCATCCTGTCCATAGCGGTCAAGGAGGCGCCCTGCTGGATGGGGGATGGTGGCTACATCAGGATGGATGTCACCCGGGCCTCGGATGGTCCGAATGAAGTCCCCCCAGCTCGTGCTGTGATGGTAGGCAGTGACGGCGTGGGCGATGTGGGCGTCCAGCCGGTTGGGGGGGTAGCTTGATGAAGGGGAGGGGGATTGGACGCGGGGCTTGGACCGAGGCCTGGGGGGAGGGGATTGGACACGGGGATTGGACCGATGCCTGGTGGGAGGGAATTGGACACGGGGCTTGGACCGAGGCCTGGTGGGAGGGGATTGGATGCGGGGCTGGGACCGAGGCCGTGTCAAAACGAAACGCACGCGTTTGGGCTTACCTAGTTCAGGCGTAATTTGTAATGGTGATGGATTAGAGGGATGATTAGATGGAGGAGTAGATAGTCGTCATGAGGGATGATGGAATGGGGGAGTAGATAGTCGCCGTTTAGGCAGGGCCCCCCTTGGTGATTGAGAGGGTAGGGTCAAGGCGCCGAGAGGGCGCTTGCCATTCTGTCAGACTCCAAAGGCGGCTTGGCACCAAGTCCAGACTTGGTCCTGTTCACTGCTGGTGATGGCACCATGGTCATGGATGTTCCTGCAGTTGGAGAAGCAGTTTCCCCGAAGGTGCTAGGAATGGCACCTGTCTCTGCCATCTGGGCAGGACAAGGGAAGGGTACCTTTGTCTTTCATGGTAGGTGACCTCCCTCAGTTGGGGGCGTTTGACTTTGTTGGCTACACCAGCCGCCTGTAGCCGGGGATCCAGGCTGGCGTTGGACACCCGCCCCCCCCCCCCGCCCCCCCCGGCGGAGCCTTGGTTGAGGCTGGGGGTAGTCTTGCCTGGCTGGGTGGGGCCTGCTGCAGGGGGAGTAGGGCTTGCAGCGGGGGCAGCCACGGCGGCGACGCGGCACAGGTGCCTCAGGGCCGCCACATTGGTGACATTGGGGAGCCAGTAGAGGTTCTGGGTGATTCTGAAGGCTTGGAAGTCCTTCCCAAAGTCGGGGGAAGGGACAGTGAAGGTTGAGCCCCATTGTTCCTCTAGCCAACCTCGCACCCGGATCTGGAAGTAGTATACAACAATGGAGGGGGTGATGAGCTCCCCCAGTTCATCGGCAATTGCTCGGTGGAGGGGCATTTGCTGGAGCTTGAGCTTGGCGAGTCCATTCTGGTAGCCCTGCACGACGGGGTGGTGCATGCCTAGAAGGGTGGCCAGGACGGCCAGATAGCTTTCCAGTTGGGTGGTAGCTTCAGTCCAGTCGATTGGTAGGTAGGCCTTGGTCTTCTGGAGCTCCAGGGAATCTTTCAAGGTGAGGGAGTTGCCTTCAGTGGAGATCATGGTGTCGTAGGCAACCACCGTGACTGCAGCTTCCTGTTCCCTCTTCAAGGAGGCCGCCGATCCACCGGAAGCGTGAAGGCCAGAGGGAGGATGCCATCCGCCACATCAAATGGGTCAGTCCCATGAAAGTTGCCATCCTTGGAACTTCTTGAGTGCAGCCGTGGTGACCAAGGGTGCTTGGATGAGGAACTTGGCGGCGCAGGTGGCCACTTGGCTCTGGAAGATCATGTGGGTCTTTTTGTGCTTGCCTTTCTGGGCCCAGGCTTGGTAGATGGGGGGCAGGTCGGCTTCCTTGAGCTTGCCACATAGCAGCAGGAGGCGCTGGGTGTACAAGGGGCCCCAGGTGTTCTTGACAGTAGCTGGGGGGCGACGTTGGTCTAGGCCCTCACTGAGCTTGAGCTGTTGGTTGGCGAGGGCGGTGAGGGTGGCTGCCAGCGTCGGATCTACCCCTGCTGGCTGGACGGGTGCCGGCTGCTGCCCCGGATGGGAGGGGGGGGGGTGCTTCAAGCCCGGGAGGTCCTGGTATAGTACCTGATTTTGCATGTACAAGGTCAGGCCGGGCTCCCCTCGAAAGGGGGTGCTGGGTGTGGCAAAGTGGACACCTCCATCTGCCATGGTGGGGTCGGTGCCTGCAGCTCGGAGGGTATTCAGTAGGGGGGTGCAGGTAAGTGCCAGGTTGAGTGTGTCGAGGTAGGGGTGGATGATGTTCAAGGCTTGGATTGGACTAAGGCTCTTGCCTAGGAGTGGGGGCACCAATTGAAAGGGGATGAAGCAGGCCTTGTAGGGGGTGATGACCTCCATGTTAGGGTCATTGCCTAGCACCATGGGGATCATGTGGGAATGGTGAGCGTGCTTGATGACATCAAGGTGGCGGTCGAGGGACAGCACCAGGGTCTTGGGCGCTTGCTCGAGTAGGGCAGCATCCACTAGCACTAGCTCTCCGGCATCGCCTTCAATGTCATCCAGGTAGCCAAAGGCCTTGCCCTTGTTGGTACTTGGCGCGGTTAAGGGCCCCGGGTACTTCCTGAGGCCGTGCACCAATCAGAGTCGCGCCCTTCCAAAGGTGTCGGTCAGGAATAATCCTAGGGCTCCCACAGCTTCTGGTTCGAAGAGGTCCAAGAGCCGGCCTAGGAGTATGGGGGTAGCTGTTTCCTCAGCAAAGTAGTTGTAGATGGTTTGGTAGGCCAAGTCCCAGGCAGGTCCCACTCCAAGGGGGCTGGTGGTGGTCTGGTAATACTCGGTGTAGGTCAGAATGTTGTAACTGACGCTTGGAGATGGATGGAAGAAGGGAAGCGGCTGGCTACTTGGGGGAGCGGATTGTCGGAGTAATCCTTGGAGGAGGGGTGTTGACTGGCCACTTGGTATTGACTGGCCGCTTGGAGGTTCGGATTGGGCTGGATTGTTGTAGGTGCGGATTGGGCTGGATCGGAGGTGTCCCTATCTTGGTGTCACAATTCACTGGAGGGCGTGGAGCCTGGGAGGAGCGCGTTGGCCGAGTCGATCGACTGGAGGTGCAGACCGGTGGAGAGGTGTCAACTGGTCACTTGGAGGTGTGAGCTTGGATCGAAGAGGTGCGGATCAGTTGTCCGTATCTTTTGGAGTTGTTGATGTGTCACAAGGAATCAACTGGAGGTGCAGACCGGTAACCAAAATCGATTCGCAGATGCTTGGAGGTGCGGTGCCGGATTGAAGAGGTGCAGACCGGTAACCAAAATCGATTTGCGGACGCTTCGGATCGGTATCTCAATCAAGGCCGGGCCTGCGGTGTGACAATAGGGAGCCTGTGACATGTGAGTGTTAAATTGACTGCTGTACGGGTACACTAGGCCAGGCTAGGGGACCAGCAGGACGGTAGCTGCTGTACGGGTACACTAGGCAAGAAGGCTAGGGGACCAGGACAGATAGGCTTGTCGTACGGGTACAACAGGATAACTATTGGACCAGGATGCGTTACCTATTTAATTCTACTACTAATCGGTTTAGGAGCAAAAGAGTGAGCTGTGGGCTTGTATTCTGCTGGGGGAATCCTCTACAGGCTTGTTAGCGCTTAGCCTGTAATTTGCAGAGTTTTTCGATGCTTGCAAGATTTGCTTGCAGAATTCGATGCTTGCAGAATTTGCTTGTTATCGTGTAAGATTTGTACTGTACCTACGGGGAATGTTCCAGGGATATGGCACGCACCGATGTTGCTGATTGCTGATACAGTGAGATCTTTCTCGAAGTACGTGCGCTGCTGTATACTCAAGGTTGTTCCCCGGTCTGCTGGTCTGTACTTCACCACCATTCCCCTCATCCGGTTTGCTACATCAATTCCCAATATGCATTTGATGAGTCATGAGAAATATATTCATGGCCTGGACCTGTTACACTTACATAGATCCAGTATTCAAATTCACTACTACAACTATGTACTGTTACCTACTTGGACTAAGTAGAATTTGTTTTCGTAGTACGAGAATAGTGTAGAAAACTACTTCTGTAGATTTGTGCGCGAATTCAGTACTAGAAATAATCTAGTAGGAAAATTGTAGTGTAGTAAATCACTTACGTAGATTCTTTACGCAAATTCACTACTTAAAATAAGATAGTACGAAAAACGTGTACGAAAACACATAGGTAGATTCCTTACGCAAATTGACTACTAAAAATAAGGTAGTAGGAAAAACGTGTAGGAAGACACGTAGGTAGATTCTTTACGCAAATTGACTACTAAAAATAAGACAGCAGGAAAAATGTGTAGGAAACCGCGTAGGTAGATTCAGTACTAAGCAATTATTTTCAAAAATCGCCATTGGGATTTTTGAAAATAATTGCTTAGTACTGAATATACTTGAAATTTTTAAATCTAGAAAGTGCGCCGGCCAATGACAATTTTCGAAAATAATTGCTTAGTACTGAATCTATGACAATTTTTGAAAATAATTGCTTAGTACTGAATCTACTTGTAATTTTTGAATCTAGAAAGTGCGCAGGCCAATGACAATTCTCAAAAATAATTGCTTAGTACTGAATCTATGACAATTTTTGAAAATAATTGCATACTAGTACGACTGAATCTACTTAAATTTTTTAAATCGAGAAAGTGCGCCGGCCAATGACGATTTTCGAAAATAATTGCTTAGTACTGAATCTACTTGAAACTTTTAAATACTTTGCGAAACTACTCACATTGTGCCAATCACATTTTCACTGCTTGCGAATTATTTTTTCACTTTCCATTCATAAATCATTTGAAAGACCTCAAAATCCAACCTATCTGAGTAGAGTGTTGCTTCTTGCAAGCAACACTTCTTCCGAGAACGTTTGATCCGACCCTCTTTGATGAGCAAGAGGATCTGTTCTCAGATAATTCAGTCCGAAATAACAGCCTTGTACTGCAAGAGAAGTAGAAAGCATTGGACGAGAGATTGTTTGCTGGAAAGATAGTACTGGTGTTCTTGGACTTGATCACCCAAACACAGACGTCTCGAAAGCACAAAAATCTACATTCCTTGCCTCTATATCAACAGGAACAAGATACTGTTTTTTGTGACATAGGAGTAAGGAGTCTTTCATTCAAACATCATATCAACGGCAGCAGCAACGGTGGAAAGGGTGGCAGCGTTGGAACGAATCGGCAGCAAAAGGATGGTACAAATTAACGGTAAACAGCAACAACGAATCGCTGGCAAACGGTAGAGAGATAGACAATCATACTGCCTCCTGCATTTCCTCACTTCTGTTTTTCTTCTTATTTTCATAGGGCCGGAACAGGAACAACGGATATCAACCAATCGGCGGCATCAACAAATCAACAACAATATCAAGAACGAATCGATGGTATCAACGAATCAACGGTATCAACGAATTGTTGGCAACAACATATATTGTTATAGGATACTACAACAAATAGTCCACAACCAATTGTTGGCAACGAATTGTTGACAACAACGGCAATGAATAGAAGGCATTGAATAGAAGGCAAATTGTGTAGGCTATTAGCATTGTCATGTAAATTCTATTCTTCTTTTTATAGTATTATTTACTATACTACATCAATAGGAGATACTCACCCCATTTTTTCAATTATTATGTCGTTATAGGATACTAGCTACAATAGACACCAACTCCACTAGACACCAAGAGCAACAGCAACAGCAACACTGAGCGGCAACACCGAGCGGCAACACCGAGCGGTGACACCGAGCGGTGACACCGAGAGCGCCGACAGAGAGCAAGCAACAGCAGCGGCGACAGCGATAGCGATAGCAACAGCAATAGCAGCGAGGACAGCGATATCAGCGACAGAGAGCAAGCAACAGCAGCAACAGCAACAGCAACAGCAACAGCAACAGCAAGCGTTATTTCTTTGCACCTCCACCAATTGTCCTAGATCGGCAACAGCAACAGCAATTGAACCGCAAATTGCAATAACGTCGGTAACAGCAACAACAATCGAACCACAAATGGTAATAACGTCGGCAACACATGCCTTCCACCGCCCCCGGTCCCATGCTGCCTGGGGCGGCGCAACTCCTTCCGGGGACATCGCCTTCCACCAACACCCCCCCTGCATCGGCCACGGCTCGACCCAGCAACGAGCTGGCGTTCCCCAGCGACGTGCTGGCCCCGCCTCGACCCCACAGCGTGCTGGTGTCACCCAGCGACGTGCTAGCGCCCCCCAGCAACGTGCTGGAAACCCCGCCTGGCCCTCCCCCTCCACACTCCCGGCCGCCCCAATCCGGCCCCAGCAATATGCTGGAGCCCCCACCCGGCACTCCCACCTTGCTGGCTACATCCCCAAGCGCGGCTACCTCCCCCAACGACTTGCGGGCCACTTCCCCCAGCCACATGCTGGCTACCTACCCCAGCGACCTGCTGGCTTCCTACCCCAGCGACTTGCTGGCTACCTCCCCCAGTGCCGCGCTGGCACCACCCTCCAGCGCCGTGCTGGCAGAAGCGACGTCCTACCTGCCGGCGGTGCCTAGGTTTGACCCTCCTTCTCCAACAACACCGGCGCTCCTCCTCCTTGTACAACAACGGCAACAGCAACAATGGGATTCAAAGCAACAACAAAGCAATTGTCAGCACAAGGAAGGAGGCAAAAAGCAAAGAGAAAACATCTGAAGAGAAGTAAGCAGAGAATGTCTTCGAATTTTCTGAAGATTGCGGCACCGGTGTTGATGAGCCATGATACTTATAAACAATTGTCTCAGATACAACCGGAGAGGAAGAAACGGAAAAATAAGCCAATTGACAAATGTGTCAAGACCATAGCGTTGAAAAACAAATATCAAACAACTGTGGTGGAAGGTAAATACATGGAAACAAGTTGGGGTGGCAAAATAGGAGGAAAGAAGAACTATCAATTGGCACAGGCTATGTTTATTGACAATTTTGAGACATTGGATAGTACGAAAGATGAACATATTCTTGCGTTTGATGATTCTAAGCCGTCGTTGCGCATTTTTGCAAAAGTTTCCCGAAAGTTTGCAGAACTGAGACCTGGCTTCCAAGAATAATATCAAAGTTTTAAGAGAATGTGCTCCGACTATTGTTGCAGCAAAACCGACAGTTGCCAGAGGACAGAAGCGTGGCAGTATCAACGATGATTATGCTATCACTGGAATTAGACCAGAAAGATTGTCTTCCAATAATGGTGTGTATGTATTCAAAGATCATGTGAAACCCAGCATGAAACTAGAGCTCGAAGAGACAACAGTGGAAATTGTGAAGCATATGCATCATAGTTTAACTGATGTGGAACCATTTGTTGAGGATGAAATGGATGTGTTGTCTCAGATTGTTTCTCGTACAAAGCTAAATGCCATTGGGCAGCAGGCATTAGCATTTTTGATTGGTCGCAATGATCATTCTCGATGCCATGTCGATGATGTTATGTATTATACTCATTTAACAGTCATTGCTCCAGTGGAAGTGTCTGCTGACAAAGTGATTTATTACTTTGTCTTCCCAACGTACCATATCAAAGTGCCGTTGAAATCAGGGGATACACTGCTCTTTAACCCTTTGGTGTTGCATAGCTGTTTGAATCCTAAATACGAAGGCTGTTATATTATGAGCGCCTACATATTGCGCAAAACTGTACTAAGAGCTAATCCTCTATAATAATAATCATATCAAACAATAATTTAAAGTAAGCTGTTCCATTCGCCCTTGCTACTCAATCTGAACTGTCATAACTATCGCTGTCTGAACTGGATAGATAATCACTGGATTCGTTATCATTCAATGCCATCTCAAACGGTTCCAACTGGATGTCGTCCTTTAGGTTGCATGCATTGTACAAAGATTTGTAAGATAGTGGAGTAGTAGCATTTTTGCTTTCAAAGAAATCAAGCCACGAGATACGATTGGATATCACTAGCCATTCACAATTGGTTATGCAGCCATCTTTTCCTTCCTCTGGGACAACTGCCAGCTCAGAATGGATAGTGTTGACATGAAATAGGTAGAGAGAAATCATGAGGCAGCCATGTTTGACAAATTCAGAAGCTGTTTTCTTTGGCTCATCTTGAAAACGACAAGCAACGGCATACATCCCGTTTGTATCAATTGGATACCAACCAATACTACTGTATGGTTGCTTCAAATTCTGTACAGTTAACAAGCTTAGCAGTTGGCACGGAATGAGCTTTGGATTGTTATTCAAATTGAAGTCCAATTTCATCAAACACCAATCCATCCATACAGAGTTGAGCATAGAACTGTCAGATCTATATGAAGGTTGAGAGCAGAATATAAAATTAGAACTGCAACCAACATCATGATGATTGTGTTCTGTAACTCCACAAATGTGCAAAGGATTCTCCAATAGAGGTAGCACAGAATCACAAACAAAGTCAAGTATGATGGAAGGAAAAATGGTTTTGCTTGTTCGTAGAACAATCCCACTTCATGGTTGATTCACCATTGTCGGTTCTCATTATTTGAAAATGAGAACCACCACCATCAGGACATTCAATTGGAGGAGGGTCAGGCGGATTCAAGTCATAGTGATATGTTGCCTGGCTTAGCATCATTTTCTCTGACTTTTGCTTGGCCGTTTGATCGATGAGTGATGCAGCATTACCTTGCGTGTTCTTGGAAGGAGCTTTGATCTCAATTTTATGGTGAGATTCATTTGGAGCGTTGTCCCAGCCTGCGGGGCTTCCCCATAAAGGTAAATAATCTGTTAGGTGAAAGTACAGGTGATTCTTCATTACTTTTGTTTCTGTCCCTTTTCTGTGACATGTTGAGTTTATACAATTGATAAAGTGCACGATTGTTTTTGGGAGATTCTTTAAGGAAGCATTTTTCATCCAACCATGTTTAAGAAATTCTTCCATTGATACAATGAGCTGAATTACCTCTATCTGTTTCTTTACAAAACAATGGTCCCCAATAATGTCAGATCCATGTTTGGAAACCATAGCGATGAGAATAGAAATAAGCATTCCAGAAAAATCATGTCCTTCTTTCTTTGTGGTTGATAGAAGCTGAGTCCCAAATTTGGTGCGAGGAAAACCTCTATCAGACTGGTGTGATAACAAAGCACTGTACCGTTGTGCTAAATGGCCAATAGTGCTAGCAACAGCCACACCGTGCTTCAAATTGGGGGCATAAACAGATGGAACACTTCTGCGGAGCAACAATTCAATTGACTTGGCTACCCGTTTGGTGGTGCCAAGCTGGTGCATGTGCAAACATTCCCCAGGAGTTGCAAAATGAATGTTGCTCTGATTGGTACTAGATCAGTGCCAGGAAAACAATGAAAATTGACAGGTGACCACTTCTTTGTTGCAGGTTGACCAGAAGGAATGTTTATGTTCGGAGAATAACAGTTGCAGTAACGACACATCTGCATGACACCCTTATTGAAGGAGCTGTATTTTCCACACAATTTATCATGAAGTTTTGTGTTGCCAATAACATAGGCAATGGCAAATTTCATTTTTACCTTCCACTGTTGGTTTGCGTATGGAAGATAATTCCATTCGATACCACAGTCTTTGTTACACGCGGCTTTAAAGGAAGGAAGCACAACTTCCAAATCATTATGGAGATTCTGAGTTTTTTCCTTCGAAGTGGCAGGGTGAGAGTGTCTTGTTGAATCCCATTCTGGGTTGGGATGGAAGTAAATAGTTGTCCATGCTTCAGGTCAAGCGCGGGTCTCCACAATAAATATACCAAGTGTCATGTTCAACGGCATAAGCGTAAGTCTTCCGTGGGCATCCAAAGATATGCCCTCCATGTAAAAAATAATAGGAACAAGAATTTCTTGCGAATTGGGATTGCAAATTTCTTTCCAAGAAGATTTCTACCACAAGCTGTGATGCAATTCTGAGATTACAGAATGAGGATTCAACTCAGGATTATTGTCAGGAGATAGAGGGGTGGAATAGTCTGGAAAAGAGAGGTTTTCTTCTCTCATTAGCTGCTGGTCGGAAAGTAGAGAATAAATGGCAGCCTTAAAGAACGGACATACACCTGAGTGGGTTTATTGTCAGGTAGCCAATTCAATATGAGGATGAAATTTCATATCAAGGATACCCAGATTGGATTGGAGATTGTCAAAAATTGCTTTCCGAGATCTAATTTTGGCATCGCAAAAATCAAAACCAGTTCTGAGTTGACTTTTCTTTGCCCACTGGAAAATTGATTTGAATGTGTTCAGTGGCAATTTATGTCTGGCCATTAAATTCATGAGTTCCAATTCAGCAAGAAGATGATGGGACGGCGGTAGTTTTGTGTGGCTTTGAGATGCCTCCTCTCTTTCATTCAGATTGATGATTTCATGCAAAGATGGTGGTGGAGGGGCTTGCTGAGCAGTATCAAAGTTAACATTAGCACCATTAGTGTGATCTTCTTTGTTGTCTTCACTATCTATGTTGTTGGTAGAATTGTTGTCGTTGTTTTTGTTTACGTCATCATCATCGTCATCCTCATCATTGGCATTGTTGATATTATTATTCAGCGGGAATGCATCTTCATCTTGAACAGCAGAAACAGCCATGTAAGATTCAATGGCATTCCTATCCATTGGCGGTAAAAAGACATCATGTACAATCTGTCTGTTTAGAACAGAATGAAAACCCATGGCTGATTGACTTGTGACAGTGTGGTGGGAGAGATGGGAAGGAGGAACAGATGGACCGTTTTGTGTCATAGTCATCCCAAAATCTGACGCAGAATGTTGAACAGACGGCAAGGTAAGCTGCACTTTGACAGAGGTGGAGAACTTATAAATCTTTCGTTTAATTAGACCCTCACTTTTGTATAGGTTGTAGCATTTGATATTGTAGCCGAGATGTTTTCTTAGGCCGTACAAGACATATTTCAAGGTATTGCCCTCTTTTGACCCAGATTTGTATCCTAAAAACTTCTTGGATTGTTTGCCTTTCTTATCCCAGCAACCACGGCAGTAGAATATAAGAGGGGTTTTGATGACAGGAGGCATGATGTTGCTGAGTTGTTTGAAGGAAAATTGAAAAGAATTCACCGTGTAACGTGTATTCGTACTGCATATCTCACGAATAGTCATAAGGGCAAATGACCTTATTCTTAAGGTTAAACCTGAGTGAATGATCGTCGACAATTTTCCATGTGGATAGCCTCTTAACGGGAGTTCCGTTTTCCCCATCAGCTCACTCTTTGAAGAATTAACAACTCTAAAACACTATCATGCCCTAAAATCTACGCACAACCTAGTACTAATTCTACATGATAAGGTACAATACATGTGATATTCCAATGAGAATATCACGGTGAATTATACGGTAAAAGGACCGAACGAAGATGGTTTGTGTGTGTGTTTTGTGTCTTAAGATTACGGGTGTTTTGTATGCTAGAAATTACACGATACGACGAGTAATTTGACGACGAGTAATTAACCTGTCGATTAGATGATCAACGCTTACCGATTCTAAGAAGATGCTTACTCTTACTCACTAAATCAATCAACCATAAGACCGATTGCGTTTGTTTGTCACGGCACACTTTCTTTAGTTTATCAGACCCAGCATCCTACAATGCTGAGGACCGAATGGCGTTTCCCGAGAAACGCAGTTGAGCTCGAAGACCAAACGAATCCGGATTAGCCTGATCAGCAACCGGCATCAACCCTCAAGGATGTAAAAGGGGCAATTCCTTGTGGAGCCCTGGAACAGACCAACACCAGGGCGGTCTCGCTGAAAGAAGAGACCAAAGACCTGAACCACAATGGTAGGCTCCATCGGGTTTCGCGATCCAGAAAAACAAGCAAGGGAAAAGGCACTGGACGATTCAGCCGAAAGAGTCGCCCAGGTTGGCATCAGTTGAAAGGAATCAATATCCGAGAACACTGATCTTTCACTGAAAACAAGAATGACGTGAGCCAGAAGATTGAGCCTCAAGTATTCTGTTGCGAAAACAGATTGGAAGGAACAGATTGCGAATATCTGCCCGCAAGAAAATCCAAAGATATGGAAACGAGAACACCAAATCTCGAAGATCGCCCAATCTCAAAGATCCAAAAAAAAAAGAGAACACTAAATTCTCAGGAAACAACTTTTGCCACAGAAATACAGAATGAGCAAATCCCGAGACCGGATAGAATAGCTCACAATCTTGAATTGCAACAAAAGCAAAAGCTCACACACAGACCGGAACGAAAACTCGATCCGAATAGTCAGAAAGTATAACAAACCGGAACGAAAATTTGATCCGGATAAATACAAACAGATAAGCAAAGCACACTCGACAGTCACCAACATCTTACATTCATCTCACATCCAATCCCTCGATCCGATTACACTCTCTTTCCACATATTCGATCGAACCGTCCAACGAATATCGTCCAACGAAACAACCAGCATCCGATTACACCATCGCAACGTCCACCAAATATTGTCCTCTGAATATTTCAAAACCTTTCGATTACCCAATAGAATATTCGAAACCGCGTCCCCATCATGGCTCCAGCGAGAAGAACCACAAGAGCGAATCCAAAAGACGATGAGGACTATGACCCCAATGAGGAAACAAAGATGGATGTGGATCAGGACCCTAAAGATCCTGATAGTGACAATGAATTCGATGAAAGAATCATGCGAGTAATGGAAAAGGCTATAGCCGATCCAGAAAAGAACTCAACCATGAAAAAGATCATAGACCGAGAAGTAAGGAAAAGGATCAGAGCAATACATGAAGATGCAACAAGGAGAAGGGATCCAGATGGTGACAGCAGTGATGATGAAGAGAACCAAGATGACGACTTAAGTTATGATTGTTCTTTAATGAGGTCAGGCCAACCCAAAATAAAAATCAGGGGATTCAACCATGGAAGATTACTGAATCCGGAACAGCTCGCCTTCAGAAGCAGCTTGATGGACTTTGGTATCAACTATGAATCAGCTGAAGAAATTATGAGGGGAGGAATGTCTAACATTCGAGAAATTACAGACCTCAATAAGGAAAGCATCAAATCATTCATGCATGGATTGAAATCTATCAGTCCGGAGTGTCCTAATCCAAAAAGCATTCACTATGGTAACAGGCTATCATCGAGGCTCCTCACATGGGCGAATTGGGCTCGATACCAACCATTGATTGGAGTCAAACCAAGAGTCATTGACTGGAACGCGAACCCAAACAACCTGGAACTGCAACAATTCAGAATCAAGATGATGGAGTCAAGTGTGAAATCACAGGAAAAAGCAACCCAACCTGAGTTAAAGGACCTTACAAAATTCAGAGAATGGGAGGAAGGCTTTCGTCAAAACTTGAGATACAGATTCAACTCTGAAGGTTTCCCAATATTGTATGTCATAAGATCCCAAGAGAAGGAGGATGTTACCGATGAAGCCAGGTCTGGAACAGTCAGGAAAAGTCCAACAGATACCTATCCAACTTGGAGTGACTACAACAAAAGGTGTGGTGTTTTGTCAGGTCATCAGTACGATGAAGATAACAACGTCGTATGGAGGTTGTTATGCGATGCAACAAGAAAAGGGCCTGGTTGGGAATATGTGGCACATTTCCAAAATACTGAACTGAACTCAGGACATGCAAGAAATGCATTTATTTTGCTGATGCAGCACGCTTACACTGATACCAATATCACTATGGTTCTGAACAAAACCTACCAGGAAATGAAAGAATCACACTACACCGGTGACGCTAAGAATTATGATTGGAACAAGCACAAGAGGAATTGGACTGCTTTCCATGGAACAATTCTAAGATTTGAAAAGAACCACAATGAAAGGAGATTTGTCTGGGACTTTATCAATTCAATCAGCAATGAGCGACTTGATGCTGCTAAAGCCGATGCAATTGATGAGAGCAAAGATTACCGGGACAATTTTAATGAATGTTTGATTCTATTCACCAATCGTCTTGGATTGAAAAAGCTTGCAAATGGAAAGCATAAAAGAGGTTCCAGAAGCGTGTATTCTGTGGGCACGTCAAGCAACAAGAAGCAGAAAACAACTGGAACGTTCACAGGGAAACTTGAGAACAAACCTTATCCAACAAGCGTTTATGAAACAATGTCAAAAGAACAGCGTCAGGAGCTTTACCAGATGAGACAAGGCAAGTAAGAAGAAGAGAGCTCTCAAGGCTGCTGAGACCAAAAAGGCAAAAGAAGCTGAAAAGGAAGGTGCAGGTGATAGCTTTGGCTCAAAATCTAAGAAATGACATCATAACCGGACACTAGAAAACAAATGTTTAAAAATGGTGAGCCGGTCATTATATAAGATGAATATTCCTCTAGATTTTGATGATGGAGAAAATGAAGAAGGATACTGTGAGTTAGACTCACATGCCGACACCACGGCAGCTGGAAGCAACATGATATTGCTCAATCCTGATCAGATAACAACACATGTTGATGTTGCGCCCTTTTCTGAAGAATACAAGCCAATCAAGAAAATCCCAATTGGAAGTTGTGCAACTACTTGGACAAATCCAACATCAGGTCAAGTCTACATCATAGTGTTCCATCAAGCGCTGTACTTTGGGAATAAATTGAAGAACAGCTTGATATGCCCAAATCAAGTGAAGGATTGCAATTTCAATTCTGTTGAAGAAACACCTCGTCAGTTTGACCCCAGATCCAAGCATGGAATTACAATCCAAACCCCAATGGAAGATGATGACCCCAAGAAAGTTTTTATAAAACTGAGTATGAGAAATGTGATTTCATATTTTCCAACAAGAAAGCCAACGAGATTAGAGCTTGATGAATGCCAACATTTGATTGCAACAAATGACACCCCGTGGGATCCTCATTCACTGAAGTTCAGGATGGCTGAGTTAGCAATTGACAATGGTGATCCAATTTCAGGGGACCAATTTAGTGTTCAAGCCATGCCGGCTGAGGATGCAAGTTCGGTTGTAACAGAACCTACAAGTAATGTTACAGACATGCTCTCCAAGACTAGCATAGAGCCCAAGCATCCAAATCTCATGCAGCAATGCAAGCTGATGAGATTGCACCAGATATCAACCAGAAGAATGCTGACTGAATGCCAGATAGCAACAGATGGTAATATTTCTCACAGGATTTCGGCAGTGGCCACGAAGTTTCAAGATGTAAATATTTCAAGCGCGCAAAGGGTAGACCAGTTTTTGTTTGATGACACAGAATTTGACTTCACGGAAGCCCCTGAAGATGAATCAAAACCAGCCCCTAGCTTGCAAGAAGTTGACAATACACTTGAAAGGAGGTCGCTTGATAGAAGAAATCAATGGGGTCCATCAGTGACAACTATTGAAGGTCCAAACAAAGTAGACTGTGAACGCCTAGCCAAGACTTGGAATATCAATTTCAAGAAGGCTGAACAGACACTGAAAGTCACTACTCAGAAAGCCCTGAGAAATTTGCAACTACCTTTGATGAAGCGTCTGCCTACACAGCGCTTTAGAAACAAGAGAATTGCACAATGAACCTGGTACACTGATACCTGGCATGCTAGGACCACCAGTATTATGAGGCAAGAAAAATGTGTTAACCTGTCGATTAGATGATCGACGCTTACCGATTCTAAGAAGATGCTTACTCTTACTCACTAAATCAATCGACCATCAGACCGATTGCGTTTGTTTGTCACGACACACTTTCTTTCAAATATCAGTAGAATGGTCAAAAGGACGAAGGTCAAAAAGATGGATCGACGAAAGGAAAAAGTTAAATGTATTATATTGTGTGTGATGTGTTTTCTTGTACAGTAGATTTCCTTACTACCATACTTCGATCGCAAAAATGGTCCATAAAGTAAATGCATTACTACTTAGTGATGATTGCAACATTCCTTGTACAATATGTGTACGGTACAGTCAACAGTATGTTGTGAAGATGATAAAAAGTCATTCGTGCGTAAGGTTGACACAAAATATTGCTTGTCACGAAAATAATATGATATCCTTAACTCTGAATTTAATATTTTAGTTGAGGAGTGATGAGATATTGTCTGGAAAGGAGAAACGCGCAAGACGCGAGGTTTTTTAGTAAACACGCGAGCTCAAGAGGCAGGGAATTTTAAAAATAGGGTAGGAAATTTTGAAAATACCGCGCGATAGCCCGCGGGGGGTCGCGAAACAGTTCTCGGACGCAACTGCCTTTTTCAAGATGGAGGGGCACACTGTGCGAGCGATTCAAATGGGATCATTTACAGACCAACTGTGGTATTTCCCCATACTTGTGGCATTGTCCTCAGTGGGGTCATAATCCCTGACATTCTTATTCCTATAGCTGGTGATTCCTGTATGAATAGCGGTCTCAATGATATTTTCACTATCATCATTATGACCGTTATTACCATTATAATTACCAGCAATTTCATAATAATTACCAGCAATTTCATTAATCAGATGATTATTGGTATTTGTGACTGATTTGCCGGCTCCAATGACACTTTCATTATCATTATTATAATTACCAGTAATGCCACCAGTCTATTTACTGGCTCTCTTGAGGATTTCACTATCATTCTATTTTCCTGTCTGTTTACCATCTGGTTTCTCAACCATGTTGGTAAATAGTGCCTGTTCTTGTGCATCAAGACTTACTACAGGTTTTATATTATCTGGTGCATCCTCCGCTGGGTATAAGAATAGCTATCTCAATACACCCTTGTATGGTCATGGGACTCTTCCCAGGCTCATACAAGTAAATAGGTCTAACCCTGGAATGGTGGCTCCTTGGGTGGGGTGGGATTTTGTTTGGGGAGTCTACTAGATTATGTTTCTCTGAGTCCCAAAAGATGCCAAATTGGTCCTGTTCTGCTCTATCCTCAAGCCAGTAGAATCTCATGTTGATCATCTTTGACCTCTTCTGCTTGATGGTCCCATTGAGAACACCTTCTTGGGCGGTCATGTTGTTGGTCTTCGGCAGTGTTGGGGCTGTGGGTGGCCCAAATCGATTAAGCACCTCCTCTCTGGCGGGGCTTCCTGTGTGTTGATGAATAGTCCTGCCACCTCCACTGCTGATGCCATCACATGGCGCATTGAATGTTCTCCCTTCCTTGTCCCTGAGGTAGCAATATTATCCTGCCTTGCTTCTGGCTCTGTGACTTGCCAGATATGCTGCATCACTGTCCACGTGTAATATCATTTCACTATTCCTTTAGACCAGCATGCTCCCATCAGGGTGGTTGATCCGCATAGTTGAGGAAGTACATAGTGGTGTCGTGGGTCTCCTTGGTGTCTTTTGCTGATGCGACATCATCATTGAGGGCATTTAGCATACTGGTATTGTTGATTGCTCTGGCATAAAAGAATTTTCCCACTACCTTTTGGATGAGCTCTATCTCGGAAGCTCCTAGCACGCTGTGATCCTCAAGTGGTGCATATTGTAGTACACATTGCCCGCAGTTTGATGAAATATGTCTTGATGGCCCCTTGTTGACCTGTTTGGGACACTCATACTCAAGTTCTTTCATGGCTTGTTCCACATAGCCGTCCATAGAGGCCTCCACCTCCCACTTGTCGAAGTCCCACTTGGGGGGAATCCCAATGTATTGCCCCCCCCCCCCCCCCCCCCCAATTGATTTTGAAGGGTTATTTCTTGAGGGCACATTCCACCAGGTGGCCCACATCTTCCTGCTTGGTGTATTTGATGCCAACATCATCGACCACAAGGTGAACAATATGTCCTGCTCATCATGTAGGAATAGTCCCTCTATTCTGGGGTCCTTCTGTTATCCCTCAGCAGCAAGATGTGCAACAAGGTCATCGTGGGAATTTTTTTCTGACTACTCTAACCCATACCATGCCTTCTTGATCTTGGCGTAGTCATACCCATTGTGTGCCAAGGGCTCCAGCTTGTACCCCTTGATGATTCTTGGAGGGATGAGGTCCCACTTGAACCTCACATATTCTGGGTCCTCCAAGGATGAGTACAGGTACATGTTGGAAATGTTCCCCGTACAATACCTTGCACTGGGGGGAGAGACAATGCTATTCCAGTGTAGTTTGATGGTCTCAATGCTGCCAGTGTGGGTGGTAACGTTGCCATTATATGATAGTCTGTCCCCTCCTGTTGTGATCCTGGTGTGATAGGGGTCAGCCTTTTCCAGCCAATATCCTCCTGCAGTGCAGCTGGGGTACGTGGCTTGTTCCCCATGGAGCACCTCACAGTATGGGATGCGGTCAAGGACATCCATGCCCTCTGTGCCATTTGCCTCAAAGCCTTGGAATAGTCTACCAAACTCATGTTCCTCCTAGTATTGTGTCCACCTGTCACAGATCTTTGGGGCTGGGTGTTTCACCAGGTCTCTGAAGGACGCCCACTTGTTGATCTCTTCATCCCAAATGGATCCGCTACAGGCCAGATGGGGGGTTGTGAGTATTACAATGGGCTCCCCCTTGGGGGTCAGTATATTTGTCAAAGGCACCATCCTTGGTTTTATTGGGTGTATACCTTCTTGCCTTCCACGTTCTTCTCAATTCTGTTTGGTGAACCTCTGCTGCCTTTCCAGGAGCTTTCTGACTTATTCAAGGGTATAATCCTCCTCATCCCCATCCAGATATGTGGCTGGTAGAACCCACTCACTGGGTCCTTGGAGATGATTGTACCCTCATTTTTTGTGCCATCATTTAATTGCTTCCTTATTATGCCCCCAATGTAGTTCTGCAGTCAGGACAGGCCGGGCCGCTTCTTTGTTGCTAGTTTCGGTGCTTTTGACACCTTTGGTTCTTTTTCTTGGGGATTTGTTGGTTCCAGGATGTCCTTGATGATTACTATGCCCAGCGCCGTTGCCAACTTCAACCTGTGGGTTAGAAAGGGTTCAGGGGGTTGAGGCCCAGCAGTTACCTTGTCCTTTAGAAAGGAGTCAGTTGGTCAGTGGATGAGGTAATGGACATCTCACAGCACTTTGGTAGGAACTCCACCGTGTTGCTTACTCCTACCACACCTATGGCCTTCACCAGGCATCTATCGTTTCTGTAGTGCTTCATGGTCGGGCTGATGTAGAATCCCTTGGGAACTCCCCCCCCCCCCCCCCCTGTATGTGCCTGGTTGTGGGCTATCACCTTGCACCCCAGCAGTGGGGCTAGGGGGGTTGCATTGAAGCCAAATACTCCTTTCACTTGGCTGTAGGCTGATATATCCTTGTTGATCCTTGAGGGCGGGAGGAAGTTGAGGGTCATCATGGTCTGTGGTACTAGTAGATCCCACTGGTATGCTGGGTAATCCTTGTCCACACCTGACATGATAGCAACGTAGTGATCTTTGAAAGTGCGGATGGCCTGTTCTGCAGAATTCAGCCTGTGATTCCCTGGTGACACAATTCGGTACTCAAGGTGTCATTTCTTGAATTGTTTGATCATCAGTGCAGAGATCTTGTTGTCCAGTTTCACCAATTGTGCCACCACTCCCCTCTCCTTCAGTTCATTAGCACATCCTGAAGCTCTCCATCATCAAGTCCTCAGCTTTCCTGGATTTGATGGTGCTGCCATGATGTAGTTGGTATCAAAGTTGTACAAAAGATATTTGTGGCTATGTCCCCTTACTGACTTGACTGGGAACCTGACTGGTAGGTCACAGGATATGGTCCCTTCTTGTTCCCCCAGCGCCGTCCTCAGCTATGCCTTTGATATGGCCCCCGCTGTCACTGACCTCTTGTTGGTCCTTGGTTGCTTGGCATATTTGTCAGCTGCTAGGTTCTTTGTGGTGTTGGTGGATTGGATGTGCTTACGGACCAGACTAAGGTGGCCCTTGATATTGTACATATTCTTGTCCAAGTAGTACGCCACCTGTTGTTTTTGTCTATTGCCTTGGTCAATGTTGCCTATACTGGGAATCCTGCCATCGTATGAAGGTAGGCAATCAGCTGCTTTGCCAATTGGATACCGTAGATGTTGTGTGCCATCACCCTGTTTTGGTCGAGTACCACCCTTGGAAATCCTACAGGGTCCCCTAGTACCACCCTTGGAGATCCTGCTGGGTTCCCAAGTGCCACCCTTGGAGGTCCCTCCAGGTCCTGGGGTACCCCCCTTGGAGGTGGGGCATCCCAGGCCTGGATCTTCTGGTGTAAGGGGACCATGTAGAGCAGGTTCCTGCCAGGGTTCTTCTTGTTCCCAATAAAGACAGTTTCCCAACTGGATTCGTAACAGTGGCCGTGCTGCTCTCAAAATTGACCTTGCCCCTGTGTTGACAGAGTTTTGGGACCAACACTAGAGGGACACCAACCTCATCAAACTTGTGGCATCCCTGGGCCCCCATTGGTACTTTTGTTAGGCCTAGTAGGTCCGTGCCCACTGAAACCATGATGCACCCATTGGCACATCCCACCTGTATCCTGTCGCTTGTGACTTGAGGATCCTGGCTGATGTAGGAGAATGGTAGAAAACGGTTGGTAGCTGCTAAGTCTAGAGCTCTGAACTGTACTAATGTTGTACCCAGAGGATGTAAGTTGGTTAATAGTGCTGCCTTATAAGTCTTAATAGTTGGCTGCGTTATCTGCCTCATGTCCTCCCAACCACCTCATTGGGCCTGTCATCAGCATTGCTGTTGATGGGGCTGTACCATTTCATCCAGAGATAGTCCTTCGGGTTGTTGCCCCCTGAGGGTCCACTTTGGTTGCTGTGATGTGAGCCTGGAAGTCCTTCACCTCGGTTTTCCTAGGGCATTGGGGCGTGTTGTGGAAGATGTTCACCCCACCCCCATAGCAATAAAATTTCCATTGTTTCCAAGTCCTGACCGGCCTTGGGCCTCCTGTACTAAAAGCTGTGATGATGCTGATATCCGCCTTGGAGTAGACATTTGCTTGTATTAGGGCTGCTATCTGAGCCAATGGGACCCTTGCGCACTCAGGTAGTCTGCGTGCATACTTACCCTCTCATCTTGGACTTCCTCAGTGTATTGTGCCAATGTCTTATGTTTCTTTGGGTTTAGAATGACTGGGAACATCTTAACCCAAAACTTTTGCAATTCCTTCATGGTGGTCCCGGTGGTTTGGCTGGTAACTTCCCACTCTGCCTTTTATTGGGTGATCATCATCTCATCATGTGATAATTTTCTGAAGGCCATGAGGCAGTACGTGATGACCGCCGGTTCACCCAGTTCTCCCACCCCCAACAGGTTAATGCTGTTCTAGTCTGCCATCATCTTTGTGAAGTATTCATTTGCACCGTTTGGGCCCAGGGTGTACTTTCGATTCGCTATTTAAGTGGTGAGCGCGGTGCTCTTTCTGTTGGGTTCATAAAAATCATTGTTGATCTTTTTTCTCCTAAAAGAATTGAAATCTTGACATTTACAATGATTGTTTAAAAAAAAAATGATTATTGTATTGAGACAAAATTATGTGAAAAGTTCAAAACTGTCACACAATTTTGAAAGTACCAGTATTTGTAGCAACTACTGGTGGTTCATTCCCCAAAACCCAAAATTTTTGTGTCAAAATGCATAGATATAGGTTTTTGGGAATGAAAACAAACAGACACAGATTTCTTTGCGCTAAAACACTTCCCACCTTTTTGCCCATTTTTGGAGCAAGTAATACGCATGATATAAAAGATGAAAAAATTGTATCTCCCTCTTTCTTTGACTAAAAAATAGTGGTATGATTGAAAAAGGCATCTTTCTCTTTCATAATTTTGCCAGCAATTTTTGTCATTGGTCATTTTCCTTCTTTTGTTTGTATTACAGAACAATCCAAAGGCAAGGATTCAACCTCCAAACAAACAAGAACTCAAGGAATACATCAGCACATTTGGTGCAAAATATCCCCCACTTTACTAAATCAGTATGGGGTGTCGCTAACGGGCTCAAAGTAAAAAAACAGCAGTCTAGAAATTGATTAATACAGAGCTGGTTCTATAACCGTTGGACGTGTGACACTTATGTGAACAGTGCTTTCATCTTTGGACCTGATGGGAGAATTTGCATATGTACTCTCAACTGTCCTGGGATGTGGCACGTCAGTACCATCACATATTATGGCATTTACGAACATATGGGGGAAAGATATGTGAAGTACAGCAGAAGCGTTACTGTTGATTTAGCATTCAAGGTTGTAGGTAATAACTTTTTTCTCCAGGGTTCCCAATTGGACCCAGATAACACTGGAGGTATTTGGTTGAATCAAGAAGCAACACCACTTTGACAGTTATCAGAGTGGGGGATGTGGTCAATCCAAGGGCAGTTTCCAGAATTGAAAGAAAGGCTTCAATAAGAAAAGGAGTTTGGAGATTGGAACATCATAATGAACTTGATGATTCTTCTGTCCAATTACCAAACCAGTACTGTTGGCCACAACCAGATCCTTAACAATTTCATGCATGGTGATAAGGGATACTTCTTCTTGTATCCAAATGTGCCAACCAAGGTGGTTATTGTCATTTTTCACATGTTGGATGGATAGTTTTTGGGTCCACATGCATACATTGAGTTGTTGAGATTGCTGAGTCTTGCTTTCAGTGATTGGGTGTGTGTTTAGCCAGATTTAGACTTGGATATGGAGATTGTCAATTCCCTTGACAGAGTAGATTGTTGACTGTTCAATTGATGGATTCAATCCGCGATTTGATTCAGAATTGAATGGATTTGGATTCAATTTCACCACCATGGTTGATTTCAAATGGAAGTCCAGTTTTGTCCCTTGACCCAAGTCAAAATCCATTCATCCAAGTCAGAGCGATCTCTGTCAAAGCCCCCAGGTTGTCAATCCAGCCCATGCCTTCTGTTGAAATTCAAGTGGACCCAAATAAGCCACTACCCACCCCAATCAAAATTGAACCAACATTACATTACTATGAGCCTGAGTCTGAGTCCAAGTCCGAATTCAAATCCTTCTCCTTGTTTGAATTCAAATTCCAATTACTGTGATCACGTTTACATGTTTGGTTGTTCTTGTTGTTCGCAAAGAGGTTGGCAATAATTACTGCAACCTTGGAGATGATGCCAGCACTGCCTTTCAAAAAGTTTTTCCTCATTGATAGTATCACCAAATTCATCCTCATTTTGAACATACCCTTTTCCATGGCAAACTCCTGGTGTCCATTTTCCAGCCCTGACTTGTCACCTAACTTCCAGTTGATCCACTTTCTGAACAGGGACATTTTGGATCACCAGTAGAAATGGTTTTACAATGAAAAGCATTAAGTTTCCTGCGGATGGAGTTATCATCTCTCTGGGATGCGTTCAGAAACACATCTCTATGGGTTTGAACAATGTCTTCCCATTCCTCCGGAGTGACAGGGAGAACACCTGTCAGTGTCTTCAATAGAGACTTGAGTTCCTGCTGTGTGGTATTGGTGTAGTAGTTGTTTGAGCCCTTATGTCCAGTAGGAGGCCCCATGATGAATATTGTATCAGGAATTGGAACATATATCACCTCCTCTTCATTGTGGAAAAGCTCCGTCAGCAACAACAGGTAAAGTATTTTTCTTAATTAAAATGTTGTTGTTGTGACTTTTCTCTCTTTTCGGAGAATGTAATGTTTTGGTGACCATTGGATGATACTGGTCAAAATCAGTGATCCGTTGGACTTTTGTTTTTGTTTTTGTGTGTTTTTGTTAGCGATCCATAATCGTTGCGTGCCGTTACTGTATCTTTTGACAATTGTGCGAGAAGATTGTTTGCTATTATCGTCGTTAGATTTCCGTTATACCATTCGTCAGCGATGTTCCATAATGTAGTTGCCCGACGCCAACTTATGCTCCGTATAAATATTACTAAGTACAAGTTCGGACTCCGTATTTGGTGTCGGAATTGCGCGTGCAATCTGTTACGGCAACAATCCGAAATAATCCAGAAAAAACATTGTTACATTGTGATGGAAATTGCTACCATAAAATGAGATCATGTGTTTCTTGTTTACTAACGTCGCGACTATGATCGTGAAAGTGTGTCTCAAAGTCATCTCATTATTATGATGCTATTGAAGAGAACTGTTTAAGAGAATAATGACGCACTCGAGATTCCTTGCCAGAGCATCTTTGGCGCTTGACAGCACAGGTGGACATTTCTTTTCTTTCTTCTGTCGAAATTGTTCGTACGGTGATACAAGTATCGTAGTGGAGTAAGAATACCTAGATTGGTACGACAATCGTATTTCCCTCCAAACGAAAACATCGTTTTTTTAGATTCCTGCTCGTACGGGTACTGTAAATCTTACTTGTACCGTATGTTTTTCAAAACGAAAACAGCATGTTTTTTAGATTTTGTCTACAGCGCATGCCCGTCTTTTCAATACTAATTTAACTACGACGGTTTCAGTATCAACGCCTTCTCACTTACAATCCCATAGTGACAATGATGATTCGTAGAACCGTTGTTCAGTTTCCGAGGATGACAGCCAACCAGCTTCATTTTTGCTGACGATTTATCAAATTGCATGCAACTTGCTCGACCTTTGCCTTAAAAATAATAATTCAAAAATAAAGATGTATTTACTTGGGAAAGTGATATTTTTCCTTTAATACAAAAATCTGTTGTGTATCTTCCAATTAGTTTACTTAATCCTTGCCAGCTAAGCAAGTGTAGCCATTTGATTGTAAGGCACTAATGAAATTAAAGCAGCAACCATCTTCTTTCCATCCACACAAACAGTTCAAAAACAATTCGATACCCGTAAAATACCTGTATCCTTTGGCAATCGCCAGATTTCGGAACCGTTGGTGCGGGAATAGTATCTGTTTTACGTAGAAGACACCTCAGAACGAATGATGAGGTGCGTAATTAACTTGTTGAACCAAATCATTCCTCACCATTCTCTCAGGAACATACGAAATACCGTATGAACTACGGGCGGGCAACATTCCATCGATACTTCTGAATCAATTGTCGCCTCTGTGTCGGAAAAAGAGACACATTCATCATTTCGATTGACTTAAAATAGGGGATTCTCATCGTACATTGAACGACAGTAGTCAGGATAAATGCAGCATTAGACTGCTTTGCATGAGCGAACGATAATGGAAATTTTAGAAGACGAAAGCATAACAACTGCGAATACCTCCGCCGGAAAGTTTTTCGTCAGTTCTCATCATCCAAGTGATGAAACCGCAGAGAACAATAGAAGCACTTTGTCAATGATGATGGCGATGAACGTATCTGTGAACGCTTCGAACCTTTCCATGGAGCAAGGTTCTTTTCATAGTAGCGATCATAGAAACGGCAACATAGGCATCCCAAACAATACACGGTTCGGACTATTCCGTGATTCTCGCCACGATAGCCCCAAAGAAGACGAAGCGCTCCAGCAACAACACGATGGCGATGCAATGATGACGTCCGAGGACACAAGCTTGGGCAACGCGACCAATAATGATAGTGGATTTGCCCCGCCACCGCCAACTCTTCGTTGCAGCCATGCAACATCATCTAGTATTCCTACTTCATCCACTGTAGGTTTTATGAGATCATCTGCCGATGCTGAGGGCGATAGAGTCAACATGACTGCCACAAATACGAACGGCAACAGATTCCTTCTGGAAGAAAAAGTTTCCCTGGCACCGAGATTCGGAAGTACTCCTCCAGAGAACGCTGATGGAGCAGAATCGAACCGCCAAGGTTCACAAGACCTCGACCTCAATAGTGAGCATTTGTTTTCCATATCAGGAAGCATGTCATCAGAATTCTTGGATAATCAACATCACAATCCTGACCATCAACAAGAGTATACTGCTTCGCACGAGCGCCAAGCGGCACTGGGAATGAACAGCCCCACATCCACAACCGCTAGAGACTTCTTGCGGGAGGTTCACGGTCCTGCAATACCCTCAATGCATAATAGTAGTCAGGGAAATGGTATCTTGCGGACAAGACCCGCTTCCATGCCATCTTTTGGAACACCCCCCCTTCCTCATCATACCAATGATAGTATTCAGCGTCCACCATTTCATTTGCAATCTCGAATCAATAGTACTCCCCCTTCCTCCTCCAATGATCCTGCTTCTACTTCTCCACCGCCTCCTCCTCTTTCTACATTCTACAAAAACTCCTCCCACCCAACGCTTATGCGCGAACAGCAACCACATGTATCTGGGTCATCGCCCTCTTCCACATCCTACAACATTCCTGGCATAGGAAGCTTTTGCGACAGCAGTTGCAATGGTGGCCGAGAAAAACCGGTAATCAGTCGTTGCTTTGCATGGAGTCAAGACTCTCAAGACGAACGTCGCATAACGAAGAGGGCACGCATGGTGCCCGATAATAATCATAGCCACGTTGTTCATGTTGCGCTTGATTCATCACCCCACTCCACGGATACCAGTGGATCCATTTTGTCGCCTACATCTGCCTTGGATATAGTTCGCAATAATGGCGAAAATACGAATGCAGAAGGAGGACACGATCATTCCGAAGAACACAAGTCCGAAATCGAGGCACCGTCAACTTTCGCTTTCTCTAGACCAACTGGAACCGATACCTACGATACCAAACACGGCGAGAGCCTGGGTTCGTCGATGAAGAAGTCTTCGTCTCCGCCACCAACCAAGGTGCATTGGGAGGAAAAGGTCGAAAATTCGAGCGAGTTGATGAGCCACGCCGTTGCTCCTCAGGTTTTATTTGGTAGCAATAGCACGATTTCTTCGAACACAAGGGATGTCAATGAAGATGTGGCCATGGGAGATGGCGAACAACAAAACCAATTTCAGCACGCGATGGCCGACACGAATTCCGTACCTCCACCAATAACCGTTGCTCATTCGGCCTCACACTACAGTTTTGAATCTCTCTAAGCAACCAACAAGCAAGATGTGGGGAGATATTTACTTTTCTACCATTCCATCCAGTCCTTTAATTGTTTCGTTCCAGAAAATCGTACGCATGCGAATCAAGCAAAGTAGGTTTGTGCCAGCGAAACGCATCCCCCACCGAAGAACTGCAGACAACCAACGTGGATCGATCCAACAGAAAAAGTGGAAAAGCCATGAATCTAAAGCAAAATAGGTCGATTCCCCTATTAATGGCCAGCGCATAGAACACGAGATCTTTCCAGTAATTTTGACCATCTGTCTGTTGCTTTTTATCCATCATGGGCGTCCCTGAAAACGCACCAATGCGTGTGGGTCCAAACGATGTTGTATGTACTAGTTATTTTGTTCATAGTAGTGTCACATGTTACGATACGGTTTTTTCATCGCTGATGCCATCGTATCACTTCGAGTTCAAAATTCGCTGCATCCTGAATTGTGATCCAAACGATCGTCATAGTTCTGGAAAAATTCTCTACCCATTGGCTCGGATTACGAATCATACAGTAACTTGTAATGGATCATGATCGACAACGGCACAAAACATGGGCACCATACTGAACGACGGTCATGACCCATGATTGTACCAATGGTCCGAATCGAAAACAAGATTGTTTTTGTCGTGAAGAGACCACTGGTAGAACATACTCTTCAGCTAATGATTGAAAGTGTCTCGTCTCGTTGAAAATGATTGCGCTTCACGGATGATTCATTAATAGTTATAGCATATATTTTGTGTCGACAGAAAACCATAGAAAAACCGATTTACAACAACTAGTTTTTATTACCTCAAAGAGTAGAGTCTCCATTCGTACTGTTACAAAGCAATCATGATTCATTCTTTCTCCGATAGAGATCGACGACTCAGGGTGACACAATCTCCACTTCGAAATGCGTGCGCTTCTGCGCTAGCGTTGTTTGCAATGTGTATCGAATGGATATGGTTTTTGGAGCATGTGGTTGATTGGTTGCGATTCTTGACTCCTTCCCGGACGGAAGGAAGACAACTGGTATTCCTTTGTCCGTTGGAAGAAATCGAATCCGTCCATTTGTCCTATGAAAAAGATCCATGAGAAAGTAAGCAAATGGCTGTAGTGTGTGTATACGGAAATAATGTAGGGAAGTGTGGCCCTTCGTTTTTGTTAGTGTTCAGTTGTCATCGTCTTCTTTAAATGCGAGAAGGGATTGGGTGTTTGGTCGTTTCGTGGTGGTCTATAAGCTCTAGGCAGGCAGGCAGGCAGGCAGATAAATAGGATCCATGGTGTAATGAGAGGCCGCGCGTAGCGTAGCATAAATAAGGTATGAATGTAGGATTCTGTATCCTACATCTATTGGGGTGCAATATTTTTCTTGACCTTTTTTTGCGAGTGTATTTGTCGTCTCTTTCCAATCGTGACGGTGCAGAATGGATTGACAAGATAGGACTGTAGGTGGTGGTTTGGTTCGAGGAGTATTTGGAGAGTGATTTTGCGTGATAGCATTCACAATCACATCCCGATTGTTTCATTGGTTTTGCCGTTGCCTTGTTTGCAGTGTGGTGCAATCCCCTAGGTTCGGGTTGGATGGTATTGTTGGTACGTTTAGTTGTGATCGAGAGTTTGCACAATTGATACAAAGAAAAGAAAATGCCGAGGATGATGGTCCACCACAGTTTTCGACTAGCCCTGCTTCGAGTATTCTTTTTTCATTCGTGATATTCGTGGGGGTGGGGGCATCTCTGTCGTTCCTCTGAGGTGGTCACGGTAGTGATTCTTTTTGGTTTTGTCTTCGTTGTTGTACGTGTTCGAAAACTAGTTTGGGTCGCTGTCGTCGGGGGTTGAAGTCGTGTCCATGGTGCCTCCATGCCTCATCGAACGGAATTCCGTGACCGCGGCATGGCACCTGCGGGTTGCGAGAGAATTCTGTGAGATGATACCAATACGAACCCTTCGACTAAACATAAATAGGTTTGGATGGAATTGAGTTGAGTTGGGTTGAGGGCGATGGATTGATGCTTCTGCGATCTGTTTGTTTGAATTGTGTTCCAGCGAACATTGAAATGGGAGCAGGAAACGACGACTCGGAAGTTGAAGATTTTTTGGTTCATTGAAACGGAACCAGAAAACCTTCGCTGATCCATCCGGGGGGAAGGTTCCCGGATGGATCGATGAATGGATGGATGGATGCGTCTCCCTTCAAGTAGGACTAAGTGTTGCAGTGCCTTGGCAATGGAATGAATTCAAGTGCGCAGTTGTTACTTCAACAACCTAAGTGGAGATCATTACGAAGTACCGAAGTATTTATTTTTTGTACCGTACTTGTACGAGTACCGGTAGCCCAAGATTGTAATCTTAGGAAGAAGAAGATTACGGTACGAGTAAGATTACCGTACAAGTAACCCACAACGAGATGGGACGAATGAATCGGTGTGTACTACTGGTACCGTACTAATATCTTTTCGGAAGATGGTACAAGTACAAGTAATTACTCGTACTTCGTACGGAGTACATGATAAAACTCGCGCGTGCGCTCCGACCGGTAAGATACAAGTACCGAACGACGAACCAGAACAAATCAAAAAGTGTTCCTCTTGGCCAAAAATCTCTATCGGTTTGATGTGACATGTGACATGTGCATGTGACGTCATAATTTTCCGTCACGGTTGTTTCGGCTCGCTAGTAGACGCACGTTACAGGTACGAGTAAGATTACGGTACAATATCAATTCTTATCCGCACATCGTTTTTGTACGGTACGATACGGTATTTTTTTTTCGATCGTTTTGAATTCCATCAAAAATCAAAGGGTAGTTACGGTACGAGTACCGGGTACGGTAGCCCAAAACGCCAAAAACCAACCTACCATCGCATTGCTGACACCTCGCGGTATCCTGGTAGATAGTTATTGTTGCCAAAAGCAATCAATCCTTGAGGGACAACCGAATTCACCAACTCATCCATCCATCCATCCGGCCATCTATCCATCATGTTGTTTGCTTCCACTGCCGGTCTCCGATCCACTCTGGCAGCTAGACGGGCGCTCTCTCGAGCCGGGGGAGCAGCCACATCCGCTGCAGCGACGGCGACAGCTATAGCTACAGCTACAGCTACAGTGAACCCCTCCGTCGATGCCACCGGTCGTTTCCAAACGCAACCCCGGGAGCAACGCCGATTCGTCCACATCGAACAGCGCATGGCAAATCTCGGGATCACGCTCCCCCCACCGGCCGGACCCCGGGCCAACTACGACGTGGTTTGCTACGACGAAGAAACCCGCGTCATGTACGTCAGCGGGCATCTTCCCTTCTTGGAGGACGGGACGCTGATGACCGGAAAGATCACCGGCGACGAGGATCGCGGCATCGACTACGGTTACAAGGCCGCCCGGTACGCAGCCCTCAACATCGTCAGCACCCTGAAGGACCGCCTGGACGGCGATCTGGACAGGATCGAAAAAATCCAAAAGGTCTTTGGGATCGTTCAGTCCAGCGAGGAATTCAAACACCAGCACCTGGTCATGGACGGAGCCTCGGACCTCTTTATGGAAGTCTTTGGAGACAAGGTCGGCTACCACGCCCGATCGGCCATTGGGACCAGCACTCTGCCACTGGACATTACGGTGGAAGTCGAGTGCATCGTCAAGCTCAAGCCGCCCGCAACGGCGGCGACCTCGCCGGTGGCACCCGAGCTCTGCCGTTAGATCACAAAGCAATTGATGCATGGACTAATACGATGGAGCGAGCGCGTCGTTAGGCAAACACACATGCTCGTTTCGCTCCAACAAGCACTATGAAGTCAGAACAAAACCAAACAAACAAGCAAACAATCGAATCAAAACCCAATGACCAGGTCTGCTTGAGGTCATTCCAATGGAATCAGTCCTTGCCGTGATTAAAAATGGATGGATCAGGATGAATAGAGGAGGTCGGTGCGCACGAGTGATTTTGTGATTTTGTCCATGGCCTGCTAGAATGAAACCATTTGGCAATGTTTGTCTTTCGAAACCATCACCAGGCACCCAAACCCATCCGATCGTACTGGTATACGACGACGGACTGTATTGCACATATGGTAGATGTTGTTGTTTCGGAAATAATTATTTGGACAATACAATCGCAAAAAATTATTGAATGTAAATCTCGACATTTCATGACACCGATCATACAACATAAATAAATAGTTAACTAAACTTATTGTCATTGTCATTCTTACTTGTACAAATAAGGCACATGTGTAGGTGCTCTTACTATCAAACGTTGATACATGGAACATTTCAACCATCAGACAAGGTGCCTAGTTCTATGCATTAGATTCGTTTTATGGAGATCTGCTGCTTCTGCCCGATCACATGGAGTTAGACGAACAGGAACGCCATGCTTGCAATTGCAACCAATGGCATTCCGATGGCGACCCAAGTGCTTGCAAGGGGCGGGGACGACGACTGGAGATCGTCATATTGACTGTTTGATAGCTCGCTGTTTGTGGATACAGATGCAGGTGCTCTCAAACTGCTCTGCCTGCTCGATGCATCAGAGGATGGGCCCGATGGATCGGATGCAGTTCCGGGAACAGCCTTGTACATCATGAGGGATACACGCGTATCTGCTCCCGAACTGCTCTGGCTGCTCGCTTCAGTAGAGTCTTCGAAAGAAGAATTGTCCGTGGGTGCAGCCGTACCTTCTCCCGAACTGCTCTGGCTGCTCGATCCAGTAGAGGATTGATGCGATACCTCGGATGAGCTTTCGTTGCTCGATTCAGTAGAGGATTGGTGCGATCCTTCGGATGAACCTTCGTAGGTAGACGAGCCCGACAGGTTGGATGAAGGTGCAGAAGTACCTTCGAAACTAGACGATCCCGATGAAGGTGAGGAAGTAGACGAAGACAATTGTGCGGTGGTAGGGTTCACTGCCATGGCGGCAACGAAAAGAGATACTCGGAAGATCGATAGGAGTTTCATTTTTTCTTCTTTTTCGGTTTTTCTTCTTTTGTGGTTTTGTCAGATTGTAATTTGTGAGTTTTCTACTTGAAAGTAAAAGAAAGAGGAAGGACAAAGCA
Organism: Pseudo-nitzschia multiseries; assembly: GCA_037355745.1. Classification (NCBI taxonomy): domain Eukaryota; phylum Bacillariophyta; class Bacillariophyceae; order Bacillariales; family Bacillariaceae; genus Pseudo-nitzschia; species Pseudo-nitzschia multiseries. Next base: position 3,064,286 of record CM074784.1, on the reverse strand, counting down.
AGAGTGTGATGCTTCGTCAAAGCTCCCAGTTCGTCTAATCCAAACTTAGTTTACCTGGGTTTTGCCATTTCCGAAAATGTGAGGCAGTCTTGGTCTAGCATGTGCAATTGAAAAGACGTGAACTATCAGGGGTCATAACGTGAACCCTTACCAGTGCTAAAAACCAAAACTTAATTAGGCGTGGCGGATCAAGCAATTCGATTCCGGTTACGAGTTTCGGAACGGAAAGATTTGCATTACCGTTGTGGCGTGTATCCAAGCTAAAAACAATTGCTTACCGTTTCGGGTCTTGAAATCCACTTGGCGAAGGTCTTACCACAATCTTAAAAAGTAAATTGGGTCTTACCGGGACCCCCTGACCCGTGCTTAAAAACTGATTGTTGTTAGAACTTCAGCTTTGTTTGTAAAAATAAGAAATTGCTTCCATGCTGGCTTCCATCGTCTTGTCTTCCGTGTTGAGTCATGAAATCAAAACGACTATGATCCAATTGTATTCTTGTAGGAAATGTTTCTCAGGGGCTTATTCGAAGTACGTAGAAATGTATGACTAAATTTAAATGGTGTAAATGCAATAAACCACGTCTGTTCTTTGGTGTATTTAGGTATCAAGTGTCCGTCGTGTTGGCTTCCGTGTTGGCTTCCGTGTTGGCTTCCGTGTTGCTGGGTCATGAAATCAAAACGTCTATGATCCAATTGTACGGTATTCTTGTACCGTACCGTACTGTAATCTTAGGACATGCGGAGTATTTTTTTCTTTTCAGCAGGCTTATTCAAAGTACGTACCGTAGAACTGTATGACTAATAAATTTCAATCACGCAAATGCAATAAACCACGTCTATTCTTTGGTATCAAGTGCATATGCTCCAACCTGGAGGATGGTTAACCAAAAAATATGACCTCAAAAAATGCACCATATGCCATCCTGGTACCAACCACAAATACACTGTAGTACCAATGCAGCAACCAAAATAACCTGGCTCTACAATTGAACCTACCACAGCAGGAGTGCTAGACTACTACTAGTATCAGCAGTATTGCACCTCTTCAAGCATGTATACAGATTTTATTCCCTTGGTGGAGAGAACATCATCATTAGATTTGGCTAAAAATTACAGCTCAGAAACCAGTTATATCCCACCACCGCAAGTTCTTGGACATGCAACATCATCATTTTTTTGGTTGTGGAGCAACAGCCAACAATGCTCTATTTTGATATCCATACTCCTCCTTGTTGCACAGAGAAAACAGCACATCATGACTCCAAGGACGAGCTCCACAATACAATACCCCTGAAGAAAACTACCAGCCTGCTGCATCACTCCTCCTATCTATCTTCACTGACACTGATCACACCAATCACACAAACAAAGAATGGGATGGAGAAGCTTCAGTGGAAGAAACTAACAGATCCACGACCCATTGAACCATCTCAATTGGTTGACAAAATAATCCGGGACCCATCACAATTGTATAGAGCAGCAGCAGCAGCAGCAGCAAAGGCAACATTGCAATTTTTTGCACAAAATTCAAGCACCCAGATATCACTGCATCAATCCCTGAACTGGAGACACTTGATGTCCACTAACAAATTTATGTCAGAAGCCTCCCGCACTCACCCTCTCTTGCATGGAATTTATTGTTCAGTGCCATCCTGACCTCACAGACACTGTTGAAATCAACAATGTTCAAGTATGTTCCATTGCCTGAACAAGAATCTTATATTGAGATATTATGCCCAGAGGAGGACAAACGAGATAATAGAAAACCTGTAATAAACTCAGTAAGGCAGAATTTGCCACTATTTACAGATGGTGAACAGACCGGGACAATCAGTGTCAATGAAGGTACCACAAATGCCGGTAGTTCCTAGGGAAAACATAGTGGAATCACCTGTAATTCTATTGGGTAAATAGAATGATAGTGAAAATATTATGGTGGTAAACATGCAAGAATTACCGGTGATCGTGCAGGAATCACCGTTAATTATAATGATAATACCGGCAATTAGCATTATGATAGTGAAAGTATCATTGGCACTGGCTACAGGAAGAATAAGAAGGCCAGAGTTTATGATCCCACTGGGAACAATGACACACAGGTAGTAGCGAACCACACACCAGCCACTTACCATTGTTATCCCATTAGAATTGCTCACGCTCACACAGTGTACTACCCCTCCATGATTGAAAAGACAAAGACAGTTTACTCCAGCCAAGCATTGAGACTGCTGATGAGATTTCCGTACCTGAATAAGAAAGTAAGGTTCAATGTATCAAATCAAAATTGGGCAAAATGAAAGGATCAACACAGCAAACATTGTACAAGTGTTAGCGCAAAGAATAACACAGGAAACATGATGATGAAACTATTGGACCAAGGAAATATACAAGTTTCAAGGGAATATGGCCAGAATGGACCTTAGGTTCATACTTGTAAATACCTCTACTTTAACTTCAAGATACAAACCAGCAGCACAAATCAAGCTGGGATTTCAATAGCAATATCTGAAGATGGAAATGACACCTCTGAGGCAGCACCATAATGGGATCTGACAATGACAAACCAAATTGCCAGATTCAAGTTATCATATATTTTGTGGCTATGGCTTGCAAAGGCCATCACCACAATAAACCTACAGGAGCAGCACTACTACTACTAGTAGTAGTAGTAGTAGAAAGCAAATTGCAATGTGGTGTCAAAGCAACAAGAAAATCAAGAAGACCCCTTTCAAGTATACAAGACTGCTGCCTGGTGAGTAACAGACACCACACGGGCATCAGATTGGTTACAGTTGCTGCTGTAACAACAGTTTTCCGTGACAGGTAGTAGTAGTAGTACCATTGTTGTGATGCTTGCAGGAGCAACTGCTGCTGTTTACTACTACCAGCCACACATGTCTACAGGGAGAACCTACCTAGTAGTACTAGTAATGTCATACTACTAGCTCAAACAAGAAGGAGCTCCTCCACTGATGCCAAATTCACCAGCATGGTGGCAGATACACAAGGCAAAGCAGCACTATTATTATGCCTCCTCCTTCCTCCATCATTGCAGACAAGAAGAACCATGATCATGGTGGAGTCAGAAGAAGCAATCATGGCCAATGCCCACAAGAACCATCCCACAAGAAGAACAAGAACAGCCAAGACACATTGAAACAAAATATTTTGTAATCCAATTATCATCATGGACTGCCTGTGAGTGAATTCATACTACTACTAGTAGGATTTGTGGAAACCAGATCTAGTAATCATGACGAGAACTAGTACTAGTAGTAGTAGTAGTACTAGTAGTAGTACTACTACTACTACAGTGACTCACTGAGCAAACCCACAGCAAGAAGAATAAGAAGCTTGTTTATGAACACGATACTACGACGAACGTGTTGAAAATTGTTATCCTGGCTGGTGACACTATTAAATTCCTTTCGTGACCAGAAGTACCAAAGCTACCAAAAGGTAGATTTCCTATGCGCATGAATCAATGAGTCCCGTATCCATCTAAGTAATCGATTCCCACGGGATATCGATTCCCACGGCGCACTGATTCCCATCGCGCATAAACGGTGAGCAATCCCTGTCTTACGATATTGCCATTGTTCTTCGGTGAGCAAACTCTGATTTCATAAAATATCACACGAGCTACAGGAGCAATTCCTGACCTTAATGATAAACATTTCATGGAGTCTTCCTAACGGAACAAGAGAAGAAAACCGTTGGCATGTGATTCTCACACAATACATATACATGCATACAAATATATATGGTCAACGACTAATACATGTACGGAAATAATCAGCGAGTAATCTCAGCACTACGCAACAGCAGTTGCAACGTATTCATCTCAATAAAAGAGATATCTTGCATTTCGGCAAGATTTCACTTTATCTCATACTTTTAACATTCAACTGATTTATATCCCAAAATTCACACTAGTTGCTACCAACTACTTGTAATCTACATACTAAGGTCTGTCTCGCTGCAATCTGAATAAGTCACAGCAAGAGGAGATCTGGCGTTTCCCTAGTCTCGCCTGTAGTCCGATTATCCGTTGCCGAAAGTATCCAAACACAATTGTCACACGTAGAGTACAATCGTTCGTCTACTAACACACTAACACAGCATTGCTGTTCGTCAGAAGTCCTTGAATCAGACTCTCAACGAATCGGATTCAGAAGGAAAATAATAGATTAACAGTCGCAAGCTCTAAGAAGGCTTGCACACAAGAAGGAAAAGGAACGGAACTAAACATAATCCCTACGCTGGCATATGCACGTCGCACATCGCACAAGAAGCAGTTCCCATTCTCAGTTACCACGCACTTCCTTCCAAGGCTCCGAACCACCACAGATGCCGAACATACCGGTACCGGTAATGGCCGTCAATGCACTCGGAGGCGAAGAGAAGAATGACGCCGAAGTCACCACTATCGAACGCTTTCCCAGCTTCGATGCTGATATGAGAAAGATACTCATATCATTACTCAACGTAACAAGTGAGATTACTAGCAAGTTGTGCCTAGCTCTCAAAGAAGGCGGATTATGCGAGTGGAAGTCGTTCCTCGACGCACTTATCGAACCGGATTTTGCACGCGAACTTACCTATATGGAGCGAGGATTGGCAACGCATATCCCTCGATCCATCCAAAGGAGCATAGAAGCACTTGTGGACTTCGCTATCGACCTACAAGAGGAAGGTGTCGACCTAGGAGAAGACGAGAAGGACTGGAAAGATGTAAAGTCATATACATACATGGAATTCCAGGCATTCCGCGGAGAGCGTGCCCAACGCTTACGTAACGAATCTGTTCTGAACCCACCACCTCCTCCGGCGGGAAGTAATAAAAAGTCCCCTCAGCAGGTAAAGTACGAATCATGGTGCCGAAAAGCACGAGATGAAAAGTCCTTTACACCCCTCACGAATGACTCGAGATTCGAACACTGGCTCGTCGGTTTCAAAGCTAAACTCGAAGCATACGACATCGATACAGAGACATTCCTTGATGAAACTTGGCCTCCAGCCACGCTTGTGGGTTACACCCGTGATCTCTACATCAAACAATGTGCCTTCTTCTGGGTACTAATGTTGGAAGTCTTCAAGAGTGACCTTTCTGCATCATGTGTACACAGTCATTCTACCACTCGTGATGGACGCCAGGCCTACTTCGACTTCGTAAACCTTCATAGCCAATCAAAAGCAAAGGTATACGACAACTCGACCCAGCTACAAGCGTTGCTCAAGTTGAACCTCAACAATTGGAAGGAATCCAAAGTGAAATTCATCACACATTGGTTTGACGAATTGAATCACCTCAACAAGCTCCGTCCTCCCAACAAGCCCCTCGAGTATCACACTGTAAAATCAGCATTGTGTCAGGCATGTTATTCCAGCTTCCAGCTAAGCGAACAGTTTGCCAAAGTCAAGGATCCAGGTGGGACGAATAGCACCGTAACGGATGCAGTTGCCGAAGCCGCTGCTATCCACGATCTTAAAATCACGCTTTTACTCGAAGCAACTCGACTTGATTCCCAGTCTGCGATGTCTGCTCCTCGGTCGACCGTACGTGCACACGTTCATGATTTCTCTTCTGACTCGATCCAACACCATGATGACTATGCTCTTCCCATCGAATTTGAAGGAGACTATCAAGATTATGCTGTGTTCAAGGCTGGACGTACCCCTGACCCTACCACAAGGTTGCCTACAAACATATGGAAGGCCTTGTCACGCCAGGACATGAAGAGTTGGCTCAGTTTTTCTCCGGAAGGAAAGAAAATCGTGGTTGCCTCATTGCGACACGACTTACTTAACACTAACCAACCTGACCCCAACAGTGTCAAACCCATTACCCGAAAGGCATACCAACATGAACACTCGGTATCTTTTCAAGAAGACGATACTTCGACCAAGGATGAGCATGCCAATTCCGCAGCAGACCTACATCCTGCTGTAGAGAATGATCGTAGAGGCGTTTTCCATGCATCTCTAGGTGTATACAAATCTACGACCTCCTCGTCTAAGGACCAGCGACCTCTCAAGTCTTCCGTGTCACCCGCGCATCCAGCTCGATTCCTTTCAAACAACCCTGACATTCAGTACAAAAAGGACGGTGACACTCAAATACCTGTCGGAACACCATCGTATTCCGCCAATTTTCACCAGTGGTATACTCCCGAGGATGATCTCACCTTTCCTAATGATGGGCCTGTAACGTCATATACATACCGCATACACAAAACTACGGTTACTAGCCCCGGTTTTGCCATGGTCGATCGCGGCGCAAATGGCTGCATCATCGGTAATGATGCATGTCTCATCTCCAAGGATATTCCACCACGATATGTTAACGTCACCGGCATTAACAATCATCAGGTACAAAATATTCCCATTGCTACATGCGGAGCATATTCCATGTCGAACAGAGGCCCTGTCATTCTTATTTTCAATGAATGTGCCTATACAGGACGACATCCTTCTATATTGTCATCCGGCCAGATGGAAGCATATTTTTCCACTGTAGACGACACGTCCATCAAAGCAGGCGGAGGACAGGTCATCACCACCTCCGATGGCTATGCACTGCCTCTTAGCATACGACACGGCTTACCATACCTTGCGATGCGGAAGTATACGACTGTCGAATTTGACACGTTACCACATGTTATCATGACGTCCGATAAACATTGGGACCCATCTGTTCTCGATACCACGATCAGTGCAAAGGATGAACAATTCCTCCAGAAATATCCTCCCCAACCACAACAACTCCCTTACGCCGATTACGACGAATATGGGAACCCACGCTGCCTTGAAGGATTCGATATATCTGTTTCTCCCGGGTCCTCCACGGTCACATCCCTCAGCTCGTATTCCAGCCATTCCACCCGATCTCCCTTTCTTCCAATTGATGATCATAAGAACAACGATCGCTCCTTTTGGCTTACTTCCACTGACTACGCCCATCACGAACGTCTCGCATGCTGCGCGCCAAACGCAGTCTCTGGAACAGTCACTGCGTTTCCGACAGATTGTACAGCAAGTGACACTACACGCATTGCAGCTACGCCCCGTGAAAGATACCCAAATGAACATGACTACTTATCCCTGAAACCTTTCTTTTGTTGGGTTTCCACCGATCGCATCAAAGCTACTTTTGAAAACTCAACCCAATACGGCTCGTTAGCGGTTAGCCCTGATGGTAACATTTTCAAACGGTTTCATTCCCCTCAACCGGCCATGAACGTTCGCCCCTTCAATGACGATGTTATGTCCGATGCAGTCTATTCAGATGTCCCAGCAATTGATGGTGGATCCAAGATTGCTCAGATCTTCTTTGGCCGAAAATCGCATATTATTCACGTTGAAGAAATGCGTACCACAGGCGATTTTCTACCCTGCTTTCAGAACTTTGTTCGAAAATGGGGCAGGCCCATCCGCCTCCTTTGCGACCACGGTAACTATCAATCAAGCAAGAAAGTCATGGATTACCTCAAGATGTTATGGATTGGACTCTGGCAAAGTGAACCGTACCATCAACATCAGAATCAATTCGAACGACGATACCAAACGTTCAAACGCATTGTCAATCGCGTCATGGATCGTACCGGCACACCACCACACATGTGGTTACTGTGCATGACATACGTCGCGGGTCTCCTTAATGTTGTCTCTGACCCTACGCTGTCCGATAAACAACCGATCTTCATTGCCACGGGTACAATTGGCGACATCAGCGCATACACCAGTTTCTTCTGGTTTGAACCTGTGTATTTCAAGACCAATGACTCTCCTTTTGGTACCAAATCTACCGAACGCCTAGGTCATTTCGTCGGCATCGCCGAACATGTTGGCAATGGACTCTGCTTTCGAATCTGGGATCCAGTTACCAACAAGTTACTAGACCGGTCCGGTGTTCGATCTGCTCTTACACCTGAGTCACGTAACAAGCGCGCGGGCTTATTTACTGATGATGGTTTCATCAAATGGCGTAATGCAAAGGACTCCTTACCCCGTCTATACGCCACTGGAGAAGCTCCAGCTTTCAAACATGGGGAGCATACCAATCAGAATAAACTCATTGACGAGTCTACTAAACCAAACAGCTCAGTTTCCCCTAACGGTTCACCTAATGATTGTGACACCGCCGATGACACCGTTCCATCTGCACCAACAGATACCACGCCCCACGCACCTGGAACTCAACCAATTCTTCAACCACCCACCCACCCCTCGTTACCGAGCTTTCTTTATAAGAAGGTCGATGACAGCCCAAGCTGGTCACCTTCTCCACTCCCTAACAACTATGGGGAGAGTTTTGATGGTCCTCCTACGACACACATCTTCAGCAAGACATCCGATGGCGTTCTCCTTACTGAAGATGATTTTGATCCACCGGAATTAGCATACTTTGATGTTAGTGACGTCACAACTCCACACACCAACCCCGCTACTCCTTCAGTAGACCCATCACAGGTAGTTGTTACCGACGAAGAAGGCAACGCACAATTTGACGATGACGGTAAACCTATTACCATTCCTACGATCCCGATTGCCGATCTACAAGGACGTTCCTTCCTTGTAACCAATCTCGATGGCACCCGGAAACGTCTCACCATTGTTGATGTTGAAGACAGTCTTGAACGCAATAAAGACTTCATCAAGTTCAAGTGTAAACACTCCGATGACGAACTCGATGATATCATTGCATACAATGACGTCATGAATTACATCCATCGTGATTCAACACAAGAAGACGGCAAACTCTGGTTGTTTCGCCGCATCCTAGGACACCAAGGTCCACTGGATAACAAGCACCCTCAATACAAAGGTTCCAAGTATAACCTCTGAATTGAATGGGAGAATATGGAACGCACATATGAACCTCTGGCCAATATTGCGGCTGATGACCCAGTCACCGTTGCAAAATATGGGAAAGACAACAACTTGCTTGACCTCCCAGGTTGGAAACGTCTCAGGAGAATCACCAACCTAGCCCGACGAACCAAGAAACTTGATCGACTCGTGCACCAAGCCAAACTACGTTCTTTCCGTACCACTCCGCAGTATCAATATGGATTCAAAGTGCCTCGTAACCACGAAGAAGCCCTCCGATTTGATCAAGCCAACGGGAACACCAAATGGGAAGATGCCACCACTCTGGAAATGGCACAACTCAATGAATACAATACATTCATTGATAAAGGCGTATACAAGACAAGCTCCATTCCCACGGGATTCCAACAGATCAAGGTACACATGATATACGCTGTCAAACACGACGGAAGACACAAGGCTCGCCTCGTTGCTAACGGTAATCTCACTGAGGCCCCTATCCACAGTGTTTACGCAGGCGTCGTATCTCTTCGCGGTCTACGTATGTGCCTATTCCTAGCTGAACTCAACGATCTAGAAGCATGGGGTACCGACATAGGTAACGCCTACTTAGAAGCAGTCACCTGCGAGAAAGTATGCATCAAGGCAGGTCCCGAATTCGGATCACTGGAGGGTCACCTGTTGGTCATTTACAAAGCCCTATATGGTCTCAGGTCTTCAGGCAAGTGCTTTGGAGACTTACTCGCAGCTTGTCTCATCAAACTCGGCTTCGAAAGATCCCGCGCAGAACCGGAAATATTCCTCAAACCCGGAACGAACAAGCATGGTGAACGGGTATATGAGCTTATATGCACATATGTCAATGACCTATGTCTCTGCATGGCAGATCCCAATTCCTTCTTGAAGATATTGCAATCGTCACCATATAACTTCAAATTGAAGGGATCCGGACCTATGAACTTTCATTTAGGATGTGGATTTGAGCGCGACGAACATGGTGTTCTGTGCATGAATCCCATAAAGTTCATCGAAAAGATGGAAGCATCTTACGAACAAATGTTCGGATGCAAACCTAACACTAGGTTCCGATCACCCATCGCGGAGAACGATCACCCTGAATTGGACTCCTCAGCCTTTCTTGAAGAAACCGGTATACAGAAATACCAAAGTATGATCGGTTCACTGCAATGGATCATCGCTATTGGCCGTTTCGATGTACAAACAGCCGTGATGACGCTCTCAAGTTTCAGAGCTCAGCCACGAGATGGGCATCTCGAACGTGCTAAACGTATCTATGGATATATCTCCAAGTTTAGACATTTTAAAATCAGATTCCGTGTGGAACCGCCCGATTTTATATTGACTAAACCCGACACCATCGACTGGTCCAATACCGTCTATGGGGAGCATTCTGAGGAGCTACCCGACGACGCTCCTGCACCGCTTGGAAAGACAGTAGTGTTATCACACTTCTATGATGCCAACCTCATGCATGATATTCTCAGTGGCAAGGCCGTTACCGGCATTCTTCATTTCGCGAACAAGACTCCCATGATGTGGTTCTCGAAGAAGCAGTCTACTACGGAAACAGCCACCTTTGGAGCCGAATTTGTTGCAGGAAGAACTTGCATCGAACAGATTGTCGACCTACGCCACTCATTTCGATATCTCGGAACACGAGTACATGATATCTCATACTCTTGGGGTGACAACGAAAAGATGATCCAGACGTCGACCTTTCCTTACGCAAGGTTGCATAAGCGTCATAACATTCTATCGTTTCACTACGTACGAAGCATGATAGCGAGAGGTTTCATTTTAATGATGCACATCCCAGGTAAGGATAACTGTGCAGACATTCTCACCAAGCATTGGAGTCACTCAGTTGTGTATCCACTGCTCAGGCCCATCTTCCACTTCTGTGGTAATACTGGTGACCTTCTCCAGGATGATGGAAGCATCATGTAGAGCGTGATGACCCTTCACAAAGAGACATGGGGAGTATTAAATTCCTTTCGTGACCAGAAGTACCAAAGCTACCAAAAGGTAGATTTCCTATGCGCATGAATCAATGAGTCCCGTATCCATCTAAGTAATCGATTCCCACGGGATATTGATTCCCACGGCGCACTGATTCCCATCGCGCATCAACGGTGAGCAATCCCTGTCTTACGATATTGCCATTGTTCTTCGGTGAGCAAACTCTGATTTCATAAAATATCACACGAGCTACAGGAGCAATTCCTGACCTTAATGATAAACATTTCATGGAGTCTTCCTAACGGAACAAGAGAAGAAAACCGTTGGCATGTGATTCTCACACAATACATATACATGCATACAAATATATATGGTCAACGACTAATACATGTACGGAAATAATCAGCGAGTAATCTCAGCACTACGCAACAGCAGTTGCAACGTATTCATCTCAATAAAAGAGATATCTTGCATTTCGGCAAGATTTCACTTTATCTCATACTTTTAACATTCAACTGATTTATATCCCAAAATTCACACTAGTTGCTACCAACTACTTGTAATCTACATACTAAGGTCTGTCTCGCTGCAATCTGAATAAGTCACAGCAAGAGGAGATCTGGCGTTTCCCTAGTCTCGCCTGTAGTCCGATTATCCGTTGCCGAAAGTATCCAAACACAATTGTCACACGTAGAGTACAATCGTTCGTCTACTAACACACTAACACAGCGTTGCTGTTCGTCAGAAGTCCTTGAATCAGACTCTCAACGAATCGGATTCAGAAGGAAAATAATAGACACAACGGAGACAAAGAACTAGCAGTACAATCGAGGAATTCTAGTATTGTTAGTACAGCAAGAACAAGAAGCAAATACTAGTAGAAGAAGCTTCGGTCGTTCTTGTTCGTGCCGGCTTCTTGGAGGATTGTTCCTTAGGAAGAAGTTTCGTATTTCTTTCGTCACACCATTCTGTTATTCTTTCCTACTAGCGTACCGGTACGGAAGTATTCCCATCGCTCATGTCGTGTACCAGTACCTACCACTACTTCGTACTATTACTACTAGTAGTACTAAGCCACCAAAGGCGCTTTACCAACACGAGAGAGTGTCGATGCTTCATCAATTTCGTCCATACCGGTACAAACACTTAATGAGAGAAAACATCAAATGGCACGACCGTGTTACCGGTAATAGTACGAGTACGGTGCTATATCCGTACGGTACTACTACAGTATTGTAATTTAAAACTTTGAATCCACGACCATTCGCTCTGCACGTTCGACGAAAATGTCGGCCATCCCGATACACGAACAATTATAATAATTATTAGAAGTACTTGTACCGTAATTACTTCGCACTTCGTATTATTAATACGAAGTACGAAGTACTTCATAACATTTATGTTGTTGGCAGTCGTGACAGAATAAGTGTCCGTCTCAAACCAAGATTAACTTACGTTCCGGACCGGTAGGAGTTTTGTGTTTTTTTAAATGGCGCCCTCGCGATCTGTGACCCCCGCATAAATAGTGGGGATAATAGTGAACGCCACGAGGCGGCTGATAAAAAACTTGGATACATTTCGGTCGATTTTTGGTCGTGGGTTTCACCTAGGCCGGTTTGTATCACTTAGGAGAAATTCGGATCGTACAGGTATAAATAATTATAGTAGGGTAAGATACATACATGCCTTCGGAAGGATCTTTTAGAGCCTTCCGTTTCGGAGGAGGAAGGTTTCCACACTTAACCCACAATTATGTGATGGCATGTGACTGTTGGTCCACTCGTCTAGTAGTAGCCGACGATATCAATAATTGTGCAAAAGATTTAAGAGTTGAACACGCGGCGAAAGGCCATCCAAAATTTGTCCAGAACCAATCTTTTCAGCGAGGCCAGGTATACAATGCATTTGTTTGCCTTTCCTGCTGCATAGTAAGTAGTCCTCCGTGATAGTAGTAGTAGTAGTAGTAGTAGTAGTAAGCGGACAATGCTGGTTGGGTGACAACCCGATCTTGCTTCGGCCTGGCTCGGGCTCCCGTTTGTTCTCGTCACAAGTTTTCAGATTCAACAAAACACGACGTCGTAAAAACACAGCACAAAAACACAGCACAAAAACACAGCACAGCACATAGTATCAGTTATATCAGTTGTATCGGTTGTATCCCATCCCAAAACAAAGATATAAAAAATAATACAACCATGGCGGCGCCGGAGCTAGCATCGGCAGTAGCAACAGCAGCCTCCCCACGGAGAAAGAAGAAAAAGATCAAGGTGAAGAATGTCGACGCGCTGGGACCCGTTGCCGACGACGACAAATCCGTTCGAAGCAGCGGCAAGAGCAAGAGATCCTCTTCCCGCAAGAAAATCCGGCACAAGATCCTAGAGGATCTCAACCAGTCCAAGATGTTGTCCGCATCGACATCGGCATCGACATCGGCATCGACGTCGGCCTCGACATCAACGTCAACAAATTTCGACGCGTCGGCCCCCTCCCTGGCCAACTACGATTCCTTTGCGCAGGATTCGTACCAATTCAGCGACTCGTTCCTGAAGGCCCCGCACTCGACACTGACCGCAAACACGCTGAGCTCGAATTCCACGGTCCGATCGGCGAGCACCAACACCACGTCGGGTTCGGCTTCGGGTTCGGCTTCCACGAAATCGAAATCCGAGCGATCGCGATCGAGGAGCCGGCGGTTGTCCAAGATTGTCGACTACGACAACAAAAGAAACGACGACGACGACGACGATAACTACGACGATGACAACAAGAGCGTGAGGAGCACGCTGTCCAAAAAGAAACGATCCACCCGGGCGCGGAGAAACAGCATGGACACGAATTCCAATTCCAATTCCAATTCCAATTCCAATTCCACGGCGTTTTCTCCCCCCGACGCCGTCTCCCCTCTCTCCGCCGGAACGGGAACGGCACGAAAAAAGATGTCCCCCAAGCGAATAAAACCCCGCCGGAACAAATCGGACGGCCTCCTTCACCTCCAGCGCAACATCCGGTTGCTAACGGACATGGACGACGGTGGCGACGACGAAGAAGATGAACGCGACATCACCCTGGACGATCTCATCAACCAGAACGTCCGTCACGACCGGGACAACGGCCGGGACAGGGACGGCCGGGACGGAACGGTAACGTCGACGGCATCGTCGTCCCTGGCGTCTTCCAAACCCTCGCTCGGACGGTCCAAGTCCGCCCGATCCTCCCGATCGGCGCTGGGGAGTCTTCTCTTGGGCGGCGACAGCAACAGGAATAGCAACAGGAATAAAAATAGCAACACCAATAAAAATAGCAACAGCAACAGCAACAGCGGTTCCGCTGCTGCTGCTCCTGCTGCTCCTGCTGCTACTGCTAGTAGTAGTAACCCACCACTGGTCCGCTCCAAATCCAAGTCGTCGCTGGGGGATTTCTTTCGCCGGAAGGAAACCCCGGCGTCGTACACGGACCAGCAGGCCTCCCTCCCGTCGGCCACCCGGTCGCTCCCGGTGGTAGGAATAACGACGAAGAAACCCCGGCTCCCGAAAAACATTCGGGAAATCGACGGACAGCTGTGGCGCGTCGACGACAAGGGAAACAAGATCAAGAAGGTACGCAAAAAGGTCGGTGTTGTCGCCGCGGGCACTTCTGTCACCAAGCACCACCACCACCAGCCTCAGCAGCCTCATCATCACCTGCATCAGCAGCAGCCAACAATGGCGGACAACTACAACAATTACAACTACAACTACAACAACAACGACAAGTTCTGTGCGGCGACCACCACCGGGCACTCCCTCCCGGACGCGAAATCGGTAGAGAGCCGGTTGGGACGCAAGATCCGGGCCGGTAGACGGAGGAAGGGGGGAGGGTTGAGCTCCGACACCTGGAGCGTCACGGAAGAAAGCCACGGAGGGACGACCATCTCGAGCCGGTCCTATGTGACCTACGACACCCTCTCGACAAGGCACAACAACAGCAACAACACCAGTAACAACACCCTCATCAGCAGCAACACCAGCAACACCAATACTACTCCTAACAACAATCACAACAATCACAACAATCACAACAATCACAACAACAATCAGCGGGGCCGGCCACTGTCGAAGGAACTACTGGACCGGATGGACGACAGCGAGCACGGGAGTGGAAGTTCCAGCTCCAGCGACAGCAACAGTTTGTACCTCGACGAGACACCCAACCCACCGAAGCGATCCAATTCGAGCGAACGAAAGGACCAACCCGCCAAGCCGTTGCGGCGGGTTGTGCGTTCCAACACCAACACCACCAGCACCAACACCACCAACAACAATACTCACACCAACACAAGCGCCAACGCCAACGCCAAAGCCGCCAATACTAATAATAGCGGCAACAATAGCACCCACAGCACTCCCAAAAAGAAGAAAAAGAAAAAGATACCTAACGTTGTCCCCGCCCCCACAGAGGACCCCTCGTGTACGTCCTCGTCGGATGCACAAACCATCACCACCACTGGAATCACCAGCACCAGTCTCGACAACACCGGCAGAAGCAGCCTCACCAGCAACAGCAACAGCAGCAATAGCAGCAATAGCAATAGCAATAGCAACAGAAACAACACCAACACCAACACCAACAACAACAACGAAGCAGCGGTCGCCAACGCGATGCAACTGGTCGCGGATCTGCAGAAGAAACTGATGCACTCCCAGCACGAGGTGTGGAGCCTGCGGCAGCTCGCGGACGAGCGGCAGTCCAGGATCGACGGGACCGAGGCCGAGACGAAGCGACTCCGGGACGACATCGCGAGGGCCGAGTCCGAGGCGAGCGAGCTCCGGTCCGAGCTGGACAAGCTGGGCAGCAAGCTGGAGGTGCGGGAACAGGACCTGGCACGCAAGCAGGCCGAGCTGGAGCACGAAAAACGGTTGGCGCTGGACCGGCCCACCGGCGACCACCTCATCGAGCAGATCACGGACCTCATGAACGAGAACAACGAGCTCCTCGACAAGATGACCGCCCACAAGGTCGAGGCCCGGGCGCGGATGGAGAAACGGGAAGAAGAGGTGCGGTTCCTCCAGCTGGAGCTCGACCGGATGCGGGCCGAGCGGGGAGAAAAGGACCTGGAACAGCTGCGGCGGGCCAACGCAGCAGCAAACGCCAACGGGGGGGACGCGGCGACGACGGCCACCACCAAGAGCATGCAGCTGGTAGACAAGATATGGAACCAAAAGAAGGAGGTCAGCGAGCAAACCTACAAGCGGCAGATACAGGAACTCAAGGAACGCGTCCGGGGACTGGAGATGTCCAACAACAAGATGCGGAGGGAACTCGGCAATTCGACGCTCCGGATCAAGGACGACGACGACTACGAGACAAGGAAGGCAAAGGAGGTGGCCATGGCCGTCGCACAGGGCAAGCTGACGAGGACCAAGAGCGCGCAGCGGGTCCGGGATCGGTGCCAGCAGCAGATGACGCGATCCAAGAGCCCCCACGCCAACCGGGAAAGCCGGCTCACGTCGCTCATCAAGCGCTCGGCGAGCGCCGATTACTCGCTGCGGCAGAGGTTGGCGAACCGCAACATCATCAACAACAACAACAGCAACAGCAACAACAACAACAACTCCATAAACAACCGCGACACGGCGAAGTACGGGTTTTACAACAAAAACGAATAACAACTGTAAACGAATGGAGAGCGGAGAACGGAGAGCGGAGAACGGAACAAAACAAAAGAAAACAACACGCGTGGTGTTGTTGTCTTCGGTGTCCGAATGAAATTAGTACACTAGCTGCACAAGTAGATCAAGTTTCTTTATTAATTAATAAACTTTTACATGTACATACTTTCTTATTCCTCTTGGCCTGCACCGTACTTGCATAGATATTATTGATTGTACAAATGTAAAGCCATCAATGTAAAAAGTCGGTAGGCGGGAGGAAATGCACGAGGCTAGAATGATAAGAGAGTCGTCGTTGGGACGTTCTTGCCAAGGTTTTGACTCCTACGAATGGAGGATTCTTGCTCGATTTTGACGGTTCGGCGCTTGCGCATTGTCCACCATAGTAGTGGTGTGGTCTCCGTTGGAGTGGCGTAGTGGAGCACGGCAAGATGTGGAATCACTGGTCCGTATCTCGCCTGGGTTGATATCACACGAGCAATCTCGACACCCACGCGAGACCACGTCGCTTTGCTCTGCGTAGGCTCGGAAGGTGGCATTCTGGTGGTGGTGGTAGGCGAGTGGTTGGAATGGCTCCGATGGCTCGATGGTGTCATGGTCTGGTTTTCTGTTCTTTGATTTGAGTACAGTAGTAGTACGTACGGTACAAAACTACGATAGCTTTTGAGTGTGAAATGTGTTTGTTTTCTACATTTATGTCCACTGAACCGGGTTGTGTGGGAACTAGATACACCATTGTGATGACATGTTCTTCAAGACCAGAGGTCTGTACTGTATCGTACACAGCGGGTTTCTTCTGTGTGTCAGTGTCAGCGAAGTTTCATCTGTGATTGCATGTACAAAAAGGTTGTGTGGGAACTAGATACCAGTACACCATTGTGGTGTTCTTCAAGACCAGAGGTCTTTATTTCGTACACAACGGTGTAGGGTTTCCGTGTGTCAGTGTCAGAGAAGTTTCATCTGTGATTGCATGTAGAAAAATACCGAATCCCTGTGTACTAGCGAAGTCAATTGGATGCACGCATTCCATCAAGTCTCTCAAACAACCGCTGTTCCATTGAGTTCTTTTTTTCTGGTCGTACAAAAGAGCAATTTCAATCACGGATGAACGTCAGCGAAGAACAAAATGCAAGATGATGTACCTTATTGTATGGACTAAGATTACGTACGAACTCGCATCGTAAACTCTTAACGTAGTGTAGGGTACAAGTACCGTACCGGTACAACTATTGGTCGAAAATAATTTTTCGACACATCCGTGACTGATGTGCATTCAATCCTGTGAGAATCGACATTGAACATATCTTCGTTGAAAAAAAGTCAAAAATCGCTTCGTGTATGTTTCCCACAGACTCCTCTATCTTGTGACCTGTGACGTACAATCGTTTAACTCGTGACCCTTGACGGGTTGAAGTGGTGCTCGTAGAGAGCACGCATTACCACCTACCTGTACGTACTCGTACCTCACCAGGCTACCAGTAAGATGCGTTACTCGTACGGTACTACTGTAGAAGAATCCTTCGTTGTTGACACTCCTTGGGGTGTCACTTCAATGCCTTACTAAAAAATCTGGAACGGTGTTATCTCCCCTTGTTACCCATAACCGCAAGGAAAAATCGGCCAATGAGATTTTCTTTCTAAGACATGCAGTAAAGAACATAAGATCTTACTGTTACCGGTACTCGTACCTACTCAAGACATCCTCTGCATCTTCTCAGAACACCAATACTTCCACTGCTACCGGTGGTACGCCAGACTTGCGAACCACAAATCTACGAAGTAATAACCAAGGTGCCGATCAATCGATCATCCGTTCATCCCGGATCCAAAGAAGCCAGAGAAGGGAGTACTCGTAGTACGAAGTCCGTTTAGCAAGCTATACACACACACACACACACACACACACACCGCTACGGTATGCCAATTAACATGAAGAGAGGGAACGAGCGCCGAAAGCACCGAATACGGCATCGTCGCAACAGCGGGCATCGTCGGTACGGCCGGCAGAATGGACTCACCGGTTCAACTTCGACTTTGCCTTCGCCTTCGCTGACCATTGCGGTGTTGATGGCCTCGTGCTCCCTTGCCGATTTTGTCATGGTTTCTGCGTGGACGTCGGAATCGAACATTGTGGCAAGACGGATGGCGGTATCGGCGAGATCCAATCCGCGAACATCCTACGCTACGACTACGACTACGACCACGACGCGTTTGTGGGCCAAGGACGATGGCAAAGGCGAGAACGCCGACGAAGATTTGATCAGTGAAATGGATGCCCGCGTCTTGCAGAGCATGCTCCGGGACAACAAACTCGATCTGGAACAGTCGGAGAACATGAAGAAATTGCTGGAACGCGGGGTTCGAAAAGACAAGGATTTCGATGACCTGAAAGAGCTCCGAGACAAGCAAAAGGAGGAGAAGAAGACAGAAGACGAGGAGGACAACGCATATTCGTCGCAGGTCATCAAGACGCTGGCCAACACCAAATTCTGGAAGGCATTCAAGCGCAACGCCGGAGAAGCCCTAGAGTCATTGGCCATTTCCGTGACGAACGAGATCGAAAAGGGCGCCAAGGTCCTGGTGGGGCTGGGATTCTTTGCTTGGGACCGTGCCAAACAGGACGTGGCCCGGGCACTGCCCACGGCGGCCACGGGCATTCCCAAAAAGCAGGTTTTCCAGCTGGGAGAAACATCCAGCTTTGTAGAGCAAACCGAGAGCGAGGAAGACGAGTTGAAGAGCCGTTCCCAGCGTGCCAAGAGTTTGCGACAGGAATTTACCACCCCCGGCGACGAGTTCTCTGCAGTCACGGCCGAGATCAGCAGTATTTTCAAGAAGGCCAACCGAGAGATGGCCCTCAAGGAAGACAAGTCGAAGGACATGCGGAATCCTTTCTTTGCGGCCTTTGTCGAACAACAGTCGTCCCGCAGCACCAACAGCGCAGACGACTCCACCCCGTTTTACGGCAGCGCGACGCTTTCGAGCACGGCGTCTCGTGGTAGCGCCCGGCTCGAAAAAGCCTTTAAGAAATCCCAAAAGACCAAATTGGCACAGCAAAAGGAAAACCCGGCGTCCAGAGCGAATCGGTTGGCAGCTGCCGCAATCGATTCGGCGTACCAGGTCCAAAAAGAAATCCAGAGCGAACAGAATGTCCCCGGGTACAAGACGAAGGAACTACGGGAATCAACAGTGGACGTATCGCGTCGGATTGCCGGGGCTGCCAAGAAAACCGCGGGATTTCTTGGCGGGGCCTCGGCCTTTCTGTTGGGAGTAGGCGGAGAAACGGAGGAAGGACCGAAACAGCTGCCGTCGGGTGCGGAGGGAGGAAAGGTCAAGGCCGATCCCGTCGACTATTTGGACGATTCCGCGTATTTTGCCTTCAAGCGAGAAGGGGGACCACGGACGGATACCGATGAGGAGCCGATGGAAGACTTGGCGTCGGGCATCGTGATCGAGGATGGCAGCGTCACGACGCAAGAACCCAAACAAGGTGGAGGTGCCTTTGGGTTCCTGAAAGCCATCACCAAGCGTACGGACGAAGAACCGGTGGACGACTTGGCGTCGGGCATCGTGATCGAGGATGGCAGCGTCACGACGCAAGAACCCAAACAAGATGGCGGTGCCTTTGGGTTCTTGAAAGCCTTTACCAAGCGTGGACGCCCCGAGAACGACCTGGAACCTCAAGGGGCGCCAACCGAGGTGCGAGCATCACCTTCGACCCAGCCCGAAGCGGAATTGATTACCGCAGAGGTCGTCATGGATAACAAGGACAACTTTAACTATTTCGATGCCGAGACCGCCGACAGCGACAACGAACGTTTCACTACGGAGACGTATTTGGACAGCATGGAAGCAGCAGCAACCACCCCCGAAGTGTTCACCGACGGTGCTCCCATCGACGATGGTCTCCGACAGGTCACGGCCGAGGTGATAACCGACGACGAGTTCGACGAGTCCGTCTTTGAGCAGGCCACAGCCGTCGACAATCTGTCGGTCGAAGAATTGCTGGAACAACAGGCCGCCGAAGAGGCCGCCGAAAAGCAGGAACCAAACTTCGTCACCAAGGCAACTCTTCGAACCCTCGACGTGGCCTTTTTAGTGGTCGAAAAAGGCCTCAGCGTCGCCCCGGGGGCCCTGGAGGTGGCAAATCGCGCGGTGACCCGTGCCACCGAAGCCCAGCTGAAGGATTCCGCCGGTAGCAAGGTGGGATGGGAATTCCTCAATGGAAATGTGCGTGGTGAAAAGCGGTATTAAGGAAACGGAACGAAACACAACACAACACAACACGACGAATCAGAATGCAAAGCAATCCAATGCAACGAATACAAAAGAAAACGTCGAGGAGAAAACAAGCAATTCCATCCAGATACCATACTAGATCCGATTTTATCACGGATGGGAGCAGTCCTGTTTTACCCGCCACCGAACCAAGTAATAGCGACCGACCGTTATTGCCCGAAAGGTAACCGGCAACTTTCAACAAAGCAACTACTACTTGTACGGAAGACACAACAAAAGCCTCAGGAGAGCCGACCTCAATTAAACGGCATTCCTACTCTGTACAACTATCACATCGATTCATGTACTCACTCTAGAAAGTGAGGACGAGTATACCATCGCATCGCATTGGGATAGGACAACAATCTATCTTTCTACAGCAAAGGCAGTTGGCAGGCAAGAAACCTCTTCTTTTCTCTCAAAATTCATATCTTCGAATATACGAAACCTTCGGTCGATAAGTTCCCATAGTTCCGAAAACCGGGAGATGCTTACTACTGTAGTATAACAAGAAATAAAAGCTTAGATTTTCACAACCAACACAAATCTATGTTTTGTAACAAAGTTTTTTTTGTTTCCCCTGCATGATATACATCAAGTCGGCAAAACAAGTAGATTCCTAGATTGACAGATGGATAATAAACCTTCCTTAGAATCGTAAGACAACGATACTGGTTCGGTATTGGATCCGAACCGAGAGTTTCGGCTCGAACTTGACCTTTGTTTCGGTCTCGTATTATTATAATTACTATTTGAGATAGTTCCTGGCGTAGTCTAGTTGGACGGCGATTTATAGTATATCGTCGTCCTCTGGGTCGTTTGTTACTTGGTTGGTTGCGCTTGCAATGGCGGGGGGAGCTGTAGCTGTAAATGTGACATTATCCTCCTCCGTGGATTGAGTTTGATCCTCGGACGACGACGGCGACGATTGTTGTTTGAACGATGCGAATTTTTGTTGGGCAACCGACAATTGGGTCAAGAGCGGTTGTACCACAAACTTTTGGACTTCTTCTTTGTCCTTGATATCCTTTCCGGTCGCTTCCAGCTTGGCGGCAATGCCGTTCACTTGGTTGTGGAGCCGTCCCAACACCACGTCCCCGGGGTACGATTTCGGAGGGGCATCTGCTTCTGCTTCGGACTCCTGCTCCCGCTCTCGACCCAGCGTGTCGTCGTCGTCGGCACCGCTACCGCTACCGGTACCAGCATCGTCCTTCTTGTCTTTCTTCCCGGCGAGAGCATCTTCCGCCTTGGCTTTCCATTCTCCCGCTTTGGCCTTGGCGGAGCTGATTTCTTGCTCGTGGTCGGCGGCAAATTGCTGGGCTCCGTCCTTGAGCTTGGTTCCGAGATCGGTAAAACTCTTTTTCAGGGAGTCCATAGTGTAGAATATAAAATAGTGGATTGGATCGATAAAGAACAATGATGATTCTACTATATTGCTACTTGAGATGCTGATGGATAGGTGAATGAATCCTACCTATCGATCTGGACAGTAACTGGTAAGATTATGATTACTTGTACCTAAATATTTACAAAAGTGCACCTAACAATCATGTCAGCAAGAAAAGAACGAAGATGACTGCAAATCTGCGTGACTTTTCGTTCAATCCTCACTCTCAAGAGTATTGTACCGGTAGTAAGAGAAATCTTTTTCCGAAGAACTCAAGGGGTCATGTAAAATCTTATGTAAAATACATGACCCCTGACGTAGTACCGTAGTAAATACACTACAGATTGAAGCGGCCTGAGTAAATACTAAAAAATACCGTTCTTTCAACGTATTGTACATATGCCGCTGTACGATAGGTACTCGTGGTTAAGTCTCATGCAGGTTTCATGTCCGTTTGTTTTTTGTACCATTGGTTGTTGTTAGGGTTGGGGTTAGGATTTCGACACATTCTCTTCCAACGGCAAAACTCAAAATAATAAGAGTCGACAACTACTGCGGCTCATTTTGTTTCTCTCCAGCAATGATTGTTGACTCTCCAATTCTACCGCACCTCCCGCCCGCGTTGAGACAATATAGATTGCGCCGTCTCACTATCCCGTTTCAAATTTGAATTCGAATTCGAACTCCCATTTCCCTGCAGTCCGAATCCATTCCATTCCGGTACTTGATTCGTCCATTGATTCCTTCAGAACTCCGATCTGCGGCTCTGATCTCGTTCTCGTTCTCGGCGCGCGCGCGTTCGAGTCCGAGCGTGGGGACGGCGCCGGTGGTGCGGGCCCCGCTGTCGCTGCCCCCGTTGGCGACCCCGGGTTGGTGTATGTGTCTGTGTTTGCGTCTGCGTCTGGCCTCGAGCCGTGTGGTCTCTGCCTCCATTGCTTCCATCCCTAATCGCGTGCGGTGCGAGCTGGGGTCCTTTGCGCGACGTTTCGTAGGCGCTGCCATCGTGCTCGCTCCTATTGTCATTGCCACTGCCATTGCCGCGGTTGTTCGATGTTTCACGAGTCGGACGGGGACTGGGTGACCTCGGTAGCGGAACCGAAGAAAGCGACTGTCCTCGTTCGTCGCTCGTCGCAGCGGTGGTAGGGTTGCCAATCAGTCGAGTCTGGTTTTCGCAATGGCATTCCTCGATTACCATGACGAGGTTGTCGATGTGAAAATCCAATCGCTCCAGTTCCGAGTACGCGTGGATCAACTCCTCCTCTAGATAGGCCTGTTGCTGCCGTTGTTGCTGCCGTTGCTGTTCCGCGGAATCATTCGACCGCGACTCCTTGCTAGTGGAGGAGGAATCCTCGTTTTGGTTCGAAAACGATGACGCCGACGCCGACGCCGATGCCGACGCCGAATCGTATTGGCCATCGTCGCCATTGTCTTCATCGTCGTTGTGGTTCTGGTCATCTTCTTCCTCGTCGCAATTGTGGACCATCATCGGCGCGGTGAAGCCGTAATTGGCCATCATGACGTCCCGGCAGGCATCCGTGTACCAAAATGTGATTTCTTGTCCCTTTGAAAAGTCGCAGGTGGCCACGATGTCAAATGCGTGGGTGGTTTTGTTGTAGATGCCACGGGTGCACGGTGGACCGAAATTCAATAGATCCGCCAGTGGCACCAAAAAGGAGGTTCCCGGCGGCCACCCATCGTCTGTGTCTGCGTCTGCGTCTGTATCTGTATCGTCGGTTTGTTCCTTGCGGATAGGATCCTCCGCCGTCTCATTCTCCTTGCTGTCCTTGCTGTCGCTCGGCTTCGAAAGAACGCCGCGATTGCTATGTTTCCCGTCGCTACCGGTACTATCCTCGCCTCCTCGATTCTTGTTCCACTCCCTTGTTTCTTCGTCTCGCAATTTCTGGTCCCGAATGGAGACCCATTCGTCGGTGGGTGTTACGGCGGGAGGTCCTTCCTGGTCCGTAAAGGATTCGTGGTCGTCGCCCGTTGCATCCCCCGTTGTCGAGTCCGTTGCGTTGCCACTTGCGTCCCCCGTTGTGTCTCCCTTTGCCGGTCGATGCTGCTGCAACTGCTGGGAATCCGCAGA
Source organism: Pseudo-nitzschia multiseries (assembly GCA_037355745.1). Lineage (NCBI taxonomy): Eukaryota > Bacillariophyta > Bacillariophyceae > Bacillariales > Bacillariaceae > Pseudo-nitzschia > Pseudo-nitzschia multiseries. Next base: position 3,040,078 of record CM074784.1, on the reverse strand, counting down.
ACTGCCATCGGTAGACAACTCACGGTTCGGATGGTCCTGGGAGGAGTTCGTCGTCGCTGTCGTCGTCGTCGATGTCGTCGTCGATGTCGTCGTCGATGTCGTCGTCGATGCCGATGCCAAAACCGAATCTTGTTCCTGTTTGACCGGCTCATGAACGTCCGGAATCGGTAGGTGCCAGTGCCTCGAATTGACCAAGGCAAATGCCCAGTGAAAATTGTCCAGGGAGAACATCCATTCCTCCTGCGACTCCTTCGTTTTCTTCGCCGACTACAACCCCTGGCTCGGTGTCGTTGCCGTTGTCGTTGCCGTTGTCGTTGCTATCATTATCATTATCATTATCATTGTGGCTTGGCGGCCCAAATACCTCCGGATACCTCCGGATCAGTGGTAGCATCACATCGTGGTACCATTCGACCACGTCCCATCGAATCCCCTTTGCGATGGTTCGAACGGCGGGCGTGGCCGCGGTGCGCAGCCTTCGGGCGGACCACAAATGTGGAATTCGTTCCCGCAGAGTTTCCGGATCGTTGGTGAGCTCCAGCACGTCCAGGTATGGCTGGACATAATTGTACGAGGGCTGGTGTGGTTCAGTTGGAGTTTCAGTTACAGTTTCCGGCTGTTTCCGTTGTTGCTGTTGCTGTTTCTGTTTCTGTTGTTGCTGTTGCTGTTGCTGTTGCTGTTGCTGCCGCATTGTTCGATATAGCAGCGTCACAGTGAGCAGGGGAATCTCACTGCTGCCGGGGTCGGTTTCGTCCCACCAATCGTATTCCGATCTCGCTTTTGGTCCTAGTGCGGACTTGAGGAATTCGTCCTCCGAGCCGTCAATGATGTTGTACACCGTCCAAAGGGCAGCGTGGGGAATCGACACAACTATTTCCCCCCGGACCAGATCTCGGGAGGCCTTGAGGCCCCGGACCGCGATCGGTGGATGCTCATCCCATGCCGTGAGGAATCGATCGCCGTCGTATTCCTCGTGGTACAACTGGTACGACGCGAAGGAATCGTCCCTGCGGACCTGATTCTGGTGGTATTCATCATTGTTGTTGTTGTTGTTGCTGCTGCTGTTGTTGTTATGGCTGTTGTTGTTACTATTTTCCTCATCGACCTGTACCGGATTCTGCTCGTCAAAGCCGTCGTCGAAGTAATCGTCCTCGTGGCAATCGTCGCAAAACACATCGATCCGATCTTCCATGGCCCGGATGTAATCGGGATACTCAAAGAAATCGATTTCGACCTTGCTAGTATCGATTCCCCAATACAATCGGCACCATTCCAAAAAGTCGTTGTGCTGCTGCTGATGCTGCTGATGCTTCCGGGTCATTTCTGACTGTTTGGATTGCGGAATCATCGATTCGTCATCGTCCGTTGGATGAGACAATTTCTGTTCTTGCTCTTGCTCTTGCGGCTGCTGCTGATGCTGATGACGCTGCTGATGGTGCTGGTGCTGTCGAACAAACGAGGCTCGCTGCTGGCTGTTGGCCCGCAACTGGCTGCCATTTCCATTTCCATTGCTGTGGTCCGCATTGTGGTCCGTGTTTGTGTTCGGATTTATGTTCGCGTTTGCATTCGCATTCGCGTTTGCATTCGCGTTTGCCGACGATAGCTCGTGGGAATTCGCAGCAACCGTTGTTGTAGTGGCGCAGGCGAGGGCGGTCGTGGCAGCGGCGAGTCTCCAGAGGAGAGACTTCCAGGAACACGACGACGACGACGACAACTTTCGGGACGATTCGTTTGGAAGCAATGCAGATTCAGATTCCCGTCTTTCGCTAGCGCCACCGGGGAGACGTCGTCGTCGTCGTCGTCGTCGCCGTCGTCGTCGTGGTTGTTGCTGTTGCTGTTGCTGTTGCTGTTGCTGTTGCTGTTGCGGCTCCTGCAATAATTTCCGATGGTGACTCGTTTGGGAAGAGGATTGCATTGTCATCCTGTGGTGTGGGACAGTACCGTAGAATCGATTCGATTCAATGCGATTCGATTCGATTCAATGCGATTCGATTCAAAAAGCTTTGGGTTTGGCTAGGTACGGTATATTACACGAACACACGAAAATGTTTGGAGTGGAAGACTCGGATGGATTCGGAAGGAGCGCAAGCAACGGTTTGTTGTACTTTGTGACTTTGTGGCTTTGTTGCACTTTGTGTCACTTTGTGCCCTATCGTATCGACTTGTAGTCGTAGTTGATAATTCGTGTTTTTTTTGTTTTTTTTCATAGAAATACAGTACGAACGTATAAGTACCGGTAGTACGTACTCAGTACAGTGCTTCGTAGTCACTGAAGTATTAATTAATGCTTGTACCGGTAGTAATGCCGTTGCGCAGTGGAGTGATGTGACGGTTGACAGATAAGCGACAGAGACGTTGGGTTGCTGATTATTTTTTTAATCGTTCCGACCGGTACGGTAAATCTTGCCGCACATCACTGTATGTGGGATACGGCCTTCGCGTACGAGTAAGACGAGTGATCGCCACCCGTTTCTGTTTCGTGCCACACCGTACAATACGGTACGAGTACGTACCGGTAGCATATGGTACGAAGTACGAGTTCGGACCAGCGCTACGAGAATTGCTGTACCAATGGTTCGCACCGTTTGGTTCAGTTAGAAAAAAAATATTTCGTAATAAGTCCGATGCTTTACCGTGGGTACGATACTCGTACTGTACGTACTCGTACTCGTACCGCAATCCATCCACAACCTTCTCGTTCGTGGTTGAAGTCCATCTTTGAGCATCGCACGATCATTGTTATTTATTCGGAGTCGTACCGGATTATCGGTACTAAAAAACAAAAAATGATGAGATGCTTGGGGATGCTTGATTAGTGCCTTCGTAAAATCGCGAAGAAGAATACTACGGAGTACTTCGTACGAAGTAGAAGTAGTTCGTACAAAAGACTGTACGAGTACTTCGTATTGCTTATTTCGTTCGTACGAGTACGAGTACGTACGAGTACGTACCGGTATTTATCGTACGGTAACTTACCTTGTATTTTTTATTGTACCGTACTGAAATTACTTATTACTCCGTACCGGTACCAGTATGTTTAGAGGTTAATGCCATCCACGTTAAAAAGACAGGTTATAAGCTTAGTTTTTTGCGTGTTATTTCACTCACAAGGCTAAACACTGCCATATAAGCACCTGTCCCCGCTATTGTATCTCATTAACGAAGGATCAGTAAAAGTTGGTAGCGCAAGCAGATGAATACCTACATTAAGGGCTCTTCATTGATGTATTTTGTAGCTTATTTACTCCAACACTTTGGGAGGAATGAACACACTAATAGCATAGGTAGTAACGATTCACATGTTTTTTAAATTCCTCGGCACTGTTTTCGCACCTCTGTGGTTCAAAATCCACTGTTTTTGTCCATGCGCGGTTTAATTTTGGCACTGTTTTTGCATAGGAAATGCTGCGCGGACGTTCGAAATCCATATCCGGGTACCAAGGGGACACGTCAAGATATAGAGGTCAATGCTACTTCGCTGACACTCTGTAGATTCTGGTACATTTTCCACGTGTCCGCATGGCATTAACCTCTAAACCGTACTGCTTATTTTGCAAGACTACTACTCCATAGTATTTTTGTACTGTATGTGGAAGAAACTAATGCTAGTAAGTCTTCCTTGGATGAACCAAAATAAATTTTCCGAACGATCTGGTACTCAGTACCACCGGCCCCGTATCCTCGGGACAGCACTGCTCATCCATCCTTCAGTGTAGAGAGATTACTATGTGATCCAGCATACTAGTATGATACACATAAAATGCAACCCGGGTTGAATTTTCCTGGCTGCGTGCAACTTTGTACTGCACGTTCTGTAGACTGAGATACCCCATTCCGCACCCTCCAAAAACAGAGGTGCGGTAACGTTTTTTGTACTAGCACTGGACAGTACAGGTTGCATATTCAACCTTAAGTGGGTTGCATTTTTAGTTGCTTTTTATTGCTATATTTTAACACGAGGTGCGCAACTTATGCAACCCACACCCTTGAGTACCGGCCCATTATTTAACTTGTTTTTGGTGACACTCAATAAGACTCCACTTCATTTCTAACTTCGTTTCTAACTTCATTTCTTTTGCCGTTCAACGCATCGATTCAATTCAACGCATCAATTTGCTCACATTTTATATCCAAATTCATCAAAAACACGTAACAGCAAGAACAAACACCAAGCTACTAGTGTGCCCTGCGTACTCAGTACCAATCCAAGGGCTGTTAGAGCCAGGGAATGGCGTGCGGAAGCCCGCGCTGCTGCTGCCAACACCGCAGCAATTGAATCAGCCTTCCCCCTTCCAGCCGGCCGGAGTTTGGAAGAATTCCGGAATGCTACCTCCCTTCTAGATTTCTGGAATAGCGCTGCTGGTGGATCAGCACCCGGATCTTCTAGTAGTACTCGCCCTCCTCCTCCCCCCCCCCCCTCCTTGTCGTTCTGCCGGAACAAGAACAGCAAGAATAATTCAACGTTTGGAAACAAGCCAACGTGGCCGATTGGCAACACTTGAAAGGGCTCGCGCTGGACTTGGTGCTGAAGGAGACCAACAAGAAGACCAACAAGAACCCCTTGAATCTGATGATGAAGCAACAGCAGCATCAAACGAGGACACAGATGTGGATGTGGATGCGGAGGATGACGACAATGATACGACAGCCACACCTCGCCGTTGAGGGGGCCGAGTTGCAGGACCAACACCTGTCGTACCAAACAATGTGAATGCTCCAACCCAAGTATTAAGATGCCACAAGTCATTGCTGATGCTGATGGATTTCTTGCATGAATGCAAATATCCCACGGACAAGATGTTCACTACCGAGGAGCTTGCTGTCATTACACCCGAGGATATCTACAGATGGATGTGTTTCAAGGTCGTGTATGGGAAAGTAGACCCTGGAACAAACGATAATCCAAGACTTGGTCGATCAAGTACTCTGATGTACTGGAAAAAGGCTATTTCATACTTCATGCCAAGTCATGCCGCCTGGAATGAAGCCACACGCGTAGGAAATCCCACGAAGTCACGCTGCATTAATAACCTTATTAAAGCAGTGAAGAAGAAAGAGACTCGGCGCCTAGGAAAGGAGAGCCGAGCTGATTGGTGCTTCACAAATGTACATCCGATTGGCTTTGCAATGCAGCTGCGCCAGCAATTAGAGCCAAGTTTGGCCCTACAGTTGGCGCCATCCTTGCAAAGCCCTTGCTTTGGGCTTGCTTTGATGCAGTAGCAGTTGATATGGTTCCAGCTGGGTTGAAGGCTCAGATTCTTAATCGATATCGCCTGTTGGAGGGCCGGATGGAGGATGAAGAAGCAAATCCTATGGAAAAGGTTCGAGTGAATGCTTCAAATAATGATGGAATCGTGTTCTTGGATGAAATTCCTACCACAGATGATGAGATTGCAAGGGGAGTGAGAGGGCATGGACATCAATGGAAGAATGCTATATATGCCAAGATGTGTACCACACAGAACCATGTTGCAGAGCTCAGGAACCATAACATTGCAGAGATAGCAGAGATGAAGAGACAGGTGAAGCAGTTGCAACAGATCTGTAGGGGGATTGCAATGGCGCCGGCGCGTCGATTTGGTGGAGGCGGAGGAGGGAGAGGACCGGCTGTAGTGGATGCCACGCCCGGGCTTCCAGAGGGGCAGCGACCTGCAACTTTGTATGCCACTCCAAGAATCATCCAAGCCTTGTGGGATGAGTACCAAAATGGAATAGGAGGGAGGAAGCCAGCAAGGGAGTTCACTGCAGCTGAGCGCGGGCGAGTGAAGTTCAAGTATTCCAACAGGAAAGCCGTGTGGAGTTGTATGGAGAGGCTCTTGAATCGTGGCAACGATGTGAACACTGCCATCAGCAAGATCAAGCGTGCTTATGGTGACGTGTCCATCACAAAGCTAATCAAGGCAATGAGGGCAGATGAACGCCGTGGTGGTAATCCGGCACTTCAATGAGCAGCGATTGCTGCTGGATGGATTCGTTTGATTGATCCTCCATTCAATCGAACGGGGATCATTCGATTGATTTGTTTGATCGATTCGTTGGTGTTCGATTGTTGTTGGTTCAATGGTTGGTCTGATCGATTCAATCGATCGATCGATCGATGGAGGAGAGGAGTAGCTTGTTGGATAGGGGATCCCCCCCTGTTGTTGCTGATAAGCTCTGTTTTTTTGTTCAAGTTTTTTCATGTTCTTTGTTGCATGTGTCTTGTGTGCTGTAATCACGGGCGGGATCAATCACCTGTCTAAGTCGATGTTGGTGTTGTGTAACATGTCAGTAATAGATAACAGTATTATTTGTACACATTTACTTCCATCTTCTTGTACCTCAGCTCGGAAAGCGAATGGTCGATTTTTGGAACTGTCTTGTTGCCGGTCTTGTGTCTTGTTGCCAGTCTTGTTCCTGGTCTTGTTGAGTATTGAAGGTGCGACGGGTTCGATCAATCACCTGTCTCAGTTGATGTCAGGGTCGTGTAACATGTAAGTACTAATAGATAACAGTATTATTTGTACACATTTACTTCCATATTCTTGTACCTCAACTCGGAAAGAGAATGGTCGATTTTTTGAATTGTCTTGTTGCTCTTGTTTTTGCAAGTAATTTGTAATTTTACTTGCCAAATTTTGTTCGATACTTAGAGTGTTACACAAAAAGGTGCGGAGTGCTCACCAAACGTTACCTCTGTAGACTTCTACATGGTTTGTGTACTGTTGCATTTTAAGTTGCGTTTTTTTTGCGGTACGAGTACGAGTATGTGCGAATGACGAAGAGACAAAGTAGGGCTACGTAGAATTTGTACTGTAAGCAAAGCCTTGAATTAACACTCATGATCTAAATTGGTCTCATGACTGAGTTCGCTGAGTTCGCGAGACGTTTTTTCTCTCTTTACATACGTACCGGTAATCTTACTCGTACCACAGCGTCGAACCTCTATTGCAAAGAACCTCTATTGCAAACCTCTACTAGTAGTATTGCAAACCTCTATTGCGTGGAACGCATCGTCACTTCTTTGCTTCCTACTCCATCTAAATTGCAACTACTTTAACAGCACTGACTAACAAATAAACATTAAACTAATTGAATTACACTGCTGCTGTAGCTAGCCACCCTTGCTTGTTCTTGTTGCGCGCTTCTTCGACAGCGGTGACAATGGTGGCGACTGACCCCCCGTACGACGTGGATTTTTGCCCTTTGCCCTTGTTCCTCGTCGATCCATTGTTGCTGTTGTTAAAGCTCTTTTCTTCTAAACCACTTGGCTGATCGATCCGAAACTTGGGGGGCTTCTTGTAATTGGTATAAGGAAGAAGGGAACCCTTAGTAGTAGCGAGTGGCTGAGGTGGTCTGGTTAAGGAATGGTTTGGTTGAGACCACTTGGTATGATGAGGTTGTGTAAATGGAGTTTTTTTACTTTTCGTGATTTTCTTGACCTGGAAGAAACATAAAGTCTGAAGGGCTTCCGGCACGCACAAGCCCTGAAAATTGGGTATCTATGGAAAGCTCTTGCTCTTGCCAATTCTGGCGCAGGTGATTACTTTGGTCAAGAAGTTCCAGCTGGAGAGTAAGATCAACAAGACTAACAGGACCAAAATCGATACTTGTAAGGAGGAAAAGTGGTCTCAAAATGACCGCTCTGATTAACACATAAACTCAGTAGTAGGTACATCCCAAACTTCCAAAAATACTCGTCCTCTGCACGGCAAATGCCTATAAGTTCATTGCGCCGGGTGACAGGGCAATTCAGTTTGAGGTTGTTGTCAATCATGTGGAGAAACTCCACAGTCTGTGGAAAGCCAAGGGTATCTTGCAACGTGCGGGCTTTGGTGGGATGGCGTATATCAAGGTCAGAGTAGAACTGCTGCTTCTGCCCCTTCATGGTGGTTATGGCCAGGATGCTTTCAGATGACTCTGATATGTTGCAGGCATAGAGGTCACGTGGGGTTTTATCAATTTCCTGGTTGATTCTTCCTCCTTGTGAATGAAGAAAGATTGGCTAATGCTGGTGTCAAGTGTGATCCTGTACCCATCTGAGACCAGGCTGAGTGACAGGGCGTTGGCCATCCTGCCCTCTTGATACCACACCATACCAAATCCTGGTAGATTGCCACCATGCTTCAAAGTAACGCAACCAGCATTGCAGTGGATGTTGACTCCCTTTCCCAATGGATGGATGTGAATGTTTCGGAGTAGTTTTGGGTTTGATATACAATTGCATGTTGCCTGACTGGCAAACAGGATCAAGTTTGGGTCAACGGATCTATTGGACTGTGAGAATAGGTGTTCTATCTTGGCACTGATGATATGTGTGGTGGTACCATTTGGCAGAACACGCACGCTGTCCGCACTCCTATTTTTTGGATAGATGACTGGTTGTGTCTTGTCCACACTTTGGAGTAGTTTTGGGTTTGATATGCAATTGCATGTTGCCTGACTGGCAAACAGGATCAAGTTTGGGTCAATGGATATATTGGACTGTGAGAATAGGTGTTCTATCTTGGCACTGATGATATGTGTGGCGGTACCATTTGGCATAACACGCACACTGTCTGCACTCCTATTTTTTGAATAGATGACTGGTTGTGTCTTGTCCACACTCCTACTTATGGGGTGGATAACGGTTGCTGGATCCCTTCATCAATTGATTCATTGTCACAATCAAGCAGCTCATCTGAGGTGGGATTTTAGAGTGTTGAGTCTGGGGGCGCCGGATCCTTGGGTGTGCTGGTACGTACGGTGGTTTGAACAAAGCAGAACTCATCATCAAAATGACCCTCTTCAACTCCTGTCATGAGCATTTGGTGGGAGTCTGTGTCATACGTCTCAACTCCCTTGGTAATGAGGGATGTTGCATTGGTTGTATTGCTTCAATTCTCCTTGCCACCAGAGTTCTTGCTTCTGGTGGTGGTGCCACTGTTGTTACGACTGCCCCCAGGTTGGTCTGTACTGTTGTTCTGGGTTGGTCTGTACTGTTGTTTCCGGAGTTTGCTTGCTTGCTTGCCTTGTATTGGTACATGAGCTCAAGTGTCATTAGCTGTGTAAGTGGGTAAACGCCGGTCCCAAGGCTGTAGTTGTCTTTCAACACTTCAGCAACATTGCGGTGTAGCTTTGGGTGTGCCTCATTAATGGTCAGGATTGCCAACAGCACCAGCTCTTCCATCTCATCCAGGCTAACCTTCTTTGCTTCCGTCTTGAGCTTCTTGTCCATTTCATAGGTGTTTGTGGGGTGCATTTTGGTCAAAGTATGTTTGGTCATCTCTTCTAAGATTATGTGGATGCCTGATGGCTTGAGTGCGTCAAGGCGTGCCTTGGTCTCATCAACATACGTTACAGCATTTTTGTTGATATCCTGCTTGCAGCTGAAGAATCGTGATACCTTGTTGACTGCATCTAGCATTGGGTGAGTCATGGTGCTTCCATCACGATAACAGTATTCCCTAAGTACATACCGTCAAACTTGAGCTGTTGTCTCACGTTGGGGGTGAGCTGCCCCTTGATGCTGGAGAAGAGGTTCTTGAGATCTTTTAGGAATTGCTGGTTGTGTTTCTTAACTGATCCCTTGGCTTTCTCTGCTCACAAGTTGCTCAGCATTTGTTGCTTGATGGCGTCAATGACTTTGATCTCATTACCATGATCATCTTTTCTTATCTTGTTGGTGTACTACTCTTCCTTCTCAGGTTGTTCCGGGAGGACGTAGTTCTCGGCCAGTGTCTCCTCCTTGAGTAGTTTCCTTTTTACGTAGGAGTTATTCTTTCCTGTCATCACCTTTCAACATTCAAACAGCTTGTCATATTGTTGGGTGTTGGAGTCATTTGCCACGAGGAGACCCTTCAGCAGTTCATCTTGGTTCAGACCGGTGAATTTTCTGTCTGGTGTGGTGGTGTTGCTCCCTCTTGCGTTGTTCTTTCGATTATGCAATCGGATCTTCTAGCTCGTCGGCTTACAGTTGTTGTTGTTGTTGTTGTTATTGCCGGTGTGGCCCTTAGACGACTTGCGGTTCATGTTTGCAGATGGAGGACTCTGTGATCAGCTGTAACAGCTACTACTATAAGGTGTACGGAGGACTTGGTCAAGGAACAACTCGGGCGTAGTACATAGGAATTGGATATGGTGGTATATTGAATCATGTCCAAAGACGCGTGCTTCTTTAACGTCAAAACACAAATAAGTTTGTTTCCAACGTACGCCTGCCGTTCTTGTTGAACTGAAGGGAAGAAAGAATGCATTCGTGCAGTTTCTACGTACGGCACATACTCATTGACATGCAACGTTTGGCCCGGTCCGGTGGATGTGTTTGATTTTTTGACGCCGTGCTCGCCTGTAACGGGTACGAGTAATCTTACAGTACTATTCGTATTATTTGTAGTATGTGGCAAAAAAATTCGATATTCACGTAATTACCGATACATAAGAATTATCGTACCGGTACGAGAAGATTAGCCGGGCCCAGTGATGGAACTGAATGAATCAATCTAGAATCTATCGGCTCGTACCTACGCTAATAATTTACCGTGAACGAAATTCTGAGAATTAAATTCGGATGACACTCACAAGTTGATGCTTGTTTTCGTTGTTGAAAAAGAAGATCCTACCATCGTACCGGTAAGATACGAGTAATTACCCGCACCCACACCGAAAAGCTCGTCCCATCCCACCGGTACGATTATTTTCCGTCCAGCTCCCGTTCCATCATCAACGTTACTGCAGGGTATAAAGCAATAACACAAGATACCTGCCCGGTGTTTTATCGACGCCATGATCACTGCTTCCCATGGTTCCCCGAACAACGGCAACGGCAACGGCAACGAAAGAAACTTCGGCAGCACCCACGCCGACTGGAACGATAAGACCTGGGTTCTGGCCAAGGTCTCCGAATACGGCTGGGCACTCCGGTGGGCCTCGGCCGAGCTCCGCCGGGACAAGGAGGTAGTCCTGGCGGCCGTCCGCAAGAGCGAGTACAACGCTCTGTGGCACGCCTCGCAGGACCTCCAGCACGACAAGGACTGCGTCCTGGCCGCCGTCTCCAAGAACGGCTGGTCCCTCCGGTACGTCCCCGATCCCTTCAAGGCCGACAGGGACGTGGTGGTGGCGGCCGTCTCCAACAGGGGAGACGCACTCCCGGACGCGGACGAATCCCTCCGGAACGATCGCGGGGTGGTGCTGGCGGCGGTGAGCGGCGACGGATCGGCCCTCGCGCACGCCTCGGAATCCCTCCGGGGCGATCGGGGGGTGGTGCTGGCCGCGGTCCGGAACCACGGGCGTGCCCTGGCGGCGGCGAGTCCGGCACTCCGAAACGACCGGTCGATCGTGGCGGAGGCGGTTCGGAACGACGGGCTGTCGCTGGAGCACGCCTCGGGAGAGCTCCGGGGGGACGTGGAGATGGTAGGCGGCGGCGATCCTGCGGAATCCCGCGAGTCTGGAGTTTGCGACCCAGGAATTCTATGTGGCCGCGGCGCAACTGTGGCTGGAACGGAAGCGGTTTGCTCCTCCGGTGGTGGTGGACCGCTGGTGCTATTCGCAGTCCACCTCCTCCTATTGCCGACGAACGAACAAAAGCAACAACCACAACAACAACAAACAGCCGCCGTCGTCCACTGATACACCCGCGTGCGACGACTCGGAACCACCGCCCGGGGAGTCTGTTCCGGAGTAAACAATAGAAGTGCTTCGTTTCGCAATAGCCACGACACTGCCGGTCGCCTATCCGGTCCCCCTCCGCGAGTCCCCGGGGTCCAGCATCGAGATCGGTCGGCAACCCCTGTTTGCACTCGGCGGATGATTCGGTGCACGTACGTACGTGCGCACACACAAAAACGAACACACGCCCTGCTCCTGCTGCCGCTGCCCGCTCATCCCGACCATTGCGTGACTGTGCACGGTTGCAAGCCGTAGTAGAGTTGCGGTGACGATTACAATCTCGGTCCGCTTTGGTATGCTTCCCGTTGCCAGCCTAGGAAACGCAGCACAGCGCAGCGCAATACCGTAGGATATGCTCAAAACCAAATACCAAATCGAAAAAGCTAGGTAGGAGTGAAAAGGGTGGATTCGGGAACCACCATTCATCGAAGATCCTTCGACAGGCCTAACGAAATAATTTCCATCGAATTCGTGAAGTGACGTGACGTGACTTGATATGATGTGCGGAAATTTACAGCGACAAGCAAACAGAGAAGAAACCAGCACGAATGCCGATTTGAATCTTCCGTCTTATTGTGTGTGTGTTTGACGATATAGTAGCGTACAAATAAGGAAGGCACAAGAAAGAATGCTTTTGCAACCAAAAACAATACCGCTAGTATCATTATTAGTATTAATCTAAGTAGTTGCGACACGTATCTCGATGTAATATGATATGATATTATAATATATTTGCTCGCGGCCGTCACTGCCGGGCCGCGCCTGCGAGGATTCACTCGCAATTCTCTAAAGATAACATTTTGTTTGTGTGCAATGCGTGTATGGGTGCTTATGCGTTTATGTGCGTGTGTGCATGTATGCACGAGTGTATCTTTCTTTCATTGTAATGATGATGATGATGATGATGATGATGATGACGCCGGTACTGCCGATGGTGAAAAATTGCGTGCGGTGTTTTGCGATTCGTAACTTCATTCGTTCCTTGTTTCCCCCGTTTCGATTACGGCGCTATGATCCGGTAATGCCCTTGACTAGGTTTTTGGCAAACCCCATGACTGGATTTTCCCACTTCGAGCTTTCGCCCTCGTCTTCCACAAAGTCGTCTTCCACAAAGTCGTTGTTGATGTTGCGGCTCCTCATTGCCGTGGTCGAGGGGCTCCCGATGCTTCCAAACGGGCTGCTGTTTGGGCTGTTCAAACCGCTCCCGCTTCCGTTGACACCATTATTGAGACCCGAAAAAGGATTCTTCATGGCCGATGTGCGGCCGGCAACGTTGGGCTGCGGGGGTCGCTGAGGAGATCCCATTCCTCCTCCTCCGAACGAATTGTTGCTATTGCTGTTGCTTTGAAAGCTGTTGTTGTTGCTACCGAAGTCGTTGCTGCTGCTGCTGCTGCTGCTGCTGAAGCCATTGCTGTTGAAGCTATTGTTGTTGCTACCGAAGCCGCTGCTGCTGCTGCTGCTGCTGAAGCCATTGCTATTGCTGCCGCTGCTGCTGAAGCCATTGCTGTTGCTGTTGAAGCTATTGCTGCTGCTACCGAAGCCATTCCCGCTGCCGCTGCTACTGAAGCCATTGCCGCTGCTACTGAAGCTATTGCTGTTGCTACCGAAGTCATTGCTGTTGCTGCTGAAATTGTTGTTGGCGGATCCTCCAAATGGACTGCTGTTGCTGCTGTTCTCGCTCGCTTCTCCGTTCAGAGTCGCGAACGGATTTTTGGAATTTGCGGTTGTTTGCGGTGGTCTTCCCATGCCTCCAAACGGACCATCGCTCGAATCACTGCTGAAGCTGTTCATCGTGTTGCCTCCGAATGAATCGTTGTTGTTCCCATCGTAGTTTCCGAAGTCATCCGTTGTGCCTTGCATTCGAAAGTTGTTGTTGGCCTGACCCGAGAATCCGTTGTTGTTGAAACTTCCACTGCCGCCAACGGCATCTTTTCCACTAATGTAGTTTCCGGAAGAAAATCCGGTGAATCCCCCCGGAGAGGACTGTTGACCCTTTATAACCCCGTCTCCAATCACCATTCCATTGCCCGCAAAGGCGCCAAAGTTCTGCTTGTTGCTGCTACCACTTCCTGCCATGCGGTTGTTAGCGATGGTGTTGTATCTGTTGGCACTCGATTCGGACATGGTTCCATACGCAGCAAACGGCGACTTTCCGGCCAATGGAGGTCGTCCGTTAATGACTCCGTCTCCAATCACGTTTCCGTTTCCCGCAATCGCAGACGACGACTGCTGTTGTTGTCCGCTCGTGAAATACCGAGTGTCTCGGAGTTGCTGCTGTCGTCCTAGGCTCTGCATGCCGCTCGCACTTCCTCCGTTGCCTCCAAAAGAAGCAAGTGCCAGCTTATTGCTAGTGCCACTGACGCGACCTCCGGAAGCGATGGCAATCGTGTCGATCGCTCGATCGGGGCCGAGAGGAGCTTCTGGAACTCGATCGCTCAGGCTGGTTCCCATGCCGTTTCGATCGTAACCGTTCTTGTTCTCGGTGTTTCGCTGCCTTCGTGAATCGTTGGAATCTTTGGAATATCCCAAGGCAAGAAGTTTTGGTTTGGTTCTCGCAACATTGTCGCGGGATTCCGAGCTGCTTTTGAGCGTGGCGCTTCCGCCGGGAACGTCGGCTTTCACGCCGCTTTCTCTCGAACCCATGAACCCGTTGCTGTTGCCCCCAAAGCCTTGAAGGGTTTCGGCTCGGAAGTTGTCGGCTCTTCGAGTGCGTTTGGCAGACACGTACTCTCTCTGCGATTGGTTCGGGACCGTGTTGTGCATGCGTCGGGAACTAGTAGACGACTGCGCGCTGTCCACCAGCAAGAACGGATCGTCCGCCTTGACAGCCGACGACAAAGACAGGGATGTCGTACCGCTACGCTGGTATTGTTGACGGCGTCGATGCCGTTCTTGCGCTTCCTTTTCTTGCTGTCTCTGGGGTTTGTAAAAGGGCATGTAGGACTGAACTCCCGCTTTGAGGGCCACTCCGCCCGTGTTGACGATTCGGACCTCTAGATAAGGTTGATAGGACGAAACCCGTGGATCGTAGTTCCGAGCATCTGGAACCGAAAGGGAGTGCTTGGCCAGCAAGTCGGAGGGCATCGTGTCGACAACAGACGAAAATGAGGGGTGCATCGTCGCAACGTCTAGCGAGATGCGCTTGTCGTCTTCTTCCGGATTGTAGGAGTGAAAGTTTCCGTCCAGGTCCCGGAATCCGTGGTAGATTTCGACGCGGGCCTCGGAGATATCCGAGTTGCCGCTGCCTCCCCCCATGGCCGAGCGAAAGGCGCCTCCCAGTCCACCTCCACCACTGTTCTCGTCTCGTTCGAGAGAAATCTTGATTTTTCCCGAGGCGGGATCGGTGGCGTCCACCTGGAAGGATTGGTATCCCTGGGAGGGGATGGTCGTCTTCTCGGAGTCCCGATTGAAGATTTCGTTTCCGTATTCATCGTATCCGTACTCGTACTCGTACTCGTACTGTTGCTGCTGCTGGCGCTGGGCTTCGGCGTACTTTTCGTCCGGACTCTTGTAGATGGGTTCGATCATGGCTTCGAGGGTTTTTCCGCGGCGCTTGGATCGTTTGTTCGAGTTTCTTTTTCCACCTTGCTGCCGGACCAAGGAGGACGAAGACGGTGAGCCAGTCAACATGGAGTTTCCGAACCCAGCATCCTCGTCGTCGTCGTCATCGTCCTCAGGATTGTTCAATACCATCATTACGCTCTGCTGGTTGCCGGTGGAATCTTCGACCGTCAGGGGTGGAGGAACCGAAACAGTCCCCGAAAATGGATAGATATCTCCGTTGGCAACGTTGAACTCGACCTTTTGGGTGCACCGATCGTTATTTTCTTCTCCGCCGTTGCTGGAGTAGTAGTTGTTCGGGGTGGGCTGCATCTCGTTTCCTACCATCGGATATCCGTCTCGTCCCACCACCTCGAGAGCAATATCTCGTTCCCAGCGTTCCAGGGTTGCCTTGACCGAAGACGAGGACTTCTTGGCAACGGGATTTCCATAGTCGTCGTTCTCTTCGTATTTGTAACCCTCGTCATCACCATAATCATCATCGTCGTCCTCCTCCTCAATCGCCTCCCCCTTGCGGACCAAAATCTGTATGTCGTCGGCCTCCAAAACGGGCCAGGATTCAATCGATCCGGCCGCCAGGAGCGTCGTGGGAGTCGATCGTGAAAATCCGCTCTTGGACGCCCACCACGCGGGAAACGCGCGTCGCTTGGTGCTCGCCAGGGAGTTCGTTGCCATGCTGCGGCTGCCGCCCTTGGTGGCGAGGCCTCCAAAGCCGGATATGGAGGTGCTGCCCCCGTTTCCCCCCAGCATCCCACCGATCATCCCGGAAACCACAGCTCCATCAACCAGGTCTCCGTAGGTAGATTCTCCCTTGATGAATTTGAAGGATCGCAGTGGGAAGACCGAATCCTCTTGTGGCTCGTGCTGCAGCAAACTGGGCAGCAGGCCGTGGGTTAGTGGATTTGAGTTCGAGGGCAACACAAACGCCTCTACCCCTAAGATTAGCCCATGGTTGCTGTTGCTGTTGCTGTTGCTATTATTGTTATTGTTATTCTTTATTCCGCTTCCTCCTCCTTCGAGAAGAACCACTAGCGTTGCAGCTACGAACGCGATCCGCGAGCGTCTCGCTCGTGTTGTGGTCATGATTGTTATTGATGCAGATGCGGTATTGGTTGGAATGGATTAGATTCGTCGTCGTTTGTAAAACGGTACGAAACGAAACGAATCGAACGATTCTATTCTGATATTCTTATTTTCTTCGTTCCCTTCGATTGCGCAAGAGTTATTGTTCCAAACGTAGCAGAACTTCGTCTCTTTTCGTCGATAGCAATTTACTGGCACTGTATAGTAGCTGTGTATCTTTGTGTCTTTGTCAGTGCTCTCGGGTTTGGTAACTAATGCGAGGACACCGCCAAACAATAGCGCCTTCGTGAGTCTTGAGAATCCTTATCAATGGTGGATGGTGAAGGCCTGATGTTTTTTTCGTCGAGCGAGATCAGTCGGTTGAGATTGCGACTAAAAAGACGTAAAATTAGTGTGTGTAACTGTAATAGAACACGTATGCTTAGTGGTGGCAGCTGGAGACGATCAAAAAAATAATGGAACGACACAATATGAAGCGACAGCAGTAATTACGAGTAGTAGTGCTGGTCGTACGGTACGGTATAATAGTATCTACGTTATTGTACCCGTATCTACTCGTAAGCTATCGTTACCAACAGAGTGAAAGAGTTACGTTGTCCCCTCGGTTCTCGTTTCGTGCTCTGCCCCAAACGTTCTTGTTCTCACTGGTTTCCGTTCGAAGATGCGCAACAATGCTAAAAGAATCGCACACGAGAATGGCGGTCATTCTGCGCATCCGTGATGCACACTCTATTCAAAACACGTATTCGTACACTTCGCTACTTCTGCAATAGCCGGCAAGCGTTGAATGGATGATTCAGATTCCTAGGTAACCGTCCAGTGGTTTCGTTCAAAACAAAAGTCGCTGTTCTGATTGGAACATTCCAATCGGAGGCGTTGCTCCCACGCGAGCTCCGTCGTTTGCGTTTGCGCGTTTCGTTTGCGTTTGCGGTCAACCCTAACCTTACTTCATTTTAGGTGCCAGATTGTCATTGGTCTCGATCGATCGATCGATCGATCGATCGGTCGCACCCCGGGGCAGCCCCGGGAATCTGCCAACGGAATGGGAAAGGGCTCAAACACAGCCGCGCACCAATTGATTCGATTCACTTGACCCGCCTACCGGTACGTGTACGTACCGTACCGTACGAGTACGTATTGGATCTCCATCACTGGAAAAACTAATAATGAGAGATTATTATTAGTATGTCAGAGCAATGTCCGACACCTCTCTTAGCAAAACGCGTGTGATTTAACCGTAACGGTCGAAATCTCTGACACTCTAAGATAACCACTTTACAGTAAAACTAACCAATCAGATTCAACCATTCATGATGTATGCGCGCGCGCGCATGTACGGGTTTGAATACGATGTGGGATTGGATCGAACCAATGAAATTCAACCATATTGGTATAAAGAAACCCGGATATATGTCCCTACGTGTGATGGTAGTACAAAACCTACTGTGGTACAGAACTTACAAATAAAGTACTGTAGTACAAAATCTGCGTAGTATCTACGATAAAGAAACCTGAATGTACGTCCCTACGAGTGATCGTAGTAGAAAATCTATGGTACTAGTACTCAATCTACGTAGAGAGTACCAGAAACAAACCCGGATATATGGCCCTACGAGTGATGGTAGTACAAATCCTACAGTAGTACATAACCTACGTATAATGTACGGTGGTACATAACCCACACTGACAACTATGTAAAAAAGGAACCCGGATATACAGAATGGGACCAACAAAACCCAGATGTATGGTTAAAACCCGGATGTATGGTACAAAACCTACGCTGACTGAAAAAATAATAACTAGGGTTATTATTTATTTTTAGTATAAAATAACTGTGTTATTAAAGACTACTTTCGAAAACCGCGCGCGCGCAGGTCTGTCAGACAGTCTGACAACTCCCCGATTCTGGTAAAAATAATGTTCAGTGTTTTCGGATCTAAAAGGATGTTCTTCCTTTGTTGTACGGTACGAATTATGTGTGTTAATGAGTGATTCCCACCTAAGGAAAGTGAATAGAATCAAAAGTTAATATAAAACATATAGAATGAATACTTTTTCATCACGCCCAACAGATGAATACTTTTATTACCTGCCAAATTTGGAATTCGGAATCCCTAAAGAAGAAACAGTAACTGTCTGTTTAATCACTACCCGCGCCACGTACCCACCTATTTTGGTAAGCAAGGCTGTTAAGTATTAGATTCCATTGAAATCTATTCGGTGTTAGTTAAGTGAATAAAAACTGTCAGTCGGACACACGTCGACTGACAAATTTTATTACGAAGTTAATACATCTATAGAAAACACATACTTTTTATGCATTTTATTAAATTCCAGAAGTACCAAAGCTACCAAAGGGTAAATTTCCTATTCGTACGAATCAATGAGTCCCGTATCCATCTAAGCAATCGATTCCCACGGCATATCGATTCCCACGGCGCATCGATTCCCATCGCGCATCAACGGTGAGCAATCCCTGTCTTACGATATTGCCATTGTTCTTCGGTGAGCAAACTCTGATTTTATAAAATATCACACGAGCTACGGGAGCAATTCCTGACCTTAATGATAAACATATCATGGAGTCTTCCTAACGGAACAAGAGAAGAAAACCGTTGGCATGTGATTCTCACACAATACATATACATGCATACAAATATATATGGTCAACAACTAATACATGTACGGAAATAATCAGCGAGTAATCTCAGCACTACGCAACAGCAGTTGCAACGTATTCATCTCAATAAAAGAGATATCTTGCATTTCGGCAAGATTTCACTTTATCTCATACTTTTAACATTCAACTGATTTATATCCCAAAATTCACACTAGTTGCTACCAACTACTTGTAATCTACATACTAAGGTCTGTCTCGCTGCAATCTGAATAAGTCACAGCAAGAGGAGATCTGGCGTTTCGCTAGTCTCGCCTGTAGTCCGATTATCCGTTGCCGAAGGTATCCAACCACAATTGTCACGCGTAGAGTACAATCGTTCGTCTACTAACACACTAACGCAGCGTTGCTGTTCGTCAGAAGCCTTTGAATCAGACTCTCAACGAATCGGATTCAGAAGGAAAATAATAGATTAACAGTCGCAAGCTCTAAGAAGGCTTGCACACAAGGAACAGGAACGGAAATGAATACAATCCCTACGCTGGCATATGCACATCGCACATCGTACACGAAGCAGTTCCCATTCTCAGTCACCGCGCAATTCTTTCCAAGGCTCGGAACCACCACAGATGCCAAACATACCGTTGATGCCCGGCAATGCACTCGGAGGCGAAGAGAAGAATGACACCGAAGTCACCACTATCAACCGCTTTCCCAGCTTCAATACTGATATGAGAAAGATACTCGTATCCTTACTCAACGTAACAAGTGAGATTACTAGCAAGTTGTGCCTAGCTCTCAAAGAAGGCGGATTATGCGAGTGGAAGTCATTCCTCGACGCACTTATCGAACCGGATTTTGCACGCGAACTCACCTATACAGAGGGAGGACTGCCAACGCATATCCCTCGATCCATCCAAAGGAGCATAGAAGCACTTGCGGATTTCGCTATCGACCTACAAGAAGAAGATGTCGCCCTAGAAGAAGACGAAAGGAACTGGAAAGATGTAAAGTCATATACATACAGGGAATTCCAGTCATTCCGCGAAGAACGTGCCCAACGCTTGCGTAACGAATCTGCTCTGAACCCACCACCTCCTCCGGCAGGAAGTAACAAAAAGTCCCCTCAGCAGGTAAAGTACGAATCATGGTGTCGAAAAGCACGAGATGAAAAGTCCTTTACACCCCTCACGAATGACTCGAGATTCGAACACTGGCTTGTCGGTTTCAAAGCCAAACTCGAGGCATACGACATCGATACAGAGACATTCCTCGATGAAACTTGGCCTCCAGCTACGCTTCTGGGTTATACCCGTGATCTCTACGTCAAACAATGTGCCTTCTTCTGGGTACTAATGTTGGAAGTCTTCAAGAGTGACCTTTCTGCATCATGTGTACACAGTCATTCTACCACTCGTAATGGACGCAAGGCATACTTCGATTTCGTAAACCTTCATAGCAAATCAAAAGCAAAGGTATACGACAACTCGACTCAGCTACAAGCGTTGCTCAAGTTGAACCTCAACAATTGGAAGGAATCCAAAGTGAAATTCATCACACATTGGTTTGATGAATTGAATCACCTCAACAAGCTCCGTCCTCCCAACAAGCCCCTTGAGTACCATACTGTTAAATCAGCATTGTGTCAGGCATGCTATTCCAGCTTCCAGCTAAGCGAACAGTTTGCCAAAGTAAAGGATCCAGGTGGGACGAATAGCACCGTAACGGATGCAGTTGCCGAAGCCGCTGCTATCCACGATCTTAAAATCACGCTTTTACTCGAAGCAACTCGACTTGATTCCCAGTCCGCGATGTCTGCTCCTCGGTCGACCGTACGTGCACACGTTCATGATTTTTCTTCTGAATCGAGCCAAAACCATGATGACTATGCTCTCCCCATCGAATTTGAAGGAGACTATCAAGATTATGCTGTGTTTAAGGCTGGACGTACCCCTGACCCTACCACAAGGTTGCCTACAAACATATGGAAGGCCTTGTCACGTCAGGACATGAAGAGTTGGCTCAGTTTTTCTCCGGAAGGCAAGAAAATAGTGGTTGCCTCATTGCGACATGACTTACTTAACACGGACCAACCTGACCCCAACAGTGTCAAACCCATTACCCGGAAGGCATACCAACATGAACACTCGGTATCATTTCGCGAAGACGATACTTCGACCAAGGATGAGCATGCCAATTCCGCAGCAGACCTTCATCCTGCTGTAGAGAATGATCGTAGAGGTGTTTTCCATGCATCCCTAGGTGTATACAAATCAACGACCTCTTCGTCTAAGGACCAGCGACCTCTCAAGTCTTCCGTGTCACCCACGCATCCCGCTCGATTCCTTTCAGACAACCCTGACATTCAGTACAAAAAGGACGGTGACACCCAAATACCTGTGGGAACACCATCGTATTCCACCAATTTTCACCAGTGGTATACTCCCGAGGATGATCTCACCTTTCCTAATGATGGTCCCGTAACGTCATACACATACCGTATACACAAAACTACGGTTACTAGCCCTGGTTTTGCCATGGTCGATCGTGGCGCAAATGGCTGCATCATCGGTAATGATGCGTGTCTCATCTCCAAGGATATCCCACCACGATATGTTAACGTCACCGGCATTAACAATCATCAGGTACAAAATATTCCCATTGCTACATGCGGAGCATATTCCATGTCGAACAGAGGCCCCGTCATTCTCATTTTCAATGAATGTGCCTATACAGGACGACATCCTTCTATATTGTCATCCGGCCAGATGGAAGCATATTTTTCCACTGTCGACGACACGTCCATCAAAGCAGGCGGAGGACAAGTCATCACCACCTCCGATGGCTATGCACTGCCTCTTAGCATACGACACGGTTTACCATACCTTGCGATGCGAAAGTATACGACTGTTGAATTTGACACGCTACCACATGTTATCATGACATCCGATAAACATTGGGACCCATCTGTTCTCGATACCACAATCAGTGCGAAGGATGAACAATTTCTCCAGAAATATCCTCCCCAACCACAGCAACTCCCTTATGCCAATTACGACGAATATGGGAACCCACGCTGCCTTGAAGGATTAGATATCTCTGTTTCTCCCGGGTCCTCCACGGTCACATCCCTCAGCTCCTATTCCAGCCATTCCACTTGATCTCCCTTTCTTCCTATTGATGATCATAGGACCAACGATCGCTCCTTTTGGCTTACTTCCACCGACTACGCTCATCAAGAACGTCTCGCATGCTGCGCGCTACCCGCAGTCTCTGGAACAGTTACTGCGTTTCCGACAGATTGTACAGCCAGTGACACTACACGCATTGCAGCTACGCCCCGCGAAAGATACCCCAACGAACATGACTACTTATCCCTGAAACCTTTCTTTTGTTGGGTTTCCACCGATCGCATCAAAGCTACGTTTGAAAACTCAACCCAATACGGTTCGTTAGCGGTTAGCCCTGATGGTAACATTTTCAAACGGTTTCATTCCCCTCAACCGGCCATGAACGTTCGCCCCTTCAATGACGATGTTATGTCCGATGCTGTCTATTCAGATGTTCCAGCAATTGATGGTGGCTCCAAGATTGCTCAGATCTTCTTTGGCCAAAAATCACATATTATACACGTTGAGGAAATGCGTACCACCGGCGATTTCCTATCCTGCTTTCAGAACTTTGTTCGAAAATGGGGCAGGCCCATCCGCCTCCTTTGCGACCACGGTAACTATCAATCCAGTAAGAAGGTCATGGATTACCTCAAAATGTTATGGATTGGACTCTGGCAAAGTGAACCGTATCATCAACACCAGAATCAATTCGAACGACGATACCAAACGTTCAAACGCATTGTCAATCGCGTCATGGATCGTACCGGCACACCACCACACATGTGGTTACTGTGCATGACATACGCCGCGGGTCTCCTCAATGTTGTTTCTGATCCTACGCTGTCCGATAAACAACCGATCTTCATTGCCACGGGTACACTTGGCGACATCAGCGCATACACCAGTTTCTTCTGGTTTGAACCTGTGTATTTCAAAACCAATGACTCTCCTTTCGGTACCAAATCTACCGAACGCCTAGGTCATTTCGTCGGCATCGCCGAACATGTTGGCAATGGACTCTGCTTTCGAATCTGGGATCCAGTTACCAACAAGTTACTTGACCGGTCCGGTGTTCGATCTGCTCTTACACCTGAGTCATGTAACAAACGCGCGGGCCTATTTACTGATGATGGTTTCATCAAATGGCGTAACGCAAAAGATTCCTTACCCCGTATATACGCCACTGGAGAAGCTCCAGCATTCAAACATGGGGAGCATACCAATCAGAATAAACTCATTGACGAGTCTACAAAACCAAACAGCTCAGTTCCCCCTAGCGTTTCACCCGCTGATTCTGACACCGCCGATGCCACCGTTCCATCTGCACCCAACAAACAACCAGATACCACGCCCCACGCATCTGGCACTCAACCAATTCTTCAACCACCCGCCCACCCCTCGTTACCGAGCTTTCTTTATAAGAAGGTCGATGACAGCCCAAGCTGGTCACCTTCTCCACTCCCTAACAACTATGGGGAGAGTCTTGATGGTCCTCCTACGACACACATCTTCAGCAAGACATCCGACGGCGTTCTCCTTACTGAAGATGATTTTGACCCACCGGAATTAGCATACTTTGATGTTCGTGACGTCGCAACTCCACACACCAACCCCGCTACTCCTTCCGTAGACCCATCACAGGTAGTTGTTACCAACGAAGAAGGTAACGCACAATTTGACGATGACGGTAAACCCATTACCATTCCTACGATCCCGATTGCCGATCTACAAGGACGTTCCTTCCTTGTAACCAATCCAGATGGCACTCGGAAACGTCTTACCATCGTCGATGTTGAAGACAGTCTTGAACGCAACAAAGACTTCATCAAGTTCAAGTGCAAACACTCCGATGACGAACTCGATGATATCATTGCATACAATGATGTCATGAATTACATACATCGTGATTCAACACAAGAAGACGGCAAACTCTGGTCGTTTCGCCGCATCCTAGGACACCAAGGTCCACTGG
Source organism: Pseudo-nitzschia multiseries (assembly GCA_037355745.1). NCBI lineage: Eukaryota > Bacillariophyta > Bacillariophyceae > Bacillariales > Bacillariaceae > Pseudo-nitzschia > Pseudo-nitzschia multiseries. The sequence goes on along the minus strand of CM074784.1, from coordinate 3,016,107 downwards.
ATAACAAGCATCCTCAATACAAAGGTTCCAAGTATAACCTCTGGATTGAATGGGAGAATATGGAACGCACATATGAACCTCTGGCCAATATTGCGGCTGATGACCCGGTCACCGTTGCAAAATATGGGAAAGACAACAACTTGCTTGACCTCCCTGGTTGGAAACGTCTCAGGAGAATCACCAACCTAGCCCGACGAACCAAGAAACTTGATCGACTCGTGCACCAAGCCAAACTACGTTCTTTCCGTACCACTCTGCAGTATCAATATGGATTCAAAGTGCCTCGTAACCACGAAGAAGCCCTCCGATTTGATCAAGCCAACGGGAACACCAAATGGGAAGATGCCACCACTCTGGAAATGGCACAACTCAATGAGTACAATACATTCATTGATAAAGGCGTGTACAAGACATGCTCCATTCCCCCGGGATTCCAACAGATCAAGGTACACATGATATACGCTGTCAAGCACGACGAAAGACACAAGGCTCACCTTGTTGCTAACGGTAATCTCACTGAGGCCCCTATCCACAGTGTTTACGCAGGCGTCGTATCTCTCCGCGGCCTACGTATGTGCCTATTCCTAGCTGAACTCAACGACCTAGAAGCATGGGGCACCGACATAGGTAACGCCTACTTAGAAGCAGTCACCTGCGAGAAAGTATGCATCAAGGCAGGTCCCGAATTCGGATCGCTGGAGGGTCACCTGCTGATCATTTACAAAGCCCTATATGGTCTCAGGTCTTCAGGCAAGTGCTTTGGAGACTTACTCGTGGCTTGTCTCATCGAACTCGGCTTCGAAAGATCCCGCGCAGAACCGGAAATATTCCTCAAACCCGGAACGAACAAGCATGGTGAACGTGTATATGAGCTTATATGCACATATGTCGATGACCTATGCCTCTGCATGGCAGATCCCAATTCCTTCTTGAAGATATTGCAATCGTCACCATATAACTTCAAACTGAAGGGATCCGGACCTATGAACTTTCACTTAGGTTGTGGATTTGAGCGCGACGAACATGGTGTTCTATGCATGAATCCCATAAAGTTCATCGAAAAGATGGAAGCGTCTTACGAACAAATGTTCCGATGCAAACCTAGCACTAGGTTCCAATCACCCATTGCGGAGAACGATCATCCTGAATTGGACTCCTCAGCCTTTCTTGAAGAAACCGGTATACAGAAATACCAGAGTATGATCGGTTCACTACAATGGACCATCGCTATTGGCCGTTTCGATGTACAAACAGCCGTGATGACGCTCTCAAGTTTCAGAGCTCAGCCACGAGATGGGCATCTCGAACGTGCAAAACGTATCTATGGATATATCTCCAAGTTTAGACATTTTAAAATCAGATTCCGCGTGGAACCACCCGATTTTATATTGACTAAACCCGACACCATCGATTGGTCCAACACCGTCTATGGGGAGCATTCTGAAGAGCTACCCGACGACGCTCCTGCACCGCTTGGAAAGACAGTAGTGTTAACACACTTCTATGATGCCAACCTCATGCATGATATTCTCAGTGGTAAGGCAGTAACCGGCATTCTTCATTTCGCGAACAAGACTCCCATGATGTGGTTCTCGAAGAAGCAGTCTACTACGGAGACAGCCACCTTTGGAGCCGAATTTGTTGCAGGAAGGACTTGCATCGAACAGATCGTCGATTTACGCCACTCATTCCGATACCTAGGAACACAAGTCCATGATGTCTCATACTCTTGGGGTGACAACGAAAAGATGATCCAAACGTCAACCTTCCCTTACGCGAGGTTGCACAAGCGTCATAATATTCTGTCGTTTCACTACGTACGAAGCATGATAGCGAGAGGTTTCATTTTAATGATGCACATCCCAGGTAAGGACAACTGTGCAGACATTCTCACCAAGCATTGGAGTCACTCAGTTGTGTATCCACTGCTCAGGCCCATCTTCCACTTCTGTGGTAATACTGGCAACCTTCTTCAGGATGATGGAAGCATCATGTAGAGCGTGATGACCCTTCACAAGGAGACATGGGGAGTATTAAATTCCTTTCGTGACCAGAAGTACCAAAGCTACCAAAGGGTAAATTTCCTATTTGTACGAATCAATGAGTCCCGTATCCATCTAAGCAATCGATTCCCACGGCATATCGATTCCCACGGCGCATCGATTCCCATCGCGCATCAACGGTGAGCAATCCCTGTCTTACGATATTGCCATTGTTCTTCGGTGAGCAAACTCTGATTTTATAAAATATCACACGAGCTACGGGAGCAATTCCTGACCTTAATGATAAACATATCATGGAGTCTTCCTAACGGAACAAGAGAAGAAAACCGTTGGCATGTGATTCTCACACAATACATATACATGCATACAAATATATATGGTCAACAACTAATACATGTACGGAAATAATCAGCGAGTAATCTCAGCACTACGCAACAGCAGTTGCAACGTATTCATCTCAATAAAAGAGATATCTTGCATTTCGGCAAGATTTCACTTTATCTCATACTTTTAACATTCAACTGATTTATATCCCAAAATTCACACTAGTTGCTACCAACTACTTGTAATCTACATACTAAGGTCTGTCTCGCTGCAATCTGAATAAGTCACAGCAAGAGGAGATCTGGCGTTTCGCTAGTCTCGCCTGTAGTCCGATTATCCGTTGCCGAAGGTATCCAACCACAATTGTCACGCGTAGAGTACAATCGTTCGTCTACTAACACACTAACGCAGCGTTGCTGTTCGTCAGAAGCCTTTGAATCAGACTCTCAACGAATCGGATTCAGAAGGAAAATAATACATTTTTTTATTAATTATATTCGTTTTCCTTAGGTGGGAATCACTCAATGACAAAGAGACAAAGTAGGGCTACGTAGAATTTGTACCAGCCCCAAATGTTCAATAACACTCATGATCTAAATTGGTCTCATGACTGATTATTTTGAACCTCTTTAGGTTCAAAATTTCCATTTTTTTCTCTTTATTGAGTGATTCCCACCAGTGATAAAGAAATAAACGACCAAAGTAATAAAAATATATTCCCGAGTGAATAGATGAATAGATTTTTTGGTGCACCCAACGGAAGAATATTTTTATTTTGGAACTTGGAATCTTTAAATAAGAAACAGTAATTGTCTGTTTAATCACTACCCGTGCCACCTACCTGCCTCTTTTGGCAAGCAAGGCCGGCCGGCGAGGTTGAGTATTTTATTCAATGGGCCTTTTGCTTGATCGTGATATATGGAATAAGTGAGGCCCATTTCAGGTGTACTCTTTTGAATGCACTTATGGGTTCCAAGTGTTTACTTATTGATCCAGTCTTTAATGATGTCTTGGCTCGAATAGTTTAACCTGTTTCTGTTGTAGTCTTAAGTGGTATTGTTTTACCACTTAATGATTTCAAAATAAGAGGTGTACATGATTGATTCGTGCGTTGGGTGACTAAAATATTTGACTTTAGTATGATTCTAAGATTCCGTTGGTGGAGTTTATTCTCTGTTATAAAATCTGACAGTCGAGGCTGCCTCGACTGCCAGATTATATTCAATATGGAATAAATGAGTGATTCCCACCTCGAATAGTGAATAAAAGACCAAAGTAATAAAAATATATTCGAGAGTGAATAGATTGAATAGATTCAACGCACCAATATTTTTTAGTAACTATGCAAACCAAGCAAATTTGGAATTTGGAATCTCTAAATAAATAGCATGCTAAGCATGCCCGGCAAGAGGTGCACATGACTGATTCGTGTGTTGGGTGACTAAAATATTTGATTTTGATGATTCCATTCAAGTGTATTCTGTTTTTATTCAGTTAACAAAGTTTTTTCAGTCGGTGCGGTCTCGACTGAAAAAATATATTCAATACTTAATAAATCTACTATGCACTACCGTATGTGAATAGATTTATTAGTTTAGTCCCGAACTTTTATTATTTTATTCGAGGTGGGAATCACTCAAAATATTACTTTGAGAATAAATTTATTAGTCTGCTGGTCGCGAACTTTTATTACGTTATCACTGGTGGGAATCACTCATTACACGAAGTACTCGTAATTTACCGTACGGTACTGCTGTTTGAACCTCTATTGCGAACCTCTATTGCGAAACACACTACTACTCGTCACTTCTTTGCTTCCTACTCCATCTAATTGCAACTAGTACTTTAACAGCAATGAATAAAAAATAAAAAACACCATTAAACTAATTGAATTACACTGTAGCATTGCTTGTTGTTGCCGCGTCAGGGGGCAGATGGAGGGGGGGGGGGGGGGGGGGGGCTGCCCTTCGTTGCTGCCTTGTTGTTGAAGCTCTTTTCTTCTAAACCACTTGGCCGATCGATCTTGTTGTGAGGAAGGGAACGCCAAGTAGCGGGTCGATTTAATGCTTTGGTTAAGGAATGGTTTGGTTGAGACCACTTGGTATTATGATGGGTGTGGTAATGATGGATTTTTTTTTTCATGATTTTCTTGACTAAAGGAATCATAAAGTTCGAAGGGGTTCCGGTGCGCACAACCCCAGCAAATTGGGTATCTATGGATAGCTCTTGACTTTGCCAATTCTGGCGCGGTGATTACTTTAGTCAAGAAGTTCCACCTGGAGAGTAAGATCAATAAGAATAATAGGACCAGAATCGATGCTTCTAAGGAGGGGGAGGGGGGGAAAGCTGTCTCAAAAGAATGGTCGCCCTAGTACTTTACACACTTGTTACTCGTACGGTAACCCAGCACGAGTACAACTGATTTTCCATGTAATCCCAGATACATGATTACCAAGAGGATACTGAAAAAATCGAGGAGCTCATACTAAGAAACAATAGTTAATTTTTACTTCGCACTTCGTAATCAATTCATAAGCATCTTCACCGGATTACACCACTGCGTACTAAAAAAAGTGATCCAACTCTGTAACCTTCTTGCAAGCTCCATTGGTACTAGTAAGACAGTAGAAAACAACTGCTTGCAACTCTGTTTGCACCTTTGCTGGATTACATAACCGGGCCCTAAAAAAGTAATCAATTTCTGTAATCTTGCAAGCTCAGTAAGACAGTAGAAATGACCACAGAGGGTTTCAGAAGAAGCTTCTTATTATTATTATGAAGTACAACAAGGGTACGTATGTATTATCTGATACGACTACGAAGTAAAAAAATACAAACAGACAAAAAACAGGCTTGAGAACAGCTATCACTTACTATCTGTGTGATAGCTTCAGTAGCCATTCCTACTTGTAGGTACTGGATGTGAAATGCTTGTAGTTCATTGGTGGTGTGTTGGTGGGTTAAGCAATACTATAGGGGTTTCTGGGAAACTCCAGTCTGCAGTTGTTTTTTCAGGTTGGGGAGTCCAGGTCCCGGATTAGATTGCTTTGCCCACACACCAGCCTTTTCTGTCATTGGGTCAAAAGCCACAGGGTGGGAGCAACTTGGACAGGAACCCGGGAAGGGACTTGGAGGAGAGCAAGGGAGGGGAGATTCATCCACACAGATGAATCAAAGAGAGCTACCAGCTGGGGTGGTGTCAGTTGGGACCCATTCATCAGGCAGGAAGGAGTATGTTCCGAGTGTTGAACATGAGGGAGGCAAGGTTCTTAAATATGATGGGGAGGGAATGCTGGTGCAGGTACCCCATTATACAGTCACTATGCCAATGGGCAAGGAGCTTGATGACATTAGAGTCACACTTGCCTTGCAGAAGGGCCATTGTGCCACCAGCCCGGAGTGATTGGGCAGAGATAGCAGCAGGCGCAATGCCTGTAGTTGGGTAGAGGGTCTGAGCATAATAGATCTGCATTGATGTGGTGGCCAGCCACTTGAAGTCTTTCAGGAAGCCATGTACCCTCCTGGGGAGCCTGATTCTTTGCCTGCCTGGCTCTGTGTGGCAGAAGGTCTCTTGTAGGATGGAGAAGAGTCCCAGCGACCCAGGGATGGCTATGGCCATTGGCCGGAGCTCACCAAGGACTCTGTGCCATTGTTGGATTGGGACATGCTTATGGGTAGGTGCAATGAAATGGAGGATGTTGTGGAGCCTTTGGACTTGGTGGGGAGGAAGGCTGATAGTTTTGTTGATGGAGTCAATGAACCAGCCAAGGATGACTTCCTGGTGGTTCAGGTAGCATCCCCCTTGAGCATCTTCTTGAGGGAGGCCGGTTCTTTCCTAAAGGAGTGTATCTGTGGCATCGAGTGGCTGGAAGACTTTGTCCAGGGATTGGATTAGCACTCTTTTAATGGATGTTCTAGTCCATTGGTTGCCTTGCACCAGCCCACAGAAATCATCCAAATATACATCCCAGTAGTGGATGGGCTTTTGCTGGGTGTGGTGCTGTCTGTGGGGAGGAGGGTGTCATTTGTAAGAACAAAGGTGTCCTTTGTTGGGAATGGGGCTTCCTCTGGAGTGACAGTTTCTTCTGGAGGGGCTTCTGAGAGCAGGTCCAGTCAATGAGGTTGGTGCCTTGCGTGTGATAGCAGCTCCGCGGCGAGCGCTGTGTTGGCCAGGACAGCAATTGTTTCTGTACAAGCACAGAAGAAGTTTGGTGGACTGGATTTCCACCCCATTGGGTTGGTGAGTGGGATGCCAATGAGGGAGGGGGGGGGGGGGCACTCCAAGCTTCACGGTGTCCTCCAGTTTGACCTGAACTTGATAGAATCCATCTGAGAGATCTACCTTGGACATGTATACTGGACCAAATCAACTGTCAGCCCAGTGCATCTTGGTTAGGAGCCTTTGCAAGGTCTGGCCAAACTGCATGGAGTCTTTGGGAGCTAAAGGGGTGGTGTCCTTGTTAACACCAAAGTAGGCGTAGTCAGAGATCATTCGCGGCTAGCGCCCTTGCTGTGGCACCAGCCCAAGCAGGCTGAGCCTAAGTCCTGGGAGGTCCTGAATGAGGCTGGTTGGGAGGGCAGTCCATTGTTGCTTGCCCATCATGTAGCATATTATTCTCTGAGGAATTCAATGCCTTGGTGCGAGGATTGGTGTGGCAGTGGCCCTCTTATGGCAGCTGCTATCTGGGCCTCATTCCAGAGGGGGGGGGTCATGGCTGCTGGTGTTCCAATTTTCCCAAATTGGTCTAGTACTGGACTGGTAGGATGCAGTAGCTTGCTTACATCCGGTTGGATGTCTCCTCTCCCCCAAATGGTCCAGATGAAGTCCCCCCAGCTGGTGGAGTGGTGGTATAGATCAATTGCTTGGTCTATATGTGCGTCCAGCCTGTCTCTGGGATGGTCGTGTTGGTGCTTAGTATACCTGCTGGTGGAACAGTTTCCCATTCCTGTGGTGGAATGGTCTTGACTAGGAGATTGGTCCTAGGCAATGTTTTGACTAGGGGATTGATCCTACTAGGGAATGTTTATACTAGTAGGGGATTGGTCCTACTAGGCAATGTGGTGGCCCCTCTTGCTGCGAGTAGCAATGGAGTGGTTGTTGCTATGGGGACGTTGGCTCCCCCACTGCTGCTGCTGCTGATGCTGCTGCTGTCAATGGGGTAGTAGTAGGTGTTGCTGTGGGGGATGTTGGTGCCCCCGCTGCCGCTGCCGCTGCCGCCTGCTGCTGCTGCTGCTGCTGCTGCTTGACGTTGACGTTGACGCTGTTCATGGTGAGGTTTTCATGTGACTGTTGGTCATGTACCGGGGCACATACATACCAGCAGGAAAAACAATAGTTGTGACACGCATGTTTTGTTTTTGGGGCTTACCTAGTCTAATTCATGTGTGATTTGTAATTTGTTAGATAATTGTTGGTTACATAATTGCTATGTACTTATGGTTCCCTGAATCTCCCCGCTCTCGCCCTCCTCCAAGTTCCTTCCCAGGTCACTGTCCAAGTTGCTCCCACCCTGTGGCTTGTGGTCAAATGGCAGAAAAGGCTTAACAGCCAAAGCTTAACAGCCAAAGCTGTGGGCCTGTGTGTGTGGGCAAAGCAATCTAATCCAGGGACCGGACTCCCCAACCTGAAAAAACAACTGAAGACTAGAGTTTCCCAGAAACCCCTCTAGTAATGCTTAACCCACCGACACAGTACGAGTAAGACCTACAAGTAGGAATGGCTACTGAGGCTATCACACAGCCATGTACTCCAGTGATAGCTGCAGATTACACAAAACGGGTGAGTAAGTCGACAGTTACTGACATGACTTCTACAGGGATACAAAGATTACTTTTTGGACCCCCATAAGATTGTAACTCGAAGGATATTATTATAATTGGGACTTTGAAGGGGTCTGCGATTGCGAGGATGAATCCCTACTGTACTACAAGTATTAATAACAGAGATAATGTAGCCTTCCTGTTGTAAACGTAGTACGGAACAAAACTGAGCCTAATCGTACGATTGAGAGCATTTTGCAGGTCATGTTTTTCTGAAATTGTTGTTCCCCGAGGTTATTACCGTACCGGTACTGGTACTGAACTAAAAAAAGAATAACGTTCGGATGTTTTCTGTAATCAAATTTTATTCCACATTAAGATTGATTAGTGTACATTATAGCGATGCAGTTTTGTGGTATGGTACAGGAGTATAGTAACTCGTCGTTCCTTAGATGAAACCAACGACGTTTTGGGTGCTACCATCTCGGATTGTGACGATCGTAGCGGGACTTGGTTCTTTCTCCGGCTCGTACGATTCTTCCGACTCGGTTCCATTCTTTGTGTAGGATCCGGTTTGAGACATATCACCCACCTGAAGGTACATGGAGTCGTATTCGATGATGAACTTGGCAATGGAAGAGTCCGGGCCCTCGTTGAGCCAGAGATCGCTGTCGCTCTCCTGGATACGTTCGTTCTTGTTGTGACTTCGGAGTGCCTGGTGGGACGCCTGGATTTTTTCTTGCTCTTCCTTTCGAATTCGTTTCTCTTCTTGGAAGTCGAGGTATCTCGTGTAGATGACTTCCATGTCCTCTACGAGTTCATAATCGTCCTCCCAGTCGGGACCGAACTTTTCGGCGAGGGAAGCGCAGTATCGTTCGTAAAGGGCCTCCATCTCTTCGATTTGAGAAGGAGTCCAATCGTTGTATTCTTCTTCATCTCCTTCCTCGTAGAAGTATTCGTAGTTGCAGTCATCTTCGTCGCAATCTTCTTGCAACTCCAGCACCTTGTCGTAGCAGTCTGGGCCATCACATTCTTCGTACCATTCGTCTTCTTCCGTTTCGGCAACGGCGGATTCTGGGACGGATCGAAGAGCGGAATGACTGGTCAGGGCATCTACAACAAGACTGGAAGGGGCGATGCTGCTGATAGAAAGGAAACCTGCGACGAGAAGCAATGGCAGCGGAATGCGCTTCGTTGTTGTGCCACTGGAAAGTCGTTTTTGTTGTGAACGGGATCGTTTTCTGGATCCGATAGTTGTAGTTGATGAGCTCATGTTGATAGTTGTTATTGTTGTTGTTCGAATAAATATATGTAAAAGATGTGTTGAATTTATTTTCGCGGATTATGAAATTGTGTCGGCAATCCGTAACGAACTGCAAGAAACTACGTGACGAAAATTACTGGGCCCTGAAAAGGAACAGAAGAATCAACACGAATGATGTGCCGTTATTGAATACGTAATATTACGGTAACTCGCTGAACACAACCCTGTTGAGTCGTTATTCTCGGTTTCGGAAATCATGTTGGGTCAAAAGAATGTACCGGTAGCCCAGTAGCAACCGAGTCTCGATAAGAGCAATCGAGCCCTTTAATATTTCAAAAGCTTTAAAGAGTCTCGGGACCTGTGCATTTTCATTCTTCTCTACCGTACTTAACAAGTATGGTCATTCTAAACCTCGATGAGATTTGTAATCCATAAAACATTGAGCGATCTTTCGAGACCAAAGAGTCATGTCTATTCTGTCAATAGATCTACGAACCACGTAATTCTTCAATTTTATTAGGGTTCACTGAAACATTGGGCCTCGAAGTGAACCCTTGGGCCTTGTGCAAATACTTCACCTAGTATTTACCATGTATGTGATACATGGCTATCTCTTTTTGTGTTCAGGAGTAAAATATCAGTCACCGCGTTGATCGTTAAGCAGATAAGTCTTGCTAAATGAGGAAATGGAGAGAATTCAATAAGTTTTCTTCGTTCTCGAAAGTTTGTATTGCATTCTATTAAGGTTCACTGGATTCATGGGCCTGATCATGAGCAATTGGGCCTTGTCCAAGATCGCATAGAGTTTTTACCATGTATATTACATACATATGACGCTCAAGGAGTAAAATATCATCTATTCACATCTTGATCGTTGAATGAATGAGTATTGCTATGAGGGAATAGAAAGAATTCAAAGAGCTTCTTCTTTCGCAAAAATGTAAATTGAAGAAATATCTGTCGACTCCTTGAGGAGAGGAGAATATCATCATTATTTGTTTTTGTTTTTTTCTTCGAAAAAATGAACTTTGGTCGTGCAGCTAAGCTGTACGACGGTAAGATGGTAAGTTTTGTATCAACTATCGGTACGTTTTTAAAAAGTGATAGAACAGAGATTATGAAATTATTAAAATTGATATGTAAATGTAAAGTGGTCTCCCTTGAGAGGTCATTTGATACTCTCTCCCTGTCTTCCAGAAAGTAGACCTCTTCCAGGTCATAAGGAATATTCTTCCGGTCATAGAATTAGGTCTCTGATCCGATCTCACGATTAGACTGGTCAGTCACGAGGATTATTGTTACACTAGTACTATCCCCCACAGTGGCTGATCGGTCGATCAGTGTTCTTACTATTATTGTTGCTGTTGTTGCTGCTGCTGCTGCTGTTGCTGTACCAGTCCTTGATATGGCACAATCTTCCTGATATTGTATACCTCATTGACGGCTTCGGACTTTTGTACCTTAATCGCTCCATTTGTAAAGACTTGGATAATTGGATATGGTCCATGGACTCACTCTTGTAATTTTGTTGGACATATGTCCTCCTTCTCCTATTCAGCCTTACCAAGTTTTGATCAATAAGTTGCTGTCGATGATTTCAAATTGCTTCCAGACTGGCTATCAACGGCACATCTATCATCATGTCCCTGTCGAAGACCAATGCTCCAGGTGAGGTTTGCATGGTATGATTGACTGCCCATCAAGTTGCATGCATGCAGCGGGCCAGGGTGTTGTCCTCTATCTGCTCTGCCTCTTGCTCATTGTTCGCATGTGTTGTTCTCATGGCCACCCGCAAAATGTCTCCCATAGTCCGATGTAGCCTTTCACAGATCATATTGGATTGCGGATTCTTTACTGTTGTTGGTGCTGATTTGATCCCATGCTGAATTAATAGTGTTTGAAATGTGTGTCCTATGAACTCTCCTCCATTATCATGTACGCATCTTTTTGGTCTGGGATATCTGGCTAGCCAGCTATTTGCAAACTGATCTGCCACATGTTGGCTTGATTGTTGTTTATTCTGATCATCGCGGCTGTATTGGTGACTGGATCTATTGTCGTCAATGCCTTGAATTTGTACTGTTGGTTGCCGGCTTGAATCTTCCATGGTCCAATGAGGTCCACACATACTTTGTTCCAAGATGCTATGGCTACTTCCCTAGGTGGTAATAATCCATATCCTCTGCCTCATTCTTTGTATTGGTGGCAATTCGATGGACAGGTATATTGCTTGCATAATTGCTGTGGGTTCGGCTAATAGAATCTTGTGGATATGGTGTCATATAGTCATTGAATTCCACAGTCGTGTCCCAGCACTATGTGGTACCAGTGAATCACTTGCTGGATGAGGGTTGCCGGAATGACAATCTTCCAATTCTGATTACGGGCTTTGCTGACTCGTGTTACTATTTGTTGCCCATTGATAACAATGATTGGAAATTTTGCTCGGTCTGCTTGGTGTGCTGTGCTAAGGTGGATATCCTGATTCTGGTGGTTCTGAATGTTGGTGATGGTGATTGGATTTGGAATTTCTGGCAGTGGTGGTAGATTGAGTAGGCATTTAATCCATTCATTGTTTTCATTGATGTTGGTAGACATTTCTTCTCCTATGACAATATTGTCCTTTGGTACTTGAATCATGTGGAAATCTACTAGTGTGCCATTACCTTTGCTTTGCCAACTATCCCCCACAGAGGGTGGCTCCATACAAGGCAGTCTTAAAAACAATCAGCAAGAAAATCATTTTTGCCTTCAATGTGAGTGAGATTGATATCAAATTTAGACATGAATAGCTTCCATCTGAGTACTCGCTGGATGGAGAAGGTCTTGAAGATCAGGTTTTTATGGCCGGTGTAAACATGTGGGACCCCTCCAAGGAGAATTTTCCTGTACTCCATGAGTGTGAGGATAATTGCCAGTAGTTCCTTCTTGGTTGTGGTGTAGTTCTGTTGGGCTTTCAAGAGTTTCCAACTGAAGTACGCAACGGCTCGTCCTTCTTGGATAATTACTGCTCCAAGCTGATAGTCTGAGCAATCCGTGTAGATTATGGAAGGGCTTGGTGTAGTCTGGATACACATTCATGGCGTCTACAGCTAGGATGACCTTCATTTCTTCAAACGCGGCTTGCTTGGTGGAATCCCATGTGAACTTCTTGGCTCCTGTCATTTTGGTGAGTGGTGCTAGTACATGTGCGCCCCTAGGCCAGAAAGATTTGTAATAATTGACTGCTCTGATGAGCAACCGAACCTGTGTAATGTTCCTGGGTGGTCCCATGCATAGGACTGCTTCTATCTTTTTCTTCCAAGGCTTGATTCCCTCTGGTGTCATCCAATGTCCCAGGTATTCAGGAAGTGCGTTTCCTTCACCAGCCAACTAGATTTGAGTGGGTTAGATTTCATTCTATTGTTGGCAAATTGGCCAAGTATTTGATCCAGTAAGTGTAGATGGTGGTTGAACGCTCCGTTGGTCCAGATTCCTGTGTCATCAATGTAACAAGTGCAGTTCAATCCTTCTAGCATCTCTGTCATGATGTGCTGTGAGACATTGCCGCTGATTTTCACCCCCATAGGCAACCTCTTGTACCTGACTAGGCCGTAAGGCGTTGTGATGGCGCATAATTGTTGGCTCTCCTCATCCAGTTGAAAGCAATAATATTGCATTGATAGATCAATTTTGGTGAAATATGCGTACTTTCCTCTTCTATTAATTATATCCTGTATCCTTGGTAAGGGAAAAGGCTTTCTGTTGATCCTATTGTTGAGTTCTCTGAAGTCCAATACCCATTGAACCCTGTTATCCTTCTTGGGTATGATAAATGTCAGGAATGCTCAATCTGATGCTCCACAAGGTTCAAGCACTCCATCTGCTATCAAACTGGCAAGTTCCTTTCTGAATATTTTCTCTCTTTGGTATGCGACCAGATAGGGCTTCATATGGACTGGTTTGGCATCGTTCTTCAATTCTATATGGATTTTTTGATGTGGGTAACAGCCTAATTTTCCATTGAACACCACCTCATGTTGCTTAAGCATTGACTGGAACTTTTGTTTTTCTTCTTCATTCGTGTGATCCTGTTTCGCTGTAACCTTTTTGTTCTAACCTCTTTGGCCGTAACATGCTGATAGCTTCTCTCCAATATTTTGTTTGTTGACTTATTGTTGAATAGTTCTGCATCTGCAGCCTCTTCCGCGCTTACTCGTACATTTTTTGTTGCATCCTTCATGGCTAGTATCGTAACATATATCCGTGTAATTGTGTGTGTATCAAATAATATAACAATGCCCACTGCTGATAGAATGTCCCTGCCTAGTATCAAATCATATCTGCAGCATGGTGAGCCAAATATGGATGCTGAAATCCTGGTGATTCTTTGGCCATTCACAAATTCTGGTAATTGTAGCTCTTCCAGCCTCACTTCATATGATGCGTTGACTGCTCCGTTGGTTGTTGCCGTCACTCTTCTGTATCTGACATGCTTTGGTTGGACCCCAAAGGGCATTGATTGTTTGTTTATCATGGTTTTTGTGCTCCTGGAGTCAAGTAGTGCTACATACAGTCTATTGGCTGGTGCTACTCCCTGTATTTCTTTGATTTTCAGTAACACTGCTGGTGTTCCGTCATTCCCAGTGGCCCTCGGCCCTGGTGATCTATTTTTGGTGGCTCGCGGCCCCCTTATTTTTGCGTTGGCCTATAGCTCTGTTATTTTTGTCCTGACCTTTAGCCCTTTCGCAGTGGCCTGTAGCCCTGGCATTTCCTTGGTGGCCCTTGGCCCCAGCAGTGCTGCATTCACGGGCATGGATTCCGATAGTCATTCATACTGGTTTGGATTCTGATATTGGTTTTGATTTTGATATTGATATTGATTTGGATTTGGATTTGGATTCTGGCTCAACGCTGTGAAATAGCTGGCATCGCTCACTGTTATCTTGGAGAATGTACCCCCGTAGTTGTTTTGTTCCCAATTGTAATTACTTTCATTGGATCCTCTTCCTGATTCATTGTTCTGACCTACAAATCGGCCGCGTCCTCCACCGAATTGACCACTTCCTCCGAATCGGCTGCCTCCTCCAAATCAGCCGCTTCTTGTGTTGGTATTTCCCGAGTAGGCACGACTGTTGTTGGATTCAATGTACGGTGAATATGTTTGCTTCGTTGGGTTGAGATAACACTGCTTCCATGTATGGTTTTCTTGTGGGTGTTTCCTGCATTTTTCTCCGCCATTTCCTCGCCCGGCGTTTCCTCTTCCTTACAAAGTGGTAACATGCAAGTGTCTGAGCACCAAAATGGGGACGAGTATCAATCCATTTGGCTCTGGAATATATCTGATTTTGCTGCTCCAACGGTTGACGAAGGAGTGAATGTTGAACAGTATTTCAAAAACATCTCTCACCACAGTGTACATAACGGCAATGCTTTTTATGATCTTGATTTTGGGGAAAACCCACATGATATTCATCTAGTGTCGCCCGGAGAGAGACTCCATATGCACCAACTTGGTTGTGCAAAGCATGCAGCAGAGACGTTCCGCAAGGACTTTTTAGGCAATAACCAGCGGCTTCTTGGTGAGATGGAAAGGTTAGCCAGTTACTACGGTGGTACTGTTCAGAGGCAATCTGGTCGTGACTTCCCACGAACCAATTTTTCAGAATCAATACATACAGCAAAGAAGGAGGGTAACCAGTACATTGGAATGCTTTATATTCAGATGCTGTCACTTCTGTCTGCTGGAGGTCGTCAATTGTTGTTGTCTTGAAAGACGCCATCCAATCTTGAGAACAAGAGCAGAAAGTGTGAAGACAAAATTGACAGACGTATTTACGCCATTGAGTTGTTGTTGGGTATGGAAGAGTTCCTAAAGTAGGCTGGAACGTTTGACAAAAAATTTCAAACAAGACAAGAAAGGTGTTTTGAATCTTGACAAAATGGTTGTTCTTTTCATCAACTGTATAAATAACAATCTGCAACGAAGTAAGGGAGAGGGTAACAATCTGGTGAAGAATCACATGTATTTTCATTTATCACAGTACATGAGATTATTTGGTCCTCTAACTGGGTGGGACTCTGCCGCGAGTGAGAGCAATCATAAAACTGAAGTGAAGGCTCCTGCTAAGAGAACTCAACGAAACAAGTCCACACTTATCAAGCAAACTTGCAACCGAGTGATGGAGTATCGAACTATTGATCGACTTGACCGTGAATTTGATTTGTTTGAACATAGACCCATAACCGGACCAAATCATCCTAAGGAGGGTGGTTGGTCAGCTGGGTCTTTGTTTTGGATTGGTGTGATGAATGGTCTCCCTTGCATGAAGTGGGATGAAAAAAATGCAAGTTCAGTACCCTGGTTTCCATCGGATGTTCTCAAATTTTGTTGCGACGTGGTCCTTCCGACTGTGGGCACCAGCATGCTTTTTGGAACCACGGAGCACAAGAGGTATGACAAATCTCGTGAGATGAAATTATTCGATTCTGAACAATTGTCCAATGTATGGTACGACTGGGCTAATTTTCAACTCGACCTCCTTGATGGGCGTGGACTGCAAGTTTATCCATGTCAGATTCTGTGCCTGCTTTACCTTGAAGGTCCTTTCCCTGTGGGTAGCTCCGTTAGTGATTTCGAATTAGTGCACGATGGTTATTATGCTGTTGCTTGCTGCTTTGTTTCTGCAGACCCCATACCAAGCAAGAGGGATAAAGGAAAAAAAACACCATCATGCGTTGGTAAAGCAAGGTGAGCTGCGGAACAAATTGTATTTGTTCGGCTGCAACGCCATTGAGTCCAAAGCTGCCCTTGTTAGAAACCATGGTAGTCCTGACCAATATTTTGTGCTGGGAAATCGTGAACAATGGTTGTTTAATTTCCGTGAGACAATGGCTGCATTGGAAAAGAAGGATTTACAATCAACAGTACGAGATGGTGAAAACAGCACATGACTTGAACGAACAAGTTTATTATCAGTTATATTTGTACTTAAATGGATTTCCGTATTTTTCATTTTTTCACTATTCTGCAACGCCGTTGCAGAAAATTGGTTTTTGGTATCTTCAACAACCTCGTTGCACAAAATTCCTTTTTTCCGTATTTTCGATGGTATACTAGTACGGTACAGTCATACCCCCATTTTCATGTGTATTTTGCGTTTTTCTATTTCTGCACCGGTGTTGCAGCAAATGCCCTTTTCCGTATGTTCGATGGTATACTAGTACGGTATAGTCATACCCCCCTTTTCCTGTGTATTTTGCGTTTTTCTATTTTCTGCAACGGCGTTGCACCAAATGCCCTTTTTCCTTATTTTTGATGGTATACTAGTACAGTACAGTCCTACCCCCCTTTTCATGTGTATTTTGCGTTTTTCTATTTTCTGCAACGGCGTTGCACCAAATGCCCTTTTCCCCTATTTTGGACAGTATACTAGTACGGTGCAGTCATACCCCCCTTTTCCTGTGTATTTTGCGTTTTTCTATGTTCTGCAACGGCGTTGCAACAAATGCCCTTTTTCCGTATTTTGGATGGTATACTAGTACGGTACAGTCATACCCCCCTTTTCATGTGTATTTTGCATTTTTCTATTTTCTGCAACACCGTTGCACGAAATGCCCTTTTTCCTGTTTTTTGGAGGATAGTACGGTACAGTCATCGGAGTAAAAAGTTATTATTATAATGGATTACTTCTTAGTACAGTTCTTTGTGATACATAGGCACTCATAATATAACACCGTTCGTATTCGGGATTCAAGCAGCTATGGTATACGGAAGGGTTAAACAGCAGTGTATCGCCAGAACGCAATGGGACTTTGACTCAATAGCTTGGGAACACAAAGTAATATATGACCTCGCCATCACTTACATGTTTCGGAGCAATAACCGTCAGTCTAGTATAGAACATATCGGCATCGATATGGCATTTTGAGTGATAATCCTTTCCCATAGAAAATGCGGTTGCATGATGATTGATTGCATTGAGTGTTGTACGACTAACAACCTCATTCATCACAGTCGTTTCATGGTTGAAAAATTTTGCCATTGGACTTAAACAAAGCTGCATTTCCTTCACAATGTGTAGGGCTGTTTGTTGAAGGCTGTCTTTTGTTGTCGGGTCTACACTGTTTTTGAAAACATACACACCATTTCCCGATTTCAATCTATTTGGTCTCATCCCAATAATAGCATATCCATTGTTCACACTATCACATTTGGTTCCTCGGCCTATTTTGGGTTTAGCTTCAACAATTTCCCCAGCGAACGTTCTTGTAATTTCTATATTTTCCGGTCTACCCAAGCGTTGTTTTGCAAATTGGGTGGAAGCTTTTGCAAAGATTCTCAATGATGGTTCTGATTCGGCAAACGCTAAAATAAACTTCTCGTCGGTACTATCCAACATCTTGAAACTTTCAATAGACACAGCCTCTCCCGATGGATATTCCTTTTCTCCAACTGTTTTGCAACCCCAACTTGTTTCCATGAATTTACCTTTAAAGCCATTTAAGTGTACTGTTTTCAGAGCTATTTGCTCGACATGTTTGAGATTTACCTTTATACTTTTCCAACCCTTCTTTGGTTTTATCTCCGACAGATGGTTCGTTGGATTGTTGTCGATGGTGCTGCGTTTTGGAGAGAATTTGAACTCATTCTCTGTCTACTACCATGTTTCTGTTGTCTCTTTGCTCTTTGTTGGTTTGCTCTTTCTGCAATTAGCTTTGGTTTTCTTTTGAACCCCATTGCGACGATTTGATGCCGGCGATTGGATGCCGGCGATTGGATGCCGACGATTGGATGTCGACAATTCGATGCCGACAATTCGATGCCGACAATTCGATGCCGTTGTTGCCTCCTAGTAGGGGTTGCGCCGGTGGATGTTGTTGCTGTTGCTGATCTATGACAACATATAATAATTGAACAAAATGGGTGAGGAGTATCTAGTGATGTAGTAGAGTAAATAATAACAACAGAATAATATAATCTACATGGTGCTACCAACCTACACTGTTGGCGTCCGATCAATTTGATGCTGCCGATTCGTTGTTCTGATATTTGCCACACCTACTAGTACAGGGAAAATTCGACACACCTACAGGGAAGAATACAATGATTTGCCACACGATTCACCGCACCTCGGTCCAATGTTTCCGATCCGTTGTTTCCGATCCGTTGTTTCCGATCCGCTGTACCTCGACCCGTTGTTCCGATCCGTTGTTGTTTCCGATCCACACCTTTGAAAATAGTAAGGAAAACAGAAGTGAGGAATACATCATCAGCAATGTACAAGGATGTAGGCATCATTGTCTATCTATCTCACGTTGTTTATCCTTTTGCTATCCAATCCACCGTTGTTTCCGATTCGCACCTATGAAAATAATAAGGAAAACAGAAGTGAGGAATACATCATCAGCAATGTAGGATATACGCATCATTGTCTATGTATCTCATGTTGTTCGCCGTTTCCTATCCTTTTTCTATCCGATCCACCATTGCCGACCTTTCGCTGTCGTTCCGACGATTGCCGTTGTTGCTGCTGCCGTTGATTTGCAGAATTCTTACTCCTATATCACAAAAAACTGGATCTTGTTCCTGTTGATATAAATATGCAAGGGATGCAGATTTTTTGCGCTTTCAAGATGTCTATGTTTGGGTAGCTACTCCGAACAATATCTTTCCAGCAACTAATCTCTCGTCCAAAGGTTTCTATTGTCTTTTTTCAGCCAAGGCAGTTATTTTGGACTAAAATATCTCGAGCCTGAATTCCCTGCCTACTAGTGATCATTGCTGATCAGTTCAGTGGGATCCTGCGTTCTTGGACAGAGTGCTTTATCGTACAAGTACGGTAAAGCAACTCTGCTCAAGATAAGTTCGGTAAGATTATGAAGGGAATGACTACTTTTTGTGTTGAAAAAAAAAAAAATCAGCCTGTCAAATCACCCTGTATTCACTCTGTAAAATCAATGTATGTTTTCCAACAGTCGAAACGCGTCGGTTGGAATATTTTTTAAGTAGTGGGTAACTCATGCCTGTTTTCGAACGGTCGAAACGCGTCCGTTGGAATATTTTTTAAGTAGTGGGTAACTCATGCCGGCTCGCTGTAATCAATTTAACAGAATATAGAATAATGTTGACAATAGCTTTCTACATAAAATGCACCAATTCATCGATCAGCCCATTTTCCTTTTTTGCAACGGCGTTGCAACAAATGCCCTTTTTTGTATTTAGCATGAGATGTTTCATACGGCAGTACCTTTCTACACAAAATGCACCAATTCAGCGATCGGCCCATTTTCCTTTTTTGGCAACGGCGTTGCAACAAATACCCTTTTTTGTATTTAGCGTGAGATGTTTCATACAACAGTAGCTTTCTACACGAAATGCACCAATTCATCGATCAGCACATTTTCCTTTTTTTGCAACGGCGTTGCAACAAATGCCCTTTTTCGTATTTAGCGTGAGATGTTTCATACAACAGTAGCTTTCTACACAAAATGCACCAATTCAGCGATCAGCCCATTTTCCTTTTTGGCAACGGCGTTGCAACAAATGCCCTTTTTTGTATTTAGCGTGAGATGGTTCATACGACAGTACCTTTCTACACGAAATGCACCAATTCATCAATCGGCCCATTTTCCTTTTTTTGCAACGGCGTTGCAACAAATGCCCTTTTTCGTATTTAGCGTGAGATGTTTCATACGACAGTAGCTTTCTACACGAAATGCACCAATTCAGCAATTGGCCCATTTTCCTTTTTTGGCAACGGCGTTGAACAAATGCCCTTTTCGTATTTAGGGTACAATCAAATTTTGCCCCCCCCCCTATTAAATCACCAATTTTTCTTACGTTTATGTACTCGCCAATTGACCGTGTTCTGGTTTTTTGCAACCGTGTTGCAGGAATGCCCTTTTAATGGTTTTGGAAACAGGCAATTCACATAGCTTTTTTGAGGTTATCGTTGCAGGTTTCCTTTTTCAAAGCCATGTCACGCTATTGCTTAACTCTTTGTCCGTTTAGTGGAACACGGTTGTATTTCTTGTTGGTTTTTGAAGGAAGGATGCAGTATAGGTATGTTGTACTCAGCGTCAGCATCACTGTACATTATGTTTACAAGCTCACCGACACGCTAACAGTACCGTTACACCTTGGTTTTTTTTTAGAAAAAGTTTTGGAGAAATGCTTACCACTCTTTTCTCGAAACGTGAGTGGTGTTATCTGGTGAAAGCCGTTTCAAGTTATCGAATCCTTTAGACATTCAATGTTATGTCAGAATGAAGGTTAACTTTATTCCCACAACAGTGATTCTGATTGTTTTCAAACAGTAAAAGAGTTCTTTATTTGGTCCATCTTTTTCTAATAAGATTGAAGCAAATTCTGATCAGATTTGACATTACCAACAATGACACCTACCACTAATAGTGCTCGGAAGCTTGGAGCCGACCCTCATTCTAATACCGAAAGTACAAATGGGAAAAAGTGTAGATTGAAAGATCCACCACCAAATACTATGGAAATGAATGATAAGGAGCAACTGATACATCGCGCTTTGGTCTTCAAGAAGCTTAAAGATGCACTGATTAGGGAGTCCTATGGAACGGATGAGTTTGTAAAGAACCTCAGTTTGGAGGTTACAACATGTTTCACTACATTGACGACAAAGGTGTACCTTGTATCCAGAATCATTGACTCTGAACCTAGGCCAGATTTCAGGAAGACCGAGTCTACTACGTCTCCGGCAGAGAAGAAGGTGAGGGGAAACAAGAAAAAATCCGACACCGCGTTCACTGACTTAGGACCTATTCCCCATCAAATAGATGTGATGGTGAATTTATTTTTTTGTATGAACTTGACAACGGCGTGACTGGAGTGTTGGGATTGTTGAGCAAGAAGCAAATAAGCGAGCAATTCAAGGACTACAACATGAGGAAAAAGGGATTTAACTTTGAGTCACTGTTACGGAATGTTCACGACAAATCAGGTGTGGGTTCTCTATGTGGGAGTAACGTTGTGAGCTACACAACATTGAAGAAGTACATGATCATGTACCGTGAGATCTTGTTTTGGTACATCAAGAATGTACAATGTCCACCAGGGTCGGACTATACGTCAGACGATTTGTGTTTCCATACAAAAGGCCAGAATTGTTCTCCACGTGCCTAAAAAACTACGTCAATTCAATGAAGAACTTCTTGGACTACCTTATGGCAAAATCGTCACTCCGTGTTTCACTGAGTCAAGGCTACAATCAGGTAGAGTTAGACAAATTTTTCAAGTTGCAGCGTATTGAATGCTTAAAATCATTACCCACACACACCCTACAGTTGGTAAGACCAAACGAATCTGAGCATTACGTGTGCAACAAAACGATGATGAATATAACGGATTGAAGAACAGCATTTCATTAGGCCCTTCGTAATCTTTGGGTTCACTTTCAAGGAAGGTCGAAACGAATTTTTACAACCATATCTCTTTGTCACCTCGACATAAAACTTTTGACACACCAAGATTTCTATCAATATTTCTTACCTGAATTATTTCAGAATTCACTCGTCTTGGGAACCACTGTTATTTTGGGGGAGAGGTGGGTGCCAGTAGGATTTCATCGACAAGGGGACACGAAGATTCTGAAAACGGGTAAAGTGTTATTACCACTCGATTCTCCATTGGTATTCCACTTCGTCATCAATTACAAGGACACAGTTTCCAAATATTACAACATGCATTTTGAACTCGATGACAACCGTGTAACCCTATCACCATGCAAACTTGGTACCGGGAAGATAGATCTGACACATTTCACCGTTACCAAAGGAATCATATATTTGGTGAAACAATGGTTG
Source organism: Pseudo-nitzschia multiseries (assembly GCA_037355745.1). NCBI lineage: Eukaryota > Bacillariophyta > Bacillariophyceae > Bacillariales > Bacillariaceae > Pseudo-nitzschia > Pseudo-nitzschia multiseries. Next base: position 2,993,940 of record CM074784.1, on the reverse strand, counting down.
GTTACAAAAATTGTCAATCACGGCACAAATTTTGGGGTGAACGTGGTCCTTTCTTTGGAAACAGCATGTAATCTGTTCATTACTCAAGTATTATGTGTATTAATGATTTGAGCCGACGGCGTTGACTCCTCCTTTGATTGTTCGATTAACAATGTTTGTAAAGAAATTTTACGTAAACTCTTAAAATCCCCACACAAGGGGGTTTTCAGTTACGATCGTATGATGGAAACAATTGAAGATTTGGTATTCACCAAAAGGAGATTTGTCAGAGGAGCAACGCTACCCAAATCAAGCAAGGAAGATGGTGCCTATTTTCAAAGGAATGATTGATTGTTCATTTACCCTATAGCCGGGGTTTTGACTAAGACACAGTTTGCCCATGTCAATTTTGAAGATAGACCGGAACAACTTGTAACTCGCAATTTGGAACTGTTGGGTTTGGAACACCAACACAATAATCAAACAAGTGTTACAAGGTTTCTTCAATACGATGTTAACTCACAACAAGAGGTGCACCAACGAATTTTTTTGGAACACATTCCATACGTGTTCTGTGAGATATTCGTAATTGATCCGGAAGTCGTTGGACGTCATACTTGGGTTGAAGAACTCATTCACTACAGCTACCTTCCAGAAATGGGTACCATATTTACACCGTTGACCGAAAAACTTGCCGGATATTTGTTGGAAAAGTCAGATGATCTATCGTCGGCAAACCTTCTCGTTGAATTTCTGGACGATAATGTTGTCAACAATTATGGAAAGGGAACGGGAGATTTGAATCCTGCGTTCAAACACCTCCAGGGTTGGAACTTTGTTCTTCACAAACTGTCGGACTTTGAAACTTGGGATTGCTTCAAAACATCAAAGGTTGATATAAATAAGTTCAACGAATCACATAACGATTACCTGGTAGGATGGGTTATGTTCACTTTCAATAATACAAATCATTCCAAGCGTGGACTCGTTCCACCATGGGCAGTTGAAGATGACGGTGATGATGTTGCAAAGAGGAACCTTCTCCAACAGGGGAAAAGAACAAACGTGGATCACCAGTTACCGGTGAGAGTTTGAAAAAAAAGGCCAACGAGTGTAAACAATCTGGAATTGGCACAACTAAGGGTAATTCAAAGTATGCTGGTTTGACCGCCAAAAAGACTAAAATGGGTGAAAGAGAGGGTTCAAATGAAAGGGAAGAAGATATTAGATGTTTGGCAAAAACTCCTATGAACGTCCTTGTATTTCCTTTGAGACTTGCAGGTCCCCCCCCAGAATCTTTCGACCTAAGTGTGGTGTTGAAAGAACGGGATCCAGAGGTATTGTATGTATCCCATTTACAAAATCAATGAACAAGTTTGTTACGCTGCTGGTGCAAACAAACCAGATTGAATTGGAGTGGTTAGTAGGTACCTTATCGGCGCATATCTGCACTATGATAGAGTTCCGGGTTACTATCTTATTTTCAAAAAAGGTAAGGCGGGGCAGCATTCCCTGTGGTGCCCATACTTTAAGGTTTTCTGTATGAAAGATACCAATCCTCCCATTAAAAGAGTATCGGATTTAGTGAAATATTACAGCAAGTAACGTGGGAATTGTGAGCTGCAGGAGGGAAGTGGTGATTATTCCAATTCATCTTCTCATAGAACCAAACCAGTGTCAGAGTTTAGTTCCACAACGTCTTCCTGAATGGATTAATGATGCTTAAGCACCGGCAAATGCAAGTATCAGCTTGTCACTAGTATTCCAGTTTCTTTCATACGGCACAGCAGTCTATCCCATCCATACTAGTATGAGAAATATGGATCCTGAAATTCAAGCCTATGAAACACATTTGCACTCAAGAAGTAACTAGGACTAACTATCTCTGTACAGGCAGGTCCAGCGACAACAAGTAATCAGAAATTCATAACCAATGTCTTAAGTAACAGATTGTTTCTTCTCCAATTGTATTCATAGTCTACCCCATCCATACTATGAGCATTATTTAGCCTGATATTTCAATCAATGACACACATTTGCACTCAAATACTCACTAACACTCACTATTTCGGTGCATGCATGTCCAGGGACAAACATTATTCTAAAATTCATACTGACTAAAAGTATCAGTCTCATAATTGTCAATTGTGTCTCATAGTCCACCCCATCCATAGTAGGGGTAGCATTATTTAGAATGATATTTCAAAGAACAACACACTTTTGCACGAAAGAACTGACTAGTAGTACTAGGAGTCACTATCTTACTAGTACATGCAGGTCCAGGGACAAACATTATTACAAAATTGATACTGAGCAAACTATCAGCCTGAGACTTCTTGTCAATATTGTTTCATACTCTACAAAAAACCATACTAGTATGCCTCGTGAGCAACATTCATCCTGAAATTGTAACCAATGACCCACTTATGCACTCAAAAACTGAGTAGGACACACCACTATTTTGGTAGTACATGCAGGTCCAGGGACAAACATTATTATAAAATTCATACTGACTAAAGTAACAGCCTGAGAATTGTCAATATTGTTTCATAGTCTACCCAATACATAGTATGAGCAATATTCATCCTTCAATTGCCTCGAATGAAACACTTTTGCACTCAAAACCTACTAGCTAACAATCACTATTTTCGTACATGATGCATTCCTAGGGACAAACATTATTATAAAATTCATACTGACTAAAGTATCAGCCTGAGAATTGCCAATATTGTTTCATAGTCTACCCAATCCAAAGTATGAGCAATATTCCTCCTGAAATTGAACCCAATGACACACTTTGGCCCTGAAAAAGTGACTAGCAATCACTATTTTGGTACACGCATGGCCAAGGACCAACATGTTTATAAAATTCATACTGACTAAAGTATCAGCCGGAGAAATGTCAATATTGTTTCATAGTCTACCCAATCCAAAGTATGAGCAATATTCATCCTGAAGTTGAAGCCAATGACACACTTTTGCACTCAAAAAGTGACTAGCAATCACTATTTTGGTACATGCATCATGACCAGGGACAAACATTATTATAAAATTCATACTGACTAAAGTAACAGCCTGAGAATTGTCAATATTGTTTCATAGTCTACCCAATACATAGTATGAGCAATATTCATACTTCAATTGCCTCGAATGACACACTTTTTCACTCAAAACCTAGCTAACAATCACTATTTTTGTACATGATGCATTCCTAGGGACAAACATTAATAAAATTCATACTGACTAAAGTATCAGCCGGAGAAATGTCAATATTGTTTCATAGTCTAGTACCCAATCCAAAGTATGAGCAATATTCCTCCTGAAATTGAAGCCAATGACACACTTTTGCACTCAAAAAGTGACTAGCAATCACTATTTTGGTGCATGCATGGCCAGAGACAAACATTATTATGAAATTCATACTGACTAAAGTATCAGGAGGAGAAATGTCAATATTGTTTCATAGTCTACCCAATACATAGTATGAGCAATATTCATCCTTCAATTGCCTCGAATGACACACTTTTGCACTCAAAACCTAGGTAACAATCACTATTTTCGTACATGATGCATTCCTAGGGACAAACATTATTATAAAATTCATACTGACTAAAGTATCAGCCGGAGAAATGTCAATATTGTTTCATAGTCTACCCAATCCAAAGTATGAGCAATATTCATACTTCAATTGCCTCAAATGACACACTTTTGCACTCAAAAAGTGACTAGCAATCACTATTTTGGTACATGCATGGCCAGGGACAAACATTATTATAAAATTCATACTGACTAAAGTATCAGCCTGAGAATTGTCAATATTGTTTCATAGTCTACCCAATACATAGTATGAGCAATATTCATACTTCAATTGCCTCGAATGACACACTTTTGCACTCAAAAAGTGACTAGCAATCACTATTTTGGTACATGCATGGCCAGGGACAAACATTATTATAAAATTCATACTGACTAAAGTATCAGCCTGAGAATTGTCAGTATTGTTTCATAGTCTACCCAATCCATAGTATGAGCAATATTCATCCTAAAATTTCAGAAAATAATACACTTTTGCACTCAAAAAGTAACTGAGAAACACTATTTTGGTTACTTGTTCATAGAAAAATCAAAAAATAAAACAAAAAATTACGGAGACTACCCTTTGTACACGTCTCTACGGAGGAATCATCCACTGGACACGTTAACATCTATATCAAGAACCAATCATATCTAGACGAGGAAAGTTACACTACTTAAAGCTAGTCTGTTTTTGAATCAGACAATTTCTGTGCACTGTAGTGGCAGTGGTGCCGGTATGTAACATTAGTAAGAAATATGTGTGTTCGGGAAGAAGCAGCCACAACCGAAAACTGAAGTTACTACGCCGGGAAAAAACAAGATCCACCAACTTTATAATTCTGCGTTGGATTATGAAAATTGGATGTCACAACTTGAAAATAACAGGAAAATGGAAAACAAAACACCTAAACCGACAAACAAAACCACAGTTGTGCAAACCCGGTGTACTGTCTTGTCCAAGGATTACACCAAACGGATGCATGAGCTGAATCTCAATGACCTAAACAATGACGGAAACCCGTTTCTATATCATTTTGAAACAGGATTTGATGTGTTGTATCCCAAAAACGGACACGTTACCACAATCCTTCGTGGATGCCAAAAGATAGAAGAAATGCGAAAAAGACTCAACAGCAAAAAAGGACATTTCGAGGAGGACGAAGCTTTGAACATTTGGGAGCAATGCTTCAAGTACATAACTGAGGAAGTATTTCCTGACTACGAACAAGGCAACACTGACGGGATGGACCATGCATGGGCAATGGGAGTCATTCTTGCATACATTTCATTTGGTTATCCAGCATTGAAAACAACAGAAGACATTAAGTGCCACGACAACGTGGGTATTGGACCAGAAGTAAAATCGATAGAATGAGAGAGAATGATACAAGATGGTCGTACTTTCCCTGCAAAAAAATGGAGTAATCTGACACCGGAGGCAAGAGAACACATAAAACAATGTGTACACTACAACCCTGGGAACCGTCCTTGTATGACGTCCATTTGGTACAACAACTGGCGCTAAAAGACAAATGAGGCTATCATTGAAAACGACAGATTGCAATGGTATTGCAAATCAACAGACAATAACGAGTGGTACTCCACACAAGAAAGATTTCCGATGATTAAGGAAGAGAAGATAAATAACAAAAACACAGAAAAAAAATGTACCAAACAGCAGTGGGATTCGTTCATGAACAAAGCAAGAAAACAGTCAAAAAAGAAAAAAGCGGAAAGTAAAAGAATTGACAAACAGGGGGGGAAAGAGGGAACAAGACAAAAAGGAGTGGAAAATTAAGAAATGGCTAAAACACGTTGGAATTCACCGGAAGATTTAGAGGAGTACAACAACTGTCCCATTCCTTGTGGGGCATGGGGACGCGTGAAACACTAACTCTGCAACTCTGTAAGGATTTCATTACAAAAATAAAGAGCATGACAATCTCCACGGTATCACCGGTACAAATTAAGTGCAAAAAATAGAACGGAAATGAAGTAAAATATCACCTAAAGAAGTCGGTACATTCGAAAAATGTACTCCTTAGAAAGTAACAAAACAACAAAAACGGCATTTCCTCTGTTGAACCTACAGATGTTTGAAGGGCTCCTAAATTCGAAGTGGAATTGTGGTGTTTTGCTAACTGGTATTTTTATTCTGTTTGTTTACGACATCAAATTATTCTGAATTGTGAGCAGATTCACCCACTCTTTCCTAAGATTACTAAATTGGTGCATTGGCCTGCTAATACTCCAATGCACACACACTAAATCACTAATATTCACATCGGCCCACTAATACTCCGATGTGCTGCACGTGTCATGTACCTCTTATTACCAAGGGTTGTAGGCCTTTACCCTTGCGCCCTGTAGATTTGGTACATAAGCACCTATTTTTAGTAAGAAGGAGAACCGGAACCGGTAAGTGGTAAAAATCTCATTCCCACTTCCATTCCCATCTCCATTCATGTTGGTCGATTCCTGTAGAAGAGCAAGATTACTCGTACAATCGATTCTTATCTCATTCGTGTCTCATTCATTCAATCACGCGCGCTCTGTTTCAGTTTGCACGCGTCTTGTTTAGTTCGCACGCGTCACTCGTGTCTCATTCATTTGGTCGCGCGCGCCCTGTTTTAGTTCGCACGCGGTTCATTTTGATTGACCTCAAACACACTCCCCTGCTTCAAAGGATAATAGACTCAGTCAATGATACTGCTCCAGAATTTGGTGTAGGCCGCATGAGCTTCTTCTACCTCTCTGTCTACAGTTGAGAAGCTCACATCCTTGTTGCCTTCGGTCTTCGTGGAGTATTCATCTTTTCCATAGAACTTGGAACCATGCTTCTCAAACAGTGCGCCGGATAGATTCTTGGTGAAGATATCACTTGTCATTTCATCACCGGTTTTCCACATCACCTTGATCAGGCCCATTTCCTTTAGCTCTTGGAGAAAAAATTGTTTCACTTCAATATGCCTTGTACGACCTGCTGTGGACCAATTGTTGCAGAAATTAACTGCTCCTTTGTTGTCCACGTATATCACCATTGGTAGCTTGATTTGCAACCCTAGACACATCGTCACTCTCCAAATATACAGCATGTCCTGCACACATAACATGGCGGAATACAACTCTGCCTCCATAACCGATAGGGCAATAATGGGCATCATTCTTGATCTTGCTGTCACATTTGCGCCATTCAACCAAGTGGACCATCCGTTGACACTGTGTCGAGACTCATCCTTGGCATACTCTGAGTCACTGAATCCAATCAGTTTGAAGATGAATTTCTTGGTGCCATCCCATATTGCATTTGGAGCCAATGTGAGACCTCTCTTGGGCGTTCCCGCGCAGTATTTCATCACTCGCTTTAGTGCCTTCATGTGGGACTTCTTTGCTTCAGTCATGAACCTAGACAGCTCCCGAACAGCGTTTTGTGTTTCAATTTGAGACTATCTCATCATGTGCAGTAGGATGGCTGTTCCAGACCTGTATTTGGTCTGAGCTTCCTTGGTGAGAGTACTGTCATTTGGGCCGGTACCTTCTTTCATCAACACTGATCCTGGTTCTGCTGGAGTTGTAGGATTGCCTCTGCATTCATCAAGCACAAATTCATCGATGAATCTCTTGATCTTGACTGGTTGGGTCATCTGAAGGGTTCTGTTCTTCTTGTCCCGCTCGATGTGACATCCGACATACTCATCCATCTCTCCAACATCCTTGCAATCAAAAAGGGACTTGAGTTCTTCCTTGTGTTTCAGGACCTCCTTTTCTTCACCCATGATGCAGAAATCATCCACTCATAGCAGCATTAGAAGTATCTTGCCGTTGATCCATTTGAAGAATAGACAGGGATCAGCCTTGCATCTTTTCATCTGCATGTTGTGCATTGCACGCCGAGCTTCCCGCCAGAACTGTAGAGCTGCTTGAATGGTACCATAGAGGGTTTTCTGCAATCAGAGAAGTACATATGAGGGATAGTATTTTTGATAGCCCTCTGGAATCTTGGTGAATATTTGCTCTCCATTCTGAAATTTGCCATTCAGGAAAGCGCCTTCAACATCCACAATATAGCACCCTATCTTTACTGGCAAAGAAATTGACAAAGCGACATGTAGAGTACTTGTCCACAATCATTCGAAAATGTGGCTTGGTAATGAAAGGGGCTGTCAATTTGTTGCCCTTAGCCTCTTTGGGAGGTTTCACTGAGGACATATCAAGGAATAGTCTCTCGCCTGGCATGGTTGCTGCGTGGTGTTTGCTCTCAGTGGGAATCACTTTTCGCTTGGCTTTGGCTTTAGCACAATGTTCACAAGGCGCCAGGGCTCCCCTAGTAATAGTCCATCCCAGGGCCGCCGCTGTTCGGCGCGTCTTGGTGTTGTCCATATGACCCAAGAGCCGATGAGCCTTGTCAATGGTCATCCGGGTGCCTTCGTTGGTCGTAGTGGTTGTTGTCGCAGCATTGATGTCTTGGCCGCCTGTTTCAATCTGCTGGAAGTAACCAACCCATACACAACTTGTGTAAGTAGGAATTTGTATGTCAAAATTCACCTTGGTCGAGCCTTTCTGCAGAGACCATCCTGATTTATCGCTTCCTGTAGCTATCCAACCATTCTTCAGTGCCAGATTGGCTGAAAACAAGTTGAATGCGAAGTCCGGATTGAAGTTCACTCCCTGCAACAGGGTTTGGAATTCCCAATTGCCTTCCTTATCCATTTTCTGACAGGGGATATCACCGATCTTGCATCCTTTCAATTCATTGCCACTTTGGGTAGTGATTGTGGCGCCGCTGTCTCTCAAATTGGTGGCACATCTCATGCTGTTGGAACTGTGGCTGGTGGCTCCGGTATCAAACACAAACACATTGTCATCATACAACAGATCAAAACCTTCCAGTTGCACATCACCCTTGGTCACTTGTTTCTGAGCATGTAGCAACTGCAACGACGTTGTAGAAGTCTGCATGGCCGACAGGCAGAAGTCATAGTCTATAGTGGCGCCTTGCACATCTTTGAACTTGGATGTCCATCCGGCCGGACGCTTAGAAGAATTTTTCTCATCCTCCCAACAGTTCACATCCTTATGCCAGCCTCCACACGTGCCACATTTGGGAGGTGTTCCGCCTTTCCGACTATTGGATTTCCCTGCACTGTTGTTGCCATTGTTGTTGTTGTTGTTGGCGGTGTCGGCCTTCTTGTTGACTTTGGGTTCTCCCGCTTTGCGCCTCTCACATTTATAAGCCTTGTGTCCTTTCTCTTTGCACCAATAACAGACTGCATTCTTTGACCATTTGTCCCGTTTATCAGTGCTGCCAACGTCAGTTATTTCAGCTCCAAACAGACTCATCTCCTTTGCCTTGCCGCCTCTTGCCTGCACACTCTGGGCTGCTTTGTACAGATTTGTAGCTTTCACATTCAACCTCTCCCACAACTCTATCTCTGAAGTGCCAGCCGCCATCAAGTCATCCATTGTGGATGTGATCTGCATCAACAGGTAAGGAGGCAATGCCGCTTTGAACGCCACACAGAGCTCGTCCAAAGCCGGGCTTACTGATTTGTACTGGTATTGCCTTTGTAGGGCATAGATGCTTGTGATCAATTCCGATGGTGGCGCTCCAGGAGCGAGCTTTAGGCTCCTTAAATCCTGATTCAGCTGTTCTCTGTCTTGTGTGCTTTCTGCTTTGCGATACTCCCTCATCAACTCGTCCACCACACGATGAACCCTGCCGCTCGGCCATTGTTTCCAAAGCTTTTCATTTGTTTCAGGTGTTCCATCCCTGTCTAGTTTGGACTTTTCCATAACCGCGAGGCCTGTGGGGTTATCACTGAAAGCCTTGTAGAAATCATGAAGTGCCGCATTGTGTTTCTTCAGTGCTTTCTTCTGTGCCTTGCTTAGCTCCTCATGGGGTGTTAGCAGTCCTTCTGGGGGTAGATCCTTATGTGCTTTCACAGACAACATCTCACCGTACTTGTGTTTGTCTGCATATGACTCGAACTGCTGATACCAATCCTCAAACTTTGCCCCATCACCTTTTGCCAACTTGGGCACGTGGCTGTCTGCGTAAACTACCATCTTGTGTTTGTACTTCTTCTTGGTGTCCACCGTACTATTGTCCTCGCTGTCACTCTCGCTTTCGCTTGTGTTGCTGCTGCTGCTGCTAGTTAACACGCTGTTTTCTTCTTCTGATGTCGATGCTGCTGACGATGCTGCAGAGAATGCGATTTCTATCTCTTGATTAGAGGAATCCTCCTCCATTGGGTGGTGTATTTTGATATGTTCTGACGATGACTTCCGAATGCCCAATATCCCGTTCTACACAATATTGGTAGAATTCTATTGTGGTTTCCGACTGTCCCAATGCGCCTTTCGAGTATTTTGCCGTATAATTTTGCGAATATCTCTTCCTTGTTTCGAGTGTTTCGCTGTAGAATTTGCGAATATCTCTTCCTTGTTTCGAGTGTTTCGCTGTAAAATTTGCGAATATCTCTTCCTTGTTTCGAGTATTTCGCCGTAGAATTTTGCGAATATCTCCTCTGTCGCTCCGATTGTTTTGCAGTTGCGAATATCTTGGCCTTGGGGATGTACTGAGTGTTCTGGACTTACCGAATATCTCAGCCTTGGGGGTTATAGCACGGAGTCTTTTGCCGTTGAATTGCGAATATCTCTGCCGCTCTCCGAGTGTTTCGACGGTGACGTTTCGAATATCTCGGCCTTGGGGTCACACAGACACCGCTCCGAGTGTTTTGCCGTTGCGAATATCTCGGCCTTGGGGATCTACTGAGTGTTCCAGGCTTACCAAATATCTCAGCCTTGGGCGGGGGTTATAGCACAGAGTCTTTCGCCGTTGAATTGCGAATATCTCTGCCGCTCTCCGAGTGTTTCGACGTTGACGTTTCGAATATCTCGGTCTTTGGGGTCACACAGACACCACCTTGGGGATCTACAAAGCCTTTCGCCGATGCAATACAAATACCTCTGCCTTGGGGTCACACAGACGCCGCTCCAAGTGGAGTTCTACAGAGTCTTTCGCAGATGTAATGCAAATATCTCTGCCGATCCGAGTACTTCGCCGTTGTTGCGAATTTCTCGGTTACTGGCTCCCGATTGTTGTTTTAGCCAGTCTGCCGCAGTTGCTTGGGACCAACTATTCCGACCTCGAAAGTGAAGCGCTTCGTAATTCTTCAAAGAATGTTTGAAGGGCTCCTAAATTTGAAGTGGAATTGTGGTGTTTTGCTAAGTGGTATTTTTATTCTGTTTGTATAGGACATTAAATTATCAAGTGTTCGTTAGATTGTGCAAGAAGGTACAATCGTTAAGAGAAGATCCCGAAACGGGTAAAAATTTGGAGAAAATGATGCTGGAAAGATTCAAGTCAGAAAAAAACCCTACCGGTACTGTATCAAAAGATGGTGGCACTGTTGCCAGTAGTCTTGATGAAGAGGAATATGAGGATGACAACTATATTGATCCTGTATTGATGCAATTGCTTGGCAAAATGGAGGAAGTTTAGGCATTGTTTTCAGAATCATTACTGTTCATTGTGTCAGTCCATTCACTAATTTGACGACAACGCGGGTGGGTTCACACCTAGTATGACACGGGTAAATCTTCGGGGAGAATGATTAGGGTAAAAGGTACATGTTCTACATACTATGCATACCGTTGCAATAAATAGTACATTGTGTGACACAAATCATGAAAATGTACGGAAAGGAGTACTCATACCTATCATACATATTTTGCATATGATACTACTAGACAAATTCTTGACCCGAAAAATTCAACTGTAGTGGTAGGTAGCCGCAAGTGATGATATTAAATTTTAAGGGTTGTGTGTTGCGAGCACAATCATTAAATTATAAGGGTAGTGTGTCGCGAGCAACGGAGATACATTTTAAGGGTTGTGTGTTGCGAGCACTAATGTTAAATTTTACTTGTTGTGAGTCATGACCTTGCGTATTTAATTTTAGTAGGTGTGATTTGGGAACGTGGGGGTAGGTAGCATTAAAAATTAATAATAATTATTCATGACCCAAGGAAAAAAATAATCGCAAACCAGGGATTGAGAGTTAGAAAAATGAGCATGATACGAAGCTACCGAATCACAGGGGGGGCTCAGTTGTGAGTTATGACCTTGCGTATTTAATTATAGTAGGTGTGATTCACGAACGTACGGGTAGGTTATATTAAAAATTAATAATAGTTATTCATGACCCAAGGAAAAAATAATTGCAAACCAGGGATTGAGAGTTACGAGGACGGGCTTGATACGAAGCTACTGAATCACAGGGGGGGCTCGTTTAAAAATTACACGCAAGCAAGGGTTGCGAAAGTACCTTGCAACAAAAAGAAGGGTCGCGGGACAGTTATCGGACGTATGGCTCCCTGACTTATCGTGATCCCGAGTATTGGTAGTCCGGCCTGTGTGTGAATACTCCATCAGCTGGGCCGTCAGGGGGTTGCACACTTTGAGAGGACTGAGAAGAACTCAAAGGGGGATGAAAGAAACTATTTTATTGGTTTTTAAAAAATGAGCGTGACAAAAACTACTTGCGGAGTAGATTTCTGAATTAAATGAAGTGGATTCTGGAAGTTTGGTTGCGGGAAGTAGATTAGTAAAGTAGATTTGGTCCTCCAAAGATTACTTAACAAATCTACTTTGGTAATCTACTTCACCAAGCAAATCTACTTTGGTAATCTACTTTGCCGAGCCAATCTACTTTGGTAATCTACTTTACTGAGCAGATCTACTTCAGTAATCTACTTCACCGAGCAAATGTATTTCACTTAATTACTTCGGTTCTCATAATCTACTTCTGTTCTCCATAATCTACTTTGGTTGAATATCCTGGACCGTGTTAAATGTTGCAGCTTTAATACTAATCTACTTTGCTGTTACTCCTTCTTAATCTACTTTGCTGTTACTTAATCTACTTCAAATAACAAATCTACTTCGGTAATCTACGTCGATGAGCAAATCTACTTAGGAAATCTACTTCGCTGAACAAATCTACTTCGGTAATCTACTTCGCTGAGGAACCAATATTTCGGTAACATACTTCGGTGAGCAAATATACTTCGTTAATCTAGTTTGTTGCGCAAATTTACTTCGGTGAAGTAGATTACCGAAGTAAATTTTGGTCGTGAAGTAGATTACAAAAACTACTTTGGTCGCGGTCACTACTTTGATGGCATTTGTGACCAAAAGTTTACTTCGGTTCACCATTCGCTGAAGCAACCAACAGACTCGTCCGCTAATGGGTGATTCCCAAAATAGTCTGGGTAGGGGCCCAAATTCAATCTGGGCCTGGGCCCAGATTTAATTCTGTACCATTTTGACCCAGATTTCCTTGAAATCCAGCATGGAATTCCGAACTGACGAAAATTTCATTCCCTTATACTCACCCAACAGACAAGTCACACATCCAACGGATCCAACAGATTGCCAATTTTGGCCACTGCTGCTGATACACGACAAAAAAAATTCATCAAACTATATAATTAATATTGCTCTTCTTATCTGCTGGTGTTGCTATGTGACAACGATGAGGGAGGAGATACATATTCAGCTCCGGACATAATTTTTATATCGTATCATCGTCAATAGAGCACGGGCTGGACACAGGTTGGGTGTGACCAACTACAGCAAAACAGAACTCATCGAATTGCTACACACCATCAGATCAATCCTTCCCATTGGTCCCTAGCAATGGGATCAAGTCGCCCAAATCCACAGAGACAACTTCCCTGACACTGACAGAACTGTTCCCAACCTCCGTAGGAAATACACCAACCTTTACGGGAAACAAATACCTACCCGCAATCCAAATTTCCCCGAGGAGGTGAAGTTGGCAAAGAAGATCAGAAGATTGATTTATGAGAAGTCGGACATTGGTGATGGAAGAGAGGTGTTCGATATGGAAGAAGGATACATCAATAACAACGATGACATAAGCAGTACTAGTGAGGACGAGGACAAGGACTCTGACGATGACATTCTTCTTCCTCCAATCCCACTCTGTCAACCTTTGCAAGTAACGGAATCAACCCAGCCAACCCAGCCAACCCAGCCAACCCAGCCAACCCAGCCCACCCAACCAACCCAGCCAACCCAGCCAACCCAGTCAACCCAGTCAACCCAGTCAACTCAACCGACCCAACCAACCCAGCCAACCCCCACCACTACGTCAGCCTTCCCAACAAGCAACTGCAAACAAAAACGAGATTGCCGGGATTGCAAACAGACAGTTGAACGCATTTGTGCACGTACCACCTTCCCCAGCAGTACCCCAGCTTATGCGCTTGCGGTCCTCTTCTTCCTCAACTGCAGGAGCCACCAAGAGACAGTACAAAAGCTCCAAAGTCAATGGCCAGGAGATCCTTGCTTTCTTGAAAGAGAACTCCAAGCTTGAGAGGGAACAAAGGAGAGAGCAATCCCGGCTTGAGAGGGAAGAACGACAGGCCATGATGGAATCGTTCAAGTCCGCCATCATTGACGCTGCCTCCTTATTCCTACGACAAATTTCCAATTCCAATTCTGAAAATGAAGCTGAAGATTCCCCCCAAGCCGGCAATTACACTTAAGGCTTTGGTTCCTGTTTAATGGCAACGTCGGAATCGGAATCGGAATCGGAATCAAATAAATTGGGATCGGAATTGGAATCGGAATCGGAATCCGACGAATGAAAGACTGGATTAGTTACTGTATTGGTTTGGGCTTCAAGAGTCCGGCGAATCTGTTGTCGGTGTTTATCAATCTATTGTTGGTGTAGAACAATCTGTTGTTGGTGTTTAGCAATCTGTTGTTGGTGTTTAACAATATATCCTCTGTGTTGTTGTTTGTGTTGTCGTTCAACTTTGGCTTGAAGAGCCTTAAGAAGTTGTTCTTGTTTGGAAGCTACCACCATGATGTTGCTTTTGGCTTTGGAAGAAATCCAATTATGATCTTTGCAACTTTCCAAGAAAATGAAATAATGAATTACTAGTAAAAATAATGAATTACTAGCAACTACTAGCAACTACTAGTAATAACTCATGCAATCGTAAAGTTGGCAGTACATGAAAGTCTCAAATCAATTGGAATCAAATCGATGGGATTCGACGCCAATTCCCACCTCGATTCCCATTTCGATTCCCATTTCCATGTACTATGGAAGAACTGTTCTTCTATTTTATCATAAACACCATGATCGGCGATTGTGCTGTCATGCCAGCAACCAGAGCAGTTGAAATTGCAAATATGGATTCTCCCATTGGACGCAAAGATGAAGACACTGTTGACGTAAGTGTCACTGACCCAACTGTTGTAAAAGTAACTCTGAACCATCCAATCCGTAGAATGCTGAATTTTGACTTTGAGTCCATCTGCAGCGGCCCAGACTTGACGTTGTTAAAGTCTTGGGTATTTGGCGCCAATGGCGGCATTGTGTTCCTCGAATTCTTCTTCTGTTGGGGCTTTAACCATTGCCTTTGGATGCTTCTGCAATACAAACAAGAGAACCTTTCTGGAGAACTTCAACCATTTGTACATAACAGTAGAGGTGAGTCCAAACGCCATAGACACAGATCTTGCGACAGATCCTCGTGTTCTAAACCAATGAAGTACTAGACCAAGACAGCAAGTTGCATTTGCCTTGCGCTTTCTTCCACTGCATACTCCATTCACATTGACCTTCCGCTTTCGAATGCATCCTGTGTTTTTGTCGACGGTGTATGCATCAAATACTGGTTGAAACATGCATAGGAGATCGCAAAAGACCTTGTGGCCAACACCACAGCAGTTCAGAAGAGCCTGATTGTTACCTGACTGGAATAGATAAAGAAAGGGGGACTCGGAATGATGATGAAGGGCTATCCTTGGTGTTCTCCTATCTCTTCGACGCCTTTCTTCCGCTGCATCATCATCATTGTCATCATCTTCTAAAAGATACAAACAAACAAGCAACTCAAGAGACATGGTCAACTGATTGACAAATATTATGTATCGGTTGAGTCGCTGAAACAAGCTGAACCCACTGAAAGCCGCTAAAAATTTCCAGCACATTTAAACAACAACCCAGATTTTTAATCGTACGGTATCAAGACAACAATTTGCAATTTTTAATCGTATGAAGTGGACAAATTTGGCCATTACAATAGTCCGAGTGAAGGATTCCTTATTCCAAAAAAGAGACTTTGCACACTGGCCCGTCAAAATCTGGGTATGGTGATTTTCATTCCCGAAATACAAAAATCTGGGCCCCTACCTAGACTATTTCGGGAATCACCCAATGAGTTTCCTTCAGCGTTCTTCACTGTGCCGATTTTTTTCCTTGCGCACGAAACCCCCGGACGGCCCTGGTTGAAATCAACGATAGCATATTGTAGTAGCGAGAAACGCGTGCACATATGCGCTCGTCTCACTCTTCATCTAAACACTCTAGTTACACAAGATACATAGGAAGTCAGAGTAGTCTTCACAATTATGAACCACACTCCTCTACTGCAGCCTTTGATATTCTTTCAATTCAAAAGACAAACTCCGCGAGCCAACGGACTACCAATACTGGCCGGCGACTACCAATACAATTTCTACGGGCACATACTATACCATAGCAAGGCGCTGTGGGATAAGACTACCAAAACGAGTTTGGTCATATCTTTTTTATCCAGAAAAATGACGAATAATTCTGACTACGTACCGTAAGATTACCAGTAAATCTTCCTCGTACCGGTAGGATCGACGACTCTACGGGACAAATAATTACCGTACCGTTATGTCCACCGTACAAAACATCCTTCCGGCTTCTGAGCGCTGTGGTAAAAATGAAGGGGGAAGGCAAGACATCTCGAGGTTCATTCTTTCCTTTTGGCATCGTACGGTAGTACTCCGGAGTATAATATTTTGTATTAGCTGACTACAAGTACCAATCATTTCAATTCCGAAACAGTGAATCGTTCAAATAACAATTGAACCCTCCTATCAAAAAATGCCATCTGCTCAGTACGGTACGCGACAACAAAATTCAAAAATAATGAGACCAAGCCGAAACGCGACAGTAAACACCAATTAGGGTGAATGATGTTGACCACGAACTGATAAGCCTGGCGATTAATGTCATCCCAGGAGATGGTGGTGTACCGGTACAGGTACGTGAGCGAGACAACCTACGGCAGTCAATAATATCACAATCGTTTGAAAAATTGTGAGCTAGTAGAAGTAATAACACTTCTTTACCCACCGGCTAATACCGGTAGTCACGGAGGTGATTTCAATGGCAAAGTTCCGACTTAAATCTCTGAAACAGGACATCGTTCTGTAGTGATGAAGGAGGCCAGCCAGTCTAGCTCGCCTATTTTCAAATGCAAAGATGATGTAATTACTTCCCATACACGTGAATAGAATGGGTCTCCTTTGAAAATTACAAATAACATGGTGTGCTTATAACATTAGCTAGTTATCTTGTACCATAGCTTGTGGTATCAAGGTTTTTAGAGGTTGATGTAGCGCAATTGAACTATGAAAAGGAGGAACGTCACATATGTCATCGTTTGTACGTGTGTGTTCTTCGTAGCATGGTAAGAAAAAAAGAGACAGATAGTAATGGTAGCAGGCTGGTAGCAGGCTCGTTGTTGCAGTTGTTCACTTAGATCGAAAGACCTATGGCACCATCTGGGAATCGAATCGCTGTTGCAAGGTAATCCAATGTTGCAGCTACGGGAGATCGAGAACGGCGTGTAGGACCTCCCACCTCGTCGCTGCTTGACGATTGTTCTTCTTGTGACGACATGTGGCATGGGATGTGGATAAGCGACTTTCTCTTGGGCATATTTGAGGAGCTAATGTTGCTGCTGGTTCCAGAGGTAGCAGCAGCGGCAATATTCAATAGACTTAGATTGAGCTGGAGGCTCAGTGAGCGTGTCATATTCAACGGTGGTCTTCTTGGTATTGTGTTGGTGGGGTTGTCAGTACTTCTGGACGACGATGCTCGATGTAAGATATTTCTCTTGGGAATTGCGGTTATAATATTGGCAGTGCTAGCATTCATTCCATTCGTTCGTGCAGGAATGGTCATCCTTGTCCTCCTTCTCCTCAATGGAAGCTCCGACATGTTCTCTTGATTCAGATCAAATTCTAGTTCTTGAGGGAATGATGGTACTCGGGATCTTCTGGACCTCTTTTGACGAGGAAGCAACGTAATCTTTGGGAGGGGAGGACTTGCTGCTCCAGAGTTGTAGACGCCTTCCGAGGATTCTAGAGCGGGGCCATTGCAGAAGTTCGAACAATCCAATAAGGGAACGTTTGCGCTCATGGGAGTGAGAGAGGAAACAGCAGTGACGTCAAACGACGTTGTACGTTTTCTCTTTAGGGCTGGAGGTTCATTCTGCACTACGAAAGCCCTACCTCCTCGAGTGGGAGATGCTGGTGGCGTTAGAAACCCAAAAGGGGGCAATGCCGTGGAAGCCATGTCAATGATGCTGTCGGAATCCATGGTGACAACTGGTTTCGGTCGTTTTTGCGTTCTGGTGTATTGATTTAGTGAATTGTGATTGCTTCAATCCTTTCAATTGAAACTCTCACTGCGGGTCTAGTGGCGGTATGTGGCAAAAAAGTAAAGCGGGAATCTTGGGAAACCTCCGGGATGTTTATCAACACTACTGGGAGCTAATCAGTGATTGTGCCCTTAAATTCGAGAAATCTGATGGGAAGTACTGCTACAAATGCAACACTAAAGGTATCTCCACACGGGTTCAGTAGTTTGTAATTCCGGTGCTCACGACTTCGTATGTGTACCGGGTATGGGAAAAAATAATAACTTTGTCCATTGTCCACAACGCAGACAACGTTTCAAGAAGCAGTATCCTTTTTTGAAGAATGTTGTTGAAACTGCCTAGGTTGGGTACGCTACAGCTTTTAAGTATTTTTACCAATTTGAATGTCATTGGTCCCTAATTGAAAGTGTGAACGGAAGAAATAGCTCAAGCTAACGCGCACCGACCGTCATGTACTATTACTCCAAGTCGTATCAACCGTTGATTCAGACATGCCCAACCCTAGCTCGAAACCAGAGAATGGTGTTCCGTCGGTCAATAATCAATCCAACATTGATGGCAACGAAGAATAGCGAATTTAGCAATATATTCTTGATTGAATGATGACCGGTATGACTTTTGTCATTGTTTTTCAAGTCTCGATTCCTTGTACTACCGATTGAAGAGAATGTTTAACTTCTAGAAGTTCGATGTGAAAATGTAATACTTCTCATGAAGAATTCCAAATAGATTCATTGTACTTAAGAATCTCATTCTTCTTTCGATTTTAAAATGAATCTTCGTTTCTTCGTTGATGTTCCAGCGTACTCGTAGCGGTACCCGATATGACCACCCTCGTAGTTCAACGAACCACAATTTTTGGTACCGGGTCAATCTCACACTTTTTTGGTACCGTACGCTACATTGCATACATCCATACACTTTTGGCATACAGTTTTCAAACACAACAAGAATACCCACTGAAGGTAGGATTATACTTGCAATTCGAACTCCAATTTGCTCAGCCACTAGCCCTCCCACCCCTACACTCGACCTCCACCCTTATGGCAAACCTAACATTTTAAGAGGAGTCAACTTGGTTGGGGTCACACTTGCTCTGGTGAACCATATGCCCCCTCTGGTGAACAGTTAGGGTTTCGCCCCTCAGGTGAACACTGTAGTACTGGGTCAGGGGTAGGGGGGTTGGGGATCTATTGACAGCTGATTAAATGTGCTCTGTGCTGGAGATGCCAATTGATACTCCGCTCTGCAGTGGGGATCATGCAGTCTACATATATTAAGAGTAGGATAGTGCCTGATTGTCAAAAGTGTACGTTTGTACCTTTTAAAAGTGTAAAGTTGACCCCAGTCCCAATTATTTGCTACCGGCATCCTTAAAATGATTTCATATGTTCATGATTGGTTCCTTATCTCAACACCATGGCATCCCAAGGCCATCCAGTGGTTTTCATTTTTGCGCAATTGCATTTGGTTTTCAAAATGTCAATTGAGTTTGAGCCATTGATCGCTTTGCAGGGGAGAATCGGAGTTGTTATACGCACCTAAATTTCACTTACATCCCTCAGTACAGAAATCCACATTTTAGCAAACATGTCTAACCCCTATTAATCTATATCATTGGAGAGCTTATTTAGAGATGAATTCAAATCTGTTGTTCTTTGTTTCTGTTTCTTTCTAAGTCTTATGTACCAAATATGTACAATTTTTTTATCTTCATTATTTAATATGAATATAAAGCAATAATGAGACTTTTCATCTTCTGTAAGTTCTATTTTCAACCATTTTGAGACTCTGCTCAGACACACAAACTATCAGCTCAATCCCATCCCATTTTCTTTCAAATTTCATCTTGTCCATAGTAGCATGAACAATATTCATGGTGAAATCACAAAAAATGTATGATTTTTGCACTTCTAATTCCATATTTATGTGCATTTTCCCTCCAAAAAATTCAGGACCCAAATCCACTCATTAGGTGGCAAGACACAAACTATGAGGTCAATCCCATTTCTTTTTCTTTCACAGTTGATCTTGTCCATAGCATGAACAACATTCATGGTGAAATCACAAAAATGTCTGACTTTTGCATTTCAAATTGTATATTACCCAAATCCATTCATTAGGTGGTGACACACAAACCATCAGAAATATCTCACTTCTGTTTCTTGCACAGTTGATTTTGTCCATAGCATGAGCAAAATTCATGGTAGAATTTTTAAAAATGTATGATTCTTGCACTTCTAATTCCATATTAATGCGCATTTTCCCTCCAAGAAATCCAGGAGCCAAATCCACTCATTAGGTGGTGATACACAAACTATGAGATTAATCCCATTTCTTTTTCTTTCACAATTGTATTGAATTACTAAATCCGTGAATGGATGAAACGTACACATACGAATGAAAGCCGTGGAGGTACGAACGAAGGTACGTGCATTAAGTATTAAAACAAGGCACATTGAATAATTAGGACCTTAAGTATATAAATACTTAAGGATATGGAAGAAGAATAAATGACACGTATCACACTTGTGCATATTAGATGAGCAATCAGATGATTCAATACTTAAGGCACTGAGCTGAGGTGCGACGAATACACACTAACCAATCGATCGGCACCCCCCCCCACACACACACAAAAAGAGGCTACAGTTTAGCAATTGGGAGATCAATATGGTCCGGAATATATTCAGCTCATAATCTTATCAATAACTCTTTCCGACAACGTAAAAGTAACAGATAACAGATGGTAAAATCACAAAAATTGTCTGACTTTGCACTCTAAATTTCAGATCAGTGTGTATTTTCCCTCCAAGATCTAGGACCCAAATCCACTCATTAGGTGGTGACTCACAAACTATCAGCTGGATTCCCAAGCATTTTCTTTCAAATTTCATTTTGTTCATAGCATGAACAACATTCATGATAGAATTAAAAAAATACGATTCTTGCACTTCTAATTCCATATTACGAGTGTGTATTTTCCCTCCAAGAAATCCAGGACCCAAATCCACTCATTAGGTGGTGGTGATACACAAAATATGAAGTCAATTCCATTTCTTTGTCTTGCACAGTTGATCTTGTCCATATCATGAACAACATTCATGGCAAAATCACAAAAAATGTCTGACTTTTGAGCTCCAAATTCCACATCAGTGTGTACTTTCCCTCCAAGATCTAGGACCCAACCAAATTCACTCATTAGGCCGTGACACACAAACTATTGGCTCAATCCCATCCCATTTTCTTTCAAATTTCATCTTATCCATAGCATGAACAACATTCATAGTGAAATCACAAAAAATGTATGATTTTTGCACTTCTAATTCCATATTAATGCGCATTTTGCCTCCAAGAAATCCAGGACCCAAATCCCCTCATTAGGTGGTGATACACAAACTATGAGGTCAATCCCATTTCTTTTTCTTTCACAGTTGATCTTGTCCATAGCATGAACAACATTCATGGTGAAATCACAAGAAGCGTAGTGGGGCAGTTTGTTAGAGAGTAAAAATATGCAATTCATTTCCCTCTTTTTAGAAGAAGAAATGGGGGAGGTAAATTTTTTGGATATAATTTCCCCTAGGTTTGAACCCCCCCTCCTCAAGTTTTTTACAGTCTGTCCTTTTTCCTATTCATTTTGGAGTTTTCAATATCCCTTCTGACTTTTCACTTCCTCGTTTTAGTTTGGTACTTTTTTTGTGTTAGTAAAAATGGAGTAGGGGATGGAGTTTAATTTGGATTGGGGTTTTGTATACCCTCTTTTTTAGTTTTCACTGCCCCCTTTAATTTGGTCTTTCCTTCTGTGCTAGTGAAAATGAGGGGGAGATGGAGTTGAGTTCATTTGGGTTTTTTGATCCCCTTTTTAGATTTCATTGCCCCCTTTAGTTTGGTCTGTCCTTCTGTGGTAGTAAAAAGGACAGGGGAGGGGGGGGGGAGTTTTGTTTTTGGTTTTTGATACCCTGTTTTTTAGCTTTCACTGCCCCCTTTTAGTTTGGTCTATCCTTCTGTGCTAGGGAATAAAGAGGTGGGGATGGAGTGGTGGTCTAGTTCATTTAGGGTTTTTTTATATTAGTTTGGTCTGTCCTTTTTCTGCTCCTCATTTTCTTGGTCTGTCCATTTTCCACTCCTCATTTTCTTGATCTGTCCTCTTCCTGCCCCTCATTTTTTAGACGTTAATTTACTCTAGAAGAAAATAAATAATTTGCCATTTATTTTTCAAAATTAACATTTATTTATTGCCTTTAACATTTTGTGCAACTGATTCTATTTTAAAGTCCCATATATTTTCCTTAAATACATAACTTGAACAAGGTTTTAACAGTTTTTAGTTGTCAACTCTGTACCACACCTACCTTCTAAAACTGGGAAAAATGTCTGTTTTGGGAATATTTTATCCCCTGCTGGTCCCCCCCCCCCCCCCCCAATTCCCGGCAGAGAAACTATCCATGTTGTTTGAGGTTAATGTTAAGGTTTCAACAACTCCGATGATTGGGTTATTCCCGAAATACTTCGTTGTGGTATTCCAACGCTCACGATTGAAAATTACCCACGATTCAAGAAAATCTGAAAAGCAATGCCACACAAGCCGGTCTTCAACCTTGAAGACTGGATGAAGAACATATCCAAATTCTTCATGTGCTTCTCTATGTGCAATGTACGTTGAATTTCGATTCAACGCCTTTTTACTGTTACAAGCGTTCTCAACGGCTCCTCGGAGTAGTTGACAAAGCTAGCTCACAATCTTAGTTTTTAACCAATACATAAACCTTATTTTAGTACCTTATTTTAGAGGCGTACGACACTGTTTAAACAGTCGAATAACCGCTTCGACCCCTTTCTACCGGTAAAGACTACTTCAACTACTACACGAATAAAAATTACCACTACTACACAACTAACAACCGATCCGAAGATTGTCCAGTAACAATAAGAAGACCAGTATGTCTTACTCAGTCATTCCCTTCAAGTATGACTTTGATCAAGAGACTATTGACAAAATTGAGTACAAGATTACCCAAGAAGTCAACGGCTCACAAGAAGTTACCAAGATCAAAATCCCTTTGATTACTGCAGGATCAACCAAATTACAAATTCTTTTCACCATCAATGAGTTCATTAGATCTAAGAAGACCCTCAACCTAACCACAGGACCAAGAATCTATGACAAGTTTGTAGACCTCCTCAGAGACTACACCGACTGTAGCTGGTGGAACAGCTATGTAACAGCCAATGTTCCACAGAGAACTGTGGACAACTTCCAGACGACAGTGGAAGCATTCATCAGCTTCAAGTTCAACAGCAACCTCGATGCCTACCAGAATCATAAAAGATTCCTCACCAACATTAAGAAGACAACCTCCATGACTGTACACCAATTCGTAGCTCAAGTCAACTTCCACAACCATGTTATTCTCCCATTACTACCGGGACACCCGCCACAAGATGCAGAGATCAACGAAAGCGACTTCAAGAATCTAGTCTTTGAATCGATGCCAGAGGACTGGAAAGACATCTATCAACAACACCATTCTCCCCATAGAGATTCTCTCTCTGAAATGATGATAAGATTCGAAAGATTCCAATCTGTACAGAATAAAAAGAACAAGAAATCAGACAACCAGTCTCAAAACAACAACAACAGCAACAACAATGCCAACAACAACCGTAACAACCGTAACGGCAACAATCGCAACAACCGAAACAATCGCAACAATCGAAACCGAAACAACAACAACAATAGCAGTAACCAACGCAACAACAACAACAACCAACGCAGCAACAGCCAAAGCAACAACAACAACAAGGGATCAACTAGGATCTCAAATGACTCACCGTGTCCTATCCACCCTGGTACCAATCACACCTGGGGTCAATGCTACACCAACAAGTATGGCAGCAACTCCAATCAGTCTAATAACAACTCTAGGGACAACACCGACTCACACGTGAATGATCGCAGCAGCAATTCCAACAACAGCAATCGATCCACTGCCTCTTCGTCGCACGGCAGTAACTTCAATGAACCAGAACAACACATGTGTGTCTTCATCAATGAACCAGAAGATACTACCATCCCTGCTACTCCTTGGCCGGATCTCTTCCATGTCAATATGGATATCGATGAAGAATACTACAACACAGATCTTCAAAGGTTTCCCTCTGAAAAGACCGATTCCGACAACAACAAGCAAGATGTTGCCCCTAGCAAGGACAATGTCGACATCGACCTTGCTCCAACCACAGTAAGTGTCTGCAACTCGATCAACGGATCCCTTGGCAAGTACTACTTGAAAACCCTCTTCGATTCCGGATCAACCGACAACCTTATAGTGGAATCAGCAATTCCCTCTGGAATCAAGAAGAACCTCCTAGACCAACCAATTCAAATGCAGACAACAAATGGCAAAACCACTTGCAACCACTATGTAACCTTGGAGAACACCATATTCCCAGAACTATCCTACTCAATGAAAGTCCTACAAATCAAATGCTTTGTAGTCTCTCAGAACATCAACTATCACCTCCTTATTGGAAGGAAAACCATGAGAGATCTTGGAATGAAGATGGACTTCGAAAATTGCACCATTGAATGGTATGAGAAGACCATGGACTTTCACCCTCGAAGCTACTTTGACAGCAAGTCCTTGCTCCACAAGGTCATGTCTGCAGAACCACATGCCATTGCAGAAAGTTACTCCCATCAGTCTATCCAACAGTCTTATGTAGATGGAACCACCAAGTATGAGAAAACTGACCTCCACAAGCTTGTCACCGACCAAAATCATCTCTCCTACCAAGAGAAACAAGCCTTGTTACCAATACTCCTCCAAAATGAAGAACTTTTTGAAGGCTTGAATGACAAAGAATTAGGCATTTTCCCTAATCAAACGTTCCACATTGAACTCCAGCAAGGCGCAACTCCATATCATATAAAACAACCCTATTCCATTCCGCTGCACCAACAAGAAGCAGTGAAGAAAGAAATTGATCGGCAAGTAAAACTTGGCATCCTTGAACGGTGCTATGCAACTGAATGGGGAATGCCAACGTTTGTAGTGCCCAAACCAGATGGCTCCTGTAGACTCATCAGTGACTTCCGAGAACTCAACAAAGTTACCAAGAAACTCCACTACCCGCTCCCAAAGCTCCAAGACATCTTCCACAGAAGGAGAGGCTTCAAATATGTCACCCTTATTGATGTCAGTATGCAATTCCACACCTTCAAACTCGATGAGGCCTCCACCTGGCTTTGTGTCCTTGTTACTCCATTCGGAAAGTTCAGACTCCTCCGATTGCCAATGGGCTTCCTTAACTCTCCAAGTTGGGCCCAAGGCTGCATGGAACAAATGCTCTCACACCTGAAGGACATCGAAGTATACATCGATGATATTGGTATCTTCTCAGACACCCTTGAATCCCATTGCAAATCAGTCTCCTCTGTTCTGTCCTTACTGAAGTGTCACAACTTCTCTGTCAAGCCCTCCAAGTGCCACTGGTTTCAATCCCAAGCTCCTTGGCTTGGCCACATTATCTCGCGCGATGGTATTAGGCCCAATCCAAACAAGATTGCTCCTATCCTGAAACTTGCTTTTCCCTCAACAACAACCCAACTTCGATCCTTTGTTGGGATGATTAACTTCTACCGAAACTTCTACCCCAAACGAGCTGAAGTCCTTGCACCCCTTACAGACCTCTCTGGAAGAGCCAAAGGAAAAATCACTCCGACTCCAGAGCTACTTGAAGCTTTCAACAAAGCCAAGTCCCTCATCGCCAAAGACATCCTCCTTGCCTTTCCTGACCCAAACAAGCCATTCCATGTCTATACTGACGCTTCTGACTACCAACTCGGAGCTATTGTTCGCCAAGATGGCAGAATCATCCTTTGCTTCTCCCGCAAACTCAACTCAGCCCAAAGGAAATACCCAACAATTGATAAAGAGATGCTCTGTATTGTAGAAGTCTTCAAAGAATTTCGAACCATTCTTTGGGGTGCTGAAATCATCGTATGGACAGACCATATCAACTTAACCCGACAAACCCTCACCAGCCACAGAATTATGACTTGGAGAATGCTCCTTGAAGAATTTTCCCCAGTATTCAAGTATATCAAAGGCAAAGATAATGGGCTTGCTGATGCTCTCTCCAGGCTCCCAATCCAGCAAGACCCTCCCGAGAAGAAGAAGGAGTTCTTCGGTCCTCCAACTCCCGCTCCAACAGACGACAACTCGGACCTCTCAACTGCCTCAACCGACTCTGACCTTCTCTCTCTTTCCGAATTGTTCCTTAACTACCCCGAAGACATTCCCATGTACCCCTTAGCCTTCGACCAACTCGCCCAAGATCAAGCAGCCAATGCAGATATCTCTACCAATCCCCGGTACACAACTGAAAACTTCAACGGCACCGACTTGAAAGTTGTAGACTCCAACGGTCGACAGAAAATTGTACTCCCGCCAAACCGAGTGCAAGCCACAATCAAATACTACCACCACGTGCTTGGCCATGCCGGCGCAGAAAGATTGTACCGAACCATAAACCAATTTGTATATGCCCCAAACCTGAAGGACCAAATCAACGCCTTCTGCAAGACTTGTGACACGTGCCAACGATACAAGAACAGCCACCAAAGCCATGGACAGCTCCCTACCAAAGAACACCAATACGTTCCTTGGGACACCATTGCAATCGATGGAGTAGGCCCTTGGAAAATCAAGATCCCTGGCCATGGAACAGTCTCCTTCAATGGCTTTACCATCATGGACATGTGCACCAACCTCCTCGAGATCATCCGAGCTCCACAAGTAAATCCAACCGGCCTCATGGCAGTCCATGCCCTCGACAATGGCTGGCTCTCCAGATATCCCAAACCAGTAAATTGTATTATTGACCAAGGAACCAACTTCATGAGTAATGATTTCCAACTCCACCTTGCCAACCTAGGAATCAAAGCCAAGGTCTGCTCAGTCCGGAACCCACAATCCAATGCAGTACTTGAACGCGTCCACGATACGATGAAGTCTGCAATGAGAACAGAGCTCAACACCAACCCTCCACGAACTCTCCAGGAAGCAACTGATATTATTGACACCATCTTCGCATCGGCTCAGTTTGCAGTTAGATCAACCATCAACAAAACGTTTGGAATGACACCCGGAGCCCTTGTATTCCACAGAGACATGTTTCTACCGATTCCGGTAATTACTGACTTGGCCATGGTCAGAAACAAAAGACAAGCTCAAATCGACAAGAATGCTATGAAAGAGAACAGCCACAGGAAGATTCATGATTACAGTGTAGGAGATCAAGTTATGGTAAAAAATGAAAAGCAAATCCCCGGAGCTTTTGAAGCAAGAAGCAAAGGCCCCTACACCATACAGCAAATTCACACAAATGGTACAGTTTCCTTTCTCTTACGAAATCAAGTAATCCAACGTATGAACATTCGAAACCTGAAACCATATCACACCAACTAAAAATTTCTTATCTAAGCAATACTGGTCGCACACGACTAACAAAATTCTGTGCCACCAATCGAACTTTTACGAGAAGGAGAAGAGTGTGGTATTCCAACGCTCACGATTGAAAATTACCCACGATTCAAGAAAATCTGAAAAGCAATGCCACACAAGCCGGTCTTCAACCTTGAAGACTGGATGAAGAACATATCCAAATTCTTCATGTGCTTCTCTATGTGCAATGTACGTTGAATTTCGATTCAACGCCTTTTTACTGTTACAAGCGTTCTCAACGGCTCCTCGGAGTAGTTGACAAAGCTAGCTCACAATCTTAGTTTTTAACCAATACATAAACCTTATTTTAGTACCTTTTTAGAGGCGTACGACATTCGTACCCAGATTGAAAATCAACAGACCCAGATTTTGGCTAAAAGTCTCATTTTTGGAATAAGGAATTTTAAATAAGAATTTAAATAAGCAAGCACATGCAGAAAACACGTATTATTTGATAAAATATTTAACATGTGCGTGCATTGCTATTTAACATGTGCTTGGATTCCTAAGGAAATCTGGGTAGACTTGAGACAAAGAATTAAATCCTTGAAGTGAATCCTTGAAGTGAAACATTGAAGTGAATTCTTGAAGTGAATCATTGAAGTGAATCATAGTACAAGTGAATCATGGAAGTGAATCATAGAAGTGATTCATAGACTTGAATCATAGACTTAAATCATAGAATGGAGTCATAGAATTGAATCATAGAATTGAATCATAGAATTGAATCATAGAACTGAGTCATAGACTTGAATCATAGACTTGAGTCACAGAATTGAATCATAGACTTCAATCATAGATCTAAATCATAGAATTGAAACATTGACTTGAATTATGGAATTGAATCATAGACTTGAATCATAGAAGTTCATCTAAGAATTGAGTCATAGAATTAAATCATAGAATGGAGTCATCAACTTGAATCTTAGAACTGAATAATACAATTGAATCATACAATTGAGTGATAGAATGATATTGTAAAAACTGAATCAGAGATTGAGTCAAAGAATGAAATCATAAACTTGAATCCTGGAATTAAAGCATAGTAGAATTGAATCATTGATTCAAGGAGTTAAAAAATTGAATCAAAGACGTGAATTATAGAATTGAATCAGTGAATTAAATCATGAAATTGAATAACGGAATTGAATGATGCAAGTCCATTATAGAATTGTGACATACGCTTGAATCATAGAATTTAATCATGAAGTTGAATCATGGAATTGAATCATTGACGTGAGTCAAAGAATTGAATCATAGACTTGAATCATAGAATTGAATAATCAAATTGAATTATAGAATTGAATCATAGTATACTAGAATCATAGGCTAGAATCATAGAATGCAATCATTGAATTGAATCATTGAATTGAATCATTGAAATAAATCATAGACTAGAATCATCAAATAGGATCGTAAGACACTACAAATATGTAAGGAAACTACGTACACAACAACTCCACAGCAGGGCCCCTGCAAAGCACTAATCATCTGATTTCTTGAAACCTTAACATTAACCTTAAACAACATAGATGGTGTCTTCGTCAGGAGCCAGGGGGTTCTGGGGTGGTGAGAAATCTCAAAAACAGATATTTTTTCTGGTTTTAATAGGTAGGTCTGGTACAAAGTTAACGAGTAGTACAAACTGTTAAAAATTTGAACAAGTTACGTATTTAAGGAAAATATAGGCCTGAAAATTAATCAAGTAACCTGAAAATAATAATATTTGTTGTTGCTCTAAAAATTGACCGAAAGGTATAGGATAATTGAAATTTAAAGAGATGTGAGCTCAGAGAGACGCTCTTATTTTTACTGTGTATTTCGTACTGTATCGGGGCTCTCTGCTGTATTTTACATGGTAGAGATCTTCCCCGGTCTTTTCACTAGTCTGGATCTCATCGTACCGATACTGCTGTTGCTGTTGCTGCATTAGCGTCGTGTCAGTCTTACTGTATCGGTATTGGTCATCTTTGGGGTTAAGTATTCTGTTTGATGGGGCGTATGCTTGTTCGTGGTATATATGCTAGATATGAGGCCCATCTGGAATCGGTATCAATTTTCTTGATTGCAATAAGTAATTTCCTCACGGGATATCAAGTATATTCTTTTGAATGTACTAATGGATTCCAAGTGTTTACTTATCGGTCAGGTCTTTGGATATGTCTTATTCTAACCAATTAATCCCTTTTCATTTGTAGTCCTAAGTGATATTGTTTTACCACCTAGGGATTTTCATGTAGTGGAGGTGCGTTTGATTCTAAGCTTCGATCATCAAGATATTCGAATCTCTGTGTTAATCTTACGTACCTCGGTCGTCCTTTTGTTTCGTTTGTCGGCTTTTCCAATCAAATTTGATGCCGACAAAGTCCGTATTTTTTTGCCGACAACACACCCCTTGATCCAATACTATACTCATGTGGTATTGGATTACTGTCGGAGTATATTGTCTTGAATCGATCTGGAGATCGATCAATCATGCTTATTTAACCTGGATCAGATCAACGTAAATGTAAAATGAGATCCCACAGTCAATCAACGTGATTGAATGGCGCAATCCGGCTATCGGTCGAAGTGATTGGATGATTTAACCTGGGTAGTGTCCCATGATGTATCTTGCATGACGGGCGTGCAAGATCCATCCCAATGGTTTGGTTAGGTCATCAGCCGGGTTGATAACTCCAGGAATATGAATCATCTTGATTTCACCATTTTCTTTCCATGCTTGGATGGCAAAGAACCTGATTTCAATATGTCTGGTTCTTTCAGTTGGCTTCTGGGCATTGATGATTTCAATTGCTGATGCATTGTCTTCATAGATAGGAGTCGGACCAACTTGGACAAATCCTAATTCCTTGAGTATGGACCTGAGATATCTGGCTGTTTTGGCCGCTGTTACTGCAGCAATGAATTCTGCTTCTGTGGAACTCTGCGCAGTAAGTGACTGAGCTTTGGATCTGTAAACAATTGCTCCACCAGCATAAGTGAAAACATATCCTGTAGTGGACCTGCGATGTTTCGGATCATTGCCATACGCAGCATCAACAAAACACATCAATTTGGCTTGTTTGATATCTTCAGGGAATTTCGGGAGTGATGCATCTTGGACTACATCGTTGTATGGTTCTCCTGACGGTAGAGATGGCTCAGCATTTGGTCTGTAGAATCTAATACCCCAAGATCTGGTTGTTCTGAGGTATCGAGCTATGTTCTTCAGACCGGAATAGTGGAATGCAGTGGGATTGGAGCTGTACTTTGACATCAGGGTCACTGCATAGCCAATGTCTGGCCGGCAGCTCACATATGCAAACATCATTTCACCTAAGAGTGTCCTGTATGAGAAACCCGATGTGGATTGTAATTCAGCATGCTCCTTGGTGCCTTCTAATGGTCCATTCGTATGTGATTGTAGTTGGCTCAGCACTTCAGTTGACAGTGGCGCTGACGGCTTGGAGTGAGGTTTCATCTTAGAATCAGTTTCCCAACCATGGGATGTCATGATTCTGTCAATGTAATTTGCACAGGACAGTTCAATGTAATCAGCTGTCTGTTTGACATCAATTCCATTGAAGTCTTCAAGCAATCCCATTTTTGTGAAGGGGGTTACATCTTCTTTAGGTAGCTTCAGTTTCGCCCCAATGATGTCATAGATCTTGTCAGATATGGATTCTGATGTGCAAGCCAGTGCAAAATCGTCAACTTGTCTCAGCATGTAGACTGTTTCACCTTCAAAAACTGTCGTGTAGATCGTTCTGTCATGTGTGGTGGTCTTGAAGTTGAGATCAGGACCTTTCAAGATATTGTTGATGTGGCTTTCCCATAATCTACCTGATTCCGAATGGCCCTGAAGTGCTCGGAGAACAGGAAGCACCAATCTTCTGTCTATGTCTTTGCCATACTTGTGTTTATACCATTCTGCATATGCATCATCAATAGTCATGTATGTAGGGATGTTGGGCCCTGGAGAATGGGCATAGGCGTCAGCCGCATCACCTGCATAGATTTTGAGATTGAGGCTGGCTGCAATGGCAAAGAACAATCTTTGGATGGGGTGTTCAACACATGAAGAGTATGACATTGCAATGGCATGTAGGGTTGGCGCTGCATATTTGCTTCCATTGCAACATTGCCTGGCTCTTCTGACACCATTCCTTTCACATTGTATTGCCAATGGGGTCAGAGAATAATGGCTTCTGGATCCTTAGGATATGGAATGGGTGATCCAAACATTTCTAAGTCTTCAAACTGGTCAAGTTGTTTGCGCTCTCCAGCTTCCCATTCTGTCCATGTGGATAGTGACTTGAGGTTCCTACGAGTGAAGTGCCCTAGTGCTTGTTCTTCAGGTGTAGTTGCTTTGGAATTGATGGCCTTGATTAAGAGTTCAATTTCTCTATTCACTTCTTAATAAAATTTGTCAGTCGATGTGTGTCCGACTGACATTTTCTATTCACTTTTTTAACACTGAATAGATTTCAACGGAATCTTAAAATCAAACATTTCAGTCACCCAACGCATCAATCGTTAAAGCGGTTCCACTTAACACAATGAATAAACAGACAGTTACTGTTTCTTCTTCAGGGATTCCGAATTCCAAATTTGGCAGTTAATAAAAGTATTCATCCGTTGGGTGTGATAAAAAAGTATTCATTCTATACTTTTTATTAACTTTCGATCCTATTCACTTTCCTTTGGTGGGAATCACTCATTGTAAGATTAGTGTCAACAAGTTGGAAGGAAATCAATCATTACATTAGTATTAGTAACAATGAATCGAATTGACAACGTCACGGCTTTATTGACCCCTGCCCGTGAATGCAAAAGTTATCTTATCTTCACAATCGCTTTCTTCAGTAGTATCCCTTGCTGGAACGATGTTTTGGTCATCGTTGCTATCATCACCATTACCATCATTGATCCTCCCGTCGACATCGACGTCTTGTTCATCCTTGCGATCAGCTTCAACAGTGTTCCGAAAGCCTTGTCGCGAGAAACGAGCGAAAATATCAAATGAATTCAAAGCAAAAGAATTTCCAATAAACCAAGATTTGCCTGTCTGTAGATTATTGACTTCGCACTTGTTGCTATCAGTCATGCTACAAGGTAAGTTTTCAGTTTCGCTAGTCTGTGGTTCGTTCCTAGGGGTGTGAGCTTCATCTTCGTCGTCGTCGTCGTCGTCGCTTTGGAATCCATGCTCTGCATTCTTTCGGAATTTGAATGGGACAAAGAGTTCTAAGACACTGCGGCGTATGTCGGGCTTGGATACGATGTTAGTCTGTGGTTCGTTCCTAGGGGTGCTAGCTTCATCTTCGTCGTCGTCGTCGCTTTGGAATCCATGCTCTGCATTCTTTCGGAATTTGAATGGGTCAAAGAGGGTCAAGACACTGCGGCGTATGTCGGGCTTGGATACGATGCTAGTCCGTGCTTTGTTCCTTGGGGTGTGAGCTTCATCTTCGTCGTCGTCGTCGTCGCTTTGGAATTCATGCTCTGCATTCTTTTGGCAGTTGAACGGGACAAAGAGGTTCAAGACATTGCGGCGTATGTCGGGCTTGGATATGATAAATCCAAAGGATACCCATACCTGTAGGGCGTAACAATTGCACGAGAGGTAATATAAAACGCCGCTGTATTTCGGGTTTTGTAAGAAATGAAGGGTGAACAAAATCGAGGCCGGAACCCAGATGAATACGTAGACATAAATGATTCTTGAAAAATATCGGACCAGGACAGCGAGCCGTCTCCCAACATGGGAACCGGAGGCGAGCAAGCCTTCACGCCAGATCCGAAACGGGACCCACATCAGATATAAGATGGGTATCAAAGTGGTGATGGTATAGTACGTTGTAACCAGCAGCCAGGAAGGAACATGATCTTTCAAAGAATCTCCGGCAAGAAGGTCGGTTAAGAATACACCTACCCCAAAAATATATATAATCATAGCCTGGAAGCACGCCCTTTGAAGGGTCGGGGCATTGGAACGCATTCGTCGCTTCGAATTCCTCAGGAGCTTCAAAATCCTGGAAAATATCAGCGCGTTCATGTACAGAGTGATAGTTGCGCAACCTGTTAGAAGGGCCACATCATATCCGTGAGTGTTCACGGGCAGCGTGCCGTATGAAGATGGATCTGCATACTCGTCAAAATCTGAAAATAGGATGATGAGAAACAAGTTGTATGCCAGATCGGGAATGGCCAAAAATACCAAATAAAGGTTGAAGGTCGACGAGCGGTTTCGGTTTTCTTCTTTCCGTAAGGGCAGGGTAATGGCGAGAATCATGACCAAGCACAAAATGACTGAAACCGACGACAAAAAAATTTGAATCGAGATGGCAATCGAATTGCGAAGATTGAAATCGGCAATGAAACCTGGGTTCTGCTGCGAAGTGAGGACTCGGTGCTTGTTGTCCAAGTTTATAGTTCTTGACGCGATAAAATCCGAAAACTCTCTTTGGTTGGATGATAGCAGTCGTTGTGTTGTCGAGGAACTTCCGTCATCGGAATTGTCTCTTAAAGAAATAAAGAATTCCTCGTGTTGCGGGGAGTCGCAGCAGCGTATCCGCCATTCTCTTCGCGGCGTTGGAATTCGTTGCCGCAACTGGTTGTTCCTGGATAACGACAATTCGGCACCCGCAGATTTTGCGATCGAATCCTGTACCTGTATGTGCCGGTACCGG
Organism: Pseudo-nitzschia multiseries; assembly: GCA_037355745.1. Classification (NCBI taxonomy): domain Eukaryota; phylum Bacillariophyta; class Bacillariophyceae; order Bacillariales; family Bacillariaceae; genus Pseudo-nitzschia; species Pseudo-nitzschia multiseries. The sequence continues at coordinate 2,959,679 of CM074784.1, read as the reverse complement.
TACCGGTAATTGTCGGTTGAAAAATAATGAGGGAATCGGAAGATTTCCTCGGCGTCACAATCGCTCGTGGATGGCAAATGGTTCCGAAGAAGATAATCGTAGGGAATCGGATCGGAACTGATATTGTCATTGTTATTGTTATTGTTATGGATACTTGTACCGCAGTGGAGATTTTTGGTTCTCCCAGATTTCAATTTCTTGCTCTTTCGGTTTGTGCTCTGGATTCAATTTCATCTGTACCGGTACTTGTACTTGTATTGGCACTTGTATTGGTACTTGTATTGGTACCGGTACCGGTATACCATCAATTCCTGTCACAGGTTTTGTCGGTTTTCGATGTCGCAAATACCGCCGATCATGTTCTTGCTGCCCAAGCTCGTTAAGCTGTTCATTTCTTCGTTCGTACACGCGCCTTTGCTCACGCATTACTCTTATTTCTGCGACGCAATCGAAGCTTTCGTCTCGACTCTGTTTCCTCTACTTTTCCGGCCTTGCGACTTCCAGTGCCCTCCCCAAGAGCTCCACCTGTTACTGGTGAATAGGGCAAGAAGAAGAAAAGCCCAAAGCAATGGATATCTAGTGTTCTACTTCTATTCACTACGTCCGTTCGATTTCATGTCTTGAGAGATATTATTACTTCGTACGGTAAATACCTCTAAATACTGGTTTCTCTTTTTGAATGTCCTGAAATAGTACGAGTAATCTTACCGTTACAAGTATCGTACAAATACCGTACGGGAATCTTATGTGTAATTATTACCCGCCACGCGAAGATTGGTATTGCATTACAACATTGCCCCTGTTGGAGAGTTTGTCGTGTTACTTGTGCATGCAGTAAAGCACAGGACCTTTTCAATACCGGTACTGAGTAGGTATCGTACGGTATAGTAATGAATTTATTAATTGAACGAGCCGGAAGATGATTCTTTTGATTTTCAGGATCAAAATGGAACTAAAATATGCGAAGTACAGTACACAGACATATGATACGAAGTACGAGTACAATACTTGTACTTCGGAGTAAAAATTTATCAAGCGAGAATAATTGGAAGTGTAAAATCAAAAAAATTCATAAACATCACGTAACCCTACATACCGGTATTACCCGTAATCCTTTGGGAGTAAAATCTTACCGTAGCATGAATAATGAATACGTAAATATTACCGGTTCGTACCGTATGTTGCTCTTGCGCTGTTGTGAGGAAATACGATTCTGACGATATCAATGCATTCTTGGGGATGACAAAACGCGCATTTGTGGTCATACGGTATTTCTTGGTGAACCATCCAAATTGATTAAAGCAAAGGAACCTGGCGATCCAAAGAAAATGGGAGACGGCATAATCAGACTTGAACATGATACTTGATTAGTTACACCTCATACGAATACAAAGAAGTACTCGTACTTCTATCCCGGAGTATCATTTTTCACTTCAAGACATAAAATATAGTTCTCTGTCGTGTCAGATGCCTGTGCTCCAATCTGGATGGGACACAAAAACTATGACTAGATTCTTTTTCGTGTACCAGTAAGATTAATGCTAATAACAGAATAGGAAGTATTTTCTAAACCAAAAGGCGTATGGTACGTACAAGTACGTACGAGTACCATAGTACTCGTACTGGTATCAATAGTAAATCTTACCTACCGGTACCGGTCAATTACTTGAACAAAATAAACTACCTACGCGTACGAGTACCGGTACAGTAAATTGATGTAGCGAGCCGAATGAAAGGAATGGAATGCCACGTGGAACCTGAACGAAGTACGGACGACGTACGAAACAGAGAACCCTTGAGTATACAGCGTGCGTACGACAAAGATCTCACTGTATCAGCAACATTGGTATGATACAATACAGAACGTTCTTTTTGCTGTATCAGCAAGCAAAGTAGGTACAGCACGGAATCTCACTATAAGCAGAAGCAGTCAAAAATTACAGACTAAGCGCTAGTAGTACTACTACTAACAAGCCTGTAAAGGATTCCTCTAGCAAAATCCAAGCCTCCTACAGCCCACTCTTTTTGCTCCTAGTAACCAATCGATAGTAGTAGAATAATTAAAAGGCAAATACATCCTGGTCCAATAGTCATTCTATTGTATGCCGTACAACAAGCCTATCTGTCCTGGTCCAATAGCCGTTCTATTGTACCCGTACAACCGGCCCGGTTCATAATCGGCTCCACAAAGAGTGACAAGAAGAGTCTGGCTCTCAATAACCGCTGAAGAGTGACCCGACAAGACAACTCCAACAATGCGCCGCCTCCCACGCCTATCTGTCCTGGTCTAATAGCTTGTGTCTATTGTACCCGTACAACAGGCCCGGCCGCTTTAATTTCCACGAAGATCTCAGCCACGCAGCATCGCACCGACAGCCCCGGCACCTTACAACCCAAGATCATTGTTGTCTTCTTCCACTTACCTCCAATCCAACTGATCCGACTACAAACCAACGGCCCCGATGATGAACCGATGGCCCCGATACCAATCTACGGTTCGGCACCACAAGATCTCATCTGGAACCCACACGCACTTCAACATGCTGCTGACCTACTCCAAATACTTCAAAGCCACAGCTAGCCCCTTTGGAAGTGGGCCCAACCAGGACCTTGCCTATGCTGCCATCTATGACTACTTTGCAGAGGACACGGACACCCCCACACTCCTAGGCCACCTCCTTGACCTCTTCGAAGCCCAGGCTGTGGGCGCCCTAGGGATATTCCTGGTGGATACCTTTGGGAAGTCCCGGCTCCAGCTAGTGCATGGCCTCAGGAAGTACCCTGGTCCCTTAGCACTACCCAGTGCCAACAAGGGCAAGGCCTTTGGCTACCTGGATGACATCAAAGGCGATGCCGGGGAACTGGTGCTAGTTGACTCCGGCATACTAGCACAGACCCATGAAACCATGATTCTGTCCCTAAACCATCACCTAGCCACCACCATAACGCGCCACCACTCCCACATAGTCCCAATGATCCTAGGTGGAGACCCTCCTCACATGGAGGTTATCAATGCCTACAAGGCATGCTTCATCCCCTTTGAGTTGGTGTCACTACTACTAGGCAAGGGTCATACACCGCTCCATGCCATGAGAGTCATCCACCCCTTCCTTGACAGCCTCAGACTAGTGGCGATCTGTTCCTCTTTGTTTGATACCCTCAGGGCTCCTGCAGGCACCACACCCAGCCTAGTTGGGGGAAATGTCACCTTCACCAAGCCCGGCCCCTCTTTCCAGAGCGAGCCGGGCCTGACCTTGTACATGAAGAACAATGTGCTATATCGGGATCTACCTAGTAGCTTGAAGCTCCCCACCCAGCCAGTGGGGGATCCAGCACTTGCAGCCGCCCTTACAGCCCTCACTGACCCCCAGCTTAAGCTCAGTGAGGGCCTAGACCACCGGCGCCCAGCCACTGTCAAGAACACCTGGGGTCCCTTGTACACCTAGTAGCGCTTGTTGTTGCTCTGTGGTAAGCTAGAGGAAGCTGATCTCCCTCCCATCTACCAAGCTTGGGCCCAGAAAAGCAAGCACAAGAAGACCCACATGATCTTCCAAAGCCAAGTAGCTACGTGTGCAGCCAATTTGCTCATCCAGGCGCCGCTTGTTACAACTGCAGCGCTCAAGAGGTTCCAAGATGACAACTTCCATGGCACCGGCCCTTTTGATGTGGCAGATGGGATACCCCCCCTAGCCTTCACCCCCCCCCGGATGGATCTGCAGCCACTTTGAAGAGGGAACAAGAGGCAGCGGCCAATTTGGCTGCCTAGGACACCATGATCTCTACTGAAGGCAAATCTCTCACCTTGAAGGACTCCCTTGAGCTTCAATAAACCAAGGCCTACCTACCTGTGGACTGGACCAAAGCCACCACCCAGCTGGAGAGCTACCTAGCTGTCCTGGCCACCATCGATGGGATGCACTACCCCGTAGTGCAAGGCTACCAGAATTGACTCATGAAGCTAAAGCTCCAGCAAACGCCCCTACATAGGGCCATTGCAGATGAATCGGGAGAGCTCATCACCCCAGCCATTGTTGTCTACTATTTCCAGATCAGAGTAAGGGGGTGGCTAGAAGAACAATGGGGCTCGACCTTCAACAGTCCCCTCCTCAGACTTTGGGAAGGACTTCTAGGCATTCTGAATCACCTCCCACATCATCTAATCCACCATTACGACTCACAGATGAATTAGGTAAGCCACCAAAAAGAGTGCGCTTCGCGTTGTATGTACCCGCGCCCTTAGTTCCTCCCACGACAACGCACACAACACTCCCCTCCTCCTCGCCGACTACTATGCCTAGGTCCGAGCCCCTACGTCCGACTAACTGTCCCGCGACCCTTTTTTTTTTCGTCGCAAGGTACTTTCGCAACCCTTGCTTGTGTGTAATTTTAACACAAGCCCCCCCTGTGATTCAGTAGCTTCGTATCATGCCCATTTTTCCAACTCTCAATCCCTGGTTCGCGATTATTTTTTTCCTTGGGTCATGAATAATTATTAATAATTTTTAATATAACCTACCCGTACATTCCGCAAATCACACCTACCAAAATTAAATACGTAAGGTCATGACTCACAACCAAGTCCCCCCTGTGATTCGGTGGCTTCGTATCATGCTCATTTTTCTAACTCTCAATCCCTGGTTTGCGATTATTTTTTTCCTTGGGTCATGAATAATTATTAATAATTTTTAATATCACCTAGTAACCGTACGTTCCCGAATCACACCTACTAAAATTAAATACGCAAGGTCATGACTCACAACCAGTAAAATTTAACATTAGTGCTCGCAACACACAACCCTTACAATTGAACACTTGGGCTCGCGACACACAACCCTTACAATTTAACACCATCGCTTGCGACTACCTACCACTACAGTTGAATTATTCGGGTCAACAATTTGTCTAGTAGTATTATATGCAAAATATGTATGATAGGTACGAGTACATCTTTCCGTACATTTTAGTCATTTGTGTCACACAATCTACTATTTGCAACCATGGTATGCAATGTATGTAAGATATGTACCTTTTACCCTAATCACTCTCTCTGAAGATTTACCCGTGTCGTAGGTGTGAACCAACCTGCGTCAAATTAGTGAATGGACTTACACAATGAAAACTAACGATTCTGACAACAATGCCTAAACTTCCTCCAATTGGCCAAGCAATTGCATCAATACAGGATCAATATAGTTGTCATCCTTATTTTCCTCTTCAGCAAGACTACTGGCAACAGTGCCACCATCTTTCGATACAGTACCGGTAGGGTTTTTTTCTGACTTGAATCTTTCCAGCATCATTTTCTCAAAAAATTTACCCGTTTCGGGATCTTCTCTTAACGTTTGTACCTTCTTGCACAATCCAGCAAACACTTGCCTTGCTCCGCTGTTCTGTTCCATTTGATCGTACCAGTTTTGTCATTCCATTTCATCCCTTCATCCTTCTTATGTCCGTTTGTTGGTTTCTTGCTCCTGAAGAATAAAAATAAGAGAAAGAAAGATCAAAAGCAAATAGAATCTCCAACAAATTGCTGTCATTATCACTCACTAGTGTTTCTCATTGTTTTTTTTCATTGCCGATCCGTTGTTTCTGTGCTTTCATTTTTTTCAATACTGTGCCAACCAAGAAGGATGTGTTGCTTTTTGTGTGGTTTTGATTTGGGGTATGTACAGTTTTCCTTGTGTGTACAGTTTTTTTTGTGAACTTTTATGTTGTTCCATTCTTTCGTTCTGTCCCATTGTTCCGTTCCATTGTTCCGTTCTGTTTCATTGGTTGTTCTGTTTTAAGTGCCCTCCTTTCCTTCATTGGTTCGTTTGATTGTTGTTCTGTTTCAATAAAATTAAAAATAAAAATGAAAGAAAGAAAGATCAGAAACAGGTACAACCCCCCTCAGGTTGCGACAAAAACTCTCCCTGAGGACTCAAAATGTCCCTTGATCTCTCAATTTTGACTAAATTGATTCGAAAAATATATTTCTTGCTACCAAACTTTCTAACCTTAACCCAAGATATGAAATAAATTATTTTCAGAAGTGTTTGTTTGGTCCTTTGCCGCATTCCACACTGTGTACAAAATACCACAATAAATACACAGTACAAAAACCATGTACAAGTCTACATGCAATGAACATGTGTGTGCTCCGTACACTGAAATCTCTTCAAAGACAGAACAAGTGAAAAGACCCTCCTGCAAACACAGCAGAAAAACCCTCAAAGACATGATTTATTTTTGACAGGAATTCCGATCATCGAAATCACCGATGTCATTAACTTCTATTTTGATGACCCTGAAACAACCCTTCTGTTTCTCCTTCACTAGAACAGACCATGAAGGTTCACCACCATACAAATAGTACAAAATGACACCAACTTAAATACCTACACGTTACTCTACTTCATTTTTGATCGGGAATGGTATTGAAACAGCAAAGACAACGACAACTACGGGCCCTACTCCGACCCATCTCTTTCCCCTTGGATAAAGGAGAGAATGGAGGCAGACATGTACAAATCCTACCAGGTTTGAACACCAGCATGTTACTCTACTGATTTGCTGACCAAGAATGACAATCAAAGGGCAATCGAACGGCAAATTAGGAAGATCCAAACAACATTTCCATTTTGATGACCATTCTATTTCTCCTACTGTAGAACAGACCATGAGGGCTCACCACCGTGCAACTAGTACAAAATGACACCAACTTGAATACCTACATGTTACTCTACTTCGATTTTGATTGGGAAGGGTATTCAAACGGCAATCAAGCGGCGTTTTGGAGCGGCGTTTCGGGCAGCATTTTGAGCAGCAGGAAGCCAGCAGCCAGCAGCGGCGTTTTGGAGCAGCAGGAAGCCAGCAGCCAGCAGCCACGTTTTGAAGCAGCCAGCAGCCAGCAGCCAGCAGCCAGCAGCCAGCAGCCAGCAGCCAGCAGCCAGCAGCCAGCAGCCAGCAGCCAGCAGCCAGCAGCCAGCAGCCAGCAGCCAGCAGCCAGCAGCCAGCAGCCAGCAGCCAGCAGCCAGCAGCCAGCAGCCAGCAGCCAGCAGCCAGCAGCCAGCAGCCAGCAGCCAGCAGCCAGCAGCCAGCAGCCAGCAGCCAGCAGCCAGCAGCCAGCAGCCAGCAGCCAGCAGCCAGCAGCCAGCAGCCAGCAGCCAGCAGCCAGCAGCCACGTTTTGAAGCAGCCAGCAGCCAGCAGCCACGTTTTGAAGCAGCCAGCAGCCAGCAGCCACGTTTTGAAGCAGCCAGCAGCGGCGTTTCAACCGGCATTTTGAACAGCAGGAAGTCAGCAGCGAGCAGCGGCGTTTGAAGCGGCTATAGCGGCAAGCAACAGCGACTAGCGAGAGCAACAGCAACAGCAACAGCAACAGCAACTAGCAACTAGCAACTAGCAACTAGCAACTAGCAACTAGCAACTAGCGACTAGCGACTAGCGACTAGCGACTAGCGACTAGCGACTAGCGACTAGCGACTAGCGACTAGCGACTAGCGACTAGCAAGAGCAACAGTAGCAGCAACAGCGACTACCAAGAGCGGCTACCAAGAGCAAGAGCAACAGCAATAGTGACTAGCGAGAGCAACAGCAACAGCAACTACTGAGAGCAACATTGATTTGCAGCAACAGCGAGAGCAACAGCGACTAGCAAGAGCAACAGCAAGTGTAACAGCGAGAGAATAAATTGTGTTCCCCCACCATATCCACCATTCAATCAATTGAATCAAACCTTTTGGAGCAGCGTTTCGAGCAGCGTTTTGAGCAGCAGGAAGCCAGCAGCAAGCAGCAAGCAGCGAGCAACGAGCAGCGGCAGTTTCAAGTGGCGTTTGGAGCAGTAGGAAGCCAGCAGCCAGCAGCAGCATTTCGAGCAGCAGTTTTGGAGCGGCGTTTTGGAGGAGCAGCAGGAAGCCAGCAGCCAGCAGCCTTTTTGAGCGGTGTTTTTGAGCGGCGTTTTCGAGCAGCAGAAAGCCAGCAGCAAGCAGCGGCGATTTGGAGCAGCAGCCAGCAGCGGCGTTTTGTCCAGCAGGAAGCCAGCAGGAAGCAGCGGCGTTTGGAGTGGGGTGAGTATCTATTGGTGATGTAGTAGAGTAAATAATAACAACAGAATAATATAATCTACGTGCTACCAACCTACACCGTTGGCTTCCTTTTGTTGTCGCCTTTGATTGATGTTGTTGCTGTGTTGTTGCCGTTGTTGTTGCCTTCGATTTGGTGTTGCCTTCAATTCGGTGTTCCGACGAATCGTTGTTCCGAAAATTGTTGTTGTGACAATCTTTTTTCGGACGAATCGTTGTTATGATCCCTTGTTCCGATCCGTTGTTCTGATCCGTACCTATGAAAATAAGAAGAAAAATAGAAGTGAGGAAATACAACATCATCAGCAATGCAACAGGCGGGCATCAATGTCTATCTATCTCACGTTGTTGCCTTCCACTTGGTGTTGCCAACACGTTGTTCCGACAATCGTTGTTCCGACAATCGTCCCGATGAAATTGTTGTTGTTGCTGCTGCTGTAGATTTGCTGCCTTCTTACTCCTATGTCACGAAAAACAGTACCTCGTGCCTGTTGATATAGAAGCAAATGGATGCAGATTTATTGCTTTCAAGACGTATATGTTTGGGTGATCAAGTCCAAGAACACTACTATCTATCCAGCAAACCACCTCAAGTCCAATGTGAGCTAATTCTCTTTTCAGTAAAAGGCTGTTATTTCAGACTAAAATATTTGAGCACGGATTACCTGCCTAATGCTGATCAACGATCAAGGGATCATTGGATTAGGTGGAATCCCACGTTCACAGAAGGAGTGCCGATTAGCAATTCTACTCAAATAAGTCGAGTAAGATTATGAATGGAAAGATTTTTTTTTGGGTCATGACAAAAACAAAAACACTGTAAACACTGTAAAATTAGGTTTCACTGTGTCTGTGTGTGTGTGTGTGTGTGTGTAAAAAAATTACTTTTCGCTGTGTTCGAAAGAAAAAAAAGTATCCATACTTCAACTTGTGTAGATTTCTACATGCTTTTTGTACTAGGTAATTCCTGGTCTTGAATTCGCGTAGGTTTCTACGAGCGTAGATTTCTACACAATTTTCGTACCAGATAATTACTGATATTGAATTTGCATAGCATTCTATGACAGTAGATTTCTACACACTTTTTGTACTAGATAATTCCTGGTATGGAATTCGTGTAGGTTTCTACGAGAGTAGACTTCTACACGATTTTTGTACCAGATAATTACTGGTATTGAATTTGCATAGTATTCTACAACAGTAGATTTCTACACGCTTTTTGTACTATATAATTCCTGGTATTGAATTCGTGTAGGTTTCTACGAGGGTAGATTTCTACACAATTTTTCGTACGAAATAATAATTACTGGTATTGAATTTGCGTAGCATTCTACGACAGTAGATTTCTACACGCTTTGCGTATATGATAATTTCTGGTATTGAATGCGCGTAGGTTTCTACGAAAGTAGATTTCTACATGATTTTCATACCAGATAATGACTGGTATTGAATTTGCGTAGAATGCTACAACAGTAGATTGCTACATGCTTTCCCTACTAGATAAATTCTGGTAACGAATTTGCATAGTATTCTACGACAGTAGCTTTCTACACCGTTTTCGTACTAGATAGTTTCTGGTATTGAATTTGCGTATCTTTCTACAACAGTAGCTTTCTACACAATTTTTGTACTAGATAATATCTAGTAACAAATTTCCGTAGCATTCTACGACAGTAGCTTTCTACACAATTTTTGTACTAGATAATTTCTGGTAACGAATTTTCGTACATATCTACAGCAGTAGATTCCTACACAATTTTTGTACTAGATAATTTCTGGTAACAAATTTGAGTAGATATCTACAGCAGTAGCTTTCTACACCGTTTTCGTACAAGATAATTTCTGGTAACAAATTTGCGTAGAAATCTACAGCACTACCTTCCGAAACAATTTCACCACCATTATCCCTTTTTCCCTTTTTTTGGAACGGCATTCCAAAAAATGCTCTTTTCGTAGATATGTGTCCAGGTGTATTATGATAGTAGTAGTAGTAATGTAGGTATGATAGTAATGACTTCTGTTGGGGTGGTGAAACGTTTTTTTGTACAATTCATGTCAACAAACATGGAACGGCGTTTCAGAATTCTCTAACCAGAACGGCGTTGCAGGCTTTGTGTTCAAAGCATGTTTAAATTTCAAATCTCAAAATGAATGTTACTGGGTGTTAAAGAAGTGGTTGGAAAATCTCAAATATATTGTTCCTGTTATGGATAAGATGAATGATGAAAGAAACGGGTTGGGGATTTAGATACATAGCCTTTGTGTAATCACAATTTCCTCTTTGAAAAAATTATGGCGCGAGAGGGGTGGCGTGCACTCGTACATGCTTTACTTATATAGAAAATAAAGGCTGTGCACAAGCCAGGCACATGGAAAAAGTCAGGGTGCATAGCACACACAACACACACAAAACCACACACACATGAAAAACTGTATACACACGGAACCACCATACAAAATGCAACACATGCTTCTTGGTTGGCACAGTTTTTTTTTAAGCAGGGAAAATGAATGTTGTCCGACAGTCACTGAACAACGGAACAACAGGAACAACGGAACAACGGAACAACAGAACAACAGAACAACCAGAACAACCGAACAACAAAGAAGAAACACTAGTCAGTGACAATAACAGCAATTTGTTGGAGATTACTATTTGTTTCTGATCTTTCTTTCTTTTATTTTTATTTTTATTGAAATGGAACAACAATCAAACAAACCAACGAGGGAAAGAACGACACTCAAAATGGAACAACGAATTAAAAAAAAGGAATGACAGAATGGAACAACAGAACAACAGCAGTGAGTGACAATGACGGCAATTTGTTGGAGATACTATCTGTTTCTGATCTTTCTTTCTTTCATTATTATTTTTATTGAAACAGAACAACAATCAAACGAACCAATGAAGGAAAGGAGGGCACTTAAAACAGAACAACCAATGAAACAGAACGGAACAATGGAATGGAACAATGGGACAGAATGACAGAATGGAACAACATAAAAGTTCACACACAAAAAACTGTACACACAAGGAAAACTGTACATACCCCAAATCAAAACCACACAAAAAGCAACACATCCTTCTTGGTTGGCACAGTATTGGAAAAATGAAAGCACAGAAACAACGGATCGGCAATGAAAAAAAACAATGAGAAACACCACTAGTGAGTGACAATGACAGCAATTTGTTGGAGATTCTATTTGCTTTTGATCTTTCTTTCTCTTATTTTTATTCTTCAGGAACAAGAAACCAACAAACAGGACAGAAGAAGGATGAAGGGATGAGACGGAATGACAAAACGGAATGATCAAATAGCACAGAACAGCGGAGCAAGGCAAGTGTTCGCTGGATTGTGCAAGAAGGTACAAACGTTAAGAGAAGATCCCAAAACGGGTAAATTTTTTGAGAAAATGATGCTGGAAAGATTCAAGTCAGAAAAAAACCTACTGGTACTGTATCGAAAGATGGTGGCACTGTTGCCAGTAGTCTTGCTGAAGAGGAAAATAAGGATGACAACTATATTGATCCTGTATTGATGCAATTGCTTGGCCAATTGGAGGAAGTTTAGGCATTGTTGTCAGAATCGTTAGTGTTCATTGTGTAAGTCCATTCACTAATTTGACGCAGGTTGGTTCACACCTATGACACGGGTAAATCTTCGGAGAGAGTGATTAGGGTAAAAGGTACATATCTTACATACATTGCATACCATGGTTGCAAATAGTAGATTGTGTGACACAAATGACTAAAATATACGGAAAGATGTACTCGTACCTATCATACATATTTTGCATATAATACTACTAGACAAATTGTTGACCCGAATAATTCAACTGTAGTGGTAGGTAGCCGCAAGCGATGGTGTTAAATTTTAAGGGTTGTGTGTCGCGAGCCCAAGTGTTCAATTGTAAGGGTAGTGTGTTCGCAAGCAATGGAGATACATTTTAAGGACAGTTGTGAGTCATGACCTTGCGTATTTAATTTTAGTAGGTGTGATTTGGGAACGTACGGGTAGGTGATATTAAAAATTAATAATAATTATTCATGACCCAAGGAAAAAAATAATCGCAAACCAGGGATTGAGAGTTAGAAAAATGAGCATGATACGAAGCTACCGAATCACAGGGGGGGCTCGGTTGTGAGTCATAACCTTGCGTATTTAATTTTAGTAGGTGTGATTTGCGAATATACGGGTAGGTTATATTAAAAATTAACAATAATTATTCATGACCCAAGGAAAAAAATAATCGCGAACCAGGGATTGAGAGTTGGAAAAATGGGCATGATAATAAGCTACTGAATCACAGGGGGGGCTTGTGTCAAAATTACACACAAGCAAGGGTGGCGAAAGTACCTTGCGACGAAGAAAAAAAAAGGGTCGCGGGACAGTTATCGGACGTAGGTTGGCTACTGAGGCTATCACGAATGTAGAGAGTGATAGCAGTAGTAGGGAATTTTCATTATTGTATGTACCATTAAGGGTGCCACAGGAGTGCCAGGTTAAATACCACAATTGTGGTACTTCCTGCGAATGGTGAGTGTACAATATGAAAATACCACAATTATACCGAGTACAAAAACCATGTACAAGTCTACGGGTAAAAAACATGTATGTGCTCCGTACACTGAAGTCTCTTCAAAAAATACCAAGTGAAAAAGACCCTGATACAAAAACAGCCAAATGACAGAGAAAAAATTGCCAAAGACAACTTTTTGATGGGAAGTCCGATTATTGAAATCACCAATGTCATTCATTTCCATTTTCACAACCCTGCATCAACCCTTCTGTTTCTCCTTCCATAGAACAGACCATGAAGGTTCACCACCATAAAAAATAGTACAAAATAATGATACCAACTCAAATACCTACACATTACTATACTTCGATTTGGAGCGGGAAGGGTATTTGAACGGCAATTCTACGTCACACTGCAAATAACACAAGTGATGACAAAAAGCGAGCCAACAACAATACACTCTTCTCCAACCCATCTGTTTCCCCTCCAACAATAGCAGGGATGATGAGGGTGCACATGTACAAATACTATCACATTCGAACACCAGCATGTTACTCTACTGCTTTGCCGACCTGGAACAGCAATCAAACGGCTATTGGATGGCAATTTACAAAGATACGGGGGACACCATTTCCAATTTGAAAACCATTATGTTTCTCCTTCAATAGAACAGACCATGAAGGTTTGCCACTGTACAAATAGTTCAAAATGATACCAACTCAAATACCTACACGTTACTCTACTCCAATTTTTATTGGAAAGGGTATTCAAACGGCAATTCTACAGCGAATAACACTGATTCAAATGACGAAGATACTGAGAAAACAAGCCAACGACAACACACCCTTATCCGATCCATCTGTTTCCCCTCGAATAGAAGGGATGACTAGGGTGCACATATACAGATACTACCACATTCAAACACCGGCATGACTACTCTACTAATTAAACAGCTATCAGATGGCAATCGAACGACAATACAAAGAATAAGATGACGACAATGGCAATGGATACAAAGAAGACAATGGATAGATACAAAGAAACAAGCAGGAACGAGGTCACAAATCAGGTTTGTTACAACAAGTGGATTTAGGTACCAACCAACGTGTTACACTGCTGTCTACACTAAAATCTGCAGGGCAAATCCCCCTAGCAACAACAACAAGGGAGGGATGCTCTCCAGCAACATACTTGACGCTGACACAACACACAGATACACAGCAATAAACCAAACGCTGCCACCTACCAATACAGCCTGTTGTTCCGTTCACGACCTTCATCCTTTCAAAAGACGGCTGATGAGCTGAGTCATTGCTACAATGCTTACCATACACAGAGTCAACCGCACCGGCAAATTATGATTGATTGATCATCGACCGATCGATCGAACAATTTGAACATGAATGTTACCACGGCCCTACAAAAAAGCTGTGGGCTCGTCTTAGTAGACATGTAGACCAAATTTAAATACAGCACCAAAATATTACACAGCACACTAGTAGCTTACTTAGAGGGAACTTAGTAGCAATAGTACTAGGGGGGACTGGCGCTTATTAGTCACCGTATCAGTTGTCTTATTGGTTGTCTCATTGGTTGTCGAAATAGTGAGCAAAAAGAAAAGCACCTCCAGGGACATTTCTTAGAAAGAAGAAGAGTAAAGAACAACAGTCATGTAAAGTACTTGTGGTATTTGTGGTATGTCTGTAAGAGTTACACCAAGTCTTATACCACTTAAATTGCAACAATACTGTATGTGGAAATGCGCCGCATACCTCTGGTTTTTTGAGGGGTACGACATGATTTCTACAGATCAAAACAGTAGGGAATTTTCATTATTGTATGTACCATTAAGGATACCTATTACGTGCCACAGTAGTGCCGTTAAATACCACAATTGTTGTATTTCCTATGTATGGTACCGGTACTTATGGTATGAATAGTGATGTGTTGCTCTTGGACTGTCGTGAGAACTACTTCGTAAATTACTCCGTATTCGATTCTGGCTATCAATGCATTGTACTGCTGCATTATTTTTACCATAATCGAGCAGTCGTCAGACGACTGTCTGACAGACCTGCATGCAGTTTTTGAAAGTAATAAAATAACTTGGTTATTTTATTAGAAATTAATAATAACCTTAGTAGTTATTCTTATTGATCCTGTCAGCGTAGGTTCTGGTGTACTAGGTTTAACACTCTTCCAATGGATGACGAACCCGAACCCAAGCCAGAAGTGACTGATTGTCTCTCCAGTTTTTAAATCAATATGAAGAACTGAAGATCAAACATAAATTAAGACAGCCCTACCCGCTGGGACTAAGCACGCCGGCCGAGGTAAATCCCAAAACTTTTCTAAAATGATTTCTGTTTTTGATATTCAACTAAACATGACACGTTCTTTGATACTCAACTAAATGGAATCCATTTCCGGGCGTTGACATGATTGTTTGGAGTGATTTGCAAAAGGAAGAAACTCTAATTTGGAAAATAAAGAGCACGTGATTCCACTACCTAACATGTGATTTTACTCGATAACGAGTGATTCCACTTCATAATTTCTACTTTTGCAACAAAGTGCTCAGAATTTCTAATTTGGAACAAAACTCTGCATCTTTTTTTGGCTCTGTAAACTTTGCTCAGCCAAATAATCTTGGAATGGAATCAATCATGGGATTCCTCCACCAATCTACTAAATGGATTCTAAGCAAAGCAATCTTCGAATCTTCAAATTGAATCGCCCATGGGATTTGTCAGAAACCAAACACCAATTGACAATTGGCTCTCCAATTGGCAATTGGCTCTCCAATTGGCAATTGGCTCTACTCTTCAATTGGCTCTCCTCTCCAATCAGCTCTCCTCTCCAATTGGACTCTCCTCTCCAATCGACTCTCCAATCGACAATCTACAAGTCAAACGCTTTGCAAAGTGTGTGGTGCTGCTGGTGCTTTGGGGATGGCCCATGAATGGATTGTTGATTGGTTGTCGGTGGTGGGACTAAGTCTAAAGGACTTGGCCTTTTGAAGATGAGTGTGGATTGTTGAAAGGGTCTTCTTTGTCTCCATTAAGTTGTCACCTTCTTCCAGTATTGCCTGTAAGGATTCGCCGGCAACAACTCTACCCTTCACATAATCAATAATACACTTGAGTTGGGAGAAATGCTTCTGGTTGGCTGTGTTGTAATGCTTTCTCCATTGGCTGCTGCTCTTTTCAAAGTGTTCAATACTCCCAGGGAAGTCAATGTCATTGAAGTTCCCAAGTCCAAACCACTCATTCCACATCGACAAAACCAACTTGTGGTTACAGAACAACCTTCTTGTTGGAGTATCCGGCAGTCTTGATTGTTGCTTCTGTTGGTGTTGGTGTTGGTGTTGGTGTTGGTGGTGTTGGTGGTGTTGGTGGTGTTGGTGGTGTTGGTGGTGTTGGTGTTGGCGTTGGCTGTTGGCATTGGCAGTTGAAATGAATGCATGCGCTGCAGGAAATGGTAGACTTGGGTGTTGACAACATCTTGTTCTTGTCTGAAGCCAGGTAACTGAAGCCTTTATCCTCCCAATGTCCTTTGAAACTATTATAGACTTCCAAATGAATGTTGTGAAGCCGGTCCTGAAGCCCCTGGAAGGGCAACTTTGATACTCCTTTTGATTGAAGTAGTAGCAGCTCCTTCGGTGATGACCTTGTCAATGAGTGTTGCTTGATAAGTCTTGAACAGTTCGGTTTTGAAGACAGGGAAGGAGAAGATGCCGGTTTTTCCTACCTTGGTGGAGCAAGATGGCGGCATCCTGCAGTACCACGGATTGTAAATTGTGGAGGAGCTCAAAGAAAGCTTGAGCAGTGGGCTTGGGGTCACTATTGATGGTGTTTATTGCCTTGTCAAGGAAGGGGAACACTTGATGACAAAGCTCTGGAGGTGGATCCGAAGAACTTCTTGGCAAGAAGAACCCTCCTCTATCTTGCAAAATGCCCAGCCAATGCCCTCATAGCCTTCAAAGGGATTTTGGAAGAATATCGATTCTCTCTTGACATCAAGGTTCCAATTGCCAATGATTGTGATGTATTGTGGATCAACCTCTTGCATCTCACATGCAACTGCACTAGTTCCTTGGCCAAAATGAACAAAATGCTTTGACGTGATCCCCAAGGCCTTGCATGCTTGTTTCATTGTGGTGGCATAGGCTTGATTGGTGACCGGTCCGTTGATAGTTCCCCGAGTTATTACAATCAGTGAGTAATTTGACATTGAACCAAGAGGCATTATCTGCAAAGTCATATTGAGTAAGCTCAGCCCTTGAATGGAATCATGCCATCAAATAGAAACCAAACGCACCAATTGGACACATGTTAACATTTCTGTGTCTTATAACTCAGCCATATAAAGTTTTCTGACCATTCATATCACCTGTCATTATTTGCATATAAAGATCTGGCATGCGTGTGTGCCTTCCTCATATTTGATAAGGTCACACAGGTCGGACAGCTCACATTTGAATAAGGACTCATTGCACAAAACACCTCCATGTGTCATAAGGAAACAGAATCTGTCTTTCAAGGCTGCCACATGATAATCTGGTTTGTACCAATTCTTAGAGAACAAGAAATCCTCAATCCTCTTGATTATATTTTTTGCATTCATGTATGGTAACAGTGCATGATCTATCTTCTCATTGAATCTCCTCTTTTTGATCTTATTCTTTTGGACTAGAACCACTCAAAGCAGTTGGGAAACTCTTTCGGATTGAATGTGTTCCTTTGTAAGATTGTTGGCGTTTTGACTACTCTGATGCCTCAATATTTTGAGGATGGAACACAAGTACTGATTCACAGTATCATAACCTACAGGGTCATGGTCCATCTCCAGCTCCAACAGGGATTCGCGATCCATATTGCTACTACTATTGTATTTTGCCATCACAATCCCATAGTTGTCAGCGTCAAATATTTGTGGTGTTCCTCTCTCCCTCTTCAGCTTCCAGCCTCTTCTTCTTCTACAGCGGTAGGCCTGATAGAAAAGGAAGCCAAATACCTTTTCTTCAGTCACTTTTTGAGGATAATCCAGGTAACCAAATGCGCTACTACAATACCCTGCATGAGCTCTGCCCCTTTCTGACCATAGGCAAGTTGGTATTAGGTGGAACGCCATCGTGGTCACCCTGTTGGACATGCCATGCTGCTCTGGCAAATAGGCCACTTGTGTAAGACATATTGCTTGCTGGAGACGAAGGGGGTGTTGTGTTGAGGATGGATGGGTGTTGTTGGTGGATATTTCCAAGAGAAAGTGTATTGTTGTTGTTGCTGTTAGCTTGTTCGTCGTTTCGTCATTTTTGTATTTTTTTTTGTGTCTTTATGTTTGTCTGTTGGAATCAAAGTGTATGTGTTTGTTGTGTTTGTTGTTCTTGGTGAGAGGGTGGCCTGGGCCCGGGCGCAAAGTGACTCCTTCAAGCTGATTGGCTGAAGAATTTCGGTATTGGAGGGTCCAGCTTGGTCACTTGGTCCCACACATGGTTTGCACATGGTTGGATTTGGTTGAACTTGATTGGTTGAATTTAGTGTAAAGTGGTTATCTTAGTGTGGTAGAGATTGCTAAGAGACGAGTCCAACACTGCTCTGACATAGGAGTAGTACTACGTTACGAGTACGGTACTAACAATCTCTCATTATTTTTCGTGACTGTGTTTGCTAATTAGAATTTATTTTCTAAACCCCTTCTCTTGAACGACCCCCCACCCCCTCATCGTTCCCCGCTGCTTTTCGTTTTTTTTTTCCCAATCCAATCGTTCCCTGCGATAATATGATTTCCCTTTGATTGGTACAAGATGCGTTAGATTTGTTGCAGTTGCAAGTGCATAAAAAAGCTGTTAGCTTTTTTGTCCCGTTTGTCATGGGTTTGTGCAGTAGCAATTGGCAATCGGATTGCACTATCAGTTTGAGTGATTTAGTTTCACGTCTTCAGTTTCTTGGCAGGCGGTCCTTTCTGCGCTTCCTCTTTTTCCATGGCTTGTGCTTGGAGCTTTTCGTGTACCTCCAAAAAGGGATTGCCGTGTTTGCGACGATCTTCCGGTGACTTGGCCAGATCGGCCTTCATTTCCTCCAGGGCCCGAACCAGCTTGGACTCCGAGGAGGTGCGCTCCGCCTCCGACTTCGACGCCACTGCAGGAGGGATCTCGTCGAATCCGCTCGCCTTTCCTTCTTCCAGGCTCACAAACTCCTCGTGAGACAGAAAATTGTAGCAATCGTCGGGATCATCGCTCCCGTACACGTAGACCAGATAATCAAGCTTTTTCAACTTGGCTTTGCTGCGCTTGGCCTTTGTAAAGGCATCCATCCAATAAATATCTCGAACGGGTTTTGGCGGGACGTCGTAGGGGCTAACAATCAGCACCGGCTTCATGAACGGAGGTTGTCCTGCTGCCTTGTTGTTGCCTTCTGCATCGTCGTCATCGTCATCGTCATCGTCATCATCTTCCCCAGGACAAAAGCCGATGGCTCCAAACATGCTCTTGATCTCTTCGGGCAGTACCTTCAACACCTCGCTCTTTTCCTTTTCGAGCTTTGCCTTTAATGCTTCTGCCATCTTGTTGACAATTTCTAGTATTATTGCTGGAAGTAAAGAACGTATACAAAATCGTGTCGTGTGCGAAATAATCCCTGATTAAGATTGTGATCTAATAAGGATGACCCACTGGCGTATGCAGTTCACTTTTCCTGTAACAGCAGGGGAGTTAGTAAGAGCGGGATGGAAGTGAGTCTACCGGTAGCGCAGGAGGTGTTGTCGTCGTCATCGAGGAGTTGTCGAGTACGCCTTTCCCCGATAAAACGCACGTTCCGTTAACCTCTGTCCTAACCATCGAAACGAGGATACCGGCACGAAAGCGATAGGAGAAGATCCAAAGAAGAGGTGCAGGCATGCATCATCTCGGTCGGCGGATTAAGTACGAATACTGTTGGTTCCCACATTATCGTAGGTAGTCGATGAACGCGTGCAGGTTCCCGGAACTTCAGCGTCTGACCTTGATACGATAGGAATACTATTGCCCTTTTCAAGCCGTTGAGCATGACTACCATTTTAATTATTTTTAAACATGCTCGCGTTATTGGCGCGGGACACACATCTACTCATTTTGTGATACCGGTAAAGTACAGAAGATGATAATAACATCTCTCAAATCCAAGAAAGATGTCTTACGGGCCAGGATGGTTCGTATCGGTACGAGAACGAGTAAGAGTCTTACGAGTACCGGTACGATAAAAAAGTATTTCGGGAATCACCCATTGCTTAACCCACCAACATACCGGTACTCGTACCAATGAACTACAAGCATTCACATCCAGTACTACAAGTAGGTACGTACTCGTAGGCTACTGAGGCTATCACGAATGTAGTCAGTGATACCGTAGCATGATGTAAACTCAATGTAAATTGGTTACAACTCCGTTTTGCCAGTCTCAATTGTTGTCGGATTCGTAATACCCGTAATCTAACCAGTACATACTCGTCAACAAAGAGCCGTTATTCGTCGAAATCATGTTGTGTTACGTCTTGATGCAACAAGACACCTGCTTAGATGACAAATAGGATTAATAACAACAGCAACGAGAGCCTCTACCGTCTTCGATATTCCGCTGCGTCACGTTACTATCTATGCCTCCTTAGTTCGATCGATGAAGCAAACTTTTCGGGATGGTCTGCCATCACCATTTGGTTGTTGATCGGTTACGTGATTTATTTCATTGAGTATTTGAACAATGATCAGCTCCACTTTTTGCGAGCCAACTGATGCAAACTGTCGCTTGTTCTGGTTGGATCTTTCTCGGTTGCAATTGGATGTTGTGAAAAAAAGCAGGCACTTTACTATTGTCTACACAGACAAAATAATATCCCGTTCCAAAAATTGGTTTTCACATACCGTGCTGCATGGTTGAACCAATTCCAGTCTTTCTTTCGAAAACTGTAGAGTTAGTTCTTCCGTTCGTGGTCTGAGAACCGAAGCGATGTTATTTGGGCTGATATTCTATCAGCTCTTTGCAGTTTGTAATTTTTTTAATATTCGCAGTCCGTATCAATCATCAGTGGAAACAGCTACCACGATTTTCATAGATCCAAGGCGCATTGAGTGCCGCATTGCAAGGCCGGCGTCTGGTATAGTGGTACCACATATAGCAAAATACAGCATACATAATACATAGTACGATATTTTAATAATATGGCACAGTGCACTATCCAGCGCTAAGTACGGATGGATTGTAACTATCTTCTTTACGTTAAGTTGTTCAGATCACGGTCCATGATGAATTCTTGTGATGGACGTTGTCGATAAAACATTGCGATATCAAGAGCACAACGCTGACAAACAACTGCCATTGCTCGAGGCTCGTTTCAATCGTTTCGCGGCGTCGGCTCCCATGATCGATCCCGTGTCGAGCGCACATCTGTCGCGATTTTTATGCTTGTTTGATGGCAAAGAATCCCCTTCTTGTTGCTGCTGCTGCTGCTGCCTGCTGCCTTGGGCCTTTGATATTCCCCCCATTCCACACCGCGAACCTTCCAGCCGGAATCGCTTGCGCTGGTCCCGCAGAACCTGGGATACTCTTTTGCAGAGCTCGTTGTGATCGTCGATTGGCACAAATAGGTGCGTTTTCTTGTCAAAGGCCAAAAACCGAAGGTTGTACTCAGGCGATTTGGCCATTCGTATGATGCGTTCGATGAAATCCTTGATCGGTTCGGTGGTTGTGGTGCTTTGGTTCTTGTCGCCGTCGTCAACGGAACCCTTATTGCTCTTCTTGTTGCATTCTCGATCTCGTTCCATCATCTTGATAATATCCCGGAATTCTACGTTGGCGGGATGGTTGCTGAGGGTCTTGTCCCCAAATACGATACAGTCCACCTCGGGACATTCGATTCCAGGACACGATTCTGGCTCTTGCTCGTCGTCATATTCCGGTGGTGGTAGTGGCGACGACCATGGCAAGGGCAAGGACAACGAATCTTTCGTGTTCTTGTACTTTCTTTGTTCCTGCTTTCGCTTTCGTTGTTCTTCCAGATAACCTTCGATCGACTGCCGAGCGTTTAGAAACTTTTGTACGTTTCTGGTTTTGATGTTGCCCCCATCCGTGATGGTGAGATCTTCGTGGGGTATTCCAAAGGATCGCATGCTGTAATCACATTCTAGCTGGGAACCTGCGTGGAACCGGACAATCTTGCGGTCTTCCTTTCCCAGCAGCGACAAAACCATGGCTCTGCCAATGTTGTAAATGATCGTATTGGGGGCAAAGTAGTGGATCCCGGTCAGTCGGACCGGCAGGGCCTCGTTCACCTTGCGAAAGAATTCCGGTTCGGTGAACTTGCCGTTGCCCAGGAGTTCTTGCTTTCCGCCCCGGAGAGTCATGCCCTCGAAGCCAAATGGGTTGCTTCCCGGTGCCCACCCGGGGGGCATTGAGGGTGACGGCGCCGAGTTTTTGTGTCGTTACGTCGTCCGACAGGACATCGATGAGGTATACGTTGGTCCTGTATTTCTCTCGAATGTTGTAATTCCAGTCATCGCAGCCAGAAAAGGCATACATGCGTCTACCGGCCCGATCGCGGCTGGGCAGGAGCTGCATCTGCCCCTTCTTGAGATAGCGGAGTTCCCGCTTGGTCAGATCACTGAGGGCAAGTGGCCGGGTGAGGGCCGCGTCCCCAAAGAGCTCGTAGAGCAAATCGATGTACCGGAAATACCGGAGGGCCGCTTTGTCGGTGTCAAAGTGGCAAGCCCTCAAGAACTTAAGCAAAAAGGTCTTGGTTCGGAGGTAGTTGGAGCGGAGGTGGTACACACCGCGCTTGTAGGCGGCCTTGGTGACGGGGGGAACGATGCTATTTCCGTTGTCCAGTGGTTCTTCGAGGTTGGAGTCGATGTGCTCTCTCAGAGCCCAAATTCCTTCCGCCAGGAGTTCCGGGGTTTCTTCTACCGATCGGTTGCTCTTGACGCCGTGGATTTCGTCAATGATATTTTCTCGTTCCTGGGCGTCGACTTCGTAGAGTTCCCTGGCCCAGACCTTGTCGACCGTATTGGCCAGGGTCAGAGACAATCGAAGCTTGTCGTCCATGACGCTCTCGATGTCGTTGGAGCTTTGGGTGTTGACGTAATTCGCGAAACTGTCGCTGGGTCGATTCCCCATCATGTCGCTGCGGAGAGACCGCAAATCCTGGAACCAAGAATTGGAGACACAATGGAAACTAATGACGGTTTTCCGGTACCACCCGAGTTTGCCGTCGTCGCCGTCGCCGTCGCTGTTGCTGTTTGGATCGTTGGATTGGGAGGCAGACGCGGCAGCCGGAACCGTAACGCTTCCGTATTTCTTCAGATTGTCGGCTCGGCCACCGAGACGTTCTTCGTTGGGGATCAAGAGCCGACCGAACTTGTCTCGCTCGTACTTGCCGCGAAGATCTTGACTCGAGTCGGCCCACCACAATTGCCCCATTTGATTTCGGAGGAATTCTATTTCTACATTTGGGACGGAAGATTTCGATGCAGATTTCGATGCGGACGTGGATGCCGAAACACCCGCGGCACGAGCTTCCTCTTCGTCGTCGCTGACCAAGAGCGTTTGCTTTCCAGTGTTGCTTTGGTGAAGGTTGTTCTGACGTTGATGTTGATGTCGATGTCGATATTGATGCTGATGCCAATTACCTTGTGAGGCGGCCGCTGCTGCTGTTCCTTGTTGCTGTTGTTGTTCCTCCGCAACATCGAAAGTTGCATCGTCTCCGAGATCGTCGAGCGACGATCCACACGAATGCATGTCTTCCGTCATGTCGTCCGTAGTATTCGCATGAAGATGGATATGCCTTGGATCTGGGAGTAGTTTGGGGTGAAAAAATTGACCGTTGGTAGTAGTGGTAGTAGCAGTAGTAGCAGTAGCAGAAGTAGTAGTTGTTGTTGTTGGGTTTGCCGTTACATGGACATCTTCGTGAGAGTTGTCATAGGCATCCACTTCCACGCTCTTGGATCCATTCGTTCCTGTAGAGCCAGGAGGATGCGAGTTGTTGTAATCCGAGTAAAGATGGCGGTGGTCCCATCCAGAGGTTCTCGCAGAGATCGAGTGCGACAAGGATGAAACAGAATCGGGATCCATGCGTACTTGCTCCGGTTGTGCAGATTGCATTCGGACCCCCGAGAATAAGCGTTCAAAAACAGTATTTTTGAGTATCGAAGGTACAATTATTCCGTTCGAATGGTTCGTCGTAGTCTTTTATGAGCGAGAGAGTTGGACCAATCCCAAAGCCCAAATGCTATCTACGATTACCATTAATGCCGGTGTAAAGGTATTAACATCTGCAACATCAACGATATATCGAAAGGGCTATTGTTTGTATTTCTTTCTTTTGAAATATTCAACCGCTCAAACAATTTCATTCGTCTCCACTGAGACAGCAACCGAGAGACCTCAGCAAAAACGCATTGAGCATGGATTAAAAAGTACCAACAGAGGGGTTCGGATTCCTCATATTTCTTCTTGGATATTCCGAACTCAACTTGGTGCAATAAATGACCATTACTTATGATACTATGATATAGCCTCATTACATATCCCGCAATTGGTACGCGAACTGCGGATATTTTATCGCGCGACGTGCAAGGTAAGACAGATAATTGGTGGAGTTGTTAGGTGAACGTTTAGGCACGTTCCTACGACTCGGTTCGGTTCGGGTCGAAAGGCTTTAATTAAAAAAGCCAGCCAGTTCAGATCAAAACCCAACCGACATACGGTCGTACGATGCTCTAGGAATGATACAGCCAATCTCCTCCTTTCATTCATCTGTACCGATCCGGCAATGATCAAGCCCTTCTAAACCTGATGCGGAGTGGATCATGTAGTATTCAGGGAGCTCCTAGATATATTTGAGGCACTCTATAATTCTTACACTATTGATACGAACACTGGATTGATTCGACACGTCCGCAGAAGACCCGGACGCCCCGCTCGAGAAACCAATTCGATGCAACTGGGTGCCTTCTTGCTCTTGTTTTATTCTGCTGGTTCCGAGGAACTGCCTACTACGGTACGTCACATAAACTCGTGCTTTTGTCAAATTCGTGGGATGTTTTAAAATATTCCGAAACATTTTGTTGCGCACACAGGAAATAATTCTCTACCTATTTTTGCTCGCAACAATTTCAAGTAGGTCTATTTTCACATCCATTTTTTCAGCCCGTGTATCATGGTTGTTCACAATTTTTCTATTCTACAATTTTGTTTCAAGCTTACTCCGATAATATTTATTCGCCATTCAATTTTTGTTTTTGTCCACACGAAACTCATGTTTTGTAATAATATCCTTTGTGTACAATGATATTGTCGTAGCGTTATTACGATTGTTTTCACAAATGTATGAGCTTCTTGATAACCATCAATCTATTCTGTTACGTCGCTTTCACATTACTCACACTACTACGTTTTTCGAATATCAAAATCCAACAACCATATTTTTTTACTATTAAGAAACTATTTTATCCGCATTTCAAATACTCTTCAACATTTCACAATATTCACCCTACGCTTATCAAATACCGAATACAACAAATATATTTTGTAACAATATGAAAGTATTTTATCAGCCTTTGAAATTACCTCGTTTATTGTATTATATTCGAACAGAAGACCCGGAACAATGTTGTGCAAACCATAAAATAATAATGAACTTAACCGTTCTACTATAATGATGTTGATATCACCAATTACTCTTGTTCGTTTTTATTGTATGTATTCCATGAAAAATTTGTAGTCCTCATCATCTTCGCCGAGAATCTCAAGCAAGCTACATTTTCGCTTCCGTGTTTTTCCCTCTTTGTTCTCCTCCTTATCTTGTTGTTTATGATTGCCATTTTGCTTTTGGTACATTTTAAGTAGTTCCGTCTCTAATTCTTTCGACTGTTGTTCCTCCCTTCATTCTTCTAATTCAATTACTAGGTATTCGTAAAGATCTTGTCCCTCGTTACTCCACCCCTCCTTATTTCCTGACTTACTGTCAGTGAATTTTTTCTCAACCTCGTGCCCTTTGTTGTGTTTAGCCACGAGTCGTAGCCATTGTAAAGGAAAAGCAATGCAAAAGCTTCATCGCTTGGGGTGAAAATGTTACTGACTGTCATTCTGACTGATTTTCTTTTGAAGTCTGTCTGTTTTAGTGACACCGCTCCAAGAATTCTTTTCATGAAGTATTTGAATTCTGGTGAACTTTTCCGCCAATAGTCTTTGTGCAATTGGTACCTATTTTCTGAGTTCACGTCTTGGGTGTCCGTGATTAGAACCGTTCCTGGGAAACTATCTGTTATCTGGTTGTTCCTTTTATTGTCTACGTGTCAGTGTTAATACGACCAGAATGTTAGAAAGGATTATGAAAGAGTGCATTCCGGCAATCATTTTATTGTTGGTTGCTTACCTTTGTAGTTTTTCCTCGCAAGAGTTTGAGCATTGTGCCTACATGCAGTCACTGCTGCTCGGCAATAAATTCCACTCCACTTTTGGTCCTTTATATCGATCGTATTTGGTATTTCATTGTTATTCGCTTGTTTTACAATTTTGAATATCGTTGCCTTCACGAATCTAATCTCTGGTGGGAATTTAAATTTCCTGAATGCTTTTTCTTTGACATGTTTGACAATGTTGTTTTCCAAGTAAATATTATCGGAGTCTTTTGTTGTTTGTAGAATATTTCTGTTGCTACTGTCTTTGGTTTTATATGTTTGGCTATCGTTTGTGTTTGTTCGGTCACTTCCCGATACACTGCTGTGCGGGCTGTTTGTGTTATTGGTAACAATGGTTTTACCTGTCACCGGACTGCAACTACTACTAAGTTCTACCATTATTTCTTTGTTAACTCGTGCACCTCGTCAACTTACCGTTTTTTCCTTTGATTGATTTGGCGCGCTATTTTTATGACTAATAATGTTGTTTGTAGGAATCATTTGGTATTTTTTTTTAAATTCATACTGTACACACTGTAAGTTCTTGATTTACTGTCTCCAAGGAATTGCTGTATTTCAATTAATTGAACTACCTGTGAGTGTTGTTTTACTGGCGCCTGCCTATCTTTTTTTCGAGCATGCCGTGATATTTTGGAATGTGGAGTCCTCAAAATTTTGGCGCGGACCCAAACATTTTGATGTTCCCTACCCTACCGTACTTACTGTACCGTATCATTCCGTATTCTCTTATTTATTGTTTTTCCATTTTCTGCAACGGCGTTGCAGGAAATTTCATTTTTTGGGTGGTTGACACTCACCCCTTAATTAATTTTGGAGCGGATCACAATCTGTAGATTCAACGGAGGAAATGCCGTTTTTGTTGTTTTGTTACTTTCTAAGGAGTACATCTTTCGAATGTACCTGACTTCTTTAGGTGATTTTTTACTTCATTTTTGTTCTATTTTTTGCACTTAATTTGTACCGGTGATACTGTGGAGATTTTCATGCTCTTTACTTTTGTAATGGAATCCTTACAGAGTTGCAGAGTTAGTGTTTCACACAGTCCCCATGCTCCACAAGGAACGCCGGGACAGTTGTTGTACTCCTCTAAATCTTCTGGTGAATTCCAACATTTTTTCGTAAAGATTTAGCCATTTCTTAATTTTCCACTCCTTTTTCGTCTTGTTCCCTCTTTCCCCCCTGTTTGTCAATTCTTTTACTTTCCGCTTTTTTCTTTTTTGACTGTTTTCTTGCTTTGTTCATGAACGAATCCCACTGCTGTTTGGTACATTTTTTTCCGTGTTTTTGTTATTTATCTTCTCTTCCTTAATCAGTCGGAAATCTTTCTTGTGTGGAGTACCACTCGTTATCGTCTGTTGATTTGCAATACCATTGCAATCTGTCGTTTTCAATGATATCCTCATTCGTCTTTTTGCGCCAGTTGTTGTACCAAATGTACGTCATACAAGGACGGCTTCCCAGGGTTGTAATGTACACATTGTTTTATGTGTTCTCTTGCCTCCGGTGTCAGATTACTCCATTTTTTTGCAGGGAAAGTACAACCACCTCGTATCATTCTCTCTCATTCTATCGATTTTACTTCCGGTCCAATACCCACTGTTGTCGTAGCACTTAATGTCTTCTGTTGTTTTCAATGCTGGATAACCACATGAAATGTATGCAAGAATGACTCCTATTGCCCACACATGGTCAATCCCAGTCAGTGTTGCCTTCTTCGTAGTTGGGAAATACTTCCTCAGTTATGTACTTGAAGCATTTCTCCCAAATGTTCAAAGCTTTGTCCTCCTCAAAATGCCCTTTTTTGCTGTTGAATCTTTTTCTCACTTCTTCTATCTTCTGGCATCCACAAAGGATTGTAATAACCAAGTGTCCGTTTTTGGCACACAACGCATCAAATCCCTGTTTCGAAATGATATAGAAACGGGTTTCTGTTGTTGTTTAGGTCATCGATATTCAGCTCATGCATCCGTTTGGTGTAATCCTTGGACAAGACAGCACACCAGGTCGGCACAACTTTGGCCTTGTTTGTCGGTTTAGGTGTTTTGTTTTCCATTTTCCTATTATTTCCAAGTTGTGACGTCCAATTTTCATGATCCAACGCAGAATTATAAAGTTGGTGGATCTTGTTTTCTCCCGATGTAGTAACTTCAGTTTTCGATTGTGGCTGCTTCTTCCCGAACACACATATTTCTTACTAATGTTACATACCGGCATCACTACCACTACATTGTACAGAAATTGTCTGATTCAAAAACAGACTAGCTTTAAGTAGTGTAACTTTCCTCGTCTAGATATGATTGGTTCTTGATATAGATGTTAACGTGTCCAGTGGATCGATTCCTCCGTAGAGACGTGTACAAAGGGTAGTCTCCGTAATTTTTTGTTATTATTTTTTGATTTTTGTATGAACAAGTAACCAAAATAGTGTTTCTCAGTTACTTTTTGAGTGCAAAAGTGTATCATTCGAGGCAATGGAAGGATGGATATTGCTCATACTTTGGATTGGGTAGACTATGAAACAATATTGAAATTTCTCCTCCTGATACTTTAGTCAGTATAAATTTTATAATACTGTTTGTCCCTGGCCATGCATCATGTACCAAAATAGTGATTGCTAGTCACTTTTTGAGTACAAATGTGTGGCATTTGCTGCAATTTCAGGATGAATGTTGCTCACAACGCATACCATGGTTTTTTGCTGAATATGAAACACTATGGACAAGAAGTCTCAGAGTGATACTTTAGTCAGTATCTAAAAGTTACTAGTCCTACTACTAGTTAGTTTTTGACTGCAAATGTGTGTCATAGGCTCCACTTCCAGGATCAATATTTCTCATACTATGGATGAAATACACTATGAAAGAAACTGGATTAATGACAAGCGGTTACTTGCATTTGCTTGAGCTTAAGCCTCATTCATCCATTCAGGAAGAGTTTGTGGAACTATACTCTGAGACTGGTTTGGTTCTATCAGAACATGACTCGGATTCCTCACCACTTCCCTCCGTCGGCTCACAATTCCCACGTTCCTTGCTGTAACATTGTACTAAATCAGATACTCTTTTAATGGGTCGACGATTGGTTTCTTTCAGACGTGAAACCTGAAAGTATGGGCAAAACCGGGAATGCTGCCCCATGTTACCTTTTTTGAAAATAAGATAGTAACCCGGAACTCTTTCATAGTGCTCGTATGCTGCTGTGAAGGTACCTACTAACCTCGCCAATTAGAACTGGGTGATTTCTTCTGGCAGTGTAACCATTTTGTTTGTTGATTTCGTAAATGGGATAATTAACTCTGGATCCGGTTCTTTCAACACCACACTTAGGTCGAAAGATTCTGGGGGGGGACCTGCAATTCTCAAAGGAAACTTTGGCAGGGTTACAAGGACGTTAATAGGAGTTTCCGCCAAATCTCTAACCTCTTCTTCCTTTTCATTTGAACCTCTCTTTTTCGCCTGTTTTACTCATTTTGGCGGTCAAACCAGCATCCTTTGAATTACCCTTAGTTGTGTCAATTCCAGATGGTTTAGATTTGTTGGCCTTTTTTTCGAACACTTGCCGGTAACTGCTGATGCATGATCGTTATTTTCCCCCTCGTTGAGATGGTTCCTCTTGGCAACATTGCCACCGTCAACTTGAACAACCCATGGTGGGATGAATCCACGCTTGGAATGATTTGTATGATTGAAAGTGAACATAACCCATCCTACCTGGTAAGTGTTATTTGATTCGTTGAACTCATTTATTTCAACCTTTGATGTTTTGAAGCAATCCCAAGTTAGCAAGTCCGATGGTTGGTGAAAAACAAAGTCACGGCCCTGGAGGTGTTTGAAAGCAGGATTCAATTCTCCCGTTCCCTTTCCATAATTGTTGACACCGTTATCGTCCAGAAATTGAACTACAAGGTTTGCCGACGATAAATCATCTGATTTTTCCAACAAATATCTGGCCAGTTTTTCTGTCAACGGTGTAAATATGGTACCCATTTCTGGAAGGTAGCTGTAGTGAATGAGTTCTTCAACCCAAGTATGATGTACGACAACTTCCGGATCAATTACGAATATCTCACGGAAGACGTATGGAATGTGTTCCATAAAAATTTGTTGGTGCACCTCTTGTTGTGAGTTAACATCGTATTGAAGGAACCTTGTAACACAAGTTTGATTATTAGGTTTGTCTTCCAAACCCGACAGTTCCAAAATGCTAGTTACAAGTTGTTCCGGTCTATCTTCAAATTTGACACGGGCAAACTGTGTCTTAGTCAGAACCCTGGCCATCGGGTAAATGTACAATCGATCATTCCTTTGAAAATAGGGAACATTTTCCTTGCTCAATTCAGGGATCATTGCTCCTTTTAGAAAACTCCTTTCGGTCAATACCAAACCTTCAATTGTTTCCATCACATGATCGTAACCGAAACAGCCTTTGTGAGGGGATTTGAAGACTTTATGTATAATTTTCTTACAAACATTGTCAATTGAACAATCAAAGGAGGAGTCAACGCCGTCGACTCGAATCATTGATGCACATAATACTTGACAAATGAACAGATTACATGCTGTTTCCAAAGAAAGGACCACGTTCCCCCCAAGATTGGTGCCATGATCGACAAATTTTGTAATCAACCATTGTTTCACCAAATATAGGATTCCTTTGGTAACGGTGAAATGTGTCAGATCTATCTTTCCGGTGCCAAGTTTGCATGGTGACAGGGTGACACAGTCGTCATTGAGTTCAAAATGTATGTTATAATAGTTGGAAAGCGTGTCCTTATAGTTCAGGATGTAGTGGAATACCAATGGAGAATGGAGTGGTAATAACACTTTACCCGTTTCTGGAATGTTCGTGTCCCCTTGTCGATAAAATCCTACTACTGGCACCCACTTCTCCCCCGAAAGTACCGTGGTTCCCAAGACAAAGGAATTCTGAATTAATTCAGGTAAGAAATATTGATAGAAATCTTGGTGTGTCAAAAGTTTTATGTCGAGGTGACAAAGATTTATGATTGTAAAAATTCGTTTTGACTTTCCTTGAAAGTGAACCCAAAGATTACGAATGACCTCATGAAATGCTGTTCTTCGTTCCTGTTATATTCATCATATTTTTGTTGCACACATAACTATTGGTTGTGATTGGACCTACAAACTGTAGCTGGTGCATGGGTAAGGATTTTAAGCATTCAATACGCTGCTTCTTCAAATGTTTGTCTAAGTCAACCTGATTGTAGCTATGACTCATTGAAACACGGAGTGAGGACTTTGCCATAAGGCAGTCCAAGAAGTTCTTCATGGATTTGACGTATTGTTTGGAGGCACGTGGAGAACAATTCTGGCCTTTGGTATGGAAACATAAAGCCTCAGACATATAGTCCGCCCCTGGTGGATATTGTACATTCTTCATGTACCACCAAACCAAGATCTCACGGTACATTATCATGTATTTCTCAATTGTATCGCAGTTCACGGCGTTACGCCCATACAGAGAATCCACACCTGATTTGTTGTTAACATTCTGTAACAGTGACTCAAAGTTATACCACTTGTTCCTCATGTCGTAGTCCTGGAATCGCTTGCTTATTTGCTTCCCGCTCAACAATCCCAACACTCCAGTCACCCCGTTGTCAGTTCGTACAAAAAGAAATCCACCATCACATCTATTTGATGGGGGAATAGGGCCCAAGTCACTGAAGGTGGTATCAGATTTTTTCTTTGTTGCCCTCCCCTTCTTCTTTGCCGGAGACGTAGTAGACGTGGACTTCCTGAAATCTGGCCTAGATTCGGATTCAATAATTTTTAATACAAGGTAAGCCTTCGTCGTCAATGCAGTGAAACATGTTGTAACCTCCACACTGAGGTTCCTTTCAAACTCATCCGTTCCATAGGACTCCCTAATCAGTGCATCTTTAAGCTTCTTCAAGACCAAAGCGCGATGTTCAAGAGTATTTGGTGGTGGATCTTTCAATCGACCCTTCTCCTCATTTGTCCTTTTGTTAGTAGAATGTGGATCGGCTCCACGCTTCCGAGCACTATTAGTGGTAGGTGTCATTGGTAATGTCAAATCTTATCAGAATTTGATATAATCTTGTTTGAAAAAGATGCACCAAATAAAGAATTCTTTTACTGTTTGAAAACAATCAGAATCACTGTTGTGGGAATCAATTTCACCTTCATTTTGACCAAACATTGAATGAATAAAGGATTGGACAACTTGGAACGTCTTTGACAAGAGATCACCACTCACATAGCGAGACAAGAGTGGTAACCATTTCTCAAAAACCATTTCTCAAAAAAATGACAATGTGTAAGGTTTCCTCTTACCATGTCGTTGATTTCGTAAACCTAATGTGCAGTAATGCCATTTTTTAGTTCAACATACATATACTTCTTCCTCCATTGAAAAACCGGAGAGAAATATAACGTTGTTGCACTAATCGGAGAAAGAGTTAAACAATATCGTCACATGAATTTGAAAAAGAAAACCTGCAATGATAACCTCAAAAAAGTGATGTGAATTTTTGGTCTCCAAAACCAGGAAAAGGGCCTGGTAAGCAACGCCGTTGCAAACAACCGAAAAACGGTAAATTGGTGAGTCCATAAAAGAAGTAAAAAAGATTGTGGGATTTAAATGGGGGTGGGGCACCACAACTACAAAAAGGGCTGTTCTTGCAACGACGTTGACAATAAAAAATAATATGAGAAAAAAAGAAGGATGGCCAATGACGATTATTGTGGTGGAAAAGGGGTGTGTGGGTTTACCCCTAAATTTGAAAAACGTACTATTCCTTGCAACGCCGTTGCAAAAAAAGGAAAATGAGCCCATTGCTTAATTGGTGCAAATTGGTTGAATTTAGTGGTAACTTGACGAAAAAGAAGGGGTGGTTCCCAATTAATAAGAATTGGATGGGAAAAAGGGGGGGGGGGGGGGGGGGGTTGTCGCCCATAAAGACAAAAAGGGCATCTTTTGCAACGCTGTTCCAAAAAAAGGGAAAAAGGGGATTTGGGGTGTGATCCCATAAATACAAAAAGAGCATCTTTTGCAATGCCGTTGCAAAAAAAGGAACATACTACTTAACAGACCAATGTCATTCTTATGTTTGAAGTTTGATACTTAGCAGAACATCTATCGAACAGATGTCATTCTTACGTTCAAAGTTTTATACTTAGCAGAACATCTATCAAACAGATGTCATTCTTGCGTTTGAAGTTTGATACTTAGCAACATCTATCGAACCGACGTCATTCTTACGTTCGAAGTTTGATACTTAGCAACATCGATCGAACCGATGTCATTCTTACGTTCGAAGTTTGATACTTAGCAACATCTATCAAACCGATGTCATTCTTACGTTCGAAGTTTGTTGCTCACGAACTTGTGTTAGTTTCACTGCTTGCAAATTTGTATTTTTTCACTTTCCATTCAAATCGACAAACCATTCAAATTGACAAAGCATTCAAGTCGACAAACCATTCAAATCAACAAACATCATTTTCCAACTTATCTGAGTAGAGTGTTGTTTCTTGCAAGCAACACTTCGTCCGAGAACGTGGGATCCGACCCTCTTCGTCACATGCCACATGTGACAATGTCACAAGCACAACGATCCGTTCTCAGATATTTCAGTCCGAAATAACAGCCTTGTACTGCAAAAGAAGTAGAAAGCATTTGATTAGGGATTAGTTGCTGGAAAGATATTATGTGGACTGCAACCTTACATAGACGTCTCAAAAGCACAAAATCTGCATCACTTGCCTATATATCAACAGGTACAAGACCCTGTTTTTGTGACATAGGAGTTACAAGTCTGCAAATCAACGGCAGCAGAAAGAACAACGACAACGAATAACGAATTGGCAACAACGTATCGGCAACAACGTATCGGCAACAACGTCATCATCCTCCAACGGCAAATTGATTGAGCAACAGCAAGAGCAACAAGCGCAACGGGGAACGATCAAACCAACCGGAACGATCAAAGCAACCGCAACCGGGAACAATTGAAGCGGAAAGCAAGACCAAAAGCGAGAGCAGCAACAGCAACCCGGCATCCTTGTCGACCAATCAATTTGTCTACTACTCCATCCAAAACGGCATCCTCGTCGACCATGAGAAATTTGTTTTCAGAAAGAGCTATGAAGCAAAGAAGTAATAGGAAACATGAGAAAAGAAGTAAGCAGAGAATGTCTTCAAACTACAGCACCGGTGTCAACGAGCCATGAAACTTATACAAAGTTGTCCGATATAAAACCAAGGAAGAAGGAAAGGAATAGGCGTTGTACTTGCAAAGATGGTGTCAGTACAATAGCGTTGAAAAACAAATACCGAACAACTGTGGTCAAAGGTAAATACATGGAGACAAATTGGGGTGGCAAGATAGGAGGAAAGAAGAAGTATCAACCGGAACAGGCTTTGTCCATCAAAAACTTCAATACGTTGGATAGTACAAAAGATGAGCATATTGTTGCGTTTGACGATACTAATCCACTGTTGCGCATTTTTGCAAAAGTTTCCAGAAAATTTGCAAAACGACACCTGGCTTTGAAGAATAACATCAAAGTTTCAAGAAAGTTTGCTCTGGAAATTGTTGGAGCCAAACCGACAGTTGCCAGAGGTCAGAAGCGTGGCAGTGTCAACGATGATTATGCAATCATTGGAATTAGACCAGAAAGATTGATCTTCCAATAATGGTGTGTACGTATTCAAAAGTCATGTGAAACCAAACATGAAACTTGAGCTCAAAGAGACAACAGTGGGAATTGTGAAGCATATGCATCATAGTTTAACTGACGTTGAACCATTTGTTGAGGATGAAATGGATGTGTTGTCTCAGATTCTGACTCATACAAAGCTAAATGCAATTGGGCAGCAGGCATTAGCATTTTCGATCGGTCGCAATTACCATTCTAGATGCCATGTAGATGATGACATGTACTACACTCGTTTGACAGTCATTGCTCCAGCGTAAGTGTCTGCTGACGAGGTGATTTATTATTTTGTCTTCCCAACGTAACCATATCAAAGTGCCGTTGCGTTCTGGAGATACTCTATTTTTCAATCCATTAGTATTACATAGCTGTTTGAATCCCAAATACGAAGGGTGTTATATTATGAGCGCCTATGTATCACGCAAAACTGTACTGAGAAGTAATCAATTATAATAATAACTTGCTACTCCGCATTTCATGCAACTGCCGTTGCAGAAAATAGAAAAACGCAAAATACACAGGAAAAGGGGTATGACTGTACCGTACTAGTATACCATCCAAAATACAGGAAAAGGGCATTTGGTGCAACGCCGTTGCAGAAATAGGAAAACACAAAACACACATGAAAATGGGGGTATGACTGTACCGTACTAGTACTATACCATCGAAAATAGGAAAAAAGGTAGTTTCGTGCAACAACGTTGAAGATACCAAAAACCCATTTTCTACAACGGCGTTGCAGAATAGTGGAATAATGAAAAATACGGAAATACATTTAAGTACAAATATAACTGATAATAAACTTGTTTGTTCAAGTCATGTGCTGTTTTCACCATCTCATACTATTGATTGTAAATCCTTTTTTTCCAATGCAACCATTGTCTCATGGAAATTAAACAACCATTGTTCACGTTTTCCCAGCACAAAATATTGGTCAGGACTACCATGGTTTCTAACAACGGCAGCTTCGGACTCAATGGCGCTGCAGTCAAACAAATACAATTTGTTCCGCAACTTACCTTGCTTTACCAACACATGGTGGTGTTTTTTTCCTTTATCCCTCTTGCTCAGTATGGGGTCTGCAGAAACAAAGCAATGAGTAACGGCATAATGACCATCGTGCACTAATTCGAAACTACTAATGGAGCTACCCACGGGGAAAGGACCTTCGAGGTAAAGCAGACACAGAATCTGACATGGATAAACTTTCAGTCCACGTCCATCAAGGAGGTCAAGTTGAAAATTAGCCCAGTCGTACCATACATTGGACAATTGTCCAGAATCAGACTTAAACAATGGATGGGCACAAAATAGTAATTTCATCTCACGATATTTGTCATACCTCTTGTGCTCCGTGGTTCCAAAAACCTTGCTGGTTCCCACAGCCGGAAGGACCACAGCGCAACAAAATTTGAGATCATCTGATGGAAACCAGGGTAAACTTGCGTTTTTTTTTCATCCCACTTCATGTAAGGGAGACCATTCATCACACCATTCCAAAATGAAGACCCAGCTGACCAACCACCCTCCTTAGGATGATTTGGTCCGGTTATGGGTATATGTTCAAACAAATCAAATTCACAGTCAAGTCGATCAATAGTTCGATACTCCATCACTCGGTTGCAAGTTTGCTTGATAAGTGCGGACTTGTTTCGTTGAGTTCTCTTAGCAGGAGCCTTCACTTCAGTTTTATGATTGCTCTCACTTGCGGCAGAGTCCCACCCAGTTGGAGGACCAAATAATTTCATGTACTGTGATAAATGAAAATACATGTGATTCTTCACCAGATTGTTACCCTCCCCCTTACTTCGTTGCAGATTGTTATTTATACAGTTGATGAAAAGAACAACCATTTTGTCAACATTCAAAACACCTTTCTTGTCTTGTTTGAAAACCTTGTCAAACGTTCCAGCGTACTTTAGGAACTCTTCCATACCCAACAACAACTCAATGGCATAAATACGTCTGTCAATTTTGTCTTCACACTTTCTGCTCTTGTTCTCAAGATTGGATGGTGTCTTTTGAGACAACAACAATTGACGACCTCCAGCAGACAGAAGTGACAGCATCTGAATATAAAGCATTCCAATGTACTGGTTACCCTCCTTCTTTGCTGTATGTATTGATTCTGAAAAATTGGTTTGTGGGAAGCTGTGATCGGATTGCCTCTGAACAGCCCCACCATAGTAACTGGCTAACCTTTCCATCTCACCAAGGAGCCGCTTTTTGTTGCCTAAAAAGTCCTTGCAGAACATCTCCGCTGCACGCTTTGCACAACCAAGTTGGTGCATATGGAGTCTCTCTCCGGGCGACGCTAGATGAATATTATGTGGGTTTTCCCCAAAATCAAGATCGTAAAAAGCGTTGCCATTATGTACACCATGGTGAGAGATGTTTTTGAAATACTGTTCAACATGCACTCCTTCGTCTACCCTTGGAGCAGCAAAATCAGATATATTCCAGAGCCAAATGGATTGATACTCGTCCCCATTTTGGTGCTTAGACACTTGCATGTTACCACTTTTAACTGAAACGGGAACCTTCAAAACATTCACACAAGCGTTAATACCAAGTGCTCTGGGACAATTGCAATGCCTACAGATCATCTTTGAATTTGACGTTTGATAATGACCACAAAGTTGGTTGTGCTGGGGAGTATCACCTATGAAATAAGCGACTGCAAATTTCATTCAAACCAACCATTTCTTCTTGTTCCACGGCAAATTAGACCATTCAATACCATCCGTTTGGTTGCAGGCATCTTTCAAAGATGAAAGAGCGCAACGAAAGCCAGAGTGAAGATTGTTCACATTGTCAATTGATTCGGCACCTTTATCACCTGGACATGTTGGGTGATAATATATAGCCTCCCACACATCCGGCCGGGAGTTTCGAGTTAGGGTGTTGAATATGCCAAGAGTCATGTTCAGTGGGTAAGAGTGGTTTGACCACTATTGTCAATTGCAATTCCATCCATGTAGAGAATGATAGGAACCAGAATTTCATTCGATTTGGATTTGCATCTCTTCTCCCAAGTGTTGATCCACCATTCACCGTGATGGAGTTTGTCAATATCAATATTGCCTTGAAGTTCGGGATAACGGACTGGTAAGGTGGGGTCTTCAGCATGGGGGAATGACAGATTGGCTTCCTTCACCAAAGTGACATTTGTTAATAGGGAATGAAGTGCTTTTTGGAACGACCGGACATAGATTTGTTTGCGACTGGAAACATCAGCATTCTGTGATTTCTTAGAACACCAGTCAATAAGATGAGGTTCAAACCCATCGCCTTTTATTTCAGGCACAGTTGCGGAAATCTCCTTCATGACACTTGCCCTGGTCTTTATGAGATTGCCTTTAGTCCATGAAAATAAATTAAGCTGCTCCAATTCTATAGCCCATTCATACAATTCCTTCTCTGCAAGTAATGTTATGCTATGATTCCGCATGATTTTCATTAAGTTGATCTTGACCTTCAATTTGTCAGATATGTTCCTTCCTACATTGGGTGTCATAATTACTAGTGTGGTGGAATCACGATGGGAATCGTCAATATCAATGTTGTTGCCTTCTTCATCATTGAAACTCAAAGAGTGGGGGGCCTCTATGCTCTCACTTCCTTCTTCCTCATCACCATCATTAGGAAAGAACAAATTGTCATTGGAAACAGAATCATCGTCATCCTCTATGTTTGTTAATTTCCGACCAATCAAGGTAGGCCCAATTGGTTCGACAGAAGGGTCATACATAACTTGATTATCAAGCACCTCTGGTAATGCGCCGTCACTACTCTGTGGACCGTTATGGGTGTTCGTTAGACCTAATTGTTGAGTAGCATCCTCGAGCTTCTTCTTCGATTTTCTAATGAATAACGAAGATGCAAAATCATCTACTCCCAAACACCGGTAGTAATAAGAATAACATGTACCCGGATTACATGCAATATGATCCAGAAGACCGGGAGAAACAAATACTCCCGTTTTCTTTCTTAGTCGCGCTGTAAACAAGGGGGGTCTCTTCTTCTTGGTGACCTTCTTCTTTCCTCTACCTTTAGTGATCAGAGGAGAGTCCCGGTAGCAACGTAAACAATATACCTGATATTTGGGAGTGTGGACCATTGTTAATAGTACTAATGCCGTACGATAGCCAGTGATAACAGTAAAAATGGGGAAACGATTGAGATTGAAAAATTGCGACCATGCACAGTTTGTTTTAGGCATAAAATTCAGTAACATGCCACTAATTTGGAAACAGATGCCAGTGGGGTAGGAAAATGCAATGTGCATCAAAATATTATGAGTTCGACATTAATTTCAATAAATAGGGTGAAATTACAAAGGGGGACCAGTGGAGTTCGACCCAAATATGCACGTGATTCCGAAAGAACCCTGAATCTCGTTTGTGTGACGTAGAGGATCAGCAGTAAGAGCAGTTGCTCTAGCGTTTGGATTAACAGCTTCTCCTATGTACAGATGGCTGAAATTTGGATGCAAACTCCTTCTTTTTGCATTACAAGACCATCCTGCTGCAAAAGTTTGCTTGCCAAATGAAGAAGAGACTCAACAATACATTGATGCTATTGCTGCAAAGTATTCAGCAGTGTTAGCACCTCACAGAGTGAAGGGTGCCTGTGATGGCCTCAAACTGCATCTCCAACAGTCTGGTAACTGGATGAAACAGAACCAATACTACAATGGTTGGACTTGTGGGACATACGCCAATAGTGTTTTGATCTTTGCTCTGGACGGCAAGATACGGGCTTGCATCTTGAATGCTCCAGGCTGTTGGCAAAGCAATAGTACTCAAGCTGACTATAGAGTAGCTATCTACTCGCATTTTCATAGTCTCGACTTGTAGTAAGATTGTCCATTGCAATAAGGTATCAAAACACATCAACCTCACGACTGATTGCAACAACTCAATCCACTAACACAGCGCCGCTGTTCTTCCAAGCCTTTGAATCAACGTCAGCACAGACCGGATTCAGAAGGAAAATAATAGATTAACAGTCACAAGCGCTAAGCTAGCTTGCAAAGGAAGAACTCGCCAACAATGGATCACAAGATAAGGTTATTTGGACCTTACTACCCTTCGCGTTGCACTCCAAGGAAATGTTGTTCCTGTCA
This sequence comes from Pseudo-nitzschia multiseries, assembly GCA_037355745.1. Taxonomy (NCBI): domain Eukaryota; phylum Bacillariophyta; class Bacillariophyceae; order Bacillariales; family Bacillariaceae; genus Pseudo-nitzschia; species Pseudo-nitzschia multiseries. The sequence continues at coordinate 2,919,817 of CM074784.1, read as the reverse complement.
ACAACAACAACAATAACAACAACAACAACGTACAATGGCATGCGCCTAGTTGTCCAAGTGACCCAATTGCTTGTTGCACACGAAGCTCTATCTCACTCAGAGACCAAAACGTTGATAACCCCACAGGACAAATACTATTCATGGAAACATCAAGCATGACACCACCACCTTCCCCTAAAGAAAGCGACTCAGAGCCGGATGAAGATGAAGGGAAGACTAATCTGGTCCTCCTTCAATGAGTCTATGGTAAAGATATTGCTGGCCATTTTCAGAATCAAAAATGAGAAAAATGATAAACTGTGCATGTCCCTCATTCAGGGCAGACTACACAAATGGCCTGTATTCCTCAACGCACTAGTACTCGAATTTGGATTCGCAGTAGAGCTTACCTACCCAGACAGAAGCAGTAGATTACAAGCTATTGTTCCCAGATCTATCCAACAAACAATAGAAGCACTTGCTGAGTTTGTTAAAGACCTACAAGAGAAAGAACTAGAGTGGCAAGATGCAGACACATACACGTACAATGCCTTCAAATTATTCAGGAACCAGCGTGCAAAGCGCCTTCAACATGAAGCCGCCTTGAATCCCCCACCACCTGCTCCTGGAACGGCAACCAGCCAAGTGAAAACGCCTGAACAGCGATGTTGTGAATCGTGGTGCAGAAAATCACACGATGAAACCTGATTCACACCTCTCAGGAATGATTCATGATTTGAACATTGGCTCATCAGGTTTAAAAGCCAAACTCCAAGCTCGTGATATTGATTCCCCACCTTCCTTGATAAAACTGGCCGCCAAGTGCACTCCAAGGCTTCATATGTGATCTCTTTGTAAAGCAGTGTGTATTCTTATGGCTACTGATACAAAAAATATTTCAAAAGTGACCTATCCTCATCATGAGTACTTAGCCACTCCAACAAACAAGACAGACAACAGGCATATTTTGATTTCATCAACCTACACAGCAGATCCAAGTCCAAGGTATATGATACCTTGACTCAACTTCAGACTCTGCTAAGCCTATCACTAACTCAATGGAAGGAATCTAAGGTCAAATTCATAACGCATTGGTTTGATGAATTGGAACATCTCACCAAACTCAGACCCCCAACAAGACCCCTTGAGTATCAAACCATAAAATTGGCACTTTGCCAAGCTTGCGCCACTAGGTTTCCAACTGAGTGTACAATTCTCCAAGGTTACTGACCCACTTGATTCCAACAACGTCAGCGTATACATACAAGCTGAAGTCGATGTCATTCATGACCTCAAAATAATCCTCCTACTTGAAGCTACACGCCTAGATTCACAAGCACTACTTTCCGTACCAAGATCCACGGTTAGAGCCCATGCTCACAATCTATCCACTGAAGATTCCAATCCCTTCTGTGAATGATCATAACAACTATTTGCCTTCCTATCAAATTTGATGGCAATTTTCAAGACTATGCAGAGTATTCAAAGCTGGACGCACACTAGATCCTACAACAAGATTACCCCCCGTCATTTGGAAAACCCTATCCAGACCAGCCATGAAAGGATGGCTGAATATACCTACTGATGACAAGAAAAAGTTGGTTGCATGCCTGAGTCCTGAAGTGTTATCTGACCATCAAAAGAATCCCAACAACACCAAGCCTATAAGCTGAAGAGTTTATTCTCACAATCAGTCTGTCGCTTTCCTTGACAACAAATCTGATACGGATATAAGTGCATCCAAAGATCCATCCGCATCATCCGTCTCTCCAGCACATCCTGTCAGGTTTACAGCAGAGAACCCTGAAGTTCTCTATAAGAAAGATGGTAATACCTATGTTTCAGTTGGAAAATCCACCTTGTCTCCCAACTTCCACAAATGGTATCAACCAGACGAAGAGCTATCATCTCCCAACGGTACCATGTCTGTATACACCTACTGTGTGAATAAAACCACTGTCTCCAAGCCTGGTTTTGCAATGGTTGACCGAGGTGCAAATGGATGCATCATCAGGAACAATGTATGCCTCATATCAAAGGACATTCCTCCACAACACGCAAACGTTACAGGCATCAATAACCCCCAAGTCCAAAACATTCCAATTGCTACATGTGGTGCATACTCAGTTTCGAACAGAGGACCAATCATTCTCATTTTCAACAAGTGCGCATACACTGGACGCCATGCTTCCATTCTATCATCTGGGCAGATGGGAATCTTACTTCTTTGCTCAAGTTGATGACACTTTCATCAAAGCTGGTAGTGGCCAAGTCATTTCTACAACTGACGGCTATGCATTACCACTTAGTATTCAACACGGACTCCCGTACCTGGCTATGCGCAAGTATACTATGGAAGAATACTTTACATTACCATATGTAACCATGACATCTGATAAACATTGGGAATCCTTCTGTTCTTGATACTACTATCCATACAAAAGATGAAGCATTCCTACAGAAGTATCCTCCTATACTTCAACAGCTACCTTACCCCAAATTATGACAAATACAGAAATCCTTGCTTTCTCGAAGGACTGGACATATCAATGTCACAAGGTTTGTCCACCATAACATCCCTAAGATTCGTACTCTAATTCACGGCAAAGCCAATGAGTTCAAAACCATTGATTTAAATGACAACAGCGACAATTCCTTCTGGATAAATCCAACTGACTATGCACATCAAGAGATCCTCGCAAGGCGCTTCAATGATGTCAGCACCATTTGCCATCTCTGCCTTCCCCTCTGAATGTACATCCAATAATACGCCTATGATTGCTTCATCAGCCACGTACTCATAGCCCTAACAAGCAAGACTATCTATTGCTAAAACCCTTTTTCTGCTGGGTTTCCACTGAACGGATCAAGGCCACCTCTGCAAACTCAACCCAGTATGGCTCCCTGGCTTCCAATCCAGATGGGAATATCTTCAAGCAATTCCAATCCCTGAAACCCGCTATGAACATACACCCTTTCAACAATGATGTACTATCAGACTGCTGTATACTTGGATATCCCAGTTATCAACGGCGGATCCAAAGCTGCACAGACTTTCTTTGGAAGAAAGTCACACATCATCCATGTGGAAGAAATGCAGTACCACAGCAGATTTCCTACCGTGCTTTCAAAATTTTGTTCGAAAGTGGGGTAGACCTCTCTGACTACTTTGTGACCATGGTTCATATCAGTCAAGCAAAAGCGTGCTTGATTACCTCAAGATGCTATGGATCGGTCTCTGGCAAAGTGAGGCATATCACCAACACCAAAACCAATTTGAAAGACATTGCCAAACCTTCAAACGCACTGTCAATCGCGTGATGGACAGAACCGGTACACCACCACACCTCTGGTTACTCTGCATGATATATGCCGTCAGCCTCTTTAACATGGTGTCTGACCCTACCCTTTCTGACAAGCAACCCTTCTTCATTATCACCAGTGCTATGGGTGATATCAGCGCGTACACCAGTTTCTTCTAGTTTGAACCCATCTATTTCAAGACTGGCGAACTCCCCTTTTGGATCCGAGTCAACTGAACGCCTTGGCCATTTTGTTGGGATTTCCAAACATGTTGGAAATAGTTTGTGTTTCAAAATTTGGGACCCAGTTACCAATAAACTTCTTGATAGATCAGGCGTTTGTTCCACACTAACGCTCGAAACCTGAAACAAGCGTGCCGGACTCTTCACTGATGATGGCTTCATCGCTTGGCAAAAAGCCAAAGATTCCAACAAAATTCCACCCGCATTCGGGACTGCCCCCTCCCTCATGAAGGATAATGATCCTAAACAAGGCACTGTACTAGCTACAGTTAGTAAGCCACCCACCCAACCCTCTTTGCCAGGCTTCCTCTATCAGAAGGTTGATAACAGCCCAAGCTGGTCACCTTCTCCACCCCCTAACAACTATGGGGAGATCTTTGATGGTCCTCCGACATCACATATCTTCAGCAAGACACCTGACAGCGCCCACATCACTGAAGCTGATTTTGATCCTCCGGAACTATCTTGTTTTGATGTTAGTGAAGCCTTACCTTCACCTACCAATCCAGCTACTCCTACAGTAGGCCTATCCAAAGTAGTTGTTACCAATGAAGAAGGAAATGCACAATTCGATGCTGACGGTCAACCACTCACCATCCCTGCAATTCCCGTCAACGACCTACAAGGCAGGTCTTTCCTTCTTATGGTTAACCCTGATGGCACCCGTACACATTTGACTATTGTGGATGGTGAAGACAGTCTTGAACGTAACAAGGAATTCATCAAATTCAAATGCAAGCATTTGGATGATGAACTAGAAGATGTCATCGCCTACAATGACGTCATGAACTATATCCATCGGGATTTCACCCAAGAGGATGATGGCAAACTATGGTCATTCCGCAGAATCCTTGTGCAGAATTGAATGTGTATTCGTTGTATCATGAGGGATTGTGATTGATTGTGCCGCTGTTTGGTTATGGTCGACAAGTTGTTTTGTGGATTGATTCTGTCGTCGATCTTACAGCGCGTGCTACGTGGCACGTGGCCCCTCGGTTTGTTTCGCTAGACTCCTTAGATATCGTACGATGGTATGGGTCTGGTTGGTCATATTCAGTACCATAATACTATTGTAATAGCTCGAACCGGAGCAACGACGAATGTGTGCATGAACCGCTTGATAGAACATGACAGGGATGTCTTGCGAGGAGACTTATTGTACACAATACATACGCACTTCACACATCTATTCTTCAAGACTTGGTAGTATCGGTATCCGCATCGGAAAATCCCAACCATTCAATAGACGAACGAACGCGGGAATACTAATACGCGTCGCAGTATGAATGAAAAGTCGTGGTTTTAGATTAGAGTATCCCTATGAGTTTCGGGTGTTAAGCCTGTTTAGCAATTGCAAAGTCCCACCTCGCGGTGATCCGTGCCAAAATCCATAATGTTGGTACCAGTAGATCTATTCGCATCGCATCGCATCGCATCGCATCGTTCTGTTCCAACCTTGGACGTTTGATTCTTCCCCTCCCGCCTCTTTTCTTTGTAGCATCGTGTTTGATTCATCGAGATGTAGGTAGGTACCGTACGCATTCACATGCATTCAGTGACAGCAGGCACGAATGGACGAACGGATGAATCCAACCGGCCGTTGACGTGTACCGTATGCGCGTGCATGGATTGAATGGATGGATGGATTGATGGATGGATGGAACAATGCATTCCTTCATGGATTCATTCGTCACACGCGATCGTTTTTGTCGTCCGCGTCCTCGCTGTCTTCCCGATAGGTCTTCTGGGGAATCCGTTTGGAGACGTCCCGGTGGACGGTTCCCACCGACACGGAACAGGGAATCTTGCCGCCGGTGTTGTTCCGTAGGAGGGATCGCAGGTGCTGGGCGACCCATTCGGCGGCCACGACCGATCGGTGGCGTCCCAGCCGGCTCCCGATCTGGAAGGTCATGGTCAGTGGGCTGACGTAACCGTGACCTCCCTCGTAGATGGCCTTCCCGCAGCGACGGGAAAATCCGGGATTCGGCGAGGTACTTTCGGCAATAGTCGCAGAAATCTCGGTAGTCCGACAAGTCCGGCTCGGTGTCGGTTTCGTCCCGATCCGTGGCGGTCCAAACATCGTACTTTCCGGAGGATGTTGTGTCCACCAGGGGTGCCGCCTTCATCATTCTCTTGATGACTCCCGACCGCAATCCATCGTGGAACTCCAGGTGGGTCGGGACCGGGTCCGTGATATCGTCGCCGACCGATAGCAATCCCATGGGTTGTGTGTAGGGACTTCCCGATCGATTTCGGTTCTTGCGAGGCGGTGCCCCGTGAGCAAAGCCAAACGATTCGATTGACAAATGAATAGGAGCCCTGCCCTTGACGGCGAGGCGGGAGGGATAGCTGTTGTTGTTGTTGGATTTGGTCGTGGATTGTGTGGGCTGGCGGGAAGCCATCGCCGATGGGGCTTCCGCGGGGGCAGTTTTGGTTTCGTCGTCGTCGTCGTCGTCGTTGCCGTCGTCCACAATTTTGGTTTTCCAGTCGGGGTCGGCCTCGCCGAAATCTGCCAGGAGGCCGGCCATGAACTGTCCCTGCGCGAATGATGCAAAGTTGTTCCCATTCGAAAAAGACGCGGGAGGGCCATCATCGGCGTCGTTTTCGTGGACAATTTTCTTTTTCCAATCGGGATCTTCGTCTCCGAACTCGTCTAGCAAGCCCTGCAGACTCTGTCCCTTGGCAAAGGACGAAAAGTCTGTGATTGCTTTGTCCTCGGTAGAAGGATCGTCGGTTGGTGTTGGTGTGGGTGTGGGCGTTGGCGACATAAATGGCGGTGACTGCTGTTGACCAAAACCCAGGGACCCCATGAGGGAGGTCATCATGGTAGTAGCGGCGGTAGATGCAATGGCCGCATTGATTTTCTCGTCGACGTTGTTGGCCTTGGCAATCTCCTCGGAGACGACGCCGGCAATGGTTTCGGACGCTTCCTCCATGGATGTTCACTGGTTGCTGCTGCTCTTGCTGCTGTTGCTGTTGGTCCCAAACATCATCCCACTCGTTTTCGATCGTGGAGGATGGCTCTTCCACCGAGGACGGTTTCGACCAACCCTTCGCAGTGAGGGATGGGCCTCCCGAAAAGTTATTTCCACCGGAACGACCCTTCCCGCCAAATTGTCTCTTTCCGGTGTGGTTGTTGCCGCTTCGTTGCCGAGCCTTGTTGGCTTTCGCACCGGTGCGTTGTTCTCGCTGGATCGTGACTTTGTTGCCTTCGTACTCGCCGTTCGAGTTTTGCTTCAGGATGCGCACAATGTCGTTGATGCCCTTGTTTCCGCCGCATTCGACCAACGCAAACGACGAGGCTTTCTTCGCATTCTTCGATCCGTGCTTGATATCGATGGCACCGATTTCAACGTCGCTGGGAAGATTTTGTTGGAGCCACCCCATCAGATCGGCGTCGGAAATCTTGCCGTGGTCGGAGGATGGCAGTCCGCCCAGGTACAATCGGACACCGGCGCCTCCTCCGTTATTCTGTTTCTTTTTCTTCCCGCTGTTCAGTTGAAACCCATCGTTGTCGTCTGCCATTGTATTAATTTATTATTATGTGACACCTGCTCAAACACGTTTTCTAAACTCTGCGTTTTGTGCAGCAGTCGCTCCGGTTTTCGATCGATCACAAATAAATACGAAGTACTAGCGAGAATTCGATGTTGGAATGAGAAATCGAAATCGAAACCGAGGAAAAACAACAACAACAAAAATGATGTTGATCAAAAAATTTGGTTGAGATGCCGTGCCGAAAATCGTTGTTTGGCTTCAAACTTTCCATTAGTCTGGCCATCGTCCAGTCTAGCCGCAATTCATTCGACTCGATCGATCTAGATTCAGTCGTGCTCCGACAAGAAAGTGACAGTTCCGATGCAGCCTCCCGACAGTTCCTCCTCCTCCTCCTCTGCTCCCCAAAAGAACTGCTGGCAATTACGGATACGAGTAAGATAAGATTTACAACAGTTCTAGGAGTAAGATGACCTCTTTGGTAGAAGGCAGCAGTGCTCGATAATCTTTGATCTCGCTACCAACTAGCAAGGCTTTTCGGTCATTCAACTGTGATTGCCCTCCATGGAGAAAACCAGACTTTTTGGAGACACTGTGAGAGTGTCTTAAACATGACCAGGCGCATTGTGATTGCTGGCCATCATCCGATCTTGGATCTGCATCGTTTACTGTACAATACCGTATTATGGTACGATATCATGCAGCAACAAATGCATGCATTGTATACAAAATATTAGTATCGCCAAACACCTACGAAGTAATAAACATATCACCCAATTACAAAACTAGGGTAGAACATAAGCAGAACCTTTGAAAAAAATATAAACAGAGCATTATGAAAGGAACACATTTCTATGATTAGTATGTAAAACATTTGCATCTGTATCGACTCCCGAACTGTCCGGTTCAGTCGAGAAAGAGAGGAGTTACGGGATCCGGCACTCGACTGGGCCTCACGCCCACGCCCACCCACGAATACCGTACCGTATAGTATTGGTCCGTGTCTGGTACACGTGCTCAATGGCTTCCGTACGTTACCGAGCCGGGCACTTCCAATATTTCAAAGGGGGGTGCTTTGCTTTGTGAAATTCGGAACCATTGCACGCAGAAAGGAACGCAATCATTCTATGCAGCATGCATGCATGCATGCAGGCAGGCAAACCCTCACAATCGACATCGGCGAGAGCGGCATCTACGTACTACACCCTGGGACGGAGGCGACCGACCGCGTGTTGCCTGTTTCGAGAAGGGCCACCTGCGGTGGGTGAGCGATGGAACCGAACCGCTCGATTGTTCTGTGACTTCATCACAAGAGACTGTCCACCGGAGTGTCAGCAGCAGCAGCCGAATTCACCATGTCTTGGAGCTGCACCTCCTGCATCGTGACCGACGACGAACGGGGAACGTAGTCGTAGCTTCGGTGATTGTGGCTGTGATTGTGACTGCTGCTGCTGCGGTTCGGAAGGATGCCACTCATCCAGTAATCGGCGTGACTCGATACCGCGGAGACAATGTCACCCGGAGCGATTCCGACGTCCCCCGTTGCGCCGTGAGTGCTCGTTGACCGCCACAAACAGCGCCGAGAGGGAAACGCCAAAGGACACCAGCCCGACCAAAAAGGCCGCCGAAACGAAAGTGCGGGAGGAGGAGGAGGACGACGACGACGATCGGTGGGACCTCGTCTTGGCCGGGACGTCGTATGCGACGCTCTCGCGTCGCTGGGTCCGGCTGGCCCCGTAGCCACCGCAGGGCCGGGTGGCTCGGAAGTAATTTCCCGTGTCGGTGTTGAGATATCCGCCGACCTCGTCGCAGGTGACTCCGAGGCACTCGTAGTGTTGCTCCAGCAGGTTTCGCACCGTCTCGTAGTCGGGGGTTCGGAAGATATCCGACGTCTCCAGCATGCGGAACTCCTCGTAGATCGCCTCGGCTGCCTGGGCCGAGCAGTAGTGTAGGTCCGGCAACAATGCCGCCACAAAGGCCATTCCGCGGCCGCGTTCTTGGTCCCGGATCGTTGCATCGGTCTTGGGTTCCGACAACAAAAAGGCGGACTTGAGGACCCCCTGGATCCACGGAACCCGCATCCATTGGACGATAGGTTTGTAGGATTGCTCGGCGACCTGGTCGCACTCCGCGTGCAACAGGGCATCCCTGCCGGTGCGAAAGGCGTCCATCACCTTGCGATTGACGATGGAAAAGATTCCGGTCCCCTCGCGGTGTTCCAAAACCCCAAACTCGCGGGCGAGTTTCTCGACCAATCCGAAATAGAGCGATCCGTGTTGGTTGTCATTGTCGCTGTTATCGTCGTTGTTATCGTCGCTGTTATCGACCTTGTTCTTGGCAGCTACCGATCCCCCCTCGACGAGTGCCGATCCGGCGTAGGTGGCGGCAGCCCGGTCCCAGGCATCGGCCACCGAGTGCAGCGCCGAGTCGTGTCCGTAGGACGAGAAATCTTTGGCGTTCTTGCGACATCCGTCGATTCCCAGCTCTACCATGACCCGGTTGACCTGCGTGAACACGTTCATCGACACCGTGGCGGCCACCACGGCGTGGTTGCGAGCGGCTTCGCTCACGAGGGAAAAATCCTGGTTTCCGTGCGAGAGCGGGTCGGCGGCGGACGTCGAGGCCTTGTCCCAGGCGGCGTTGATCCAGTGGTGTCCGTAATCCAGGATACCGTAGTAGTTGTAAAAGTGCTGGTACTCGGTGTAGTCTCGGCATCCTCCGTGCAGTTCGCAGTAGAGCATGCGCAGGCCCTCGTCTTCGGAAAATCCCTTGAGAGAGGAGCCGAATCGGTTGTCCTTGTGGGGATCGTACGTGTAGTCGATCGCTCCGTATCCCTGGAGGACTAGGCCTCCGTCGGGACCGGCAAAGCCTAGAACGACGGAACAAAATACAATACAATGCAATGCAATACAATACGATACAATGCGATGCGATGCGATACAATACATAACAGCATAGCAGAGCACAGCATAGAATAGCAAAACGCGACAACACAATACCATGAGCAAGACATGGAGGTCAGAGGCACTGCCGATGATACTCATTGCCATTTTCCCCCAACATTATCGCTATGAGTACTCATAGTCGTACGGGTACTCACACTCGTCCAGATTCCCGTCAACGTTGCAGGTCGAATCCTCGGGATAAAAGATCATCAATTCCTTGGTGACTCCCTTTTGAAAGGTCTTTTCGGGACTAACCGTCCGGATCGTGCCGTGAATGGACGATCGATAGTCCTGGTTGCCCCCCACGACATTGATCGAATACACCGGCTTTTGTTTCGTGTCGTAGTTGAGATCGTTTTTGTACACGGCCGACTCGGCCGCGGAATCGGGGATCGTCACGGAATGCGAGAGGGGATCGGTGAGGGTGATCTTGGCGTAGGGGACGGGAGTGCATGCCGGTTTCATAGACGAAACGGGCCCGGGACAGAGCGTTCTCGTCGTAGGTGTGACCGAGGAGGTTTTCGATCTCGGCTTGGTCCAGATCGATCCGCGAGGCGGTCTGTGTAGGATTGGGCGTATTGCGTTGCGTTGCGTTGCGTTATGTCGTGTCGTGTCATGCCATGTTGTATTAACATCATTTTTTGGTGCAGCCATGATGGTGTTTGAGTGAGACCAAAGAATCGTTTGGTTGTTGCCAAGCGAATCGGAGTGCCGAATGGATCGGTGAGAAGGATTTGGAAATAATGATAACAAGAGATGGTGAGTGATCCCGAGAACGATAATGATGATATTATTATGATGATGACGATAATGTATTCTTTTCTTTTTCCGACATGGGTGTTACAATGGGGAGGCATATCGGTACCGGTACGTATTGCGCCTTCCGTTGACAACTTCTTGAAAACAAATTTTTAGTGGAGGTACAGGGCAACACAGGCGACAGCAGAAACTGCCCTTCGGGTGTTGTGTTTGTTCGCACGGTAATTCCTGTACTCGTCCGGTACTGTACTTACTACTGCACCTTTGGATTTGGTTTGGTAGACTCCCGCAATGGTGAAGGTTTTGGACGAGGCGGCCAAAGCAACGCAGGAAGTAAGTCCTGCTGCTGCGACTACCGTCCGCGCCATCCAACGGCTAGAAGACAATGTCGATGGGGAATGGGAACGATTCGTCATGGTGGATACTCCTTATAATTTTTGTTGTCGGGCTCTGTTCTGCAACACGCTCTGTGTTTGTTCTCTGCTGTCTGCTCTGTCTGCTCTGTCTGGGTTTCGGGTGAGGATAGATTCCCGAGTCTACCGTACGGTACGAATGTGATTGAAGCGAAATTCGTTGCCGCAACTATCGAATACTGGGCCTGTGGTACGGTAATAGTACTGCTGGTGTGTGTAATGGTCTGAGGTAATGACTGGAAGTGTCAGATGGTGCGTGTACGTAATTTTACTGTAATGACAAGGATGACAACTGTCACACGTAAGTTATGTTCCGATGCAATGTTCTCGATTCTTGACTACTCGTACCGTATTGGGTATCGTGCGGAAAATTATTATGGTAGTACACTTAGTAAGCATGCCTCCGTAATTTTTTATCATTTTGCATTGCTACGGTACGAGTACTCGTACCGGTACGTACTGTATTGCGAATTTCTGATGTTGGAACAAATGGTGAGCGTTGAATGAATCAAAGTTAAGAAACCAAAGTGGAGTCTAATCGATGCGTTAGTATGAGTTAAGAAACAAAAGTGGAGTCTTACCGAGTGTCGCCAAAAACAAGTGAAATAATGGGCCATTTCTCAATGGTGCGGGTTGCTCCTCAATGGTGCGGGTTGCATAAGTTGCGCACCTCGTGTTAAAATACAGCAATAAAAAGCAACTAAAAATGCAACCCTCTTAAGGTTGAATATGCAACCTGTACTGTACGGTGCTGGTACAAAAAACGTTACCGCACCTCTGTTTTTGGAGGGTGCGGAATGGGGTATCTAGGTCTACAGAACGTGCAGTACAAAGTTGCACGCAGCCAGGAAAATTCAACCCGGGTTGCATTTTATGTGTATCGTACGGGTAATTAATTACACGCACTATTGAACGTACCGTACGACGAATAGGGTATCCATACTAATCCATACTACTACAGGTTCGTTCTATTAGTAGTAACAGAACAAGAAGTGCCAAGCCAGCAACGAAGTTTGACCCCATTCAAAAACACTATCCAATTTCTTGTATTTTGTAACGGTACCGGTAGCTATCCTCCATCTACTACTACGGTACAGGGAAGGATTGCCACGCCAGCATGTATTGCTTTCAAAACTTCCCAAAACAAAACCGTCATCATTCCAAACTGCCTGTTAGTAGTCTTTGCTGAAATTGCTAGGCACTAGTACGATAGCCTTCTTCGTACATCGGTTGGTTTCCTTTGGACGACGATGATAGTGCTCGTACTCCTGGTGGTGAGGAGAGCTATTAGAAGAAAGAACAATCATCATGATCGTAGTTGTGATGTCTTTCGTAAGTAGTAGTAGATCTAGTAGGTAGTAGTAGCTGCTGTAGAAAAAAGAATAAGATGAGGCAGGGGATTTGTCCGTATCATGCTGTGAACTATGATGCAGTGGTAAGATAAGTGGTTGTTGTTGCATAGACGAGGTTTGGTATGATGCTTGCACCAGTACCGGTACCATACGGTACCGTACGAGTTACGATGATGAGACTTGAGACAGTTTTTGTTTCAATCAATGTACCGGTACACCCTTTACCAGTCGAAGTGACTCTCTAAGATGTACGAAGTATACGGTACCGTACTTGTACCAGTCTGATGCAATTACTCTGCCTTGTTCATCATGTACGGTACGGTACGAACTTTGTGAAATACGACGTAGAAAGCGAGACAATTGGATGAGCATCTGCTCCATGAAAACTGCCGGCGGTAGTACATTACGAAGTACTATGCTACCGGCAGTTGTGATCCGTCGTGAGAAGGAACGAATCATATGACGAATACGAAGTACTCCGTAATAGGTATGAACGGTATAGTACCGGTATGTATGGAAATGTCTTTTGTCCTTTGGTCTTCTTTGTCGGACAACAGTTTGTGAAGGAACGGTACCAAGTGTTTGTATCTGCTACAGGTAGTATTGTCGTATGATTCCAGATGTACTAACTTTTGTACGGTACTTCTTAATGGTATGCATCATACGGTGTGATATGCAAACATGTTTGTGTTGAGATGATGATTATTATTACGAAGTAAAGTACGGTACGGTATTACCGTTCGTTCTTCATTGTTTGAGAATTCCTTCATTCTGGAGTTCAAGATCTTGGGGGAACTCGTTGCCTGCTGTTGTTCGGTCTTTGCCTAGTACTAGTAGTAGTATGTACCGGTACCTATTCTTGTGGTGGTTACGTACAAGTACGTACCCTACTCGTACTAGTAGTGACAAACCTGCGTCCCGAAATTTTTGGAAAAAGTGAACCCGAAACCTAACTGCGTCGGCCCCGCCCTGTGATTGCTTTTCCATCGCCTTTTGTCCGTATATTGTAGCTAGATTCCGATACTTAACGTTACCTCTGTTACGGGGCTTAGTAATTTGGATGGGACCGCAAAAGTTTTTTGTTTCGTCCATTTAACAGTTGTCCAAGATTATTGAAGTGCGTGGAAATAGTAATTACAGAGTTCTCCATCCCACAAGTTGGACCGCATCCATTCCGCAAATTGGATGGTCGTATCGGTAATTTACGTACAAGACCGTACCGGTAGCGGTATTTGAGAAAATTCCGATTTTCACGTCCACATGAACATTTCAAAAAAATAATACGATACGTACAAGTACCGTACCGTACCGGTATCCACTGATATCATAATTGTTTTCCTGAACACAACACTCTACCTCCGACCGACGATCCACTCATTCCAACCGATTTTTTTTTACACACCACCCAAAAAATTCCCATCCTACTACACCATGTTTATGAACGAAGACTGTTTCGAAATGTTTCTGGCGGTGGGCACCGCTCAGCTATTCCTATGGAGCGCAGCGATGTGGATCATCATCATCACCCTTCGATGGATGAAGGACACGGAAACTGCTACTCCCCTTCTCGACCAAAAGAAATTGGGTTGCTGTGACGACGACGACGACGACGACGACGAGACCGTCAAACGAGGGAGCGAGAGCAACGTCGACGACTGCAACTGCAACTACAACTACAACTACGACTGCGATCGAACCATTGAAACGTGCGGCAGCCTGGACAGCGAGGACTGGTCAAGAACACAAGACGAACACGAACACGAACATCTGTGTGGGATCGAGACCGTGTAATGGATTACTTCGTACAATCATGTAAACAGCACCACGGTCCGGCCCGGTTCGGTCAACAAGGCTGCTGTGATTGGGCCACGGTTGCGACCGATCACCGATCGGCACCCACTATCGGAATCTTCCCGGCACAAAACAAAACAAAACAAAACACGAGGAAAGAAGCAAACAAGCAACGACTGTTACGACTCCTGAAAGCGTTTTAGTTTCCGTCCGTATTGTTGATCTAGACACAGACACTCGACTCGTACTGTGCTGTGCTGTGCGGAGAACAATTCGCTACAGCTCTGCCAACCAACAACAAACGTGCAGCACAGAATGTACGGTGTCCCCTGTCCAGTCCCGTTATTCGCTGCGCTCCTCCAAATTCAGACGCGCACGACACGAGGGCCACAACTAGCATCACGCACGAGTATGGCGGTGTTGCCACGGACACAAGCGGGAAGAACTCACTATCAACTTATAATATTATTATAATAACAATGAATCTTCTTTCGAAGCTCTGGACTTTCAACTATCCCTATTACTACTAGCGTTGTGCGTATACTAAGAACCTGAACCAGCCGCCATGATCCACACCCACCATTCGTTCAGGTGTAGTGTCCCGGACACATACTGTAGCAACAACTATCGTGCGGTACGGTAGTTTGGGCCTGCATGGTTTGACGTTAGCGTGGCATGATATGGCATGACATGGCATGACATGGCATGGAATGGCATGGCATGTCTCGGTGATCTTGACATGCGCAATAGCAGGCCTGTACTATCCCTCTCTACTACTACGAAGTACAAGTAGTACGGTAGTAGTAGTGGCTGGGCCACCTCGCCTCAAATGTGTTTGAGTTGTTTTGACTTTCTGGTCCGGAATGGATGCTTATGGTACCGTACGGTAACTCGTCGTACTCGAGCAGTATAACAAGATTACTTGCCTACGGTACCATTACACTATCAGTAGGTAGGATATGGGATGGTAATCGTACATCAATCTTACCCGATAGGAGTAGTAATTACGTACCGGTAGAGACGAAGAACAATTTCTGCGTTCCGTTCACACAGAAGGTCCAATAGTCTTCCCTAGTGTACCCGTACAAGTCCCCACTAATCCTCCCAACGCGAGGATTACAGAAGGCCCAACACGCCTACCAGATACGTCACCAAGAAGGCCCAACGCGCCTACGTGAGTATCACCAAACGAACGACAAAGTGTCACCAAACGACCGACTCGTCTCCGCCCTACTAGGATTACGGCAAGGCCCAACGTGCCTATCCCTCTCCTACAAATACTCCCGAGCTACTCTGCCCGCTCTCTTCCAACGCCGTCTCGACATACAACTAACGACGCGACGAGCTCCTACACCTACACGGCATGAACTACAGGGAGTTCTTCCAAGGGAGGGGCCCCTTTGGGGAGGCCCCTGCTAGCCACAACATCCACCAGGCCATCTACACGCTCTTCACTGAAGCTGATGGGGATCGGCTTCTCCCCCTCCTTCTGGATATCTTCAACGCGCAAGCCATTGGAGGCTTGGGCATCTTCCAAGAAGACGCGGCGGGGGTGGACCGGCTCTGGGTCATCCATGGCCTACGCCAATATCCAGGGACCATCACCCAGCCCTCGGCCAACCGGGGCAGTTCCTTTGGCTACATTGATGATGTAGAAGGACAAGAGGGTGAGCTGGTGCAGGTGGATGCAGCCCTGCTGTCAAGGGCTTCAGCAAGCCGGGTGTATCTTATGGCTCATCATGAGGCCGCCATATCCCAACACCCTGATAGAGATTACATCCCTGCCATCCCTGAAGGGACCGCCCACACCGAGACGCTCCAGGCTCACAAGGTGTGCTTCCTACCCTTTGAATTCGTCCCACTGGTGTTGTGCCAAGGCCTCACACCTAAGCAGGCCTTCCAAGTCCTCCAACCTCACATCCACCAGCAAGGGCTGGGGGATATCTGCAAACCCCTTTTGGACACCCTACGGGCAGTGGGAACACAACCCACCACTCTTCTTGGCGCCATCCGTCTCCTAGAACCTGGCCCATCCTTCCAAGCTGAGGCCAGCCTCCGCGCCTACATGAAGAAGAATGTCCTCCTCTGAGACCTCCCAGGCCTAGCAGGCTCAGCGCCTGCAGGCTCTACACTCAATGCAGCCTTCTCAGTGCTCACAGACCAGCACCTAAGACTGAGTGAGTCCCTGGACCAAAGACGACAAGAATCCTCCAAGCTGCACTCTGTCAGGGAAGTGTGGGGCGCCCTTTACACTGAAAGACTCCTCCTCCTCTGTGGCAAAACAACCAAAGCAGATCTGCCTCCCATCTACACAGCCTGGGCCAAGAAGAGCAAACACGAGAAGACCCACATGATCCTCCAAAGCCAAGTAGCCACGGACGCCTACAACCTTGGCATCCAAGCGCCACTCATCACTACAGCTGTCCTCAAGCGATTTCAAGACTGCAACTTCTATGGAACCGACCCCTTTGATGTAGCAGATGGCATCCTCCCCCTAGCCTTCACTCCTCCAGGAGGATTGGCAGCCACCCTAAAGAGGGAACACGAGGAGGCGGCCAACGTGGCAGCCCATGATACCATGATCTCTACCCAAGGCAATTCTCTCTCTCTCTCAAGGACTCCCTGGAACTGCAAAAGACCAAGGCCTAGATTCCCCTGGATTGGACTGAAGCCACCACCCAGCTGAAAAGCTACCTGGCCGTCCTGGCCACGCTCTTGGGCGCCACACACAACATAGTGAAATGTTACCAACGAGGTCTCTCCAGACTAGAGTGGCAACAAATGCCCCTCCAAAGGGCCATTGCAGATGAAGTTAAAGAAAGAATCACTCCTGCCATAGTGGTGTACTATTTCCAAATCCGGGTCCGGGGATGGCTTGAAGAGCAATGGGAATCAGACGTCCCCCTCCCTTCTCCAGACTCTGGAGAAGACATCCACAGGTTCAGAATGACTCAGAACCTCAACTGGCTACCAAATGTGTCCAACGTCGATGCCTTACGCGCACTCCAGCAGCCTACCCCCCCCCCCCCCCCCCCCCCCCCGAGTTGGGCGCCCCTCCAGCTGGCGCCACTCCAGCTCCGAGTCCAGGAGGGGGGCAATCGTCAGAATAGAGATGATCAGCTGTACAACCCCACCAGAGATCCCCGCTTCTCCGATCCTTCCAATCCCATCAGCGCCAGAATCAAGAACAAGAGCAACACCATGAGATCTGTCATCTCCTCCATGAAAGCCAAAGGCAAACCCCCCATCAAACGCCCAGATGGCCGGGAACGCTGCCACTCCTGGCACATCTGGGGCAACTATTTCACTGGCTGCAGACACCTCTATGACCACTCAGCCACCACATCCGAGGAGCAAGACCGGCTCTGGAAGTGGTGCCAAGAAGCCTATGCGGCCTGTTCCCTTGGCAAGCGCCATCGACTTGGCGTCGAGCCCCCCCTTCTCACTCGATTTGCCGGGGGGGGGGGGGGGGGGGGGGGGGGGGGGGGGCACTCACCACCCCTCCTCTCAGCGCCTTCACCTTACCCTCCAGCTCGCCAAGAGGACCACCTGTTTACCATCCCCATCCCTTCGATTTACCATGCGGGCCACCAGCCTCCGTCCTGCCAAGCTGACCACCAATGTGCCATCATCCCCACATCTTCCCCAACCAACCACTTCCCACCCCTTTTCCTTCCCAGCAATACCCACGCCCACCGCCTCTCCCCAGCCTTTCTCCGTCCCAGCGATTGCCCCGCCCCCAGCCCAATCCTCTCCCCGCCTTCTCCCTTGCCCTCCCCGGCGATCCCCCCGCCCACATCCATTCCCACTCCCACACGACCTAGGTAAGCCCTCCGCTCGAGTTGACCCGATTGTCCCCCGCCCCCTGTATGAACCTGTTTCGGTCCCCTCCCACCCCAGCACCATGCTGTCCTCTCCACCCAGCCCTGCGCTGGCCCCTCCACCCAGCAACGTGCTGGCCTCTCCACCCGGCAACATGCTGGCCTCTTCACCCAGCACCGCGCTGGCCTCTCCACCCAGCGACGCGCTGGCCTCTCCACCCAGCAACATGCTGGCCTCTTCACCCAGCACCGTGCGGGGCCTCCCCAGCAACGTGCTGGCCCGCACCGGTCTGGCCTCCCCACCCTGCATCCGTCTGGCCTCTTCCAGCGCCATTGCGCCCCCCGTGCCTGGGTCCCAGCCCCAAGTCACTGCACCCCTAGTTACTACAGGCAACGCGCCCCTAGTCACTCCCTCCGCCTACCCCATCGGCCGGCTGGACGGGCACATCAACCGGGCTATCAATGTCTACAACAACAGCACTAGCTGGGGGGACTTCATCCGCACCATCCGCGGACAAGGTGACATCCACCCAGATGTGGGTAATATCCCCCATCCAGCCTGTCACCTCTTAGACCACTTTGGGAAAGAAGGCACACCTGCCTCCATGACCGGACCCCCTTGGGACCCTGCCAGGATTGCCGGGGCCCTTGTCAGGGGGCCTCACCTATCCTCCCACCAGGGCATTGACTTCCTGCGGGAAGAATATGCGGACATGATGGACAAGCAGCAATGGACTGTCCTCCCAGCCAGCCTCATCCAAGACCTTCCAAGCCTCCGGCTCAGTTCACTGGGGCTAGTCCCACAGCAGGGGCGCCGACCCCACATGATCTATGACTACACCTATTCTGAGGTCAACCAAGACACCATCCCTCTAGCCCCAGCAGAAGCCATGCAATTTGGCCACACACTTCCCCGGCTCGTCACCAAGCTGCACCGCGCCAACGACTGGTTCGGTCCAGTGTACATGTCCAAGATTGACCTAGCTGATGGGTTCTACAGGGTCCAGTTGAAACCAGAAGACACCATGAAGCTAGGAGTTCTGTTCCCCTCCAGGAAGGGTGAACCTTCCCTCATTGGCATCTTCCTCACAAACCCTATGGGGTGGAAATCTAGTCCTCCCAACTTCTGTGCCTTTACTGAAACCATTGCCGACCTGGCCAATGCCACTCTCTTCACAGGGCTGGCAGCGGCCAGATGCACTCCCCATTGACTGGATATCCCCTCTGAAGCCACACCAGACGCGCCCCCAGCTCCCACAGTAGCCGCGATTCTGCTTACGCCGCTGCTTACGCCCCCTACTTGTAGTACCACCCCCAGCAAAACGCCCGTTTGATATTGGGATGTCTATGTGGATGACTTCTGTGGCCTTGCGCAAGGCAACCAATAGACCCGGCGCGCCGTCAAGCGGGTGCTCTTCCAATCCCTGGACCAAGTCTTCCGCCCACTTGCAGCCTGTGACACCCCCTTCCAACAGGAACCAGCTTCACTCAAGAAAATGCTCCAAGGGGATGCCACGTGGACCACCAAGAAAGTCATTCTCAGCTGGCTCATTGATTCCATCACCAAAACCATCAGCCTTCCTCCCCATCAAGTGGCCCGGCTACAGGAGATCCTGCATTCCATCACCCCCAACCAGCGCCATGTCCCAATCCAACAATGGCACCAAGTTCTTGGCAAACTCAGGTCTATGGCGCTGGCCATTCCGGGCTCCATTGGCCTCTTCTCCATCCTTCAAGAAGCTTTCCGGCACCAAGACCCTGGCAGGTGGCGCATCCGGCTAACCAAACGCGTCCACAGCTTCCTCAGGGACTTTCAATGGCTGGCCTCTGATCTATCCAACAGGCCTACTTCCATTGCAGTACTAGTTCCAGATCCCTTCCCTGCCACCATGGGCGCTTGTGATGCCTCCGGGTCTGGTATGGGGGGCATTCATTTTGTACCCTTCCCAATGGCGCCGTACAACCCATCTTGTGGAGACATGCCTTCCCCCAGTGGGTCTTCTCCCAGTTAGTCACCTTTGACAACCCCAATGGCACCATCAACAACAGTGACCTTGAGCTCGCTGGCTCCATCGCGCACAATGACATCCTTGCCCAAGCTGCATGCGTCCAATCCAGAACCACCCACAACTGCTATGACAACATGGCAGCTGTCTACTGGCAAAGGAAAGGCGCCACCACTACCACGGGGCCTGCAGCTTACCTCCTTCGCATTCAGTGCTTGCACCAGAGACTCCACCAATATGTCCCCCTCAGAGATTACATCCCTGGCCCTGTAAATCATCTGGCGGATTTGCTCTCTCGCTCTCCCCTCTCTGACACTGCCCTGCTCCATCACCATCCTCCAAGTCTTTGCCAAACGCCTCCACGATGGCCACCTCTCTCGTAGCCACAAACCCATCCGATCTCGCACAGTATTGGACACCCTCCGGTCAGTGGGTCAGACGCTGGCCCGCTTGGGGGCCAAAGACCCCAGAACCAACTCCATCGGCAGTCTTGATTTCCGGCTAACTGCCCAGTTCAGGGCCTATGCCAAACTCGCCCCAGCCCCTTGCCGGGTCAAACCAGTCCCAATCACCCTTGTCATGCATGTGCTGCAATTTGCATACCATGACTACCCTTCCCCATCCAGACAGGCTATTGCCAACATGATCTGCATAGCCTTCTTCTTCTGTCTCCGCCCTGGTGAGTACACTGGTACTACCAGGGATGATCAAGCCTTCCACCTAAAGGAGGTCTCCTTCTATCTGGGCTCCAAAATTGTCCACCATGATGGCCCTGCACATGAGCTTCTTGCTGCTACCTCTGTTACCCTCACCTTCACCACACAGAAGAATGGGGACAAGGGTGAAGTAGTAGCTCATGCCAGGAGTGGTGACTCCCTCTGCTGCCCTGTGGCAGCATGCGCTCGCCAGGTACTCCATCTCAGGCGCTGCTGCACTAGCATCCACCCCTTCAGCCCATCCCTCAAGCTGGCCAGTTACTTTGACAATGAGGTGCTCACCCTTGTTTGCGCAGCAACTGTCACTTCCTCCATGAGAGTCTATGCCCAGACCCTCTACAACACCACAGGCATCTCCCCTGCAGCAATCTCTGCCTGCTCCCTTCGAGCGGGAGGGGCTATGGCCCTGCTCCAGGGCAAATGTGATTCTAATGTCATCAAGCTCCTTGCAAGATGG
Source organism: Pseudo-nitzschia multiseries (assembly GCA_037355745.1). Taxonomy (NCBI): domain Eukaryota; phylum Bacillariophyta; class Bacillariophyceae; order Bacillariales; family Bacillariaceae; genus Pseudo-nitzschia; species Pseudo-nitzschia multiseries. The sequence goes on along the minus strand of CM074784.1, from coordinate 2,898,538 downwards.
CACAGTGACTGTATGATGAGATACTTGCATCAACAGTCCCTCCCCATCTTCAAGAACCTTGCCTCTGTAATGTTTAATAATGGAACATACTCCTTCCTGCCTGACGAATGGGTGCCGGCTTCGGCCCCCACTCCCCCTGGCAGCTCTCTCTGATCCCCCTCTGGGGAATCTTCCTCTCTAAATCCTCATTGATGATTCTCCCATCCTCGCTGTCCTCCATGCCCCCTCCAGGTTCATCTCCAGCCAGCTCCCACCCTGTGGCCTATGGCCCACGTCACACTGGCAGAAAAGGCTTAACAGCCAAAGCTGTGCGCCGGTGTGTGGGCAAAGCAAGGGACTGGACCAGCCTGCAAAAACTAGCCACAGGCTGGCACTTCCCGGATCCCCCTCTAGCATTGCTTAACCCACCAACACACCTATGAACTATAAACACTGCACATCCAGTACTACAAGTAGGTAGGCTACTGAGGCTACTATCACAAACGTAGTGAGTGATAGCAACAAATCACATCCCACTACTACTTATACTCGTACTAGTACTACGTACGGTAGTTACGAGCGAGTACTGTAGTTCCCATCGAAGGGCAGAGGCACCGATGGAACCAATCGGGCACAACCAAACTGAAGAACTAAAAGGGATCCTCGTCGTCCCAGCCAGAAGACACTGCCTAATGCAGCACCGTCTGTTGGAGCATAGCACAGACGGTGGTCGCGCAACCATTTACCAAATTACTAAAAACATGGCTTTAGGTAAAAAACGTACCAGTCAGCAGTATTGATTCTCAGTACAGATGCACATGAGCCCGGAAGAAATGAGACAATTGCACCATTTAGTCAATCGGCACACCATACTTTTAATTTTATCTCACTAATAGGATGTAAGGCAATCTCAAGTTAGATTTGATTTTATTCTTTAAGGTGTTCACCTTTTCATAGCATCACGTGCTCGAAATAGGCTGATTTCAACATAAAATTAAAAGTACCGGTAAGCAGAAATCACCATAGCCATTTCTACCTTTCTCCCAACTAGCCCCGTTGAGGAACTCTGGGATGTTGGAAACAAAAGATATTTGCCCTGTAGAGTTGTATATCCACGGCACATGTTAATCACTCACATTATCTGTTCGAGATTACTCCAGATTCACAGTTTCAAGCAGCAGCAGCAGCAGCAGCAGCAGCCATCAATAGAACAATGTACCCCAAGGCCAAAGCAAACAACAGTGTAGCGGGCAACAACACCGGCAAACAACCAGATGGTGACCAACAAAGGCAGCGCACCAGGCGACAAAACAACAGCCCCAACACATGAGGGCCGGCTACACACAACCGATTCCAAGGGCAAGACCAAACTGAGATGAAGGGGATTGTTATCAATCATAGCATTGACCACAAGACACCCATCTCACAACAATTTGACACCTTTTACAAAGCTGCAAAGATTGCAGCTGGCAAGATGAACCCTGACCTACGAAAACCCATGCGAACCTTGAAGGGACTTACAGAAGATGATTTCACAATCGCATTCCCAGATGCTGCAAAGTGGACAGACAACAATGTGGTGGATGTCCACAAGAAAGAACTCTATAGCAGGCTCTGGATTGAGGAACAGAAGGGCGTCAAGAAGCGCATAAAGAGATACAAGGAGGACCTTAAGAAGATGTTTGACATCATGCATGGACAGCTGAGCTCCGGCATCACGGAAAAGCTGAAGGCTAAGGACGATTGGACATCCACGGAAGAGCAGGTCGATACATTGAAGTTACTCAAGTATCTCAAGGAGTTATGCTACAGAGACAATGAGTCTTCTATCTGCCCTCCCGTGGATGTGCTCATGAAGCTGAAGAAATTCCTCACAGTGTTTCAGGATGGATCAAAGGACCCAACAAAATACGTGGAGGAGATGCAAATGAGATTCGAGGTTATGAAGGCAGCAGGGATTCAGATTGTATCCGAAAAACTGATCAGATATACCATGAAAAGAATTTTCCCAGATAAGAAATATAGTGACTACTCAACAATGAGCAAAGCAGAGCAGAAGCCGATCGCCGAAGCGGCTGAACAGATACTGCTCTCGGTACAGATTGTTGAGGGCTCCAATCAAAAGAACCACAGGAATCTGCAAGGAACTCTGAAGGATGAATACTGTCTAGTAAAGAAGGACGCATACCCAGTGAACACGTCCGAGGCCCTTGACATGCTCCTCAGATTCAAGACAGCCAAGAACAGCAACCAAAAACAGCCAAATGGCAATCCGAGCAACAACAGCCACAGCAAAGGGGCAGCACGCAGAGAAGGGAGCGGCAAACAAGGGTCTGAAAGGACATATGAAGGGACTGCGTTTGTCACAAATGGAGAAGCTTCCAAGGGGCTGTCCAGGAGGCGCATCAGTTACTAATCAATGGGATTGCTGAGGGTGAGACCGTTGAGGAGCTGTGTTTCATGCAGATATGCAACATGGAAGTAGTGTCGCAGAATGGCAGTGACGATGAAAATGGGTTGCTATCGGACGATGAAGTACCAATGTTGGTTGCAAGGCAAAGAACAAGCTGGGAGAGTGACAGTGAGGACACAACTTGCTGCTACAGTTCAGATGATTCGGAGTGGTTTAGCAATGAGGACTCACATCCCGGTGAGAAGCCCAGGAGTGAGAATTGCTTTACGTGCAAGAAGCCCAGGAGTGGGAGTGCAATGCCCAGGAGTGGGGTTGGTGAGAGTGGGTCCAAGGACATCAGCAGTCCTGATACGGAATTTGTACTGGCCCAGAACCATGGCAAGCTGGATCCTAACCTCCTCCTTTTAGACAGCCAAGCCTCCTGCAATGTGATTAGCAACAAAGCCCTACTCCGGAACATACGGCCACACCCCGGCAACGGCCAGATTGTGATCCCCTGCAATGCCGGAAGTGTGGCGACCACAATGGTTGGGGACTTCCCTGGATTTGGCATGGTGTGGTACCTGGAAGGGGGGATTGCAAACATCCTGTCACTGGGGTTAGTGTCTGACAAGTACCGGGTGACACTATATACCAGCATCTCTCAATCCTTCTATGTACACAAGGAGGATGGCACAACCCGGCGTTTCGACAGGGCCGGTAACAACCTTTACACCTGTAATCTAACTGACCAAGATGAGACTATCTTTGCCATCACAACTGAAGAAGGAAAAAAGGAACTCTACTCTAACACCGACATCAAACGAGCAGAGATAGCACGACGACTACAAGAAATTATGGGTTTCCCCAGCACCAAAGAGCTCCTCTACATGATCAATAAGAACCGAATCCAAAACTGTGATACCACTTGGAAGGATGTCCTCATGGCAGAAGATATTTTTGGAACCAATACCAGCATCATTAAAGGCAAGACAGTTCGCTGCAGGGCAGACCATGTTTGAGAGCATGTGCTACCGTTCCACCAGAGGTGTTAGCTCGCTACCGGGAGGTTACTCTGGCAGCCGTCGTTTACACTGTCAATGGGATCAAATTCTTCCGGACGATCTCTCGCCACATCCGATTCCGCACCAGTCGTGTCATCAGTGATGCACGGCAATCAACCCTCCTACAGTGCCTCAAGGCAGCCATCGGGCTGTACCACCAGCGGGGGTTCATTGTCACACAGGTATTTGCGGACAACGAATTTGCATGCCTTACAGATGAATTGTTACTATCTCTGTCCACCTCAGTCACCCTCCATGTGACTGCTTGGAATGAGCATGAACCACACATTGAACAAGACAACCGCACCAGCAAAGAGCGATGCTGATGCACATTCACCGCGGTCCCATTCAATCGTATGCCCCCAAGGATGGTGATTGAGTTAGTCAATGGAGTGGATTTCTGGCTCAACAGCTCCACCATGACCAGCGGCCTCAACACCACGCTCTCGGCCCGTGAGATCATCACCGGCAAAAAGATCAATACCATCTGGCATTGCAAGTTTCAATTTGGGGACTACATGTTAGGGCATGAAGACGCACAGGATAATACCATGAAGCCGCGTGCAACTGGTGCTATTTATCTACTGTCCATCTAACAACAAACAAGGAGGTTTTTTCCTTTTTGACCTTAAGACCGGACGACGGATCCATCGGTGCTCTGCCACCCTTGCCCATATGACTGACACTGTTATTTGCCGGGTACACGCCATTGCCAACGAACAACAGGCCCCAACCGGGCTCTGGTTCAGTGACCATCTAGGCCACACCACCATCCTAGATATCAACGCCACCTCATCTGAACCCGTGGATGATGCCACCGGCCTCTCCTACCGGCCCGACCTTGATGACGACGCTACCATTGACACTGTCCTCACAGGAGTGTCCCTTGAAAGCCGGGGCAGTTCTATTTTTGAGGACACTGCCATTGCACCGGACATCAATCCGGCCAGCAACTCTAAGCAATCCACAACAACAACAATGGATGAGGCGCCAACAGAGCCCATCACCACACTAGAAGATAATGCAGAGCTGGGGGATGAAGCCCAAGAAGCCCAATCTATTGATATCACGCCCGCCGCGCTGGCTGCACACGATCAACCTATTGCCAATATGCCGGCCAGCGCGCCAGCCGAGCCCAATGACGTTCCATGCATTAGTCAAGAGGATACAACGCATGAGCCGGAAGCCTCAATGACCCAACCAACATCGCGCAAGGCAGGCCATCAAGCCCCGGAACGTTGATACAATCTCATGGCACCATGGCTGAACTACTGGTAAGAATCGACCCGCAGCTGTATCAGAAATATCTCACCAACCAGAATGGCTGAAAAGCCATGTTTGTGAGGGCCAAAAAGGCCATCTATAGTACACTCTGAGCAGCACTGCTCTTCTGGGAAAAGCTTGTTGCTTTCCTTACTGCAGAAGGATTCACCGCTAACCGATATGACATGTGCACCATGAACAAGATGATCGATGGACATCAAATGACCATAGTGTGGCATGTGGACGACCTAAAAATATCACATCGGCACTCAACAGCATTAGACAACATACTGGAGCGGTTGAATACAGAGTTTGGGACACTCAAACCCCTGCCAGTAACCTGAGGGAAAGTACACAAATACGTTGGAATGACCATAGACTACAGCGAGAAAGGAAAAGTAAAATTCAGTATGTTTGATTACATCACCGGCGTCCTGGAGAGCCTGCCAACTGAATTGCAGGAGGACAAGACAGCACCAACCCCGGCAGCTTCCCATCTGTTTGATGTGACGGATGAATTGGAGCTGAGAATATCCATTCCTGTGTTGCCAAGCTGCTGTTTGCAGAAAAACGGGCACGACCGGACATACAGATTGCCATTGCTTTCTTATGCACTATGATGCAGAAACCCAATCAACATGATCAGAAGAAACTCAAGCAAGTATTGGCATACTTGAGGGACACCATCACACTCCCCTTGGTGTTGGGGTGGGATGGGACCAGAAACTTGTATTGGTATGTGGATGCATCTTTTGCAGTACACTCTGACATGCGGAGCCACACCGGGGCCGTACTGACCATGGGGCAGGGAGCGGTTCTATCCATGTCAACTAAACAAAAGATCAACACCAAAAGCTCCACAGAAGCGGAAGTGGTGGGGGTCAATGATCACCTCCCTTTCAACATATGGTGCCGGTATTACCTCCAATGGCAAGGTTACCACTCTCAAGGACACAACCCCATGGAAGGGGGCGGCCCGGTTGAGCCAGTTCTGGGGGAGAGAAATATTCTCTATCAAGACAACACTAGCTCAATGCGATTGGAGGCCAATGGGAAGTGGTCGAGCACTAAGAGAACCAGACATATCAACATCAGATACTTCATGGTGACAGAACATGTAAAGAATGGTGAAATTACAGTGGAATACTGTCCTACTGGAGAGATGTTGGCTGATATTTTCACCAAGCCACTGCAAGGCTCCCTATTTTGAAAGTTTAGAAACAAGATCCTCGGAATTAATGAGGAGGAGTACTTAACTTACAAAGCAGAATTTGAGGCAATTAGACAGATGCACACAGGAACCACAAAGGGCTGAGCTGATTGTATTTACCACCCCATCAACCTTCTATGGCAATGCGGCACAGGAGTGTGTTGGAGCACAGTACAGACGGTGGTCGCGCAACCATTTACCAAACTACTAAAAACATGGCTTTAGGTAAAAAACGTACCAGCCAGTATTGATTCTCAGTACAGATGCACATGAGCTGGGAAGAAATGAGACAATTGCATCATTTAGTCAATCGCCCCATACTTTTAATTTTATCTCACTAATAGGATATAAGGCAATCTCAAGTTTGATTTGATTTGATTTTTTAAGGTGTTCGCCTTTTAGTAGCATCACGTGCTTGAAATAGGCTGATTTCAACACCGTCCAAAAGCATTGTTCTTCTTACACTGCTGCTGGTGATCTCAAGGAACGCCTTCTTGAAACCTCCTTCTTAGGAGGTTGGAAATATACTACTAGTAGTAGTATTCCCCAAGTCGGAACCTCTCCTCAATCGAAACGACACTTGTTTCATTATTTGAATGAGCGAAAGGAGGACTTTCCACCAGCAATCAAAGAACCAAGAACCCCGGATGACGAATATTCCGAGGAGGTCAAGGACGAAGCAACCGGGAAGCTCAACAAGAAGACTGCTGTTGTTGTTGAAGTGACCGACGTGCCGAGTGAAAGACACGACACAATCCTTGACATGTACTACTACTACAAGGAAGAAGAGCTCAACAACAACAACAAGACAAGTCAAAGGCCAAAAAATTCTGGAGCCAATACCAACGACACATGATGGAAAAGATGAATCGGCTGGTGGTTGGTACTTGTTGGACGAATCGATGGCGGCACGAAAGCCAAGCTGAACAAAGAAAGTGTTGAAGAATAAGGTTCGGGATAACGCAAATTACCGGACTACTAAAAAGAGAAAGAAGAGCCCCAAACGGCTCCATGGTATTGACACATCAAAGTGCGTGATCAAACTACTAGTACTCAAGCTACTACTCTCCAGCAGGCAGGAACATGATGATAATGTGCTACTAGTACCAATCCAGGAGGAGTCAAACCAGGGCACAACCAATCATACATCTTATCCGCGCTAGTATCCAAAAACTTATGTGTACCCAAGAGCGTAACATGGACCAAGCTTCCTAGTAGTACCTATGAAAAATTGGTAAAGGAAAACTTTTTGGATGTCTTCACCAAGTCTCCTCTGGGAGGAGCATGTTGAGCAGTCATATGCAAGGCGACCATAACATATGAATGTGAGAACAACACACCACTGCACAATGCATATGACTACTAGTACTAGTAGTGGTACAACGGATACGACAACATTGGAAATGACGCCTGCGCAGCCCTTGATCTAGCAATCAACCAGCAGGATGTTGCAGCAGTGTTGATCATGATTAAAGCCACCAACACTGGCAACAGCAATCTCTGACAAGAAGTCCTAGCCAACAACTACACCCTGCAGCAGAACAACTACTCCAAGACCAGCGCAGAGGAGGCTTTGGGCATGGTAGCTGCATTCAAGGACTCCAAGCATGGACCAAACAGCAGGGCCCGCAACAACAATTCAAATGCCGCAAACAGAGCAGTACAGGACACAACAGGACACAAAACAGCAATAATAATAACAACAGCAGCAGCAGCAACAGTAGCAGCAATGACAACAACAGCGACGCCAACGGAAATCCCGCCGGCAACCAGCAGACTGAATCCAATGTATTCACGCAACAATGAGGTGTGACATTTGACATCTCCCAAGACCAAACAAGCTGACAGTTTTCTCATGCAAGCAGTTGAAAAGGGAGAAACAAACTATGTTCACAAAGACGACGAATTGTACAGAACGACCTGCATGAACAAGAACACCAGCACTTGCTCCAGTAGTCCACTAGCTCAAATGTTCCACACACAACAGTACTCAGCAGACAGCGACAGCTTGATATCAGATACCAGCACGACACAGCCAACAACCATATTGTTCGACATCAACCCACACAAAATATTTGCATACAGCAACAAGGTTGAGCACCTACTATTTCTACAATCAAAATCAGCCACCAGAGGAATGGATCCAAGCCAGATACTCCCTGGCAGTGAATCATCACTCAACCCAGCAGTAGTAAACCCACAATTTGCGAGCAACGCAAGGCTCCAAATGGAGGCTTCTTAAGCATCCATTGCAACTCAAGAGTGTTACAAGAAAACCTTAGAATCACAAACCTACCAGAATTTGGGGTGGTGCAGTTGCTTCTATGCAAATGGACTTGCAAATGTCGTATTTCTTCTTGCGCTACTAGTGCCTGACAGGTACAGAGTAACAATGGACACAGACATCAACAATGGAGCTCTATATGTTCACAAGGGAGGGGAACTAGGCGATTCCAACCATCCACATGGGAAAACCTATACTGCTGCGACATGAGAGAGATGACAGACACGATTCTAGCAATCTTTACAGTGGAAGGCAAGCAGAATGCCTACTTGGTGCTGGACTGCAATAATAAAAGAAAAGAAAAGAAAAGAAAAGAAAAGAAGAGGCAGGAGATACTGGATTTCACAACATCAAACGACCTGATCTGCATGATCAACAACTGGATTAAGAGCTGCTGCCTGGTCACTAGGAGGGACGCACAAATCATGACTGATATCTATGGAAAACACACAAGCATTGTGAAAGGGACGAGCATCAGGCAACAAGCCACACATACACAAGAGAACCCGGCCCCAGTACCAGAACATCAACTGGACACATACAGAGAAATAACACTATGTGCCAGCATCATCACCATAAAGGGGATTCAATTTCTGGTATCCATATTGAGGCATACCTGATTTAAAACATCAATAGCAATCACCAGCATGAAGAAGGAAAACCTCCTCAAAACAATCAAGACCATTGTGGGGCAGTATGCCTTGTGAGGGTTCCAGGTGACCCAAATCCATGGGGACAAGCATACCCCCCCCCCCCCCCCCCCCCCACCACCACCACCATTAACTACAAGCAACCGCACTAGCCTTGACAAGGCCAATGCATCCTCACTGCCCTGAGATGTTCCAATTCCTCTCAGGTAAGATATGCTTCAGCAATTCCCATTCTCTGTGGAGCAATACTTTTGGTCATGGAGAGCATCTCCTTAATATCCTTTGCCATTGCTTTTCCTAGCTCTGTATCTTCAATCTTGATATCCTCTTCAATTAGTCTTTTCATTTCAGCTTCATCCTCAGCAGTCCATTTCACTTCACCAACTGGTGGATCCTCCCCTGCCTCTATAAGAGCACCCATCATATCATCCTTGTTTAGAAGTGTGCTCTTCTCTTGTAGCTTCCACACAAACATATTATGTTACTTCTGAATCCAGTCTGTTCTGACTTTGATTCTAAGGCTTTGGAGGAACAGCAAAGCTGCATTAGTGTGTTAGTAACCGCACAATTGTACTCGACGCGTAGTCAGTGTGTTTTGATACTTTGTGCAATGGACAATCTTACTACTACAAGGTGAGACTATGGAAACGCCGGATCTCTTCTCACTACCAATTCAATCGGCACAGTCAGATAGATCTTATGTGGTTGTAGATTTACAAGTAGTTGATAGCAACTAGTAGTGTAGAATTTTGGAGATATAATCAGTTGAATGTTAGAAGTATGAGATCAAGTGAAATCTTGCCATGATGCAAGATATCTCTTTTAGTGTGATGAAAGACAATGCGTCCGCTAATGCAGCACTTTGAAATTACTTGCTGATTTATTCCGTACACGTATTGATCATGTATATATATGTATTGTGTGAGAAGCTTCTGGCAACAGTTTCCTTCGCTTGTGAATCTAGGAAGATTCTCATGTGATATTTATCATTGGAACCAAAGATTGCTCACCATAGAATCAAGAGCAATATTAGAAACCAGGGATTGCTCACTGTTGATATGTGATGAGGTTGATATGCAAAGTGGATCGGTACGCCGTGGGGTTTGAAACACGGTGGGGTATGTTTGCGTTTATAACATAGGTCGTATTTGGTCTCTTGACTTAATCAAACTCATCAACTCCTTCAAATAGAACAAATTGTTGCCATATGAACATTGGTATTACTGGACACGAAAGGAATTTAATAAAACACCTTCCTCAATTCAGATACAGGGAGATCCATAAAGTTGTCATCACATTGTTTGTCGATTAGGGGTTGAGTTGCTTCTTTCTTTTTGTGGCACGCCGCAGCCTTCTTAGATTTTGTGCCCTCCATTGCTTTGATTATTCCTTCACATCAAATCCTCTTGTTTACATTGATCTGATCTGTGCAGTTATATACTCCTCCATTCAATACGGCATACTTTGTGCCTGGTGTGTTGTATGCTTCTTGGATTTGGTTCTGACAAGCTTGTGTGTTTGGTAGAGTTGCTATGGGGTTCTTTTGGTTCTTGTGTGGGGCTAGTTTCAAAAAAATCTCACCTGTAAACCTGTGCTCGTTAAGTGTTGCCATAGCATTATCATTTTGGAATTCAAGATCCAGCAATTGTTGCATGGTGAAGGGATCTTTCTCCAAATTAATATTGCTGTCTGATAATATGATCAACTGGCGAATGTCACTTCGATTTCTTAGGCAGTTCCGTGTGAATGGGCTACTAATGCCAATCTTCCTCCAGCATGCCTTGGATGATGCTGCTAGAGCAAACGCCTCCTCAAATGCAGACTGAAGTCTCAAGCTCAAATATTTGCAGTAACAACCACCAAATACCATTGACGGGATATTGCACCATCTTGACAGTTCTTCCGTCTGCACGGCAGCCAGCATGAAGTTTCCTTTGGTTGCCGTGGAAAGCAGTCTTGAATGGACCAACAAAGTTGTTGATCTGGTGGTGGTCTGTAACCTGGGTGATGTGTGTTGTATTTGGAACTCTCGGTAGCAAAATGAATCATCCCTTCCGGCTGAAAAGACGTAGTACTAGTAGTAGGAGCTTAGAATTCAACCGTCCCAGACCAGAGTTGAGTATCAACAAGACCCACTTCCTTTGGCAGGTTCAGCATCTTGGTAGAGTGATACGGTACAATTCTTGTCTCCACATATTTTTGAAATTCAACACCGTTCATTCCTCCTGCTGTACGGTAGGATTGCAATAGTATGGTTACCTAACAATAGCTACGAACCTTGCCAATTCGGGCGCGAGGTAGACTTTAGTGTTCGAGCTGTATCAACAAGGTAGTTAGCAAGCATAGACCAAGTACGGTAGTTAGGTTGTTCGCTTTCCGCTGATTTGAGTGAGCTCATAACCCGTCTTTTTAACGTGAATGGCAGTAACCTCTAAACTTATTACGGTACGTCGATTTCGTATTTTTTTCTCTTTCTGCTCGACAACGACGACTACGACTACGACTACCGTACGACTACGTACGAGATACTCGTATCATAAACTACGGTAGTATCTCACTTCTTTGGAAGACAATTTTCTCGGCTTTGCCTTACTCGTACGGTACCGGTACGTACTACCATCCTCCCACCAATACGCTAAGGACCACCTATCGTCTCTAGAGGAGCTCTATTATCGCCTGCTACCGACATTGTCACTTCTGCTGCGGAACCATACAGACGGTATCCTGGTTGCTTTGGGATATGCAGGATCGGCGGGAGATACATTCACAACATACTTCCATTCCCACTCCATCGAAGAATCGATAGGTACTTTCGCATTGCACTGCATCCTATCGCGTCCGAGGGTGATGTATCCCCTTTGCTCCGCCATTCGAAGCGGTGGAAAAGGCTCGGCACACGTAACAGCGAGATCGCTTGTACGAAAACGGCCGAGCGGGCAGCAGCAACAACAACAACAACAACAACAACAACAAACGCTGCGATCCCATTCCTCTCTGTCGATTTGGCATACATATCTTTCGACAACAACGACAACAGCGGCGGCAGCAGCTCCGGGTTCGTTTTCTGTTCAGCGACAACATCGACATCAGCCACGACGATCTTTCGCCGACGAAATCGTATGGGATCGTTCGGATCTTCTTCTCCCCCGTGATTACAGGTACTCCTTGTCGTTGTTGTCTCGTTGCAGCGGCTTTCGCCACATCCACTGCCATCTTCCTCGTATCGATCATTGGTATCGGCAAGGACGATGCTTCGGTTCTACATCGTCGACGGCGTCCCGAGCCTCGCGGAAGGCCCAAGCGTGCGTCACAAAGAAAACGAAAACGGAAAAATCGACGAAAGAGCAGAAGCCAAAGCCAAAGAAACAGAAGCAATCCATCCGGGGCAAGGAGGAGACAAAGAAACAACAACAACAACAGCAGCAACAACAACAGCAGCAACAACAACAGCAACGACCGCAACCGCCCGAGCAATATAGTCACTACGTTGGACCACTCGGGCGAAAAGCTCTGACGCAACCCCGTTTGCAGCAACTGCTGGCACAATCGGAATCGCCCTATGGAAGCGGGCTTGCCAAGTTTCACAATCTCCTGCCCCACGTCGGTGTTGTGCTCGGTGACGACAACGGTCGTTTCAACAACAATGACCAGGCCTCGTCTGGAAGCACCAGCCCCAAGTACCTCTTGAACCTCGCCTGCGATCGCTTCGGATGCGAGCGTCCCATGTATCGGCACCGAACGCAGATTCCGGGAGGCGACGAAACCCTGTCGTATGGAATCAAAACCAATCCCAGCGACCGCAAAGCACCAATCTTTGTTTCCACGGCCGTGACGGTCGTGGAAGAACCCGACCCAATACCTACCAATAATTCGTATTCTCGTTCGCAGTCGCAGTCGCAGTCGCAGCCGCGTTGTCGCTACCACCAATTGAGAGAACACGACCACGTCGGATCCCATTCCGACTTTCGGTGGATCGAACTGGTGTCGGTGGGCATTGCGGCATCGAAACAAGCCGCCGACGCCCTGGCGGCTCTGGACCAGATGGTCCTTTGGCACGAAGCGACGGGAATCGATCTGTCCCTTCCGGTTTCCGAATGGCCACTGGCGGAGGAATGGGAGGGTGTAGCGCAAAACGGCCAGGAGGGGTTCGAAACCAGCCAGCAACTCCTAGAATTGATGCGGTGTTCGACGATCCGGTACGACGTCGAACAAGCAACGGATCCGGGAGGCAATGGCAGCAGCAGCAGCAGTCGCCGCCGCCGGGGACGCCGAAGAAAGACCGCCACGAATACCAACGCCGCATCGTACTGGACTGCCGAGGCAGAGACCTGGTTTCGCGGCAAGTACTATTATTCCGATGCCACCAAGACCTCACCGGCACGGTCCATGGCGGAAGCAAAACGCAACGCATTGGTGGCGCTGCTCGAACAAAATGCGGACACGCCCCTCGGACACGCCGCGGAAACCTACCGTGCTGTCCTGGATCAATCGCCCTCCCGGCAAGTGGCGTGCCTGGTGGTTCCAAAACTGGCCGATCCTTTGTTGGAACGATTGCACGCGTCGATGGGATACAGCCAAGGAATCTTTCGGCAGGAAGATTCGTGTGTCTCGGGCGATGATCGTTCTCGGTTGGGTGCATACAACGCGTCGTCGGACATCGAGAAAGAACACGCCGCGAGAAAGCATCGGCACCGGTTGCTCATCGAACGGTACGAAGCGGATTTACTGACACGGAGACGGAGAAAAGAGGCGGCAAACAGCAGCGGCAGCAACGACGGCAAACATCCCCGAACCGCGTCGTTGTCGTCATCGTCGTCTTCGAGCACCCCGAGCGAGGATCTGTGGGAAGCCGAACGGGCCAAGCTGGAATACCATGCCACGCACAACGCTGAAGCATTCAACAGCTTGCAGACCGTGAGAAATAACCTCCCGATCCGGGCCATCAGAGAAGACCTTTTGAAAGCATTGCAGTCGAACCAGGTGGTGGTAATTTCGGGAGGCACCGGGTCGGGAAAGTCCACCCAGTGCCCGCAATACATTCTGGAAGACGCCCTCGCTTCCGGACGGGGGGCTGCCACCCGCATCGTGGTCACGCAGCCGCGGAGGATTGCTGCCGTGAGCGTCAGCGAACGAGTCTCAAACGAGCGATTCGACGACGATTCGGTCGGGTATGCGGTCCGTTTTCGGTCCCAACCCCCGCGGGCCAAAGGCGGAAGCATCGAATTCGTGACCACGGGGATTTTGCTCCGACGCTTGTTGAGTGACATCGACAAGACCAACGCGTTCTTGGAGGGCGTTACCCACGTGGTGATCGACGAGGTCCACGAACGGGACAGGTACACAGACTTTTTGCTCATTCTCTTCAAGAATCTCTTGCGGAAACGTCCCGACCTCAAGCTCGTCTTGATGTCGGCGACTCTGGATGCCGACTCGTTTGGGGATTATTTTGCCACCACTACAACGGCGTCCGATAAGGTACCTATTCTGAGTGTTCCGGCTCAACCCTTGCACCCCGTAGATATGTGGTACTTGGAAGACGTGATTGCTTTTAGCGACAACGAAAGTGGGGTTCTATTTTCGCCACGACTAAAATTGTTGGCGTCCAGCTTGTTGCGGCACAATGAAGAGCTTCTCCGGAAGGAATTGGAAGAGCTGGCAACGTACCGCGACGATAGCAATCGCGATCCCTCTGTTGACAATGAAGTTGTAAAAACTGAACAAGTGAAGAATCGAATTGCTGTGCTTGAAAAGGCACTTTCCCACAGAATTACGAACGGATTCTCTGATTCCTCTTCTTTCCTCAAAGAGGTGGACAATAGTTACGACGCAAAGAAATTTGATTTCCGAGAGACAATAATCGGTCTTGTTTCAGAAATTGCCATTCATCGAAGTCGAGTCGAAACAGATGCTAATCGGAGGGGGAGCATATTGTGCTTTCTTCCGGGCATGGACGAGATTAAACAGTGCATAGCCGAATTTGAGGAGCACTGTCCGACTCGCGAGTTGCGAAACAAAATCACCATCTTGCCACTGCATTCGACGGTTCCGCAGGAGGACCAACAGCGGGTCTTTGAGCCGGCAGAACCCGGCACTATCAAATTAATCCTATCGACGAACATTGCTGAATCGTCCGTCACTATTGACGATGTGTTGGCCGTCATTGATACTGGGTTGGTCAAAGAAAAGGTCTTTGATGCTCGTTCCGCCATGAGCGCCATGGAAACCATTCCAACCTCCAAAGCCTCGGCCACGCAGCGACTGGGTCGCGCGGGCCGAGTCGCTCCAGGAACTTGCTATCGACTCTACTCTAAGGGTACCTTTGAGATAATGGATGATCGACCGACTCCCGAACTACAACGAACGGCTTTAGAAGCCGCATGCCTCCAGACCTGCTCCATGATGGAAAAAAGCAGTGACTTTTCCCGCGTGCAGGACTTCTTAGCCCGTCTAATGGATCCACCCGAGGAAGACTCCGTGGGGTTTGCAATGGATCGCCTGAAAAAGATTGGTGCGGTTACAAGTATTTCTTGCGGCGAGGATGGAATCGAAAAGGATCATGTCACTCCTTTAGGACGGTGCCTCGCTCAGTTGCCCTTGGATCCGGCAACAGGCAAAATGCTGGTGATGGGCGTTGTCATGAAGTGTCTTGGTCCACTCTTGACTGCTGCTTCATGTTTCAGCAGCATGAACGCCTTTTACGAGCCACCCTCTGAACGAGAGAAAACAAAAGAAATTCGAAAAGCATTCAGCTCGAAGTCGGACATTATGGCATCGGTTCGAGCCTACGATGAGTTTTGGAACATCATACAAACGGAGGGTTGGAAGGACTGCCAAGGAATGGGCTTACGAGAACAATATCAGTATATCTACCATGACGTCGATCAAAGCCGTCCGAACACAACTGTTGAACGAATTGTGCAAAGCAGGTTTGGTACCAAAAAGGGATAGTCGTCTGGAACAATAATAGGAGAACTAGATCCATAGACCAAGTGGAATTACAACCTGCTGCTTCGGTCAACGAAAACAGTGACTGTGAGATGCTCGCAAGTGCCTATTTGGTGCACGGCCTTCCCCGAGAACCTTGCATATCGCCGCCGGATGGGACGCTTCGGGACTGTGCGAACCAGCCACGAGGACGACGCTGCTTTGCACCCGTCGTCGGTCCTCTTTCACCGCAAACCCCCTCCTTCGGACGAGATGGCATCACTCCCAGACTGGTATCTTTACCGCGAAAAGGTGCGAACCTCGAAGCTATTTCTTCGGGGATGTTCTGAACTTTCCCCGGAACAAATCCTTTTGTTTGGAGGCTATTATTTGACACGACACGGCGAAGTTAGCGGTGGTAACGACAATGACCATAATAACGATGGCTACAAACACCAAATCCATGGTGTTCTTGATGGATGGATTACAGTTGAAGGCACAAATTCGAAAGAGGCTATAGACTCGCTAATTCGTGCCCGAGAAAACATCGAGATGATTCTTGAGCGGAGCATTATGTATCCGAAACACCGCAAGAACCGGAGGGTTAAAGCGGTTCTAGATTCGTCGGTCGGCTATGACAGCAACGAAGATCACGTTCGATCGGCGAACTTTCAGAACGAGGAATTCATCGACGACAGCACAATAGCTGGCGTGCGCGAATTGTTCGATAGTCTCGCCAGTGATGGAAACAGCAGAGTATATGAAGAGGAGGTGAATGATTTTCACGATAATTTCTGGGAAGAATGGTGATAGCAAAATCATAAAACAATCATTATGATTGAAAATAAATAGACACTCTAGATAGATATATCTGCAATCCATCTTTTTGTTTGCGAACGAATTACTATTTTTTGTATTAGTCAAATTTATAATGTTACAAGTTGCGTGGAAGCCAATGCATTCGTTAGGCAATTTCAAATTGTTGTCAAGAAATATAATGTTGTTGACATAAATAATTGATTTCTTTAAAATTTTGATACAGTATTAATAGATGTTGGCATTGGCATTGATATTATTATCCGCGTGCGCGTAGTATTCATACCGTACACAAAATAGCTTTTTGTTTATTTCCCGTAAGTGATTCGTATACCGGTACAGTTTGTACACTTCTCTCCAAAATGGATTGATTCGGGTTTGCGATACACTCGCTTATTTGGAATCGATCGTGGTACAAGAAAAGGCAATGGGAAATCTCAAAACCCCCACTCCACTCCACTCCACTCCATTCCACCCTTCACTTCTTACTCGCAAGACGATGTTTGTTACCACCAATCGCGTCGGACAGAAACCATGTCCATAAATTTGTCAAAAGAATTCGATGCCGAACGAGATTTGGATCGGGAAGATGGTGCCGAAGCTAATGGTTCCGCATTGTCCGTAGAAGAAGAGGAACATCCGAGCAGCTCCGAGGGATAAGCCCACATTTGCAACTTCGATGACCAGGAATGCTTTGCTCGGAAACTCGGAGTTGTGCTCTGTTCGTTGTTTGGAATTGACGGGAGTTGCAACAATAGAGTTTTCTGCGGTCGAATCAGCGCTCGAGCACGACACCGTCCTTCTTGCCTTGGAACAGTCATAAAGTTCCACTTCGACGACCGATCGGTTCGAATAACTGTTGCTGCTACAACTGTTGCTTGCAACCGATATGGCCACCGAATAGGAAGAAGTTGAGGAGCAAGACGAAACACGGCTATAAAGCGAATATTCTTCGTCATTCTCTGCTCTCTCGTCGTCGTTGGCTTGCTGAGCTTCTACTTCGCAAGGTTTATCGAGGTGGATAGCAACGTCTTGTTGGTCTTCTTGTTGGTCTACTTCTTGTGGCTCTTGTAGTTCTTGAGGTCCTTCCATTTCTTCTTGATCCTTTGGTTCCTGCTCTTGTGGCTCGTCTTTTTCCACATCGTACTCTTCGATCATTGGGTAATGAACATGAGAGATGCTGACCAACTTGTCTAGACTTTCGTTTTCCTCGTCGTCGTCTACGTCACAGAGCGAAGGACAATCAAAGTACGCAGTACCGTTGGTTTTGGGATACTCGAGGGAAGTGCTCCTTCTTCGCAAGGATGGTGATGATGATGGGGATAATGGTGATGGTGATGATGATGATGGCAGCAAGGCGTTCACAGTCGAGGATGGCGTTGATGATGAATATGATGATGATTCCGATCTAGATGACACGGAGGAAGAGGACGACGACGATAATCGGACCGAGTATAGGGATGCTGATGTTGACGATACCGACAATGATGCAGAACAAGAGTCTGGCGGTAGTTTGCCCATACCAACTGCAAGAGCATCCTGCTGACCGAGGGCAAGAGCCACGGCAGAGCTTTCCTCGCAGTACGATCCATACACATTGGCAAGGGCCTCCGAGTCGATCTCGATCTGAACCTTGCGGAATAGCTCCTTGCTATAACTAGAGTGAGAATCGTTGTCGTTCACGTGATTTGTGCTGGCATCGTAGCTCTGGGAGCGAAGCCGATTGTTTCGTTGTTGTCGCCTGCACTTTCTTCGGTTGTCCTTCTGCAATTGCTGGTACAACAAGACGGCTCGCATGGCATCCAACCGACGCTTGTTCTTGACAATCCGTCCCATTGGCGTTCGGCATTCGACACCCCTGACACAAAAGTAGCGATCAGTCCTAGTATCATTTTTGCACGTGCTTTTGAGGTTGCTCGGAAGGTTCTGCTTGCCCTTGGCTCTGTTCCTTGGTCGTTCTTCGCGGGCAACAATCATCTGGTGCAATGCCTTGTAGTTGCGTTGCCGTTGTTGGTGTTCCGTCTGGGTGGAATCATCGTTCTCTTCCAAACTAGAATCCGAATGCGGGCGGGTGTTCGGCGGAGCAGCGCAGTCCATGTCGTCTGTATTATCGGACGGTACCGGTTCCTGTTTCCCTGTGATGTAGGCCATGTTGCTTCCCGCAACTCCGTTCAGAACCATCCAATTCACGGTGAGCCATGTATCCGCTCGAATGGCTTTGAGCTCTTGGGAAGAATACCACGCATTATTAACGTTGTACTTCTTGTCTTGGTGCCTACGCCGGCTCTTGAGGCAGGTCCCGTTGGAAGCAACAGCATTTGTGCTAGTTGATGATGCTGATGCGACGTCGTTGGTGCTGTAGCAGGAGAAGAGCTCTATGTCGCTTTCTTTCGAAGCGTTACAGGTCTCGCCCTCGGCATCGTCGTCATCGTCAAAGACATACAGTGTGGAAAGAGATTCGAATCGAACGGACTTCTTGGAGTTCATCGTGAAGGACTCTAGGTGACAGTTGTTGCTGGGTTCCTTTTCTCTTTCTCTTTCTGTCCAGAGGATGCTGTTGGCAGTGTTTATAGCAGAAGCAGAAGCAGAAACAATTGCAGTTACAGCGGAAACATCAGCAGAAACAGAATCGGGTGCTGTTGCTTGTTGCGAACTATAAAAGCACTTGTCGTTCTCGTCAGTGGAAGAATCGAGATGTTCCTCTTCCGTATCGCGATCCTCATCGTGCACCACTCCGACGGAGTCGTCGCTGTGACTGTGGCTGTGGCTGTTGTCTCCGTCGTTGGTGCAACAATTGGTACAAGGCATAGACGTGTTTGTTGCTGTCCCGGCTACATCAACATCAGCATCAGCATCAGCATCAGCATCAGCATCAACATGCTGCTGTCCTTGAAGTGGTGGGAGATTTGCATTGTAACAGTCGCTCGCTGCTGTGAGCAGAATGGGCTTGCTGCGCCAGCAGAGGGTATCGAGCTCATCGATGCTCATCCGTCCAAATGCTGTATTCGTCGGTATTTGTGTTTTCTCTTTTCTGTTGGCTTTGCCTGTTAGGGTATTCTTCGATGCTCTCCTGTTTGATCAGGAGACATGCGGATCGATGTGATGGAATAAACGGCATTATCTATGGTTTAAGTAGGGAAAGGACGTGACGGTCGAGCTGGTACGAATTTCAAATCAAATTGTGGTCTCTTTCTTCCAAAGGGACCAGCAATTGTCTGTGGTATGATGTGATATACCGTATGATGTGAGGCGATGCGATGCGAAGCGATGTGAAACGATGCGAAGGAGGTACTCGTACGGTACTCGTACTCGTTATTCGTTGTATATCCGTACCGTATGTGCTACCGACGAGGTGAAACGTTCGGAAATCGGTAGGGAGGAATTTACTAATGTCAAAAAGATGGTTTCACCATTCGTTGGTTATTGTCACTCAATCGATTCAATTAGAATAGAACAATGGTCAGTGGAGCAGGAGGAGGAGGCAGAGACGAATTATCCCATGTAAATTTGGCCCTCTGTCAAAACTTTGGCCAGTGTTGAAACAACTAGATGCAGAGACAAAAATTAATGCGAATTGACTTCATTCGATGTTGTGTGCAAAGGCACACGCACACATTGAACATTTACAACCTAGGAATGGGCTGGGGTGCAATGGATACTTTTGCGCTCCACTCAGGTCGACCGGTATCCTCTGTCTAGTAATTAAGGAATTTTCGCGGCATAATTTTTCACAGTTTTTACACATTTAGGAAAAGGTGCTCGACAAAAACTGTTTTGTTGGCGGTTTGTCACGGGATGGCTTTAAGTAGGCTCTAAGAATCATACGAACGTCCGTTTTGCGGACAACGGTCGAACGGAATCTCCTAATTAATTGATCCGAAGTACATGTAGAACAGGAGGGAGGGAAAAAAAGCGCTGAATTTTTTGGAGACTTCGCTAGAAGTATTCACAAACCGGGGACTGGTTTCATACCTGCGTAGGTATGTACTCGTAGCCGGTAGAGTGTCAAGGATAACAATAAATCCGATCACTGTAATAAATAAAATAACAGACAGACCGGGCTGACACCTTCTCTCGTACGTCTCAGTCGTCTCCGTACCGTACCATATGTGATGGGATCAATCTTGTAGAGTCAGGTCCTGCTCCGCGCATGCTGTCATGATTGGTATCAGAATTTATTAGCTGGACTCGCAAGTCTCATTTTTCAGGGTTGACGTCAGATTACCGTGTACTCGTACTCGTACCTGCTTGTAGGAATGTACAGTAACTACCAACTTCCTTCCTCTCGAACGCGCCAGCTGCCGATCCTCGAACATTTTCGTTTACAATGTTGGACTTAAATAGGTACTGTACACGATCCCTTTGGGCCGAAGCGATTGAGAACTACCTAGGTATTTCTAAGAAGAAGGTATCCGCATGCAGGAATGACGTATAAGCGTATGTTCTGAGTGATGTTCTGAGCGATGTTCTCCGCTCTTATCGTGAAAAAACAATAGCCTCCTTCCGATGAGGGGCATCTGCTCGGACATTATAGCCGAAAGGGCAATACTAGAAACTGTAGAGCATCTCTTTTGAAAGTTCGGAATTTCGTCCATGGACTACGCTTTAGGAAAAAATCGCATTATTTCTGAAAACGTGATTGTGAAAAATCTTCGTAAACCCTTAATTGTTGGAAGTTCTATCTCGGGTGTTCTCGGACCTTCTGGGGTCATTGCGGAATCCAAAATGTCCACATCGGTCGATACCCGGTACGGCTATTCTTTCTGGCCGAATACCAACCAAAATGCGCGCCAAGATCGATCCGCCAGCCGAACTCGTCGTGTGCGCGCAAAAGATTCACTCCTCACTATTTTGTTTGATGGGCGGCCTTGCCGTTCAACGTTACGCATTTCTTTCTAACTACCGCATGCCGGTAATATACAATAACATTATGCATCGAATCCGTCCAAACCGATCTCGGAAAAAAACTTCTCGAAGTTATTATCGATTCATATCCTTCTCCCGCGCAACTTTACCGTCTATCTGACACATACACAAACTTATTACCGGTAAAATAGCATGTGGCAACAACGATCTTCAAAAACCAACGCAACCAGCATTTTCCGCCATTAGCAATGTTGCAGCGACTATTGTTTAGAAGAGCAACCATTACAATCCCAACCACGACCGTAGAAAACAAAGCACACCTTTCACAAGACATACAACAAGTCCAATTGTAAGTCACAATCACAATCACAATCACAAGTACAAGCACAAGTACAAGAAAATCAATAACGATGAGGTCACCAGCGACAAAAGCGAAGAGTACTCTATCGCCGCTCACTCCTCTACCATCTGTTTCAAGATCTCCCATTGCTACTTTCTTTGAAGTACCAAAGAATGCCGTCTTAGACTACTTTGGGTGTACAGGAACGAATATCTCTCCATTGAGCGAAACCGAAGACAGCGACAACAGCAACAGCAGCCAAATCGTCGAAGTGCAATTCAAGCGAACAGAATCTCCCATCGCAATTCATCATCAGAGGGCCTATTGGAGCTGTAATCGCAATGGTGATCAACACCGCAATCGCTCTTGCGACCACCACAGCGACAGTGACAGCGACAGTGCACAACGACAGCAACAACGACAGCAACAACGACAGCAACAACGACAGCGACAGCAACAGCGACGAGCTCTCCGAAGACGACGAGCGACCGAACGGTAATGCGGGCCCGACAAGTGGGAGAATACGAGAAATTCTACGCCAATCACGCGGAAAGACCCGGCGGCGTCAACGAAAAGACGATGACCGAAACCGACCGGATGATCGCCATCGAAGGCGCAATGGCCATAACAATGGTACTCGCCGTGGCAAACGTATCGATTCCAAAGAATCGCGATCACAACAGACAACGCAAACGCAAACACAAACACAAAGCAAAGCAAAACCAAAAACAAAATCAAGAAGAGAAAACCAGTGAGTACGCAAAAGCAGAGGCAAAAACAAAAACAGAAGCTAAAGCAGAAGCCGAAGCCGAAGCAAAAACAAGAGGAAAACCATCTGCAAAAACAAACACAAGACAAATCCCCGAGAAGGAAACTAGGACGGAGCCGTAAGGATCCGAGATCTTCTTCCGCTTCCGCTTCCTCGATACCCTCTTCCCCGAGATCTTCGACCGCAAACAAACCAAGTGATACGAAAAGGCGAAGAAAGAAACAAGGGAAGAGCCGACTCTTCGAGATCGTAAAACAACCAGCATTCTTTCTGACAAAAATGCGAACCAATGATTCGGCTTCAATCCGCAGCACCAGTAGCACAGGAGGTGAGGAGCACGACGGATGGAGAATTCAGTCATGGTAGCGACAACGATTCCGCGTCCGCGTCTTCCCGCCACGAATGCAAAACACAACGCGATACGGATATGTATGCGAAACCCATCGTGTCCATACTTCGTCGAGAGAGCTACACTCGAGATTCCCACAGTACTTGCGCCACAGCTCCAACTCGAATGAGTATTGCGAGCCGCATTTTGCAATCACCCGAACACAACGTCTGTAATCCTGCTGCTGCTATTGCTGCTTGTGGTGTTCGGTTTGCCGAGGGAACGAAATTCCAGAAACCGGACCAAGGCTGTCGACCTCCACGGCGAATCAAGCGCTACATCCAGCCCAACCGACATCTGAGACCACCGGCCCGCCGGCAGAGCAGTCTCTCCATCGAAGAGATTCCCATTGTGGACCAAAGCCTTTTATGTCTTTCGATGACTTAAGTGGGTGAGTTCCTTGTTTTAGTAATCATTCACTCACCATCCATACCTCCCGTACCTACTCCGAGCCGAGTGCAGTCAACTATCAAAACGGTTATGTATTGTGATGTTTCATTGGTTTGTATTTATAATTTATAATAGTTTAAAATGTTTACATTTCTATCGAAACGATCCGTTCTATTTCTAACCACTGAATAGGCTGACTTTATTGCACAAGGAGTAAAATGAATTCCTGGTTTACCTTGTATCATAAAATAGCGAGCAAGCTTGGGTATGAAAACGTCGAAAACGAAAAGAAGACAGCTAAAACGACTGGTGTGTGTGCCATGCCAAAGGGTAAATGTATTTACCCATGTGCTAAGAATGTTGTGAAATTAATGGACTGCAAAAATCAATCCGACGAGGTCATACGAGTGAGCAACCGAACGAATGCAACCGTTTTCCGCGTCGGACTTTTTCGTCGGAAGCTGATTCACCGATTGGTTGCATCATTCCTCGGCGCTCATCTCTGTGTTCAACCGACACAATTTGAAAAGACAACAGAAAGGATTCATCGATTTCCTTGAAACTTCTCACGATTCGTTCGATCGTTCGTTCCTTATTGTAATCACTCAGCTACCGATGTCGCTGTCGTCGCCGAGATTGTACCAGCGGATGGCTGTCGCATTGGATCGCTTTGGGGGTTGGCATACTGGCGGATCCCGTGGCCTCCATCGACGTCCAACACAACGCCGGTGCAAAATCCCGCTGTCAACAAATAATAAATCGCCTCTCCCATGTCTTCCGGTATCCCCGTCCGCTTCAAAGGCAGGCTATCTGCGGTGTTGGCCAGCATTGCTGCTTTCCGTGCCGGATCCATCGCATCGAACCGCTCCGTGTCGCAAAATCCCGGACTAAGGCAGTTGACCCGTCGATGGGGTCCCCATTCCAATGCCAGGGCCCGCGTCAGTCCCTCGAGGGCCCCGTTGGTCGATGCTAGCGGGGCGCAGTTCAATCCCGGACGTCGGTTCAGAACGCCCGCCACAAAGACGACTCCGCCCCCTTCCTTGAGCTTGGGACCAAGGTGTTTTGCACAGTGATAGGCCGACCAAAATTTCGACTCGAACAATTCTCGGGTCTTGGATGTTGGTAATTCTTCCATGGCACCATGGGGGGCTCGTCCAGCTGCCGATACTACGAGGCCGTCCCAACCGCCACCGTCATCGTCCGCCACCGAAGGGAGACTTTCGGAAAACAACTTTACGGCATCCTCGTCCGTGGCATCGAGGACGGCGGTGGTGACTACAGCTCGAGAATCATCGCATACCTCTGTCGATGATGACGATGACGATGACGATTGCGGTGCATATGACCGGATTTCCTCGGCAGCCTCGGCCAATTTGTCCTCCGATCGGCTCACAATGAGAGCTCTTCCGCCTCGCTTCACGCAGGCAATCGCGGCAGCTTTTCCCATTCCACTGCTCCCGCCAATCACGATTACGTTCGTTTTCGACAGAGCATGGATGGCCTGCGGAAGCAATCCAGTTATCAGGAGTGATACAAGAGAGATCCAGTCAATTGGCATTCTTGTTGCTCGTGATTGCGACTCTGTTTTGCATCGAAAACAAGGAAGTACGGTATAATACTACTCATATCGGATATCGGAAACATTGATTCCAATCACCAAATTCACGAAGATCTACCGGTAAGATTACCCGTACCGGTACGTACTCAGTACGGTACCGTAAAAAATGGCTGGTGCCAGACCAGAACGACAAAGCTTTTTTGTGGGTAATACCATGGCTCGCACGGGAGAGCACGTGCACTCGCAAAATCGATGCCTAAGTAATAAAAAATAAAAGGGACTCACGGGTTTAAAACAGACTGGGTGATTCCCGAAATACTTTTTTGTAACATACATAAACTTCTGTTTTTAGTATTTCGGGAATGAAAATTTAGTACATACTTTTTATGGCGGGAAAGTGCATAAATCTCATTTTGGAATGTGGAATCTCATTTTCTCTCCTTTTGGAATATATGTGGAATTCTTCGTATGAATAAGTATGGCGCGAAAACATGTGGATTCCCTTATAAAAAAGTGTAACGTTACAAATCATAGTCGACGTGAGCTCACGTCGACTATGATTTGTAACATTAAGACTGGTTAAGTAGAAAATTTCATGTTTATGTAGTACATAAAAGTATTTCGGGAATCACCCACTCACGCACTTTGGTAATTTCGAAAATATGCCGTAGAATAGCTACACGATTTCTAGTAGTATTTTCTGCCTCGACAATGGCATGATACTATAGGTAACACCCCATCCTCCGTTTTGGTTGGCACGTGTCATTCCCTCTCTAAAGAAAAAACTCCCTTAAGAAAAATCCGAGGCGCGCGCGCCGAGGATTTTTGTTAGGGGAGTTTTTTCTTTAGAGAGGGGATGACATGTGCCAACCAAATCGACTCCGAGTATTTTCAGTGGGGAGGAGGGGTGTTACTTGGTACCACTCTAGCTCCTTGTTTACGAGGCCCCCGGCCGAGGAAGCAAGGAGCTAGAGTGGTACCAAGTAACACCCCTCCTCCCCACTGATACTACGAGGAGGAGGTAAAGGAGGAAAGGGGTGTTGACATGGTAATCTCTATGGCTTCGGAAGGACGAGCACAATGGAGTTCCTTGCCAGCTACCGGTGTTGCTTAGCGTTTCAATGCTGCTACAGGGGGGGGACAAGGCTAAACCGGTACCGTATTGGTGGTACCGGCAAGTACTCCTCGTAGGAACAAGTACAAACGGTACTGTACCAATCAGTGGTACCATTTTGGTGGTACCGGAGTACCACTCACTTTGTTAAGTAATAATTTTTTCAACGCATTGCACCTGTTTTTAGTACTCAAGGGTAAAGAGGGAGCAAACGCGCGGGATCCGTAGCAGCAGCAGGATTTGGTTGATTCCTTGACACCAATTGTGTAGAATCTAGTAGAATCCCTACTACAAGCTGGATTTTTGCTATTTTTCCCCGCTTGTAATTCATAATTTTGAAATCAACCACTTTCAAAAGCAAATTGCTCCCCCGACCATGGGAATAGACCCTTTCCACTGCTTCCTTTCCTATTACAACAACAAGCAACCCATTCTTCTATCATACTGTAAGTTATTGCCGGTCCTTTGTTTGCGGGGGGGGGGGGGGGGGGGGGGGGATGGTGTTTTGATTTGATTTGATTGGGCGTCGCTGCCGCTTTGTTTATTCATACCACTCACGATGACTCTTCTTCTTTTTTGCTTTTCACCATGGGAATCCTTCCTTTCCTATTACAGCAACAAGAAACCCATCCTATCACACTGTAAGTCGTTGCTGGTTCCTTGTTTGCTGGGGGGAGACATACAGGTTGTTTTGGTTTGATTTGGAGCTGTCGGCGCGTCGTCGTCATTTGTTGATTCCTATCTCACGACACTCTTCTTCTTTTTTGCTTTTGACCATGGGAATCGTTCCTTTCCAGCAACAATGGCTCAAACCATTTCACCCTTGAAAAGCAAGGCTGCTCCACCAGCTCTTCCTCAGACTTGGTCCTCTGGTGCTCCAGCTCCTTGGACTCCGTGACCGACAGAAGCAACAACGACAAACACAACAGCAACAACAACCCAACGTTCTTGGTCTGTACCAGCCAGGAATTCTTCATCAAGCAACCTCTATAACAAGAAGAAGAGCCCCCCTCCCCTACCCCTCCTTCTGGATCTTCAACTACCACCGCTAGAAAGAGGAAGAAGAAGCGCGCCCGTCATATCCTTCCTCCTCTTTCTTCTGGTTGCTCCTTCAATCCTGGCGCCGGCTGCTTCTTTGGCGCCAGTCGTATCCACGGCATCCAAACTACAAGCACTGCGCTGCTGCGGTCTATGGGACTGGTGTATCCACGGCGTCTGTCAGTCTAGGGGATGGGTGTATCCACGGCGTCCGAATTACCGCTACAAGCGCACAAGCTAGTACAAGCTCCCATTTTGGCCCAAACAGCCTCAATATTCATCATGGTGTGCTCTCTAGCAAGAAATAGGTCTACAGACTAATTCTAGCGCTTTTTTGGCATATACTCTGGTCCCTAGTCTGCTGTGTATTAGTCTGTTCTGGGAGTATCGAAACTAGCCGTAAGAGAACAGTGCTCAAAATATGACTGGAAATTGCACAGTACATTCTACTGGAAATCACGTAGAAAATAGTACCAGAGTACCACTTTTTGGCACCGGAGTACCACATTCTGCTACCAGAGTACCACATTCTGCTACCGGAGTACCACTCCCTCCTCCACCCGTTGAGCGAGTTTTAAACGCTCATTTTTCTTGGTACTTAGGAGTGAGTACACGTGCTCGTCCGCCGAAGCCATAGGATTACTTTAGTAATCCTATGGCTTCGGCGGACGAGCACGTGTACTCACTCCTAAGTACCAAGAAAAATGAGGGTTTGAAACAGGATCAACGGGTGGAAGGAGGGAGTGGTACTCCGGTACCAGATGGTGGTACTCCGGTACCAAAAGTGGTACTCTGGTACCACCATTTTTTCTGGTACCTATTTTCTACGTGATTTCCAGTAGAACGTACTGTGCAATTTTCAGTCGTATTTTGAGCACTGTTCTCTTACCACTAGTTTCGATACTCCCAGAACAGAATAATACACAGCAGACTAGGGACCAGCAGAGTATATGCAAAAAAAGAGCTAGAATTAGTCTGTAGACCTATTTCTTGCTAGAGAGCACACCATGATGAATATTGAGGCTGTTGGGCCCAACATGAGAGGAGCTTGTTGTAGTTCGGATGCTGGAACGTCACGTAATAAACGAAGTAGTTCTTGTAGCTAGTTCAGACGCCGTGGATGTACCAGTCCCCTAGTAGACTGATGGACCCCGTGGATACCACACCAGTCCCCTAGATTGGAGCAGCGCAGTGCTTGTAGTTCAGATGCAGCAGCGAATGCGCCAATCCCACAGCAAAACAACAGAGCAGTGCTTAGTATAGATTGACGAGTAGACGGAACCAACGGCGCCGAAGAAGCAACCGGGGCAGAAAGAGGAAGGATCCAATGGGCGCGCTTCTTCTCCCTCTTGCCAGCAGTGGTGGTTGGAGGCCCAGAAGGAAGAGGGTCTTCTGCTTATAGGGGCTATTGCTCAATGAAGAATTCCTGGCTGCTACAGACCGACATTGGTTTGTTGTTGCGTCCATAGATGACCGAGTCCGAGACCAAAGATCTTGAGCATTAGACCAAGTCCGAGGAGCTGGAGCAGCCTTTCTCTTTTAGGGTGGAATATTTTGAACCATGGTTGCTGGAAGGGGCTATTCGCATGGTCAAAAGCCAAAAGAAGCATCGTCGTGAGTGATATGAATAAAAAATAACAACAACAACGGCAAATCAAACAGAACAGCCTGATCATCTCCCCCCAACAACCAAAGGACCAGCAGCAATGACTTACAGTGTGATAGAATGGGCTTCTTGTTGCTTTAATAGGAAAGGAAGTATTCCCATGGTCAACAGCAAAAAGAAGAAGAAGAGTGTCGTGAGATAGGAATAAACAAATGACGACAACGCGCCGACAGCTCCAAATCAAACCAAAACAGCCTGAACATCTCCTCCCAAGCAAACAAAGGACCGGCAATGACTTACAGTGTGATAGAATGGGTTTCTTGTTGTTGTAATAGGAAAGGAAGCAGTGGAAAGTGTCTATTCCCATGGTCGGGGGAACAGTTTGCTTTTGAAAGTGGTTGATTTTGAAATTATGAATTTACAACCGGGGAAAAACAGCAAAAATCCAGGTTGTAGTAGGAATTCTACTAGATTCTACACAGGACAAGGTGTCAAGAAGGAATCAACCAAATCCTGCTGCTGCTGTGAATCCCGCGCGTTTGCTCCCTCTTTACGCTTGAGTATACCTAAAAACACGTCCAATGCATTGAAAAAATTATTACTTAACGAAGTGAGTCGTACTCTGGTACCACCAAAATGGTACCACTGATCAGTGCTGTACATTTTGTACTTGTTCCTACAAGTACTCGTTGGTACCACCAATCGTTGGTACCGGTTTAGCCTTGTCCCCCCCCCCTGTAGCAGCATCGACACACTACTACTCCCCCTGTAGCAGCATTGACTACCGCACTACTAATCCCCCTGTAGCAGCATCGAAATGCTACGCCGGTAGCTAGCAAGGAAGAACCCCTCCTCCTCCTCCATTGTACTCGTCCTTCCGAAGCCATAGAGATTACCATGTCAACACCCCTTTCCTCCTTTACCTCCTCCTCGTAGTATCAGTGGGCCTCGTAAACAAGGAGCTAGAGTGGTACCAAGTAACACCCCTCCTCCCCACTGATAGTACTCGGAGTCGATTTGGTTGGCACGTGTCATCCCCTCTCTAAAGAAAAAACTCCCCTAACAAAAATCCTCGGCGCGCGCGCCTCGGATTTTTCTTAAGGGAGTTTTTTCTTTAGAGAGGGAATGACACGTGCCAACCAAAACGGAGGACGGGGTGTTACCTATAGTAATTTCGAAAATATGCCGTAGAATGGCTACACGATTTCTAGTAGTGTTTTCTGCTCTGACAATGGCATGATACTAAAGTAATTTTGAAAATATGCCGTAGAATTCCTACACGAATACTAGTAGGGTTTTCTGCTCTGATAATGGGATGATACTTTGGTAATTTACGAAATACTCCGTATGAGTGGTACATAATTAAGAATATGAGTAGAAGTGGTACGTGATTTTCTATTAGTAGGGATACGTACTCGGTGCCTCTGTAGCTACTACGGTACTACGATACTAGTAGAATTTTTGGTCCTGATTTCCAGTCGTATTCTGAGCACTCTTCACCTAGCTCTCTTTTTGATACTCCCAGAACACACTGATACACATTAGACTAGGGACCAGAGTATATTCTCAAAAAAAAGCTCTAGAATTAGTCTGTAGACATATTTCTTGCCAGAGAGCAAACTATGGTAAATATTGAGGCTGTTGGGGCCAAAATCAGAGCTTGTAGCTCGTGCGCTTGTAGTTTGGATGCCAGAGCGAGAAATACGGTTGTCCCGTAGTAAACAAAGCAGCGCTTAGTACCGGTACTAGCTGTTTGGACGCCATGGATACACCAGTCCCCTAGATCGGAGCAGCGCAGTGCTTGTAGTTTGGATGCTGGGGCAAGAGTAGCAGCAACAGCACGTAGTTTGGACGCCGTGAATACACCATTCCCCTAGATTGGAGCAGCAGGCAGACGCCGTGAGGCAAGACAATTGTGGAGTATCTCTCTTGATCAAGTCATATTTTTCAAGCAGAGGTGAACCTATGATAAAGCTGCTGTGGGTCTATAATAATGGTACAGCCCTGTACTCTTATGTAACACAAATTAAATTCATGTACAAAAAAGAGTAACCCACGCAGCAAGGGCGTGATATGGTAAACCTAGGCTTTCAATGTAGACTTGCTGTCTGCTACAGATTGTCATTGCTGGGTTGTTGTTGCTATTGTTGCGTCTGTAGATGTTGCTGTTGTTGCATCCGTTAAGAAGAATTCGTTGTTGCTGTTGCGTCGGTAGAGGATGACTGAGACCAAAGATCTTGAGCTGGAGCATTAGACCAAGTCCAAGAAGGAGCTGGAGCAGCCTTGCTCTTTCAGGGTGGAATAATTCGAACCATGGTTGCTGGAAGGGGCTATTCCCATGGTCAAAAGAAGCAAAAAGAAGAAGAGTGTTGTGAGATACTAGGAATAAACAAATGACTGTTGACGCCGCCGCCGCCGCTGCTGCCGAATCAAATCAAACCAAAACGCCATCTTCCCCCCAAGCAAACAAAGGACTGGCAATGACTTACAGTGTGATAGAATGGTTTTCTTGTTGTTGTAATAGGATAGGAAGTATTCCCATGGTCAAAAGCAAAGATGAAGAGTGTCGTGAGATAGGAAGAAACAACTTGACGCCGCCGACACGCCGCCAGCTCCAAATCAAAGCAAAACAGCCTGAACATCTTCATCCAGCAAACAAAGTACCAGGCAATGACTTACAGCAGTGTGATTGAATGGGTTTATTGTTGTTGTAATAGGAAAGGAAGCAGTGAGAGGGTCTATTCCTTAAAAATACTTTTGACTGGTAAGAATGACTGAATATATGGATGTAGTAGGAATTCTACCAGATCCTACTGTACGGGGAAAAAACCGCCAAAAAGGGTTTTACAAGCCACTTTATGGGATGTAGTAGGGATTCTAGTAGATCCTACTGTACGGTACGGGGGAAAACTGGCAAAAAGGTTTCTAAAATGCAGGATGTAGTACAGATTCTACTAGATCCTACACAGGTCGTGTCAAGGAATCAATCAATCTTGTAGTGCTTGACAGTGCTGCTGGTGCTGCTAAATCCCGGGAGTTAGTACCCTCTTTGCCTGTCGAGCAAGTGGATCCCCCTTGCCCGCAGTCCACCGTGTTGTATGTGTCAAAAATTACTAAAGTAATTTTTGGAGATTTGCATACGCAACTCCGTGTGTTGAGCAATACTCACTTGCTTAACACACGGAGTTGTGTGTGAAAAATGGCTGAAATTACTTTTTGATTGGTTAACGTGGAGTCGGAAAAATTACTTTAGTACCGTTTTCCCATACTAAAGTAATTTTTCACACATCCCGGTACAACACGTGGGAATGTGGGGAGAGTAGAATCCGCGCAATTTACCGTGAGGAAAAGGGGGGATGGGGGATGTAATCTGGAGCAAGAGAAGAACAAGCAACAGCAGCAACAAACAGTAAGCATTGGTCCCTAGCAATAACCTCCTCCTCTTTCCTTTTGTGCTCTCCCTTACGACCATGGTATTACATACCTAATCACCCCTCCTCCTTAATTTTTCTTTAGATAGGGGTTGACACGTGCCAACCAAATCGGAGGAGGGGTGATTACATATAGTACTCTTACGTATCATTACCGGGTAAGTCATATATATCATTACATCATCGCATTGACAATCATAGTTTGTTTGTAATTAGTTTTTTTCTCGTGATGCGGTCCTTGAGGACATCATTTATGTTGCTATACCATCTCTGGAATGGTGCACCTTGGGCATCCATTTTGGAAAGATAGAGTCATAGTGCTGGGATAGTGACCCCGGATTCTCTCAAGCTGAGCGTGGTGTTGCTATGGAGATGATAGTGCCGTCCGCTCCGACCGTGAGCATGCCCACCTTTCCGTCGGATTCTAGATTGATGGTTCCTCCCCCCTTGCCAGAAATACCAATCATACCGTACAATAGACTTTGCAACAATACACAATAAAGAAGGAGAAACTATCGTACACCTATCGACATATTACAATAATATATAAGCATTCATTAATACAGTAGTTCTGCCCATGGAATGATTCACTCGCAATCCACACGACTTTTCCCAGCCCAGTATTTGCAGTCGCTCCTCCAACACCCTCCCGTCCCAATCGTGGTGCATAGAACCGATCGAAGGCACACATCCTTCGTTTCGGGCGGTTGGCCCAACACCGACGGTTTGTCATCCCCACTTAGAAAGCGAAAAAACCCGCACACCGTATACTCCGTCCGTCCGTCCGCCGGGATTGCGGTGTGCTCCCGGTCATTCCGGCACTTACTCGTGCTTGGTCTTGGTCGTGGAAGGATTCGTGGTCCCCTCTGCGGTGCCGCAATCGTTGTCCCCGTGGGCATCGGCGCGGTGCTGGTTGTGAAATCCGCAGGGAATCTTGCACCAGTCGAACAGGATGGTTTGCAGTGGCAAGTCCACAACGTATTTGGTGTAGAGCGCGCACACCTTGAGCATTATCCACGGTGGACGGACGACGTCCGCGAACGGTTTCAGCTTCCGCTGGGTGTTGCGCTGCTTGGGTGTTGGCGCGGAAAAGTGGGAGGAGGAGGAGGAGGACGACGACGACGATCGTTGCGGGTCTTGGTGGAGAGCCAGAAGCCGCCGCTCGTTTCTTCGGAAATAGAATTGCATTGTCGACATGATTAAAATACAGGGGATGTAGATCACGATGTACAAGGTCTTGGCAATCGCAACGCCCCAGCGGGCGGTCGCAGTCGCAGTCGCGGAGGGTTCGGACGAGCTTTCACACGTGGGATCGGCGTAGGCGGGGTGTTCGTCTCGAAGGTAGTCGCGATAGAATTTTGGCAGCCCCGATGATTTCGCGCCCTCTTTCACCAGATTGTAGTACCGCTTGCTCGCGTTGCAATCGTAGCGCTGGCGGGCTCCCAGCAATCCGACCAGCGTCTTGGCCCGCACGGTCCGCCCTTGCCGATGTCGATGACCTTGCTCCGTTGGTTCGTCATCAACAGCATCGTCATTGCCATTGCCATTGCCATCGTCATCGTCATCGATCTCGACGCACTCCACGTCTTCTACGCCGTAGTGGCCAAGCGCCCAGAAGGAATCCCCCTCGTAATATTGGTATCCAAATCCTCCTTCCGTTAGAAGAACGTGCTCGAATTGGTCCCGGGTGATCAAAAAGGCCACACCGTGAATGGTGGGTCGTGGGCGTCCGCTCCGGAGCGCCGGGAGACGTTCTCGTGGGACGCAGGTGCAAAATGCCGGTTCGAGGTACGGAAGGATCCCCTCGGTGTACGTCAGGACGTATCCTGGAATGCGGCAAACCATGTGATCGAGGGGTTGGATCTTGCGCTTTTCTTCGAAGACCTGCGGGTTCATGTTGGAACCATACGAAAAATACCAGACCAGTCCGTCGTCGTTGTCGTTGTCGTTGTCGTTGTCGTCCATGTTGGTGTTATCTGTATCGTCGTGGTCGTGTTCTTTGTCGTCTTTGTCTTGCTCCAATTCGTGGCGCCTTTCATGTTCCATGGTCGCGCTATTATTACCCGAGTTGGTGCACGATGAGGCTGATGAATTCGCTTGATCATTCATAGTCCAATCGAATAAGGTATCTACCGTAGTTGGACAATCAGAAACTAGGCCAAAGTCAAAAGGAATAAGAAAAAGTGAGATTAACCGAAAATCTACCGGTACGGTACTCGTACCGGTACACCGGTAATACCATGGCTCGCACGGGAGAGCACGTGCACTCGCAAAATCGACGCCTAAGTAAAATTAAAAAAAGGGACTCGCGAGTTTAAAACAGACTCAACGGGCGCCAAAAAGGTGCGGGGAGGGGGTGTTACTTTAGTAATTTCGAAAATATGCCGTAGAATTGCTACACGATTTCTAGTAGTGTTTTCTGCTCCGACAATGGCATGATACTTTAGTAATTTCGAAAATTTGCCGTAGAATGGCTACACGATTTCTAGTAGTGTTTTCTGCTCTGACAATGGCATGATACTAAAGTAATTTCGAAAATTCGTTGTAGAATTGCTACACGATTACTAGTAGTGTTTTCTGCTCTGATAATGGATTGATACTTTGGTAATTTCTGAAATACTCCGTGTGAGTGGTACGTAGAATAGGTAGAAGTGGTACGTGATTTTCTGGTAGTTGTGTTACTAGTACTCGGTGCTGCCTCTGTAGCTACCGTGATTTGCAGTCGTATTCTGAGCACTATTCACCTAGAACTATTTTCGATACTCCCAGAACAGACTAATACACAGAAGAGTAGGGACCAGGGTATATGCCAAAAAAAGAGCTAGAATTAGTTTGTAGACGTATTTTTTGCTAGAGAGCACACCATGATGAATATTGAGCCTGCTGGTCAGACCGGGTATGAGGCGGGGACGCGTCTCATTGCATCAAAGCTCGTATTGCCGCTGGCATCAATTGGAGCAAGAATGCAGTGCTTGTCCCCTTGACTGCCGGATGCAGTGGATACACCAGTCCCCTAGATCATAGCAGCACAGAACTTGTACTAGTTTGAGTAGGACAGGGCTCTCACTACTCTCATTAGCCGGGCGGTGTTAGCCACGCTGCAGCTCATTGGAGGAATGACAGCCAAAATGATGACGACAACAACGTCCGCCGGGCGCGCTTCTTGTTCCTCTTTCCAGCAGTGGCAGTTGGAGATGCAGAAGAAGGAGGGGGAGAGGGGGTCTTCTTCTTGTAGTAGTGGTAGCTCAGTGAAGACTTCCTGGCTGCTACAGACCGGCGTTGGTTCATTGTTGTTGTCTCGTGTCGTGTCGTGAGATAGGATTAAACAAAGTGACGACAACAACGTCAACAACAACAACGATGATGATGACGACGACGCCCCGACAGCTCCAAATCAAACCGAAACATCCTGAGCATCTCCCCCACCAACAAACAAGAACCAACAGACACTTACAGTGCTTGTTGTTACTATTCCCATGGTCAAAGAAGCAAAAAGAAGCAGCATCGTGAGTGATACTAGTATGAATAAACGACGACGACGACGACGACGACTCACCTTGTTCTGGCAAACAAAGGACCAGCAATAACTTACAGCGTGATAGAATGGGTTGCTTGTTGTTGTAATAGGATAGGAGACAGCGAAAAGGGTCTATTCCCATGGTCGGGGGAGGGGGTGGGGGGGGGGGTTGCTTCTGCAAATTGCGTTTGCAAAGTGGTTGATTTTGAAATAATGAATTACAACGGGGAAAAACAGCAACAAATCAAGGTTGTAGTAGGAATTGTACTTGATTCTACACAGGTGGTGTCAAGGAATCAACGAAATCGGTGCTGCTGCTGCTGCTGCTGCTGCTGGCGCTGTTGCTAATCCCGGGTTAGCTCCCTCTTTGCCATATATATTGCTCAACACCTGGAAAAGTTACTTAAGGTGAAACGCTTAAAAATACTTTTGACTGGTAAGAACGGCTGAATATATATGGATGTAGTAGGGATTCTACTAGATCCTACTGTACGGGGGAAAACTGGCAAAAGGATGTAGTAGAGATTCTACTAGATCCTACACAGGTCGTGTCAAGGAATCAATCAATCGTGTAGTCCTGCTGCTAAATCCCGGGAGTTAGTACCCTCTTTGCCTGTCGAGTAAGTGGATCCCCCTTGCCCACAGTTCACCGTGTTGTATGTGTCAAAAATTACTAAAGTAATTTCAGCCATTTTTCACACACAACTCCGTGTGTTGAGCATTACTTACTTGCTTAACACACGGAGTTGTGTGTGAAAAATGGCTGAAATTACTTTTTGATTGGTCAACACGGAATCGAAAAAATTACTTTAGTAGGGGAAAACCGTACTAAAGTAATTTTTCACACATACAACACGTGGGACTGTGGGGAGAGTAGAATCTGCGCAATTTACCGTGAAAAGGGGGGGGGGGGGATGGGGGATGTAATCCGGAGCAAGACAAGAAGAACAACAAGCAACAGCAGCAGCAACAAACAGCAAGCATTGGTCCCTAGCAAGAACCTCCTCCTCTTCCCTTTGTGCTCTCCCTTACGACCATGGTATTACATACCTAATCACCCCTCCTCCTTGCTCTCCTCCTCGTAGGATCTGGGGAGAAGGAGGAGTTTTCTTTAGGGTGCTCCCTTTTTCCGAGGGCTGGAGCACCCTAAAGAAAACTCCTCCTTCTCCCCAGATCCTACTCGGAGTCGAATTGGTTGGCACGAGTCAACCCCTATCTAAAGAAAAATTCTCGGCGCGCGCGCCTCGAATTTTTCTTTAGAGAGGGGTTGACACGTGCCAACCAAATCGGAGGAGGGGTGATTACATATAGTAACACCATGGCTCGTACGGGAGAGCACGTGCACTCGCAAAATCGATGCCTAAGTAAGAAAAAATAAAAGGGACTCACGGGGTTAAAACAGACTCAAAGGGCGCGAAAAAGGTGCAGAGGAGGGGATGGTACTTTGGTAACTTTGGTGGTACTTTAGTAATTTGCAAAATATGCCGTAGAACTGCTACACGATTTCTAGTAGTGTTTTCTGCTCTGACAATGGCATGATACTAAAGTAATTTCGAAAATATGACGTAGAATTCTTACACAGATACTAGTAGTGTTTTCTGCTCTGACAATGGGTTGATACTTTGGTAATTTCCGAAATACTCCGTGTGAGTGGTACGTAGAATAGGTAGAAGTGGTACGTGATTTTCTAGTAGTAGTGTTACTACTCGGTGCTGCCTCCAGTCGTATTCTGAGCACTATTCACCTAGAACTCTTTTCGATACTCCCAGAACAGACTAATACACAGCAGAGTAGGGACCAGGGAACATGCCAAAAATAAGAGCTAGAATTAGTTTGTAGACGTATTTTTTGCTAGAGAGCAAGTCATGATGAATATTGGGTCTGCTGGGCAGATCGGGTACAAGGGGGACGAGGACGCGGATCTCATCATCCACGGCGGGGTCTTCAGGAGCAATTGGATCCGATATCGTAGGAGCGACCGCCGGAGATCCAGAAGGAGGGGGAGGCAGGTGTCTTCTTAGTAGTACTATTATAGGGGTTTCTCATGAAGAATTCCTGTCTGCTACAGACCGACGTTGGGTTGTTGTTGCTGTTGTTGTTGCGTCCGTAAATGACCGACCGAGTCCAAGACCAAAGATCTTTAGCTGGAGCAGAAGATTGATTCTGGGGAGCTGGATCCTTGCTATTTCGTCGAGGTGGTACAGTTCAAACCATGGTTGCTGAAAGGAGCTAATATTCCCATGGTCAAAAGCAAAAAAGGAGCAGCAACAAGAGTGTCGTGAGATAGGAATGAACAAATGACTGTTGACGACAACGACAACGACAACAACAACGACAACGACGCCGACTCACCTTCCGGCAAACAAAGGACCGGCAATGACTTACAGTGTAATAGAATGGGTTGCTTGTTGTTGTAATATTAGTAGGATAGGAAGCAGCGAAAAGGGTCTATTCCCATGGTCAGGGGGGGGGGAGTAGCTTTTGCAAATTGCTTTTGCAAAGTGGTTGATTTTGAAATAATGAATTACAACCGGGGGGAAATAGCAATAAATCAAGGTTGTAGTAGGAATTCTACTTGATTCTACTACAAAATGTGAAGGAATCAAAAAATAAGCGAAATCCCTGTGCTGCTGCCGCTGTTGCTAATCCCGCGTTAGTTCCCTCTTTGCCATATATATTGCTCAACACCCGGAAAAGTTACTTAAGGTAAAACGCTTAAAAATACTTTTGACTGGTAAGAACGGATGAATATATATGGATGTAGTAAGGATTCTACTAGATCCTACAGGGAAAAACCGAAAAAAGGTTGTTAAATCCAGGACGTACCGTACCAGTAGTACAGATTCTACTAGATTCCACACAAGTCGTGTCAAGGAATCAATCAATCTTGTAGTGCTGCTGTTTAATCCCGCGAGTTAGTACTCTCTTTGTAGTGGTACTAAAGTATTTTTAGAAGATTTACACACACAACTTCGTGTGTTGAGCAAGTAAGTATTTGCTCAACACACGAAGTTGTGTGTGAAAATCTTCTAAAAATACTTTTTGAGTTGCTCAACACGGAGTCGAAAAAAGTACTTTAGTACCAAAACCGGTACTAAAGTATTTTTTCACACATACAACACGGTGGACTGTGGAGAGAGCAGGTTTATCCTTGTCCACCCGCGAAACTGCAAGCAAGAAGCCCCCCCCCCCCCAACAGCAGCAACAAAGAGCAATCGCCGCTCGCTGGCAAGCTCCCCCCCCTCCTTCCCTTTGTGCTCTCCCTTACGACCATGGTATTACATACCTAACTACCCCTCCTCCTTGCTCTCCTCCTCGTAGTATTCAGGGGAGGAGGGGGTGTTACAAGCTGCTTGTTGTTTCCTCGGCCGGGGGCCTCGGAAACAACAAGCAGCTTGTAACACCCCCTCCTCCCCTGAATACTACTCGGAGTCGAATTGGTTGACACGACTCATCCCCTCTCTAAAGAAAAACTCTCTTAAGAAAAATCCTCGGCGCACGCGCCTTGGATTTTTCTTAAGAGAGTTTTTCTTTAGAGAGGGGATGAGTCGTGCCAACCAAAACGGAGGAGGGGTAGTTACATATAGTATGGATACGAATTTTCTTTCTCTGATTGCTACGCGTCGGATAACAATTGAGAATCGGGCAAGAGCCGGCCCCTGTCAAAAATTTGGCTATTATTGCTACTGCTGGGCCTGACCGCATGTGTTTTACCTGCTGTTTATGTTCTGCTGGACCTCAGTGTCGGTTTGAGGAGCCTCATGATAGGTTCCTCTCCTATGTAAACATAACTGTCTTTAATTCATCGTTACATCTATATTCAATTCCATACATACGCCAATATTTTATATTCCCCGTATCTTTGTCGGTCATTTATCTTCTTCGAAAATAACGCTCTGATCGTCATTCATCCATTTATTTTCGTTTATCTTGTTTTCCTTTATCCCC
Organism: Pseudo-nitzschia multiseries; assembly: GCA_037355745.1. Taxonomy (NCBI): domain Eukaryota; phylum Bacillariophyta; class Bacillariophyceae; order Bacillariales; family Bacillariaceae; genus Pseudo-nitzschia; species Pseudo-nitzschia multiseries. The sequence goes on along the minus strand of CM074784.1, from coordinate 2,858,991 downwards.
CAAAATATTTACCGGCACTCAATGTACACCAGATACTTCAGGACAACGAACACTTACACTTACGATTGCTTTCATTACATCTACTTTGTGTTTCAGAGCTTCTGTCTTTACCCCAACCTTCCCCTTTCTATCCGTTTGGCCATGTCTTCTTCGAAACGCAATGGCTCCAGTACGTGCTTCCTTATTATATTTGCCGTTCATTATTGATTACATTTACGCTTTCTCTGATCTTGCCAGCCAACATACAATACCCTCATTTTCTCAAAACTCTCCTTCTCTGCACAGTTTGGCTCTTTGTTGACAAAAAGCGTTCATGCTGTTCAGTTTCAGAATCCTTTTATATTCTCTGACACCGCTCCAAAACATCACCCTCCTTCTCACTTTTTGTCTCTGGTTCTTCCGGCAATGTCTACACCAAAGTTGCTTCTAGCAAAACTATTATCTGTTCGTGTCCTGATATCCATCCAATATGTAAACACATATTGTTTATACTTGCCGAACTACAAATTCCTGTTTCTACAGGCCTGCAAACAATATCCCTACCGCCTCTTAAACTCTGCTTAAGTTCCTGTGAGTCATTGCTTGACTATTACACTATCAACCTTTGCCTTGTCCTTATGCGGCAACGTTGCGTACACTGTCAACAATCAACGCTTCATTCTCGTCTGATTATCTGTAACATTTGTTACTCTGTTTCTCATCATTCTCACAAATACCATGACTTCGATACATGTCCTCAATGTAGATCAAAATGGTTACCATATTTTTCTGATTATGTTGGTCAATATCGCAATTTTTCTTCTGTCCTCCGTAGAAATGGATTTCTACCCACCCATTATCTACCTCTACCTCAACAAACTATTGCCACAAATGATACACCTCAATCCTCCGCTTCCTCCTCTAATGATAATCCCGTTGCAGTATCCAGCTCCAACACGCACATTATTCCCCCATCACCTTCCACCTTGTTGACTTCCCATAACTACTGTCTACTGGACATTATCTGAGAAGAACTGTATCTAATTTTATGGTTTCATAGTCATGTATGGGCACAATTACACTGCATGAAACCCAAATCCACATGACGGATCGTCCGAGAACTGTTTCGCGGGGTTCGAATTTACTTCTCGCGCACAAATTTTGTGCGTGATTTTAACACGGCAATATTTCTGGATACCCTGAAATCCGCAAGTACATCGCGAGCAAGTGGCGGGCTATAAATAAACTCAGCACTATTTCTGTGCGTGTGATGCACATTACTCTACTCTCGAATTAAAAAAAAAATATTTCAGTCTCTAGCAGAACCGAATTATTATTCCGTACGAACAACACTTACTTCTATTCACGAATAAAAAAAGAAATCTTGAGTGAGTATTAATTCCAAAATATTAATCTCCCAAATAACAATTCGATTCTGCTTGGTATTATGTATGTACTGTTATTTTCTACATTTGTTCACCAATAGATAAACTTTCATTCATTGATGCTGTTATTTCCGGATCAATATAGAGCTTCCTTTTCTTTTTCTTTTTTGGTCCACTACAACTAGTGGAGCTGCTACTAGTAATATTTGCATTGCCATGCTTATTTTTCTTGGTGTAATCTGTCAAACTTTCGTGCCTAAATCTCTCCCTCATCATTTCTTCCAATTCCCTTCCTGTTTCTGGGTGTTTTCGCATCTCGCCAATTTCGTCGCATAAATCACTGAACAACTCTCGTCCTTCCTCCATCCATCCATTTCTGCTTCCACTGTCTGAATCACAGATTTTTTTTTGTCGCGAAATCGTAGCATCACTCTTTTGTTGCTACTGGTTCACCCATACATGATGCTCATTGTAGATCACTATCAATGCAAATGCTTCATCCGCTACAGAAAATATATCACTCAGCAAGTGCTTCTCCTTCCGTTGTTTGAAATTGGATTTTGTCGGATTGATTGCCGACATGATTCTTGTAACCAAATAATAAAAATCTTCATTTTCTGCGTTGTTGTATTTTCTGTATTGAGGGTTTAAAATACCTGTGTCCTCGTTTTCTGGTCTTGAATAACTCCAACAGTACCAGGGAAGGTGATAGGGACTCAACCTTTGCTGTAATCGGCTGTACGGAAGTATCATCAGTATCAACGGGCAGCATGTTAGTGTTGTCGGACCAAAAATAGATTCCAAAATTCCTAATTTCAACAACCAATTCCCCAACCTGTATTTACCTATCCAGTTTTTTCTCGCTAATGTTTGTGAGTTGTGCCTCAATGCAGTCAGTACTGTCCCTACTCGTTTCCTGTAAAAGAAAGAGAATGATGCCATTGGAATATTTGGTGGCACCATAACCGCATTTGATTTAACAGCCTTTTGTATTACATGCGCCGTTACCTCATCACCCATAGGGAACTTCATGTTATGGTACCAATGTTTTTTGATGTAATCTCTTAGCTGCTTGTCCAGTGTTTCAGTCATATCACTCAAAGCCTTAAGCATATTGCTGTCTGTTATATGCCCATATTTGTCTGTAATTGTACTTACTGCTCGTTCTCTTGTGTCGCCGGCATTGTAACTCCCCTCTCCCTGCATGGTTGCCTCCGTTTGTTTATGTACCATTGCTACCTTTCCCACCCCTATATGTGGTTCCCTCTCTTGTTTCCGTAAGTGTTTTGCCACTTCCTGTGCCAATATGACATATGGAATTTGTTTCATGACAAGTTTCACAACATCCTCTATATCGCAGCATTCTCCGTTAGATGTTTTCTCTACCACATTGGTTTTTGTTCCTTCTTCCGGTTGGTTCATTACTGTAGTGGTGGGTGTGTTGGTAATGCTCAGTGCTGCTCCGTTACTCAGGTTGATGGTGTTGTGTTCTTCCATGTTTGTAGTAGTAGAAATTGTGTTGTCGGTACCATTTTTTTACTGCTGCCCTTTGTTGCGTTCATAGTTGTGGTATTACTGTTACACACTTTGTTAGTAATTGCTGTGTTTGTTTTAACTCTTCTTTTCTTACCATTGTTGTCCCCTGTAGTTTGATGATCACCCGGCCGGATGGTTTTGTTGTTTCGAAGGGTCTTTCCCTCGGATTTTTTGCTTCATCGTGCCTTTCCGATAGCATTCATATTTTTTATTTTATTTTCTGAATACGGTGTCGATCAAGAATCATGTGTTTCTTTTTGTGTGGTTTTGTGTGTGTACCTTGAGGTACTAATAATTTTTTCGGGTTCTTTCTAGTTCGTGTACAGTGTTTTTTGTGTGTACTGCGGTTTTTAAATTTTCGTGTGTGTGTGTGTGTGTGTGTGTGTACGGTGTTTTGTGTTTCGTGTTTCGTGTGTGTGTTTGTGTACGGCGTTTCGTGTAGTATGTGTACAATGTTTTGTGTGTAGAGTTTTTCCGTTGGTTCTGTACTATGATGTTTGCCCTAACTTCTTCTGTGTGTTGTCTGGCTTGGGCGCGCCCTTATATATTTGTAGAAGTAGATCGCATACCTGTACAAGCCACCCCTCCCGCGCCATAATTTTTTCAAAAGGGAAACTTTTGATAACACCACTAAGGTTATGTATTTCAATCCTCTAGTCACCTGTAGAATCTCATAGACTGCACCTAACATACCGTACTGTCTTGTGTGCCATTTGTATCTACAAACCACAACATTTTCTGTACTGTTTGTGGCAAAGTTGTTCCCAATATGCATTTAAAAGTTGTTCCCAACATGCATTTGATGAGTCATGTGATATGCATTCATGGCCTGGTATGAAAAGTTTGGTAGTCATGACCAAATGAGACTGTTTGTGCCCTGAATTTGCACCAAAAACACCCTCATGTTTGCCATTTGGAGAGTCAAACCATAACATTTCCAGCATTCTGTGTGACAAAGTTGTTCCCAATATGCATTTGATGAGTCATGATAAATGTATTCATGGCTTGGACCGGATACTTTTGGAGTCATTACCCAATGAGTTAGTTTGCGCCCTTGAATTTCACCAAAAATACCCTCATGTTTGCCATTTGGAGAGTCAAACCATAACATTTCCAGCATTCTGTGTGACAAAGTTGTTCCCAATATGCATTTGATGAGTCATGATAAATGTATTCCTGGCTTGGACCGGATACTTTTGGAGTCATTACCCAATAAGTCAGTTTGTGCCCAGGAATTGCACCCAAAATACCCTCATGTTTGCCATTTGGATAGACAAACCACAACATTTCTGGCATTCTGTGGGGCAAAGTTGCTATCACTCGCTACGTTTGTGATAGCTTCAGTAGCTAACCTACTTGTAGTAATGGATGTGAAATGCTTGTAGTTCATTGGTGTGTTGGTGGGTTAAGCAGTGCTAGAGGGGGATCCGGAACTCTGGTGGTATTGCCCAGAGGTGGGTCCCTTAGTTTGCTTTGCCCACACAAACCGGCGTACAGTCGGGCTTAACAGCTTGGGCGGTTAAGCCTCTGGCTGTTAAGCCTTTTCTGCCATTGGGCCAGAAGCCACAGGGTGGGAACGGCATGGAGAGCTTGTGCGAGAGCTTGAGCTTGGAGCAGAGTGAGGGAGGGAAGAGGCGCCAGGGTGCCTCAAAGAGAGCTGCCAGCAGGGGTGGGGTCCGCGGCCAGGAACCCATTCCTCGGGCAGGAAGGAGTATGTTCCATTGTTGAACATGACAGAGGCAAGATTCTTGAAGATGGGGAGGGATTGCTGATGTAAGTAGCGCATCATGCAGTCACTGTGCCATCTGGCAAGGAGCTTGATGACATTAGAGTCGCATTTGCCCTGGAGCAGGGCCATGGCCCCACCCACGCGGAGGGAGCGAGCAGAGATGGCTGCATGGGCAATGCCAGTGGTAGGGTAGAGGGTCTGGGCATAGACTCTCATGGAGGAAGTGACAGTTGCTGCGCGAACAAGGGTGAGGACCCCATTGTCAAAGGAACTGGCAAGCTTGAGGGAGGGGCCAAAGGGAGAGCTGGGAGAGCAGCAGCTTTGGAGATGAAGGACTTGGCGCGCACAAGCTGCAACCAGGGCAGCAGAGTGGGTCACCACTCCTGACATGAGCGACAACCTCCCCTTTATCCCGATTCTTCTGCGTGGTGAAGGTGAGGGTGACAGAGGTAGCAGCTTGGAGCTCATGCACAGGGCCATCGTGGTGGACGATTTGGGAGTCACAGTAGAAGGAGACGTCCTGTAGGTGGAAGGCTTGGTCATCCGTGGTAGTACCAGTGTACTCCCCAGGGTGGAGACAGAAGAAGAAGGCGATGCAGATCATGTTTGCAATAGCCTGGCGAGAGGGGGAAGGAGAGGAGGGCATGCATGACCAGGGTGATGGGAGCCGGCTTGACCCTGGAAGGGGCCGGGTCAAGCTTGGCATAGGCCTTGAACTGGGCAGTTAGCCGGAAATCAAGACTGCCTGTGGAGTCGGTTTGAGGGTCTTTGGACCCCAAGCGGGCGAGCGTCTGGCCCACTGACCTGATGGTGTCTGATACTGTGCAAGATTGAATGGGCTTGTGGCTACGGGAGAGGTGGCCATCGTGGAGGCGTTTGGCAAAGACTTGGAGGATGGGGATTGGATCCTGAATGGACTGGAGGCGCGGGTCAAAACCTTGAGACAAACAGAATTGAACCCATTGGTCCCAATGGGCATCCTTGCGCTTGGCATAGAGCTCAGTGACTGAAGCTTGCATGGTCTTCTGGACAGCGCCAAGGTCAGCGCGGAATGCATGGGCGGCCAAAGGTGGCATAAGGTCCAGGGGCAAGTCCTGTGGGTAGGTTGTGCTAAAGTGATGGAGCAAGGCAGTGTCAGAGAGGTCAGATCAGAGAGAGGAGGTCAGCAAGGTGATTGGCTGGGCCCGGGATGTAATCCCTGAGGGGGACATAGTGAAAGAGGCGCTGGTGCAGAGACTGGAGCCAGAGGAGGTAGGCAGCAGGTCCTGTGGTGGTAGTGGCGCCTTTCCGTTGCCAGTAGACAGCCACTGTGTTGTCATAGCAGTTGTGGGTGGTGCGGGCGTGGACACAAGCAGCCTGGGCCAGAATATCATTGTGGGCAATGGAATCAGCCAGCTTGAGGTCACTGTTGTTGATGGAGCCCTCAGGATGGTTGAAGGAGACGAGCTGGGTAGAGACCCACTTGGGGAAAGGATGCCTCCACATGATGGGCTGGGTCTTGCCATCAGGGAGAGGCACAAAGTGGATGCCGCCCATGCCAAGACCAGAAGCATCGCAGGCGCCCAAGGTGGCAGGGAAGGTGTCTGGCACAAGTTCGGCAATGGCAGGTAGGCCGGTTGGAGAGATCATTGGCAAGCCCTTGGAAGTCGCGAATGAAGCTGTGGACGCGCTTGGTGAGCCGGAGGCGCTGCCTGCCTGGTTCCTGGTGGCGGAAGGCTTCTTGGAGAATGGAGAAGAGGCCAATGGAGCCAGGGATGGCAAGCGTCATTGACCTGAGTTCCCCAAGGACTTGGTGCCATTGCTTGATGGGGACATGGCGCTGGGTGGGTGAAATGGAGTGGAGGATCTCCTGTAGGCAGGCCACTTGATGGGGAGGGAGGCTGATGGTTTTGATGATGGAATTGATGAGCCAGCCGAGGATAACTTTCGTGGTGGTCCAAGTGGCGTCCCCTTGGAGCATTTTCTTGAGGGAAGCTGGCTCCTGCCGGAAGGAGGTGTCACCAGGATCAAGGGGCCGGAAGACTTTGTCAAGGGATTGGAAGAGAACTCTCTTGATGGCTCGGCGTGTCCATTGGTTGCCTTGGGAAAGGCCACAGAAGTCATCCACATAGACATCCCGGTAGCGCACCAGCGACTTGCTGGGAGTGGTGCTACTAGGAGGGGGCAGAGGCTGTGTGGGGGCGGTGGCTGGAGGAGAGGGCAGCGTATGGAGGGCAGGAGCTGGAGGCTCAACGGGAGGCGCAAGGGGAGTGGCTTCAGAGGGGAGATCCAGCTGATGGGGGGTGAGCCGGGCCTCGGCTAGCCCGGTTGCAAGAGTGGCATTGGCCAAGTCTGCAATGGTTTCAGTGAAGGCACAGAAGTTGGGAGGACTGGATTTCCACCCCATAGGGTTGGTGAGGGGGATGCCGATGAGGGGAGGCTCTCCCCATCGGGATGGGAACAGCACTCCAAGTTTCATGGTGTCATCCTGGTGTAACTGGACCCGGTAGAAGCCATCAGCTAGGTCAATCGTGGACATATACACTGGACCAAACCTGTTGTTGGCGCGGTGCAGCTTGGTGAGGAGTCGTGGGAGTGTCCGGCCAAACTGCATGGCTTCTGCAGGGGCAAGCGGGATAGTGTCTTGGTTGACGTCCGAGTAGGTGTAATCTGAGATCATTCCGGGGCGCCGGCCTTGTTGGGGTACTAAGCCAAGGGGGCTCAGCCGGAGTCCGGGAAGGTCTTGGATGAGGCTGGCGGGGAGAACAGTCCATTGTTGCTTGTCCATCATGTCGGCATACTCCTCGCGCAGGAAGTCAATGCCCTGGTGGGAGGATTGGTGTGGGCCCCGGGCAAGTGCCCCGGCGATCCAGGCGGGGGCCCAAGGGGGCCCGGTCATGGAGGCAGGTGTGCCTTCTGTCCCAAACTGGGCTAAGAGGTGACTGGCTGGGTGGGGAAGAGTGCCCACGGTTGGTTGGATGTCACCCCGTCCTCGGATGGTGCGGATGAATTCCCCCCAGCTAGCGCTGTTGTGGTAGGCCGTGACGGCGCGGGAGACATGCGCATCCAGCCTGTCGGGAGGGTAGGTGGCAGGAGCAGCGAGCCTGGGATCGGGCCTGGAGACAGGCGCATCCAGGGAGGCAGGGGAAGGAACACGGGGCGATGACCAAGGCCTTGATGGGGTTCGGACTGCGGGGCTGGGACCGAGGCCGTTGGGAGTGGACGCGGGCTGGAACCGAGGCCTTGTGGGAGGGGATTGGACGCGGGGCTGGGCTGGGACCAAGGCCGTGTGGGGGTGGAAGACGCGGGCGGCGCCCGGGGCCTGCTGTGCCAGTTGTGGGTAGAGAGGGAAAGGGAAGGGCCGGAAGGAACGAGGGGCGCGGGCGCGGATCGACCGGGGGCAGACGCGGACCGGCCGGGCTCGGACAGAGGGGGCAAAACGAAACGCACGCGTTGGGGCTTACCTAGGTCAGGGTTGATGTGTAATGGAGATGGATTAGAGGGATGATTAGATGGAGGAGTAGATAGTCGTCGTGAGGAAGGGGTAGATGGGGGAGTAGATAGTCGTCGCTTAGGCAGGGCCCCACTTGGTGGTGTGGGGGGTATCAAGGCGCCGAGAGGGAGCTTGCCATTCTGTCAGACTCCAAAGGCGGCTTGGCACCAAGTCCAGACTTGGTCCTGTTCCCTGCTAGTGATGGCACTGTGGTCATGGATGTTCCTGCAGTTGGAGAAGCAGTTACCCCGAAGGTGCCAGGAATGGCACCTGTCTCTGCCATCTGGGCGGGACAAGGGATCGGTACCTTTGTCTTTCATGGTAGCTATGACTTCCCTCAGCCAGGCGCATTGGACTTTGTTGGCTACACCAGCCGTCTGTAGCCGGGGATCCAGGCTGGGGTTGGACACCCGGGCCCCCCCCGGTAGAGCCTTGGTTGAGGCTGGGGGTAGTCTTGCCTGGCTTGGTGGGGCCTGCAGTAGGGCTAGCAGCAGGGGCAGCCACGGGGGCTACGCGGCACAGGTGCCACAAAGCCGCCACATTGGTGACATTGGGGAGCCAGGAGAGGTTCTGGGTGATTCTGAAGGCTTGGAAGTCCTTTCCAAAGTCAGGGGAAGGGACAGTGAAGGTTGATCCCCATTGTTCCTCTAGCCATTGGCACACCCGGATCTGGAAGTAGTACACCACAATGGAGGGGGTGATGAGCTCTCCCAGTTCATCGGCAATTGCTCTGCGGAGGGACATTTGCTGGAGTTTGAGCTTGGCAAGTCCATTCTGGTAGCCCTGCATGACTGGGTGACGCATGCCTAGAAGGGTGACCAGGACGGCCAGATAGCTTTCCAGTTGGGTGGTAGCTTCAGTCCAGTTGATGGGTAGGTAGGCCTTGGTCTTCTGGAGCTCCAGGGAATCTTTCAGGGTGAGGGGGTTGCCTTCGGTGGAGATCATGGTGTCATAGGCCGCCACAGTTGCTGCAGCCTCCTCTTCCCTCTTCAAGGAGGCTGCTGATCCCCCGGGGGGAGTGAAGGCCAGCAGGAGGATGCGTCCGCCACGTCAAAGGGGTCAGTCCCATGAAAGTTGCCATCTTGGAACTTCTTGAGTGCAGCCGTGGTGACCAAGGGTGCTTGGATGAGGAACTCGGCGGCGCAGGTGGCCACTTGGCTATGGAAGATCATGTGGGTCTTCTCGTGCTTGCCTTTCTGGGCCCAGGCTTGGTAGATGGGGGGCAGGTTGGCTTCGTTGAGCTTGCCACATAGCAGCAGCAGGCGCTGGGTGTACAAGGGGCCCCAGGTGTTCTTGACAGTGGCTGGGGGGCGACGTTGGTCTAGACCCTCACTGAGCTTAAGCTGTTGGTTGGCGAAGGGCGGTAAGGGTGGCTGCCAGCGTCTACCCCTGCTGGCTGCCCAGGATGGGAGGGATGCTTCAAGCCTGGGAGGTCCCGGTATAGTACTTGATTTTGCATGTACAAGGTCAGGCCGGGCTCCCCTCGAAAGGGGGTGCCAGGGTGTGGCAAAGTGGACACCTCCATCTTTATGGTGGGGCCGGTGCCTGCAGTTTCGGAGGGTATTCAGTAGGGGGTGCAGGTAAGTAGTGCCAAGTTGAGTGTGTCAAGGTAGGGGTAGATGATGTTCAAGGCTTGGATTGGACTCAGGACCATTGCCTAGGAGTAGGGGCACCAATTGAAAGGGTATGAAGCAGGCCTTGTAGGGGGTGATGACCTCCATGTGAGGGTCATTGCCTAGCACCATGGGGATCATGTGGGAATGGTGAGCATGCTTGATTACGTCAAGGTGGCGGTCGAGGGAAAGCACCAAGGTCTCGGGCGCCTACTCGAGCAGGGCAGCATCCACTAGCACTAGCTCTCCGGCATCGCCTTTGATGTCATCCAGGTAGCCAAAGGCCTTGCCCTTGTTGGTACTTGGCGCTGTTAAGGGCCCCGGGTACTTCCTGAGGCCGTGCACCAGTCAGAGTCAAGCCCTCCCAGAGGTGTCGGTCAGGAATATTCCTAGGGCTCCCACAGCTTCTGGTTCGAAGAGGTCCAAGAGCCGGCCTAGGAGTATGGGGGTGGCTGTTTCCTCAGCAAAGTAGTTGTAGATGGTTTGGTAGGCTAGGTCCCGGGCAGGTCCCACTCCAAGGGGACTGGTGGTGGTCTGGTAATAGCGGCCCGGTGGAAAGTACCATAACAATCGATACACAAGTGGACATTGCATGTTGCACATCTCATGAGATCGCCCTCCTTCCTTAGTCCAAGCCAGCCATGCATGGCGCACTTAGTCCTTCTCTTGGTTCAAAAAGGGAAGTGGTCTAGGCATCTATTCAACCTGCAGCTTAGAAGTCCCCCATCTGCAAGTGCTTTGTCATTCACTCTAACAGCCTTGAAGCTTCCATCTTCCGCACTTCTTGCGGATCCACACGCTGACACCGATGGGCTTGATAAAGGAGAGACACCACTAGCACTGCCCGGAGTAGATGCAATGAAGAATATTCTAGCCTCGGCTTCTGTGTCAACAGCATTAGGGTTCACCCAGTACTCCCCAACAGCCCGCCTGAAATCATAGTGAATGCCGTACCGAGGCTTCTTCACTCCTGCTTCCTTGCAGACAGTCAAGTACAGCTTGTAGGCTTTCGTCAAGAGCACTCTATGAGACCAAAACATAACAGACCACCACCACTTTCGATTCCGGACCCACCTATCCAACCTGTACACTCCTCTCAGCTGATCAGCAATATCGACGCCCCTCATTCCATTATTGTAAGTATCCAGTTGGTTGAGACGCAGGAACTTCATCTTCTCCTTTTGGTCAGTGTCGACATTGTAAACTACTTTTTCTTTCTCCACCCATTCAATCACACTAGTAGCCATACTCAAATAATGGACTAGCTTTGTGTCATAGACACTGGAAGCAATGAGAAATGCACACTCTGGATCACCTTCAAGGACAGCAGCTTTCACAGTTCCGCGCACTGCCCACTGAGTGCGTATGTTCTTCAGCTCCTGTTGAAACACACAGTCAGGGATGCCACGATTTGCTTTGCGCATTACACCATGACACAGGACTCGTTTTGAATGCCTAAAGGCAGCCTTGCAGAACACAACTAAGTTGTAGAGGTTGTCCATTCCAACATGATGATGCTCATCCTTGAGGGAGTCAAACAGCCACATGGTACACGGATGAAGAGGTGAAAGCCCCATGTCAAGATACTTTTTTGGAGCCGGATCATTCCTCATGTAGACTTGGTAACAATATCCGTCATCACAGAGCGCATCAGCTTGGAAGCCATCACCCTCCCTCTTGTATGTGATTCCACGTTTATCAATGTGTTGACCCTTAAAGCTCATAGTCATTTCATCCACTGCAATGCTTCGGGATAGCATCCAGGCGCGCAGACACTGCAAATTCATCCACTTAATCAACGGACGGATCTTCCAGTTTGGATAATCCTTCCTTGGGGGATTTGGTATTTGCAGATCTTGGCAAGCAAGAAAAGCCTTGAAGTGCATGTGTCGCCGCTGGGGATTGCCACTAAGATTGCCATCCATATCCCTGGTGGTGAAGGAGCTGTGGATGAAGTCATTGCCAGCAATACGGTTGGCGTTTGTGGATCAAAGCTTGTAGTCCACTCTTGCTGTAGGGCATAGACCATGTAGGATGTAAAGGCCAAAGAATTGCCGTATTTCCTTAGTTTCCAAATGGTTTGAAGTCTTTGTAACACTTGTCGCCGGCGCCAGCAATGGAAGCCTTCCAGTTTGTCCACCTTTATTTGTTCAAAGCTGAACAGATCCCCGTCCTTCTCCTTGGGGTTGTCGTAAAGAGGGAGGAATGCATCTACAAACTCCCACGGGTGGGACTTTGCAGAGAGCTTGTGCTTCTTCAGGAACTTGGGATCAGCTGATCCTGTCTTTTGCGGTGTAGACTTGGTCACTGGCTTACCATCTGCACCCATGCAAATGCTTCCACGGCGGTCGAATTCATACTCTGTCTTTATTCCTTTGAATTCAGGAATATCAAACACCTCCGCAAAGTTGTACTTCTTGGGAATGGGAGCTAGCCTCCCCTCAGCTTCTGATATGGTTGGAGCTCTTGCAATCCTGAACGTTGGATTTGCAGGCTCTGGGACAACCACAACCTCTGGATGGAGCTCTCGCCAGTACACTGTATCAGGGAATAGTTCCATGACATTACGACAGCGTGTTGTTGTTGTTGTTGTTGTTGTTGTCCCGCGTCCGCGTCGGGGCCTGCTTGCATTTCTTGCTTCCTCCATGGTATTGAATTGCTTGATGTTCCGGTCTATTGCTTTGGTTAATCGACTCACCAACACTGCTTTATTGCCAGAGGTTGGCTGTCTCCTAAGCTTGAGCTCCTGTCGGAGCCAAACAACAGATTTTGTTTGCAAATTTTCGTCGTCGTCGCCTTCCTCCTCCTCCTCCTGCTCCTGCTCCTCTGCTGACGACGAATCCTCCTCTTCATCCAAAGAGGAATTCTCCTTGTCCTCCTCAGCGGCTGCTGTTGCTGCTGCAGCGTCGGGACCAAAGTGGAAGCTTTGGTTGTTCAGATTCTTCCCTATGCTGATCCCCCTCGGCCCAAATTGCATCCAAAAATGGACCTTTTTCCCCATCAGTATCATAGCCATCAGAAAACCTAGATTCGTGCCGAATGAAGTTCTGAAGGACCCTAAGCCTAGGGCTATCGAGTTTAGATTGCGCATTAATGTAGTAGTACTCCATACTAGTTTTACATGTTCCTCCACACATCAATTTCATAATGTCTAAATATTTAGGGACACCAGAAAGTGGCAATAATGTCTAAATACAAATATTTTGAGACGGAGTATAGGGAGACTTACTAGGTGTTGATGTGCAGATTTCGTTGTCAAGTGCATACCTATTTCTATCATAGTCAATGTTATCCAAAGTGTGAAGAATGTAGATAGCAAGACTTGCCTGTTGAAGACTTCAAATAATGAAAATAGCAAATGTGACAAAAGCAGGAGGAGAGAAAGAAACAGAGGGGATAATTGAGTACAGGGAGTACAGGCCGACTATGAATAGTACCTGCTGACGCAAGCCAGTTTTTTGCAAATTCAAACTTCATTGTTTGAAAATACCAGATTTGTTGCTCAATGGACACACCCGTGGCAGAAGGCAGTGATCAAGTTATAGTAGTAGAGCTGCTGCATCTAATTGTGAACAGGGATGAGAGATACACATACTACTAGTAGAACTTGTGTGAAGAAATTGAATCTTGAGCACAACATGCAGTTCTAGGGATGGTCCAATGAAGATGCAGTTTTCTGATCTCACTGGAGCATTTTAAACCAGCAACAAGATTGATACTGACGCATTCACTAAATCTTTTGGTTGTGGTAGGTTTGGGTTGTTCTGTACAGCAGGATCTTCATTAGATTAAACCTTGCAAACTGATGATGCAAACCAATCAGTTCCTCAAGATCCTTTTAAAAAAATTGGTTGGTTGCACTCCAGAATGATTTTTGAAGTGTTCTGCAAAGCTTTGTCACAGTTGCCCTTATTACTGTTCTTTCAGGTCACTACAAAACAAAGCAAGCAAGACATGCCATCACTCCTCACACATTCTCTTGTCTGCAGGGCACTTTCTCACTGTCACATTCTACATTTCTACATAACATACATACATACACATACATACCATACATACCATTGATAAGAGAGGTTCCTTCTCACAATGAAACACTTCTCTCCTCAATGGATCATGATTAGGATAGTTGGATGAACACCAGTAAGATGATCCATCATGTTACTTTCTATTTTAGCACCAGATTATGTCTTAGAGAGTCACTCCCATAGGTTATGATGAACACCACCTGACAATGTCAATCATGCTCAATCTTAACCCTGCCTACTACTCTACCTCCACCACTACCAACCATGAAGGAGAGTGCAAGGAAGAGACATATTGTATTGCGCGTTCAAGTTTGTTGAAGTTGTAGAGCAGTTTGTTTGCCTTGGTGTTGTCATGCAGTGCTGTGAGCATGAAACAATACGCAAGTAATGCAATCATCATTTTGTCTGACATGTTGAATACCCCATTAAGACAAATATTGATGAGAAGTTTGTATGTGAGACACAAGATTGTAGCAGAGGGATCCCAGAGACTGGAAGCATCACCTACTAGGATGCCACTGAATGCAATGTTGAGGCCATCAACGGAGTTCATGAGGGTTTCAATGCCAGGATACACAGGATGTGGAAGGAAGGAGAAGTTGATGTAGGCAATGTCAGGGAAGTAGGAATGGGCAGTAGTTTGTGTCTTGTTTGGTGACTGGAGTCTGAAGTTTCAGGAACTGTTGGAACCGTCCACAGACATGACGGATGAGGGAGATAGCTTATGTCAGGAGGGGAATGGTGTGATGTGATTTGTAAATTGTTTGACGGACTGTGGGATTGTACAAGGGTGAGGAAATGGCAAGATAAGTTGGTTGGAAAGGAGGTTTGAATTAAAAGAAAGAATGTACGGTGTCCTGTATTGATACGTGGGACATGTATAGAGGAATTGGTAGAAAGTGTTGGTGAGAATGTTTGAGCATAAGACTGTTACATGTCGGAAGGTTGGCGGGACTGGAATTTGTTGTGTTTGATTGTGCCATTGTCACAGTTGGTCATAACGGTTCTTGTATGGTTCAGATGAGTGTGTTGATTGTGTAATATGAGTGGACGCGTAGAAAGTATATGGACAAGGCTTATGTTCATGTGAAGTAACTGTGTCGTAGAGTTGGTTGTAGGAAGGCTGGTTAGATGGGACAGTCTTGATTCCATCATTGGAGATGGTGGTATCATATATATTTTTTAAAGCTGCGGAATTGTCAATGATGTTGAGGATAATGATGATGCTGGGAGGCCGGAATCAAATAGAATAGTAATGATGGTGGGGTGATATCGATGGCAATGGTGACAATGATGAGTGTAATGGGATAGATGGAGATGAACATGACAATATGAAGAGTGTGTGTATGTATGCTGGGAGAAGCTGACGTTTGTAGAGAAGCTGACGTTTGTAGAGACAATGTTGACAACAGGTATAGGGTGTGTTGTTTGTGCAGAATGTGGCAACAGCAGTCAACAATGTGGCGGGACGTGAAAATCAAATGCAAAGAGAGATAGGTTGGTAGTGGTGGAGGTAGAGTAGATAGTGTCAAGATTGAGCATGTTTGACATTGTCAGGTGGTGTTCATCATAACCTGTGGGAGTGACTCTCTAAGATGTAATCTGATGCTAAAATAGAAAGTAACATGATGGATCATCTTACTGCCCTGATGTCCATCCAACTATGCTAATTGTGATCCATCGAGGAGAGAAGTGTTCCATTGTGAGAAGAAACCTATTATATTGATGGTACATATGATATGTATGTATGGTATGTAGAAATGTAGAGTGTGAAAGTGAGAAAGTGTCCTGCGGACAACAAACATATCTCAAAATGTAAAGCAGGTGCAAAAGTTTCAGCACTGGCTGTAACTTTTGAAAGGTGTCCACTCAAATAGAGACAAAGAGTGATTGACTGTGTGCATCCATGAACAATCCAAGTCTTGCACCAAAGGCAGAAGCATCGCAGAGGAGAAAACTTTCTTGTTGATCAACAACTTTTTAATCTTTTGAGCTTGCTTACTGTACATACCAATATTGCCTGGCAATTTAGTTCACGCAGCAGCAGTCTTTGTTCACCAGCATGGTAGCCTAGTAGGTTAGTAGTTGCATACCAACCACAACCTGGCAATAAATAACATCCCAAAAGTTGTCAGTATGACTTGTGATCACAATGACACAGAGCAAATTTGCTGTGTAAGATCCTGTCTAGTTCAAGCCAACTAAAGAGTTGCTGCAGCTCAAATAGAGTCACCTGATCTTGCATCATTACACAGGACAGAAAAGTGAAAGAAAGCTCATGTCAAAACTGCATTGTGTTTCAGAATTGAATGTGTTCAATGAAAACAAACGGAGGAAACTTAAATGCTGGAACCAAAGAGCTGAACCATGCGGTAGTGAATTTGTCCCGCAGCAAAATTATTCAAACCAGACGGGATTTCCAGAAGGATTAGTCAGAGCAAAAGAGAGCATTACATATTGCTATTCCGAAGCCGTCCAATCGAAACAACGCAGATAGGAACGGCGATTTCTCTGCGCCCGCAAATAAACCTGCACTACTCTGCACAAACATATATTTGGAATACGAACTACGTGTACGAAGTACGATATCGCCCAGCGCAATGCTTTCTGTTTAATGTACTTGAACCAGGGAATGGCATGGTGTGCGTTTTGAATTATCATGATTTCAGTTCGAATGTAATGATCAGAAGAAGCTGGTTGGAGCTACTAATGTTTCCAGTCGAGTACCTACCGGTGGATGATACCGCTTCCACGCTTGTGCCGCGTTCGACCGGAGGGCGGTTTAACCATTTTGCGAGGCATCAGAAAATACCGTCGCGAATTTTCTAGAGTACTATGGTGATTCCCTTCTTTTCAACATAGTTTCGTTGGATTCTTCTCCACAATCGAATCAACCCCTCCATCGACCCTGAAATTCAAAGTGGACGAGTCTACGAAACAAGCCATGGATTGCCGCTTCACAGGCGTAGCATTGGTGACTGGGAGTATCATTGTGACTGCTTCGCAGTTTTCGTAGCCGTCGTTGCAAGTACTACTTCGTAGCAGTCCTACAAAAATCGCTTGGACGCTTTTCCGGACCTCAACCACGATGATTTGCGCAGCATTGTGCACTGCGTTTCCACTCACTGCTGGGCGTCTACTCGGTGGTTGCATCGACGTTCTCCCCAGCCGCTTCCGAGGCCTCGTAAATGGCCGAAATGCTGGCGCCGAGGCGCGCGTCAAAGTCCTCGTCGGTCATTCCATGGGACAATCCCTCCGACAGGGCCCTCGAAAAACTGGCTATTATTCCCCGGTTTTGCGCTAGCTTGTCGTTGGCTTGGTTTTGGTCGTATCCCCCCGACAGGGCAACGACCCTGAGGCAACAGGGATGATCAACGCAGTCCTGGTATTGATTAGCAACCTCGGGAGGGGTGATCTTGATGAGAACCTGGTGTAGGCGATCCGTTTCGTCGTCGTCGTTTTCCGACTCGAGACGGAGGGCTTCGAGTTCCCGAACCAGAGCGCGGCACAATATTTCTTCACAGGCCTGCTTGTCGGGCGATTCCTGGTCGATGCTGACCTCCGGTTCGACGATCGGGACCAATCCGGCGTTCAAAACGCTGCGAGCCACCTCGAATTGCTGCCGGACCAGCGAGTCGATTCCCTCTGGATGGTGCGGATCGACGATAAGGCTCCTGGCCTTCGTCCCGTAGACTCCGAGAGCTCTGGCCCGTGCCAGGAGGGCATCGAGATCGGGAATGGGGTTGAGCATCTGAACGCTGCCCTTTAGGGGTTCGAGCCCCTTGTCGATTTTCAAAAAGGGAACGACGCCCTTGCGTTCCCACAGATACCGGCAGGTGGGGAGATCGTCAACTGTTCGATCCATAGTATCCTCAAATAGAATGGCACCGAGAATAGTTTCTCCGGTGAAGGAGGGAGACATCATGATGCGGGTTCTCATTTGGTGGACGGCGTCGAACATGCTGCGGCAAACGAGATGGGGGATTGAAGAGTGTGAGTGCGGGTGCGGATGCGACAGAAAAAAACAACAGGCAGAAATGCACTTCACTCCGACGCGTTCCCGTACCGTACATACCTTTCGGTTCCAACCTCGTAATTTCCTTCCTCGGGAGTCAATCCGTAGGACGCTAGAGCCTTGGGGGTCGATCCGCCGCTCTGGTCCAGGGCCGCCAAAAAGGCCCCGGATCCGTTGGCCTTCCCCTGCAAGATTTTGTCGTGCATGGCGCGAAAGGTCGGGGCCACTCGTTCTTCTTCTTGCGGTTTGTCCGTGTCCGTGTCCGTGTCCGTGGACGTTGAGGTCTCTACACTTGTGACTGGAGACTCGTCCTCTGCTGCTGCCAACGACGCATTCGTTGCATCGGCCGCTGCAGCCGACGGTGCCACTGTACCCGGAGTGGTGGCTCTTGCCTGAACCATCGTGATGCCACTTGTGGCCAGTGCCACGATCCAAACCAGTGAAGCGAAAGACATCCAAGCGTATCGCACCATTGCCGTACTTCTTGATTTCGAATTCTTGCTGTTGTTTCTACAACGTACTATTAGTGTCACAAACCACACTCGAAGGGGTGTCTCTCTCCGATCGAGACAATGCAGTACCGTACAAGTGCGAGTATTCGAAGTATGAAACAACGAGCACGTTCAAATATTCGTTCCTGTCGCCACTCGTTTCTGGGCAATGGTGGATGTATCGGTACTATATCGGGGTCGAAGTTCGTACCAGTACCGGTAGCGGAGAGGTATTGTAATCAATCGCTGTCTATGTTCTTTCTCGTTGAGGGCGGCGCTCCACCTTGATTTCGACAACTCGTAAGATTACGATAGGCTCTGTCCAACTCAACCGATCGCATTCCCAAAAACAACGAGTACGAGTACTTTTTGTTTCGTTGAATGAATCGATTCAAATCCTCAGGTACCCGGTAGGTACGTACTTAGCACTTACTCGTACTCATGGCTACTGGGCATCACTCTGTACTCATACGGTACTACTCTCGCACTACTAGTACGAGTACAATACTCGTAAGATTACTCGTACCGGTACGATTATTCAATACCGTACCGTATACCGTACCGCACCGTAGGAGATGACAACACTTGATCCATTCATTGATGATTCCTTTCTTGCACCGTACCGGTACACCGTTCGTAGGTAGGAAAGTACTCGTACCTCGTACTCGTATGGTATCCATTCTCGTTTCATTCCGCCGCATGTCAGACCTGCGCGATCTTTTCCTCCTTGTCGTTCAATTTGGTTGTTCACCTTGATAGTACCGTACGGTACGCGAACGGTACCGTACCGTACGGTACCGTACGACATTGTTTGCATTCCGCGTGGATCAAAATTGTTCCAGACGTACGAAGGCATACCGGTTCGTACGTAATTACGTACACCCCCGTCCTGGATCTGGTGAGAACTCGTAGCGATTTTTTTTGTTCGTGTCACGGCGGAAAAGGTTCGTGAGTGACACATGATTGACTAGCTTGACTGACTGACTGACTGACTGAATCGAAATACGAATGAAAAAGTAATGGGTGATTCCCGAAGTGCCTAAATCCTAAATCGGAAAAGGCCCCAAAAGGCTACCGTACTATTGCTGTTGTTTAGAACTTTTGACCCACTTTACCGGTTTGCCCCCCCTCTCGAGAACCACTGTTTAGGACTTTGACCTAAATACCATTGGAATCTTTGAATTTTTGTTTTGCGGGCATGCCGAGCACGCGCGGACCTGCTTATTGCTTCTATTCTTCTTCGATATTATTTTAATGAATACATGATGGACAAATTCCTTATTCCAAAAATGTCAATTTAGGTCAGTGAAAATTGATTCCCAAAATGCGAAATTTGGGACTTTACGACATAAATTCGATTTAGGATTTAGGAATTGTTTCTGCCGTGCACTAGAATCAATCACGAATGGATTCGTGACTGGAAACAAAGAACGATTAGGGAGTATCAGCAATCGCCAGTTCCAACAGCAATGGGAGTGACTGTAGCAATAGACTAACTGACAGAACCCACAATTTGCATATCACTACTATTCTCTCACTGCTAGTAGACCTGGGGTATGGCATGATTTTAAAATCAAGCTGAGCGCTGAGGACTAGGGGACACAAAAGGCTTGGAAGACCAACAGGTGAACCGACGTTGGGGGAAGTGCTCCACTGGAGGCGCAAGAAGCAAACAAGGATAGGAAAAGCACCAATGTCTGCAGCATGATGGTAGGAACCATCCAGCAGCGACTGAGCCTGAGATACAGGACAGCAGCAGCAAAAGAGACACCTACTACGGACCTCAACAGGACCATGGTTGACAAAATGAAAAATAAAATATTGCTCCAAGCAACACAAGTCATGGGAGTTAGCCTCACTGGACTACATCAGAGGCATGGACAGACAGACGGCTCCACCCCGAACAAAAGAGCCAAAATACCAGTATCCAAGGCAGTATACTATATAAACCAGCAGACAACAAGGTCCCACGGGAACCAACTAAGCAAGGAAAAACCAAACTGGTTGAAAACAGACTTGAAGCCCCAACAGACAAAAACTCGGCGGGAATGGGGATTACCATTAGCTAAAGAGAGAAACAACTCCAAATGCCTGCACAAAACCTAAGCAATGCGGGAAGGAATGGTGGAAGGAACGCCTTGACCAGCTCAAAAACAGTACTATATAACACGAGGTACCACAAGAACCCACAAAACAAAGCAGCACCCTGAGCAAAATTCATTTCTTTGTGATTCAGCTCACTTTACAAAGGAAATGCAAAAGTACTGCTCCAATCTAAACACCCAAAAACCCACTCAACAAGAAACCTCGAACCTTGGTGAGTAGCAAAGGCACTCAACAGTGCCCCTTGAAATTCACTAGGGAAGTATGGGCAGAGGATGCCATAGCAGTAAAAATGAGTCTTGATGGACAAGATGGGGGAGTAGCATTTAGTGATAAACTTAAAGTACGTGCTGGTACGGAACGACCAGAACTATTCCTCCTATGGAAATGCGGCTTCGATAGGAAGATTGCAAACAACACCAAATCTGATGGTGTGCAAAAACTAGATGTCCTCAACCGCATTGTGGAGGACAAGGATCTCGCCCTAGTCCAGAGGACCTTAGAGCGCACACAACAACAAGCTGGCACAGCACAGAAGTCCTTCTGAAACAAACTTCTAACTGTCCAAAGAGCCACCGCTCACCACTGCGCTCAGTTCCTATTACAAATCAGAAGTATTCCTTGATGATGTCATCAAAGAATGCATGTATAGCCTTAAATTAAAGATATTTGGCAATGACCTCATTGGCAAACAGGCATACACCAACCTACAACTCTATATGCATTCTGCAAAAGCCGTCCTCAAACACGGTATCAAAAAGTGGGACAACCGAATGCAGGAACTACAGAGCTATCTACCAGAATGCCTGTGGGAAGCCGGCGCCATGAGCAGACAGGCACCTGTACCCTTCATGGAACAGGAAATGAAGGAGATCTTAGATACCAATTTAATGACCCTCCAGAAAACCAAGCTGTTTGACATTGATAGGGCTTATTTGAAAAGCCCTACATGGACACGATGATCAACAAACTGGAAAGCATGGAAGTATTAGAGATTGAGAATCCTCTCTCTACCCTATGCCCATGGTGTATAGTCAGAGGTGCTTGTAGTTACTGAGTTAATTGGGGTTAATAATAATTATGAGTACTACTGCTATCTTGTTTGTGTGGGCGCTTGATACCTATCTGTACTATCACAGTAGAGGTACAAGCTGAGGTGCGGCGCTGAGGTGCGGCGCTGCTGATACGTTGCTGACCCTTGAGGTGCAAGCATTGATGTCACTGACACCATAGGTGCACCCACTGTGCGCTGCACTTAGGTGCAAATTTATGTCACGCTGGCACTTGAGGTGGGAACTTACGTTCGTACGCGTTTTACACTCTTAACACACCCTTGCAGATATGTCATCATCTGCGCTCACTTCTGTTGTACTTATATAAGCTGCCATCCGCGTACGCACTTCGCAAATGTTCTTTGCTCGTGCCAATAAACAATGAGTGATTCCCAGCAATAATAAAGTAATAAAAGACCAAAGTAATAAAAATATATTCATGTGTGAATAGATGAATAGATTTTTTGGTTCACCCAACCTACAAATATTTTTATTAACTGACGGATTTGGAATTTGGAATCTCTAAGTACAAAACAGTAACTGTCTGTTTACGTCTGTTTAATCACTACCCGCGCCACCACCTACGGTGACTAAAATATTTGATTTTAGTGATTCCGTTTGAGTTTATTCTGTTTTTATTCTGTTAATAAAGTTTTGAAAGTAGAGACAGTCACGACTGCTAAATTTTATTCAATAGTAAATAAATCTATGCACTATGTGAATAGATTTATCACTTTGGTCGCAAACTTTTATTACTTTATTATTGCTGGGAATCACTCAATAACTTCGGAACCTTCGTTCATCGGCACTTGCCTCTCTTGTGCATCTTTCACCTTCCTTCGTCGGCACTTGTTGTACCGGTATTTCTGAAAAATTATCCACCGACATCGATTGTCGATCGTCGGCTTCGTTGTTGTGTTGTCCTCCTTCCCTTGTCCTCAGTTTTGAGTCGGAATTGGAGGTGTTGACGTTGGAGTTCGTAGCTTCCAAGGCAACACCCTTGGAGCTGAATGCCTCACTAGAGCGTTTCTGTCTGTCGCTCTACTATGAGAGGCCGTAGTAGGATTACAATCCCTCTCTCAACGGTTTGACGGGCGCGACGGTGCCCTGTATTTTGGCAAACAGCCGGTTGTCTCTGTTGCGGGGCGTCGACCGTCACGTCCGGATAATTATTTTTAACTATTAGAGATCGAGAATCCTCTCTCTACCCTATGCCCATGATGTATAGTCAGAGGTGCTTGTAGTTACTGAGTTAATCGAGGTTAATAATAATTATGATGAGTACTACTAATGGAGCTTTGACTGCCGATAGCTCAGCCAAAATAACAAGTAGGGACCTGGGACAAAGTGTTTTCTAAGCCAGTTTTTAACGAGGAATAAGAATATGAAGTCGGATTTGAAATCCGACAGAGTTAAGACTTTCATTTGGCCCCTCAAAAAAGAGCGATTTGTACGGCTGTACGCGTACGATCCAATTAAGGGATAACCCCTGGTCCCTAAGTGTTTTTGCTTAAGGCCCTACTTTCTCTATATACCATCAGGTGTGCCCTACAGCCACATCTATTTTCACACCTACTGCCCTTTGGCTCCTAAGTGGTTTGGGTTAGAGCCCATTTCTACATAGGACCCTCCCAGTGTGCCCTCCGGTTCTTCACGTCCCCTGTGAGATAAGAGAGGTCTCACAGGTCAACCTTCAAGTTCCCCTACGTTCCTCCACTGACCTATACGTGTGAATTCAGTTATAGCCCCTGGTTCTTAAGTGTTTCCGCTTATGGCCCTCCTTCCCCCCTATACCATCAGGTGTGCCCTACAGCTGGTATCTGTTTTCACACCTACAGCCCCTTTGATCCTAAGTGGTTTTGATTAGAGCCCGTTTCTACATAGGATCTTTTCAGTGTACCACCCGGTTCTTCAAGTCTCTTGCGTGATAAAAGAGGTCTCGCGGGTTGAACTTCAAGTTCCCTTCTGTTCCCCTGACCTATAAGTGTGAATTCACTTATAGCCTCTGGTCCCTTAATGTGTTTTCACTATAGGCCCTACTTCCTACATATACCTTTCAGGTTTGCGCTACAGCTGGCATCTGTTTTCACACCTACAGCCCCTTGGTTTCTAAGTCATTTTGATTAGAGCCTGTTTCTACATAGGACCCTCCCAGTGTCCCCCCCGGTTCTTCAAGTCTCTTTCCCTGCAAGATAAGAGAGGCCTCACAGGTTGAACTTCAAGTCCCCTACGTTCCTCCCCTGACCCTTAAGTGTGAATTCACTTATAGCCCCTGGTCTCTAGTACATTTTTTTTGCTTAAGGCCCCTTCCAGTGTACCGCCCGGTTCTTCAAGTCTCTTGCAAGATAAGAGAGGTCTTCCCTTCTATCCTTCCCCCCTCCAGTGCACAGCCCGCCTTGTTCTTCTTCCTTCAAGACCATGCCCCCTATGCCCCCTAAGTGTTGTTCTTTTATGGTTCCCATCCTACATACGTCCGATAACTGTCACGCGACCCCACGCGACCCCTCGCAAGCCCTATTTTCAGAAAATCGACCCTGCGTTTGTTATGCGCAAGGGTATTTTTTTAAATTCACAATTTTTGTGGTAATGATTTTCGACCCCCCTCAGGTTGCGACCAAAATTCTCCCCGAAGACTCAAAATGTCCATTGATCTCTCCATTTTGACTAAATTGATTTAAAAAATCTACTTTTCACTTCCACACTTTCTAACCTTATCCCAAGATATGAAATAAATTTACTTTCAGAAGTGTTAGTTCGCTATTTTTCCGCGTTGTTTTCTACGGTATGTCACGTCGTGTCTTCTTTCATACCATCGTGCCTTTTAATGCTCGCTTCGATAGCATCATGCTCGTCTTAACGAATTTTCGTACAACTCTACAGCACTAACTTCCTCCTACACGACTTCACCACCATTATTTCTTTTTTAAATTGTTTCCTAAAAACCTTTTGTCTTAGATATGTGTCCGTGTGTATTATGATAGTACTAGTAGTAGTAGTAATGTAGGTATGATAGTATCAATTTCTGTTTGAGTGGTGAAACGATCTTTTGTACAATTCATGTCAACAATGATGGAACGGCGTTTCAGAATTCAGTCACCTGAACTGCATTTCATGCTTTTGTGTTCGAAATCATGTTCAAATTTGAAATCTCGGTGCCAAACAACTTCCTAACCTTAACCCAAGATATGAAATAAAATTATTTTCCGAAGTGTTTGTTTGCTACTTCGTACTAGTATTATGTTTCTGCCTTGTTTCTATGTCACGACGTTTCTTTTTTCATACCATCATGCCTTTTCATGCTCGATCCGATAGCATCATGCTCATTTTCATCATGTTCATTTAACACCCCCATCGAAACCATTTCTCCCCCTCCCTTCTTCCATTAGAAGAACATGTCACAACCTAGTAAAAATCGCCATCACTTCAAGAGTGGTTGTTATACCAAAATTCCCAAATCATTTATATGTCGTAGCTGCCTGACCTGTAAGGGCAAATCGAAGACATTCATCGGAAGCAGACAAGATTCGTCTACACACAAATCATACCGATATGTATCACGAGGCCTTTCACGTCACCTTGATTCAATATCTTTTTGCCGTGATTTCTATTTAAAGCATAACCTAATGGAATTTTCATCATCTGCCAAAGAAGAAACCACTAGTACAGTTCGTCATTCACCTACACAATATGGCCTGACATTGACGGAGAATGGTCCAATCGTTCTGTCCGCTTCTTTTGCTGCCGCTCACACTAACAAGGCATCCTCAAACGAAACGTTCAACTCTGTTCTAAACAGTCAGGTAGTACACAACTTATTTGTTCCACCAATGGATAGAAATGTAATGGAATCACAGTTGTTTCCTTCAGAAGACAACAGCAACAACGATGACATGGTCATTCATGAAGACAATTGCCTTCCTATTCAGAACGATAATGGTATGGATGCTTTGGAACCCACCGCATCCCAACCAAACATCAATGAAAAAGAGGAATTGATCCGATCTCATCTTTCTTTTTCACCTACCAATAGGCTCATTGCTGAAATAAAGCTCATGAATCTAATGACGAAACACAAGTTACCTCTAAACACATTCAAATCTATTTTTCAATGGGCAAACGAATGTCAAACTATTCATGGTGTTGACTTTAGCTCTATCTACCCCCGCCATCGAGAAGCCATATTTAGTGAAATCAAGTCCAATTTGGGTATTTCGGAGACCAAGTTCGAGCCACACATAATTAACTGGTTACCTTGCAATTTACCCACCCAAATATTTGTTCGATCCTTCCCAGACGCACTTCATTCCCTTCTGACCAATAAGGAGTTGATGCAAGAAACCAATTTGTCTTTTCCAAATGTCGAGACTCCTCTTTCACCCGAAAACAACCCACCACTCACCAATGAAACATACATAACAGAACTACACCACGGCTCTTGGTGGACGGAATCGTGGAAGCAGATCTGAAATGAAAATGATGAAATCCTTGTTCCGATCATTTTCTACATGGATGGAATCAGCTTGGATGCACATGGTCGTCTGTCACTCACTCCTCTCAACATGACTCTTGGTATTTTCAATACTGAAGCAAGAAAACGACCTGACGCTTGGACTACGATTTATTTTCATCCCGACACTGAAATTGAGAGCATAAGACACACGAAAAAAACCACGGCGAAAGATAATATTCAAAATCTACACACCGCGCTTGCATCGGCTTTGCAATCTTTCAAGGAAGTATGTGAAATGCAGGGCGGGTTGGAGTGGGATTATCTTCCGTATGCAGGAAAAGTGTTCAAAGTGAAAATGAGATTTGCAATTGCCTATGTTGTTGGGGATACAGAACTTCATGACAAACTATGTGGAAAGTATGGATCCTACACGCAAAAGGTGAAGAAATTGTGCCGACATTGTACATGTCCTACACGTGTCATCCATAAACCAAAAGCCCAAGTGGAGGAACTGACTCGGCTCTGGGTTCCAGAAGATTTTGAATCCCCCCCAAACAATTCTGCACGGGAACACCTGGAGTACTTCAAAAGCATATCGCACCATCCCATAAAAAATGCTTTTCACAGCCTCAATTTTGGTAGTAATGTCAACAACATTCACTTTGCTACTCCCGGTGAGTGTTTGCATATGCATCAATTGGGTGTAGCACGTCGGGCAGTAGAATCACTCGATTCATTGTTAAAAGGTAGTCCTAAGTGTTGGTATGCCCCTGATTTAAACACGAATGGCACATCAGCTACTATTGGTTCACTTGCGCAGTTATACGGTGCTCTTTTGTCAAGGCAATCGGACAGAGATTTCCCCAGAACCAAGTTTTCCAGTCAGCTTCTCTCCATTACGAAAAAGGAGGGTAATGATTATTCGGGAATGCTCATTTCCATTCTGATCACCCTTTGTTCCGATGTGGCAATAAACATCATCAAGGACGCGACATTTATTCAGAAACAAGTAGAGGTAATTCAACTGATACTGTCCATGGAAGAATTCTTGAAGCATGGGAATATACCCATTTCTGGATTGGAAAATCTCCCCAAGATGATAATCCATTTTATCAATTGTATTAATTCGACCTGCCTCAGAGAGGGAATGGGTACGAAACTGATCAAAAACCATCTGTACTTTCACGTTGTTGATTACATCAAACTTTGGGGACTTCCATGCGGATGGGATTCTTCTTATTCCGAATCACACCACAAAACTGAAATCAAAGCACCCTCAAAGAACACTCAACAGAATGCTTCGACATTGATAATGCAAACGGCAAAGCGACAGGAAGAAAAAATGCTGTTACGAGTAGCTACTTCCAAGTTTAATTTAGTGACGGCAGAAGATGTTTCTGGTAATCGAGTCCCTCCCGAAGTTTCTGGTTCAAAATTTCATGTTTTCACTAACGACGATGGGGCAAGTACTATGAGATGGGTTAGGTCATCGAACAAAACAAAACCCTATATTTCTCCCATCGTGTTGTCTTTTGTATGTCAGAATGTGCTTCCACTTTTGGAGGACTGTACGTTCGTGAAAGGATTTACTGAACATAACAGGTTTGACGAATGCACACAGCAAAATTACTTGTTTCGGAGCCACCCTTCATATCGTTCCGATGGTGGCCAACTAAACTCTGTCTGGTATGATTGGGCGTTGTTTGATGTCGACGCATGTGAAATACCCTGCCATATTATGTGTTTCCTTGAACTCTACAATCTGAAGCAGCCTTACTCATTTGTTTCTGAGTACGAAATTGCCGACGAAGGCATTTATGCAGTAGTGACCAAGTTAGAATCCACTCCACTACCAACAGCTTCGTCGTTTGTGACGAGAGGTGAAGTAGACGACAATTCCCTGTTCTTATTTCATGTCGACAGCATACTTTCCGATGTAGCAGTTGTCCCTGAACTTGATGCAATTGGTACGTTGCAATCTAACTCATATCTAGTTGTCTCGAATCGAAGGGCTTGGCTGGATGAATTCCACAAGACAACGTCATCTTTGCCTAATGAAGAGGCACTCTACTCCCAATGCACTATTGTTGAAGAGGACAGCGACAATAATGATGATTCTACTAATTCAGGTGATGATTGTTCAATGTCATCGAACGATGATGACTATAGTGAGGTCCTCTCTGATACATCCAATACTTAATTGTTTTCGTACTACAATATCCATAATCACTTAGTATTAGTGAAGAATTGAATGCTTCTCCATATTGATCGTAACATATTTCTCCTACGTTTTGATTGATAGCTACTCCGAAACGATTGCACAATGTCGCAGTAAAACAAACGAAGTGAATGTAACGTCTAACTTTAAATTATTGTTTAATATATTATAGAGGATCAGCTCTTCTCACAGTTTTTGTCGACACATAGGCACTCATAATATAACAGCCTTCGTATTTTGGATTCGAACAGCTATGTAATACTAATGGATTGAACAATAGAGTATCACCTGACCTCAATGGAACTTTCACTTTATACGTTGGGAACACAAAGTAATAAATCACCTTGTCATCACTTACATGTTTTGGAGCAATAACCGTCAGCCTTGTATAGAACATATCGGCATCGGTATGGCATTTCGAGTGATAATCCTTTCCAATAGAAAAGGCCGTTGCGTGATGGTCGATTTCATTCAGTGTTGTACGACTAACAACCTCATTCATCACAGTTGTTTCAAGGTTGACAAATTTGGACATTTTACGTAAACAAAGCTGCATTTCCTTCACAATGTGTAGGGCTTTCTGTTCAAGGTGGTCTTGTGTTTTCGGTTCCACATTCTTGTTGAAAACATACACACCATTTCCAGATTTCAATCGATTTGGTCTCATCCCAATAATACCATATCCACTGTTTACACTGTCACGTTTGGTTCCCCGGCCTATTTTGGGTTTAGATTGAACAATTTCCGCAGCAAATGCTCTTGTAATTTCTATATTTTTGGGAGTACCCAAGCGTTGTTTTGCACATTTTTTGGAACCTTTTGCAAAGATTCTCAATGATGGTTCCGATTTGGCTACTGCTAAAAGCAACTGATCGTCGGTACTATCCAATGTCATGAAACTATCAATAGACACCGCCTCTTCCGATGTGTATTCCCTTCCTCCAATTGTTTTAAAACCCCATCGTGTTTCCATGAATTTACCTCGAAACCCATTCTTGTGAACTGTTTTCAATGCTATTTGCTCCACATGTTGTACAATTTCCTTCATACTTTTACGCTTCTTGTGTTTTATCTCCGACAAGTGTTTGTAAGTCTGGTGGATTGTTGATGATGACGTTTCTCCGTTTTTGAGAAATTTTGATTTCATTCTCTTTCTCTCTGTCTTCCCCCGTTTTCTCTTTGATTTTTGCTTCATTGATTTTGTTGCCAATTGCTTTGTTGTTGTAGTCAATCCCATTGCACCGGGTGCCTTTCTTGTGTGACCGTTGCCGGACTCTTTGCAGATGAGATGTTTGAGGAAGACGATGAATCGATTTGCCCATGGAGTGTGTTTCCGTGTCAACTTTGTGGAACGGCGTTTCATATTCAGTTGTTCGTAACCGCATTTGTGACTTTTGTGGCCGCTTCGAATGTTCCCACCTGTTGATATCACTGCCGCTGTTGGTTAGTTCGTTCCCGGTTCCGTCCGCTTCAAAATCCGCAGAATCTCTGTAGTGGCGTTTCTGGGTCAAGTTTGTGGAACGGCGTTTCAGATTGAGTTGTCTGGAACGGCAATTCTGATTTGAACGTCTGGTGTATTGGCGTTTCTGGGTCAAGATTCTGTAATGGCGTTTCGGACTTACTATTCTGGAACGGTAATTGTGTCTGTATTTTTGTTTCAGGGTAAACTTTCTGGAACGGCGTTTCAGAATGAGTTTGTTGGAACCGCAATTCTTACTTTTGCGGGCGGTTGGATTGTTCCCTATTGCTGCTGTTGCTATTGGCGTTGCCGCTTGCTGCTGTTGCTGGCGCTGTTGTTGCTATCGCTGCCGCTGTTGGTTCGATGGTTCTGGGTTGCGTCCGCTTGGATAGTTCTCGCTTGCTGCTTTTGCTATCGCTGTCGCTAGGTTTCCGGTTGCTGTTGTTGCTCTATGTCGTTGCCGTAGTCTACGATTGTATTCGAGTTTATGATGATATGTGAATTGAACCAAATGGGTAAGTATGTATGGATGCGCTACATTTAGTAAATAATAACAAAAGAATAGTATAATCTACGTGTCACTAACCTACACTGTTGGCCTTCTTTTTGTTGTAGCGTTCAATTCGTCCGATCAAATTGTTACGATCCTGCGTCCGCCTTGTCCGACGTTGTCTCAAATTGATTGTTCTACTACTGATCCGTACCTATGAAAATAAGAAGGAGGGAAACACAAGTAAGGAGGACATCATGAGCAATGCAGGATGCAGGCATCATTTTCCCTCTATCTTATGTTGTTGTTTTTTCCGCCTTCGACCCAGTGTTGCCTTCCGATCCGTTGTTTCCAATACGGTCCTATGAAAATAGCAAAATAGAAATAGGAGGAAATACATTCTTATCAGCAATGCAGGTGGCATTGTAATCATTGCCTATCTCTCCCATTTGTACCCTTCTTGCTTGTTCTTACAATAGTTGTTCGCCGTACCTCCGTCCGTTGTTCCGATACTTTGTTCCAAATCGTTCTCTCAAACTACAGGGGAAATTTGTTGGTCAAATTGTTGTTGCCGATACGTTGTTCAATCTTACTCCTTTCTCACGAAAAACTGGATCTTTATCCTGTTGATATATCTACGCAATGGATGCAGATTCATTGATTTCAAGACGTATATGTAAGGCTGCAGTCCAAACAATATCTATCCAGCAATTCCTCTACAGTCCAATGCCGTCCAATTCTTTTTCCAGCAAAGGCAGCTTATTCGGATTAAAATATCTCGAGCCTGAATTCCCTGCATAATAGTGACCATTGCTGATCAGTTAAGTGGGATCCCGCGTTCTCGGACGGAGTGCTTTGTCGTACAAGTACGGTAAACCAACTCTGCTCAAGATAAGTTTGGTAAGATGATTATGAAGGGAAACAGTATTTTTTGACTCGAAAAGAAAAAAAATTCACGCTGTAAAATCACACTGTAAAATAACACTGTACAATCACCACACTGTAAAATCACGGTGTTAAATCAGTTTGAACAAAAATGTTTTCACTGTGTGTGTGTGTTTGTGTGTGTGTGGCCATGTGTGTTCCAAACAAAGAATCGAGACTTACTAACCTGTCAGATCTACCGCTGTAAATCTAGAACAATGAAGAATAAAACCATTTTCTTATTTAAAAATAAGAACATTAAGTAAATAAATATCCACCCGCGCTCCTTTTGAATAGAGAACAAGAAAAAGTAGTGCAATGACTTTTATTCTTAACGTTCTCAACTTGTGATGCACTGAGAACTTTTATGTACCGGTGAGGTTGTACTTCTTAACAACAACACATGTGTGCCGGTGATCTTACTGGTAATGAATTTGCCTAGTTTTGTCCACCAGTATTCTATGACAGTAGTAGCTACGTAGACAGAAACCTTTGTGTATAGGTATAATACGATAGTAGTATACGTAGTAGTACTAATGTATGTATGATAATACTAATGACTTCTGTTTCGGTTGTGAAGGGTGATTTTGTATAATTCATGTCATCAATCATGGAACGGGGTTTCAGAATTGAGTCACCGGAACGGCGTTTCAGGCTTTGTGTTTGGATCATGTTCCAATTTGAAATTTTGAATCATGTTTCAATTTCAAAACTCAAAATGAAGTACTACGTATGGTTCGGTGGTGAAACGGTTTCTTCGACAATTCATGTCAACAGTCATGGAACGGCGTTGCAAAGTTTGAGTTCCATTTTGGTTTCAATTGCAAATCACCAAATTACTGGGTTTGAAACTATTTGTCGGAAAATCTTAACATACATTACCGTATCTCAAAATGGATGATCGGTGTTTCGTACCGTTGTGGTTCGTTTTGGTAACGTTTTCACTTTTCGTTTGCAACGGCGTTGCAGGCTGTACCATTTGTTTACCGTTAAAGTGGAAATATTTGTACATAGTTGCGTGATGTTTGTTTGTTGTTAGAGTTGCTGAGGTTTGAAGTTGAGTCGACTCTGTTTTCCTTTACCTCATTTACGAATCTCTTGATATGCGACAAAAAAAAACTTGTAGCAACTTAGATTGCTTTTCACACAATTTGAAGTAGCGCTAAACGTAACAAGGCTAATTCACCACCAGATGAAGTCACAGATGCAGCCGCAACTCCAACCAATGTAGCCGGCGCAAATGCGGCGGCACAAGTCAACGGTACTCCAGCATCTACTCCACCACGAGATGAAGGGGCAGCCGCAGACCAAGACAGACCTTCAGGTAATAGTACCCCAACAACGTTGTTTGCAAACGATCCAAAAGCTCATCCGGTCAGTCAACGGCGTGCAGTCGATAAACGAAGGCAGAGGAGACACCACACATCAAAAAGACAATCACAGAATAAGAAAAGAACTCAAGTGGTACAAATACCAGCAGTCGTTCCCGAAACACCACATCAAGCAGTCACAGGTGCCACTCAACCTTCGTCGTCTACGGGAAATGTAGGCGGTCGAAGTTTGTCATTGGAATTATTTGATGATGACTCCCAATACAAGGATCACACGGATGCAATGAAAAGACGTGTCAAAGCTTGTCTGAAGCAACAGGGTCCTAACGGATTCTCTGAGAATATTTTGACGGACGAACTCATCACTGCCGTCAGTCGTGACATCGAATCTGTCTTCCGCCATCTCATGAACAAGGTTTTACATCGAATCTGTCTTCCGCCATCTCATGAACAAGGTTTTCATTGTTACTAAACTTTCTTCTTCCGGAACCCGTCCTGACTTCAGAGAGCAAGAAACGTCAGACAAACCATCCTCGGGTCCTATACCAAGGGTTGTTGACGTGATGGTAAATCTTTTCCTACGTGACTCCGGGTCGCAGTTGACAAAGAAGGTCTGTATCTTGAATGCAAAGGAACTGACAACTCGTTTCAAGGAGTACAAAATGAAAGAAAAATGGAACTCCTTCCAGTCAGCCCTCAACTCCGTTATCAAAGTCGATGAAAATACAACGGAAGGCGAAACACAATTCTCCCGGGTTCAAGGACAAGACGAATTATTGGAAGGCACGTCGCATTCTGTCTGGGCAAAGAATGTGGTTAACTACGACACCATACTGAAGTACATGAAAGTGTATTTAAGCTTACTGCGTTGGTACGTACGTTGTGTCCAATTCCCCCCTGCGCCTTCACCGGAAAAAGAAGGACCGTTTTTCAATCATAGATTTAAAGACGATGTAAAGAAAGGGAAGCTATACGTCCGGGAGATGGTCTCGTTCTTTGAAGGTCTTTCCTTTAACCGCGCATTGAGGCATTTTCTTTCCTCTAGTCACTCCTTTGATGATTTGGTGAAAGAAATCAATTCTATTAGGGGTAACAAAGTTGTTGGTGGACCAATAAGAGATGGTGTTGCAGCAGTCGAGATAGTGCCCTTGACTGATTCCCAAAAATACCTCAAGTTGGAATGGCCCTCCGACGTGTCCAAGATACCCCTTGCATTTGAAAAGGTCCTCATGTATTTGTGGGTATGCTTCCAACGACAGAAGGCCAGAATTTTTGAAGCACTCAGCCTTGACCACTTCCCCAATGAGTCATTACTACATGACAATTTGTACAACAAACTATTGCCCAATCTCTATGAGTCTTCGTTTTTGATTGGAAAATACACAATAAAAGGAGTGGACAAAAAGGTGGGGATTATTCGATTCAACCTGTTATCTTCTCTTCACTTTTGCAAGATTATGGAGCACCGGAAAACTCTTAACCAGTTCTACAGAATAGGCGTTGACTTTGACAAAGAATTGGTCACTCTCTCCACTGAAAAGAAATCGGCCGAACGTGACATATTTGTGGACGAGTACAATGAAGAGAAGGAAGTTCACGTGAAGACATTGTTGCAACATTACCTCCTGAGTTTGTCCTGTGTTGACAATGTTGTTTCGACTTCTGACCAACTTGAAGACGGTGAATCTTGTTTGCGACGAATTGCTCGACTATGTTCTAACATCTCGTTTGTCACGTGATGCTGACAGGTACACGTGTTTCGGTTAGTAGGGATATGGTTTCAAAGGAAATAATGAAGGCTGTACTTGGCCACGAAGAAGAAACTTCCTTTTACCGTTGACCATGCACATGAGGTTCTGGACTATTTGTTGAAAGCAGAGCGAAGATCTTTGTCGTCGCGCTCTAATCAAGGTGAACCTCACCGCAAAGATCGGTTATTCATTTTCACCAGTGACGGTGCTTGATCCGTTCAATTTGAAGAACCAAGTCCGCCTGAGCTTGTGAGAGGTAAGGAAAGTCGACATACTTACCCTATCGCAAAAGAGGACTACAGCTTATCCGTCACAAGGTTCCTTAATTTTGATGAGAACTGCACGTACACGGTGGACGATCGATTGTTCTGGGAACATACGAGATTCGTATTCAGTGATATTTTCATCACACGACCGGAAATAGTACTCGGAGCTTCTAATTTTTTTGAGAGGTCTTTGCAGTTTCTGACAACTTACAATTATCTACCTGAAGGGGGACAATTGTTCGTCCCCTTGACAAAGGAACTTTTGTGTTCGGTTTTCACTAACAAAAGACACCTGTTGGAAGCAGGCTTGCAAGTAAGTTTTGTTTCACGAGAGGATGAAAAGACTTTACAATCCGATGGCGACTCATTGATCAAACTATTTGAAAAAATCAAGGTACCCAACAGTCAGAGTTACAAAGCTACCGACATTGCAAAGTGGGACTTCATGAAGAAACACTTGAAGAACTTCGAGAAGTTCATCGAAGAGAATGATACGTATTCCGTACGATGGATAGTGTTCACTAACACAGAGATCCATGAACCGGAATCATTCTTTCG
Source organism: Pseudo-nitzschia multiseries (assembly GCA_037355745.1). Taxonomy (NCBI): domain Eukaryota; phylum Bacillariophyta; class Bacillariophyceae; order Bacillariales; family Bacillariaceae; genus Pseudo-nitzschia; species Pseudo-nitzschia multiseries. The sequence goes on along the minus strand of CM074784.1, from coordinate 2,824,144 downwards.
ATTTCCTTGGGAAGGCAAATTGACCGACAACTCTAGTGAACCCTCAATTGATGGAGGTAACAAAAGCAATGATGATGAAGAAGAAGACGACGTAGAAGTAGTAAACGGCAACGTACCTCCCACAGAACCAAACGCAGTTAAAGAGAACGCATCCATGAAGGCAAAGAAGAAGTCGTTCCTCAGGAAACCAAAAAAACGAAACAAGACTGCATCAGACGAATCCAATGGAGAGCGGAAGTACAAGGAGAGGAAGGTCTCTCCAAACCTGGGCCACGTTGAAGATCTTGGATACCTTCTGCAAGTTCCTTGCCCAAAACCAGCCAACGTAATAAGACAGAAGCACTCCGGAAACGTGAAGGTGTTGTTCGAAGATCCTGACCCGGTGATCTCGTATCCTAAATTTGCAATTGGTAGTGAGGTGACAATCACGGGTTTGCCAGCACCTGGAACTGGTGTTGTGAAAAGTTATGCAGCGAAGAAGAAGGACCAATATCCTCAATACCCTGGATACATGGTGCACAAGAAACTACAAGATGGTACAACAGTGAAGCGCGCCACCTGGTTCCCTTACGACAGAGTGGGATCGGATAAACCACAGTTCACCAAGTTGTCGGATGTATTCAAATAATGAAACTATGCTGTATTGGGTATACGTTCATAGCCTTCTCCACGCACCACCATAGAACACAAGAGCAAAGAGGGCATAAACGGGAAAGAATTTATCATATTACGGTGTACAAGAAACTACCGGATGGTACAACACCAGTGAAGCGCGCAACCTGGTTTCCTTACGACCGTGTGGGGGCGGATAAACCACAGTTCACCAAGTTGTCGGATGTATTCAAATAATGGAACTACGCTGTAGAACACAAGAGCAAAGAGTGCCTAAGCGGGAAAGAAGTTATCATATTAGTACAACAACGTCGACACTAATAGTAGTTCTTCTTCTCCAACTTGGATTCAGATTAACCAAAACATTATTCTGTACGTAAGAAATAGTATTCAAAAGTAAAATAGAGTAATCTGACATTTACTGTGATTAGTCCATGAATATTGTTCCTGTTATGGGTGAAATGAATCATGAAGGAAACAGAAGTGAGTTATTATCTGTCATAGTTTGTGTGACACCACCTTGTACTGATAAGTGCATTTGGGTACTGGATTTGTAGGGGGAAAAAAAAAATACTCTGCAATTAAAATATAGAAAATCGTATATTTACTTGGATTGAACCACGAATATTGTTGTTCCTATTATGGGGGACATGCACGAATCATGAAAGTAACAGAAAGGAAGTTATCTTTCAAAGTTTGTGTGTCACCACGTAATGAGTGCATTTGGGTACTGGATTTGGAGGGAAAAAGCACAGTTATTTGCTATTATAAGATAGAAAATCTGAAATTTATTGTGAATAGCCCATGAATATTGTTCCTGTTATGGGTTAGATGAAACATGAAAGAAACAGAAGTGAGTTATCTGTCATACTTAATGTGTCATCATCTAATGAGTGTATTTGGGTCATGGATTTGGAGGAAAACACACAAATTTGCAACTAGAAAATAGAAAATCTGATATTTTGTGTGATTTGTCCATCAATATAGTTCCTGTTATGGAAAAGTTGAATCATGAAAGAAACAGAAGTGAGTTATCTGTCATAGTTTGTGTGTCACCATGTACTTAGTGCATTTGGGACATGGATTTGGATGAAAAATACACACAAATTTGCAATTACAAAGTAGAAAATAAGATATTTTGTGTGATTAGTCCATGAATATTGTTCCTGTTGTGGGTGAGATGAATCATGAAAGAAACAGAAGTGAGTTATCTTGCATAGTTCTTGTGTCACCACCTAATAAGTGCATTTGGGTCCTAGATTTTGAGTATAAATACACAGTAATTTTCAATTAAAAAATAGAAAATCACATATTACGTGTGATTGAACAATAAATATTGTTCCTGTTGTGGGTGAGATGAATCATGAAAGAAACAGAAGTGAGTTATCTGTCGTGATTTTGGTATCACCACCTAATGATTGAATTTGGTGACTGGATTGGGAAGAAAAATACACACAAATTTGCAATTACAAAATAGAAAATCCCATATTTCGTGTGATTCAAGAATGAATATTGTTCCTGTTATGGGTTAGATCAATCATGAAAGAAACAGAAGTGAGTTATCTGTCATAGTTTATGTGTCATCATCTAATGAGTGCATTTGGGTGATGGATTTGGACGAAAAATACACACAAATTTGCAACTAGAAAATAGAAAATCTGATATTTTGTGTGAGTAGTCCATGAATATTGTTCCTGTTATGGATAAGTTGAATCATGAAAGAAACGTAAGTGAGTTATCTGTCATAGTTTGTGTGTCACAATCTAATTAGTGCATTTGGGTCCTGGATTTGGAGGAAAAATACACACAAATTTGCAATTAGAAAATAGAAAATCAGATATTTTGTGTGATTAGTCCATGAAGTTTGTTCCTGTTATGGGTGAGATGAATCATGAAAGAAACAGAAGTGAGTTATCTGTCATAATTTGTGTGTCACCAACTCATAAGTGCATTTGTGTACTGGATTAGGAGCAGAAATACACAGTAATTTGCTATTAAAAAATAGAAAATCACATCTTTCGTGTGATTGAACAATTAATATTGTTCCTGTTATGGGTTAGATGAAACATGAAAGAAACAGAAGTGAGTTATCTGTCATAGTTTATGTGTCATCATGTAATGGGTGCGTTTGGGTACTGGATTTGGAGGAAAAATACACACTAATTTGCAATCAAAAAATATAAAATCCCATATTTCGTGTGATTGAACAAGGAATATTGTTCTTGTTATGAGTGAGATGAATCATGAATGAAACAGAAGTGAGTTATCTTTCATAGTTTTTGTGTCACCACCTACTAATAAGTGCATTTGTGTACTGGATTTGGAGGATAAATACACAGTAATTTGCAATTAAACAATAGAAAATCCAATATTTCGTGTGATTGAACAATGAATATTGTTCCTGTTATGGGTGAGATGAATCATGAAAGAAACAGAAGGGAGTTATCTGTCGTGATTTGGGTATAAACACCTAATGATTGCATTTGGTGACTGGATTGGGAAGAAAAATACACACTAATTTGCAATTAAAAGTTCCAAAATCAGATTTTTCGTGTGATTGAACAATGAATAATGATAGTGTAATGGATAAGATGATTAATGAAAGAAACAGAATTGACTTATATGTCAAGGTGGTTTGTGTGTCACAACCTAATTAGTGCATTTGGTTACTGGTTTTGGACAAAAAATTACCAGGGAACAACAGAACTATTAAAACTTTCATAAAGACTAAAGTATCAGCCTTAGAATTGGCAATATACTTTCATACTCTAACCAATCCATAGAATGAACAGTATTCATCCTTAAAACAACAGAAAGTAACAAACTGTTGCACTCAACAAAAACTTAGAAACAATCTTTATTTCTTAGGTTACTACTTGTTCATAGAAAAATAAAGAAATAGAACTAGTAGTAGGAACATAAAGTAAGGAGGGAAGTACTACGTATGGACCGTTCTAAGGGGGAGTCGAACCACGAGACACAGTTACTTGAATATAACCGAATCATTGCGAGATGACAAAATTTACACCACTTAAAGTGCGGTAAGAATTATTCCTTCACAGATTGCAACGAGTAATTGAACGAAAATACCTCGGTATTTGCCAAACGTAAATCATTATTACAACGAAGAGCAAAATGGAGAACATAACAACACAATCAGCGTACAAGAGGAAGCCATTGAAGCCTAGGTATGTTTTGGATTCGGCGGAGTACTGTGCAAGAATGACTGAGCTAAATGACGGTGACGAAAACAACGAGAATAATCCATTCTTATATCATTTTGAAACTGGGTTCGATGCGCTATGTGCCGAAAACGGCAACTTGGTACTCACAATACTTAATGGATGCAACAAGATAGACGACGTTAGAGATAGACTCGACAGCCCAAAAGGGCATTTCGATGAAGAAGAAGCTTTAGAAATTTGGGAACAATGCTTGAAGTACGTAACTGAGGACATATTTCCTTTCTACAAGGAAGGCGACACTGATGCCGTTGACCACGTATGGGCTTTGGGTATCATTGTGGCACACATTTTATGCGGTTATCCGGCATTGAAAGGAACGGAGGACATACAGTGCTACAACAACGTGGGTATTGGACGACCAGTACAATCAGGAGAACGAGTGAGGCTCGAACTCAATGGTCATACAGTTCCACCAAAAAAATGGAGTAACCTGACGCCGGAAGCCAGAAAACACATAAAGCAATGCATACATTTTCACCCGGGTAACCGTCCCTGTCTGACAACCCTTTGGTTAAACGAGTGGCGCACAATGACTGAAGAGGCAATCATTGAAAAAAACAGTATAATGTACATCGAAGAAACCGACGACGGAAAGGAACGAAACAAAGAAACGAAGATAAACAACAACAATAAAAACAATTGGAATTCATTTATGAACAAAGCGAAAAAGCAGTCTAAGAAGAAAAAAAGAAAACTCAAACAATTTGCAAACAAAGAGAAAAGGGAGGAAGAGGATAGAAACGAGAGAAACATTGTGCACTGGCTACAACTTTACGAAAAACGTTGGAATTCACCGGAAGATTTAGAGAAATACAATAACTATCCCGTTCCTTGTGGTGCGTGGGGACGTGTGAAATAGTCCTAGTAACAAGAAGCTTTACTATGGAAAAACTTACCCCTACTTACCACGAATACGTGCAGAATCCTGTTGTACTTAAATACATAAATATAAAAATTAACTACTGTGAAAAACGTTAGTTACAAATGAAAAAGTCAGAATTGCCGTTCCAGGAAGCTAAATCTGAAACGCCGTTCCAGAAATTTAAACCGAAAATGCTAATAAAGACGTTCTGTAAATTTTCCAAAACAGTGAATTGTTACCTACAACACCGTTCCAGACACACAACACGGAAACACCGTGGCAAAAATCGTGCTGATTTTCCATTACAGGCTCATCAATGCAACTGGTTCCTTACAAATGAAGAAGTCAGAATTGAGGTTCCAGACAACTCAATCAGGAACGCCGTTACAGAAACTTAACCTTAAAACGAAAATGCATACGTTGTGCGGATTTCCCAAAACAGAGAATTGTTGTCTCCAACACCTTTCCATACAATGTGCCTGTTTTCGGTTCTACAGATTTCAATATGAAGTGATGTGATACGGTACTAGTAGTAGGATGGGGAACATCAAAATAAATTGGTATCGTACAATCTAGTACCGTTACTAGTACTAATTGTTGGGAAATAGGAAGCGAATGTACGGAAGAAAAAAAATGGCGCGGCTAGGCAGACAGTTCTTTTTGGTTGGCCCGCGCTCACAAGCCCGCTTAGACAAAGACAAATGTATTGCAAATTGCTGAATTCGTACAATCGATCACAAAACAAGGCAGCATAAAAATTCACAAAATTGCCAAAAACACCAACAATTGAAAAATTTGAAATACAAGATGACGATACAAAAATGGTCCAACCTACCCAAGGCAAAAATAACACGTCTCCAAGAAAAGAAAATAGCAGAAAAAGCAACCGCAGTCAGGGATGGAGACACTAGAGATAATACCAAAAATACAGGCATTACAACCATGTCCAGCGAGACGAACACAAACATTGCAGCAACACAAAAGGCACCACCACGACGGAAAGAGAAAAACCAATAAAAAGGAAAGCGGAAAACATTAGCATCATGGACAGCAGCGACAGCGACAGTGAAAGTGACACTGACAGTGACACTGATTCGAGTTCGGTTAGTGAAGACAATGATGGGAGCTCCAAAAAGAATAAGGATACTAGAGAAAATACCAAAGAGAAAAAAAGACAAAAAACTACGGAGGGCGGACGACAGAAAAAGAAAAACGAGAAAGAAAAAATATTAACAGAAATAGCGAATGAGGATCCGGATCTAGTACAGGATTGGGTGAAAACGTGGAGCAAAGGTAAGAAGGGAGAGAATTCTAAAGAGAATGCTGCAAAAACTACCAACACGGTACCATTGAAAACAGTGCGGGGCGGCGATAGCAGTGATAAAGTGAGTACATTGAGTGGTAGAACTATACATAGTATCGAAACGGAAACTATGAAACTATTGAAAACATATAAAGATACAATTGAAGGACAGGTGAGGGCATATGTGAAGAAGAAATGGTACGGTGGCCTGAAATTTATGACAACAAACACACTCTCCAATAAAATAATCGTGCAAGGAATCGATGAGTGTGTAATATCCTATCCAAAAGATATACCCATTAAGAAAATCTGTGAATACTTTCATAATGCAGTACCAAAAGCCCTGGCTAAATTGAGACACAATAATCAAACATTGGCTAGAAAAAATTGGTTTGGTAAGTGACGGCGTAATTGTTGAGTCATCTGGAAATTATGGTACTTTCGACATTCTTCAATATGTGCCTACGACAGACATACAACTAACCCAACCATACTATGATATCATACTGCCATTTGATGACATCACCGCAGTTGATAGTGAAATGGCAAAAGTGCCGGCATCATTCCCTGGTACTGTAGCTCTAAATACGGACTCGATGGAAATTCTGGCGAAAGAGTACCGGCGATACGGAAATGCGGCAAATGAAGAATTTTATTATTTTGTGACAAGAATCCTGTCTGCCATTAATCCAGGAAAGACGAACTTTAGGCTGAGGAAGACAAAGGATCTTATTAGTACCATCTTTAGTGTTACGGATGAGGCTTTTGCCCTAATGATAATTGACAACGAGTACAGAAATTGGGAAAAACAAAAGGAAATGAAACTTGATGGAACATACACGACACACAAAAAAACAAAATACATGAAAAAAAAATATTGCGATTCAAAAAGTGGAAGTGCAAATGGATGGGACAAAGAAGGACGGAAAGTGTTCACTAAATTGTGCAAGAAGATACAAACGTTAAGAGAAAATCCCGAAACGGGTATAAATTTGGAGAAAATGATGCTACAAAGATTCGACTCAGAAAGCAATCCTTCCAGTACTGTGTCGAATAATGGTGGCACTGTTGCCAGTAGTCTTGCTGAAGAGGAAAGTGAGGATGAAAACTATATTGATCCGGCATGGAGACAATTGCTTGACGAAATGGAGGAAGTTTAGGCCTTGTTTTCAGAATCGATACTGTTCATTTTGTCAGTCCATTCACTAATTTGACGAGGGTTCGTTCTGTGTGACAAATACGATTAAATTGTACAGAAAGAAGTACTCGTACATATCATACATATTTTGCATACGATAGTACTATTAGGCAAATTCTTTACACGAATAATTCAACTGTAGTGGTAGGTAGTCGCAAGCGATGATAGTAAATTTCAAGGATTGTTTGTTGCGAGCACAAATATTAAATTATAAGGGTAGTGGGTAGCGAGCAATGGAGATACATTTTAAGGGTTGCATGTCGCGAGCACTAATGTTGAATTTTACTGGTTGTGAGTCATGACGTTGCAAAATTCATTTTTGTACATGTGATTCGCGAAGGTACGGGTAGGTGATATTAAAAATTAAAAATCAATATTCATGACCCAAGGAAAAAAATAATCGCGAACCAGGGGTTGAGAGTTAGAAAAATGAGCATGATACGAAGCGACCGAATCACAGGGGGGGTTTGGTTGTGAGTCATGACCTTGCGTATTTAATTCTAGTAAATGTGATTCGCGAGCGTACGGGTAGGTTTTATTAAAAATTAATAATAATTATTCATGACCCAAGGAAAAAAATAAACGCGACCCACGTATTGAGAGTTAGAAAATTGGGCATGATACTGACCTAGCGAATCACAAGGGGGACTCGTGTTAAAATTACACACAAAAAGGGGTTGCGACAGTACCACGCGACAAAAAAAAAAGGGTCGCGTGACAGTTATCGGACGTAGGACCCCTCCAGTGTACAGCCCACGTCCGCACCCTGTTCTTCTTCCTCCAAGACCATGGCCCCTGTGCCCCCCACTAACTGAATTCCATTTAGGGGCTTCCGTTTCCTTCCCGTAGGATCCCAGTGTACTGCCCGCTTGCTTCTTCTACCAAGCAGTGCGGCGCTATGCCCTTTCTATGGTGTGTATACCCTTTAAACTCTCTTTGATTGAGGCGACGTTAAAGTCTGGATACAGACTGAGTAGTTTAGATCCACCTTTGGTGGTTAAGGCTACTTAAATAAGTACTTCGTATATCAAATTAAGACCAGGATTGAATTGTTGCTCAGTATGAAACAAATGAAATCATGTACATAAATTACTAGTTCAAGAATTTTGAAAGGTTCCTCTCGTTTACAACACACCAGAGAAAATAGGAACTTGCCACATTTGGAAGTAACAGTACTACTATTAGTACTGCTACTGGTAGTAAAAGGTATACTGATGAACCAAAAAAGTGTGTGGGTACGAATCCTAACTTAAGTATCCAACAGCATGTGGTAACAATTATCAATAAAGTTGAGCTTCTTAATTTGGACAAGAATTCTTCTTGTTCTTATGTTTGGAATTTGTTCTAAGCTTAATTGATAACTCATTTTAGTAATCACTGCTGCAAGAAGAATAAAAAGCGATAAGAAAATTATGTATCAATGTAGCACTGTACTAGTTCTTCTAATTCTTGATCTTATGTTTGTCAATGATATTGTCTACCTGTACTTCTGAGAATTTATTACTAGAGGATGCATTGAATTAATACAAAATAATAACACAAAGATCAGGATTAAATTCTTGCTCAGTATGAAACAAAATGATTATTATTCCTGTGAGATTCTCAAATTATGTATATTAATTACTAGTTCAACATTTTTGAAAGGTTCCTCTCATTTGCAACACATCAAGGAAATATGAACTCACCGCATTTGGAAATAACAGTCCTACTATCACTAGTACTGCTGTTGGTAGTAAAAAATTATTGATCAATCAAAAAAAGGATATGGGGACTGATTCCAAGCATCACTCTTGTGTGCAGAGAACAGAGGACTGAAGCCACTGACCTCAGTGTCATCAATATCAACCATTCATACCAACATTAGGGAAAGTTACAGTATTTAGAGTCTGTCAGTGTTTGAATCATTTAGTTGCTGTGCCCTGTGGTACTGCCGGTATGCACGTGGTGTGTTCAGGAAGACGTATCCACAGCCCAAAAGTTAACATACACAGAACGGCCCAACAAGTTAAATATTATTGGTTTTAGTAGCAAGATGGAAAACAAAACAGAGTCTGCGACACAGAGGAGGAGAAAAACACCATGGATTCCTATGTTTTCTGCCAAGTACAACAAAGGCATGAAAGAGCTTGTTCAAGAGGAAGACCTAAACCCATTTTTATATCATTTTGAAACCAGATTTGATGGGCTATGTTCCATTTATGGGCACTTGGTACTCACAATCCTTGACAGATGCAAGCAGACGGGTGCTGCGAGAGCAAGACTGAACAGCAGCAAAAGGCAATTTGACAAAGACAAAGCTTTGTTGATTTGGGAAGAAACCGTGAAGTATGTCAGTGAGGAAGTGTTTCTGGACCATGAGGAAGGTGACAGTGTTGCTATGGACCACATGTGGACTATGGTTATCATTCTTTTGTACCTTTTATGCAAATATCTTGCACTGAAAGGTACAGAAGACATCAAGCGCTACAACAATGTTGGCATTGGACCAGAAGTAGAATTGTAAGAACAAAAGAGACTGGAACAAAGCGTGTTTGTGCCAACAGCCGGAAGGACCACACCACAACAAAATTTGAGAACATCCAATGGAAGCCAAGGTACACTTGTATTTTTCTCCTTGACCCACTTCATGTAAGGCAAACCATCCATAACACCAACCAAAACCTTTTATCCAGCTGACCTAACCACACTCAGTAGGATGATTTGGTCCTGTCATAGAGTTGTGTACAAACAAATTGAATTCATGGTCGAGTTGATCAATAGTATGGCACTCCATTAATCGCTTGCAGGTTTGCTTGATTAGTGTGGACTTGATTTGTTGGGTTCTCTTTGTGGGAGCCTTCACTTCAGTTTTATGATTGCTCTTGCTGGCTGCAGAGTCCCATCCATTTGGAGAACCAAATAATGTCATGTACTGTGATAAAAGGAAGTACATGTGATTCTTTACCAGGTTGTCCCCCTCTCCCTTACTTCATTGCAGATTGTTATTTATACAGTTTATGAAATGAACAACCATTTTGTCAGGACTTAAAACACCCTTCTTGTCTTGTTTGAAAACCTGATCAAACAGTTCCAGCGCATTTGAAGAACTCGTCCATACCCAACAATAACTCAAGGGTGTAAATATGTCCGTCAATTTCTTCCTCACACTTTCTGCTCCTGTTCTCATGATTTCTTGTCATTCTTTGAGACAACAACAATTGGCAACCTTCAGCAGATAGAAGTGTGAGCACCTGAATGTAAAACATGCCAATGCACTGGTTCCCATCCTTCCTTGCTGTATGTATTGATTCCAAAAAATTGTACATGGAAAGTCACAATCGGACTGCCTCTGAACAGCCACCATAGTAACTAGCTATCCGGTTCATGTCACCAAGTAGCTGTGTGTTATTTTCTAAAAAGTCCTTGCATAATGTCTCTGCTGCTCTCTTCAAGCAACCAAGTTGGTGCATATGGAACCTCTCTCTTGGTGATGCTAAGATGAATATTATGTGTGTTTTCTCCAAAATTAAGATCATAAAACGCATTTCTATTATGTATATGGTGGTGGTGGGGGGGGGTGGGGTGGGGTGGGCTTTGCATTCAATTTCTTCTTCGCCATCCCCGAAAAACAGAGTCATTATCAGTTAATTCCTGACCAATCAAGACACGCTCCATTGGTTTGACAGAAGGGTCATACAGACCTTGATTGTCAACAAGCACCTCTGGTACTAGACCACTACTCAGCGGACCAGTAGGGATGTTCGTTAGACCTAATTTTTCAGTAGCATCCTCTTTCTTCTCTGAACTTTGGATGAACAGGGACGATGCGAAATCATCTACCCCAACACACCAGTAGTAACAAGAATACGTGAAATATGGTCCAGAAGACCAGGCAAATAAATTACTCTTGTCTTCTTTCTTTGTCTTGCTGTAAACAATGGGGCTTTCTTCTTCTTGGTGGCCTTATTCTTTCCATAACCAGCAGTAATGAGAGGTGAGTACACGTGGCATCCTTTGCAATAAACCTGATATTTAGGAGTGTGGACCATCATTAGCCAGTAATAATAGAAAGAAGGAACTGATTCAGAGTCAGAAATTGTGACCATGTACTATTTATTTCAGGCATCAAATTCAGTTCCAGGCCACTAGATCAGAAACAGTTGCCAGTGGGGTAGGAAGATATACTGTGCGTAAAAATATTATGAGTTCAACATTAATTTCAAAAATTGATGAAATTACAAAGGGGGACCAGTGGAGTGCAGCCCACATAAGCACGTGATTTCCCAGTAACCCCAAATCTCATTTGTGTGACGTATGATGTAAGTGCTGTTTCTCCATTCTTCCCCTGAATCTTCCCCGGCTACTAATGCGGACACAGACGCGGACACGGACTTGGATGCAAACACAGACGCTGACACAGACACGGACATGGAGGGCGCGAGCAACAGGAGAGATCCCTTGAAATTTGCAATTCATAGGAAGAGGGGCCGACAGAGAAAACATGCTAGTCTGGGGAGTATCTCTGGTTCTTTTGTGAACGGGCTTCTGATCAAATGACAGAGTGGAAACAACGGAATCCTCATCAACATTGTCCATGTTGATGATACTATCTCTCTTCCTTGCCATCAATTGATCCCCTTCAGCTTGTGAGGGAGTGGATTGCATCCTCACTTGAGTACCATACATCACAGTGCTGACAGAATTGAAAAACTTCAGATCATCTAACTTGGGAGTCTTATGAGTGGGGCCTTTCTCAATTGGGTATGTTGATGGAGGTTTCCTCAAAGCCAATATAGGGACATGGTCGAGACTGCTTGGTCTGGATCAAACGGACCTACCAGGGATTTGAGTGTTGGAGCAGTCAGAGCATTTGAAGGAACCAGACTGGTTGTGGCAGTTGGAAGAGCCAGGTTGATTGTTGCAGCAGTAGAGGATAGCTGTGGTGCTTGCCATGGCCTCATTGGAAGAGAACCCTTGTTCTTTGATGAGGATGAAGCCACATCAGATTCATCAAACCCGTTATTCCTCTGTCAGAAGCTGTCATTCTCCTTGCCAAAGAGCCAAGTGTCATAAACCTACCCACCAGGGAGTGCAATGTTTGGGGTTGTACCGGCGAATTCCCTCAAAGACAACAAGTGGATGGTAGGGTCTTTCATCAAGTTCTGGTTTGCTCCTTGGAAAAATAAGCCCTCTCTATATCTGTCATCACTTGGATCAGAGATACCATTTCTAGCTGCAACTACAGTCACCTGTACATTGCTGACATGGCAAGGATGGAGGATATTGCCTTTCTAGCATTGGAATGGCTAATGTTGAAATTCTCTTTATCCACATTCAAAATAGCCTCTGTTCCCTTGTTGATGGAAATGGTATTTACAGTCAATCTCTTGTAAACAAAATTTCAACCATAGAAGCAGACAGGGAACGTACACTTGTTCTGACCCCCAAACGCCGGTTTTGACTTTTTACAAGAAAGGCAAGACCCATTCCCATCAAGGTTGGTGCAAGATATCTAGTGACAATGGCACTGAAGTACTTCAGGTTTCTGTTTTGGCCTCAGAGGGGCACAATTGCTCTGAACACCTTCTACATTGATACAATGGCCATTAGTATTATACTCTTGCAACTTGAGTTTGTACTTGGCTGGTTCTTGGCCACAAGGATCTTGTTTTCAGGAGGTTCATCAATGGCTGAGCTCATGTGGAGGCAGTTTTACAATACTATTCTTGTTGTTGACCTTGTTCTCCTCTCAAAAGCATTTATGACTGCAGCATAAACATCTCTGAAAGGGTCAATAAGATCAGAAATTGCTCTCTTGGCACATATATCCAAGAAGAAGGTGTGCAGAATTTCCCCTAAAAAATAAGACAAAAATATGACAAGAGCAATATCCTACATGTTTGTTTTGGCTCAATGTAGGATAGTGTTTAGTTTGGTGTTGTCCGTGGGTCTCATTCACCTTCTTTGTCTCATGAAACCAATGACAATCTTGTCACCAACGTTTTTGATTGCCTCCAGCAGTTTCTGGGTCTTTGTACAAACAAATTTCTTGTTGTTTGCAATCTTCTTCACAGTAAGCTCCAAGCTCTTTTCATCTACATCAGTCCTGTGATTGAATGATTCAAACTCTTGCTGGATAGTCTCAAAGACAGAAACTGGTATGATGGAATAAGGAAGAAGCAGTTATTGTTGTCATTGGAAGAAGAAGGAGGAGGAGGAGGTATTTTTACCTACCAAATCAATTTTCAAGGGAAAAAGGGCTCAAAAACACTCTCGATGCAGAGATTGCTCTGGATAGGGAATTTATTGGGCTACAAAGGGTATATTGCAACAGGCTTCGGGCAATCACCATGGTCCAGGTCGGATGAAGGGGTTGTCAATGAAAAGAATGAATCAATTGGATGCAGGAGGAGATTGTTCCAAATCCGTGGAAAGAACACGATTGACTTGTAGTCTGTCTACAGTCTTTCTATGTAGAATTCTGTACTGTGATGTGTGGGGAGGGGGGGGGGGGGGGGGGGGGTGCTTACTAGTTTTTTAAATTTAACTTTTTTTTAAGTCAATGTCATTCTCACCTTAACCCTTGGGTTTAGGAGCTTCACACCGCGGCAGCCACCTGTTACAAATTACTGTACTACATAATTCATAACAGCTGTCCCCGGGGAATTTGAGTTAAAGTCAGAATGCCCCCTTCAGCTCTGGTACATATTTCTACAGGGCTCTACAGACCAACTCCCAGGCAAACCCCAATGAGATCTCTCTAGTACTAATTCTACATGAAATTGTTCAAAATTACATTATGCCTCCAACTGAACCAATTTTCAATCCAGAACAGCAGACAAACCAACAATTTCTACAAGGATGAGTTGGATGGATTTGGTGGTATGGCCACAAGTCATCTAGAAAATTCGTAGCATAACTTTTTACAGGAAATATATGTAGAATTTGTACCAGGCGTTTTGACCGTAAGTCGGTGATTTTGTTGTAGGAAGTCGATCGCGGATTGCAGCTGATACGACTCACTTGTACATAGTATAATTAGTAGTCGAGGTCAGGGTGATAATTGGGGGTGTGCCTATGTGAAAAGTTTTTCGTGTAAGTTTGCGTTCGCACCGGTGGGGTGAGTTTAAGTATTTCATGTTTGCGTTTGTTCGGGGCACGCCTTAATTTTTGTCTTCCTTTTCTTAATATTGTATCTTCAAGATATGATCTTCTAAAGAGCAACTCAGTCTCATAATAATATTAAAAGATACTATCTTTCCGTGAAATAATGATAAAACTGTTCGGCTTTCAGGCATATAATGTTAGACGTTAGACTTTCCCCAACAATTGTTCCAGCCTATAGTAATGACGCCACGTATGTAAATTAGTCGTTTTATATTTAAGCTTTACAGGAGTCGATGCCGGCAGCTCAAATCAAGTACCGGCACTTTTCTTAAAGACGAATACCCCTTTTGTTGTTCCTCTTAATGAAATGAGTAATATATTTAAGTGCGAAAAACGAATCGAGCTATACGTGTTATGCACTTTTATTACTATTTCATTTATTTTTCGTGTGATCGGAGATCAAGAAACTTGCTGTGCAAACACGTCGACTAGGCAGAGCACATGCTGTACGACGAAATGCGATCGATTCTGATACCATAAAGTATTCTAGATCAGAATTTGGGTCACGTGTAATCGATTGGTAAGGTAAATTCAAAAGTCGGAGATCAGATAATATAAAACAACCTAACTTTGGCATCTCTTAAGGCATTGAAGCCTATCGAAAAGTAAGTTGAGAGAAATGCATATCACGAAACCAATCAGAGAGTTCCGGAGTACGCAAGTGTAGTCCCACTTCGTGAAATAGCATTTACGAGACGAGTCCAACATCATTATGTAAAAGCACTTTTTGATACGATCCTGACCTCCTTAACTCATTCTACCCCTTCGTATTTCCCACAGGCGAATAAAATGGTATTTTCAAAGGTAGTTTCATCTTCTGCTCTTTTAGAAATGGAACAACACGATGATGCTCTTGCCAAGATTGCCAACGCAAACATAATGCACCACATGCAATCGATTGGAAGTACGACTGCATCGAGCTCTCTTTCCTCTTCGATGATATCTACTGTCCCTTCGGTTCATCGGAATGACTTGTATCGAATTAGTCTCATCGGCTCAGGGAAATTCTGCCATGTGCACTTGGTTTCCGGTCCGTCTTCGCTCCTCAATAACGATGACTCCTCCTCTCTCTACTCCTCCGATTGGAGCAACGATGATAGGAGATGCGCACGCACACTCTTTGCGTTCAAGTCTATCGATCCCAGTCGAGTGAAGACCGTTGAAGATCTGACCATTGCCACAACCGAGTTGGCGAACGAAGCGAAAATACTGTCTCAACTCGACCACGAAAACGTTATTAAATTGCGAGGTATTTCCTCGGAGCCCTTCTCCCAGTCATATTGCTCGGGAGGGGAGGGTTATTTTATGGTGTTAGATGTGTTAACTGAGACACTCAGCGATCGTTTGCAACAATGGCGACGACAGAAACATTACAAGGTTGATCGATTGAAACGGGGCTTGCTCAAGAGAGCTCGAAGATCATCCGCCGATTTTCTACGAAACTCGTTTTCCAAGGTGCTCCCGAATTCTCCAAATCAAGAGGGCGGCCGAAATAAATTGGATGTCCGCCGCAAAGCGATGTACGATCGCATCGAAGAGACAGTCCTAGGAATTGCGAGTGGTATGGAGTACCTTCATGCACGCAACATTGTCTTGCGTGATCTCAAGCCTGCTAACATTGGTTATGATGACATCGTCGAGGGGAATTCTTTCAACAGCGATGAAAAGAGTGGTATCACGAAGAGCAGGATTCGACTGATCGATTTTGGAATGGCCGCAAAAGTTGACAAATGCAATCCAGACGAGATTTGTGGTTCTCTACGATACATGGCCCCTGAAGTTATGGCCGGAAAAGGATACTCTCTTGAGGTCGATGTATATTCCTTCGGTGTTATCTTGTTCGAGATATGCTCTTTGCAAGTGCCTTTTGCCGAATACAATTGTAGAAAACCGGAACACAAGGCCCAACGCAGTCGCTTCTCTTCATTATCTCTGACGTTAGCTGTTGAGAAACGGATGATGACAGATTTTTACAAGGGGGTTGCTTTCTACGGACCAATGCAGTCGAACGAAAAACTCCGAAAGCTCGTTCCTTGCCCCAAGCTTCGTGATTTGATTCAAGAATGCTGGGGCGAAGATCCAACCAAGCGACCATCATTCCAAGAAATCAACACTCGATTGTTCCTCATTTTCAACCGTGACGATTACGAAGACCACGTTAGCTTCACCTCTAGGACCTCTAACGATTGCGGCAACAACACGATGTCCTCCGAAACAAAATCTACTGACGGTACCGACAGTAACTGATCCATGTGACTAGCATCACCACCACCGCCACCACCACCACCACCACATAGCAACTAGAAATTATCCCAATTATTTTAATTTCCTTTCGGATTTCAAATCACGCCGTGACGACTAATTCTAGTTGAGCATCATGTCCTTCGATGCAGTAACATTTTCACTTCTACAAAAAAATCGAAAGCAATATTAGCAGCTACTATTACTGTACCGGTACTATTATTACTGACTTGGTATAGTTTCTTTTCAATGGCTCTGTTCTAAGAATCCCTCAAGCACTGGTGTCATTAAACTAAGGAATGAAGTTATTCTCTCATTGTCGTACCGTACGAAGGAGTACGCGTACGGTATCTTAACTTAGACGGTCAAAATTGCCGGTGCAACGATTGATTCTCATTCATTGGTCAAGTTATGTACCGGCACGTAATGTGTAGCACGTAACGCATCAACAGTACTACTCGTAGTGGAAGCAATTTGCGGTACGAGTACTCATACGGTCAGATAATTTTACCCGCGAAACTGTTCCCTTGTCCCCTACGTGATACGGTAGGGGAATCTACGTGACGAAGAATTCTTTTCCGATCTCCACAAGAAAATACCGGCAACAATAATATCATCAGTGCACGTGGCGTTGATCTGTTGCTATGCCGTCGTCTTTCCCAAAGATTACTTATGAGATGAGGGAGCAAAGTATTACCGAAGTAGTTATTTAAGGCTCGCTGGTTGGTATGGTAGGCCCTGTTGCACGATTAGAAGAGAGCTTGTCCAAATCTGGCGGAAACAAGTTCCAAGTTCTTCGCGGCGTTAGGTCAGATCCGGCTCCGTACCGTATGATTACGGTAACAATGGTACAATTCGAACCATACCGTTCCCAAGAAGTATTGCTCTTCAGTGTGTGGCTTTTCTGCGCGTCGGCGACATCCGGCACGTAAGATATTAGTACGGTAGTATCTAGATTGTGGATCTTCTCCGGTTGTTTCTCGCCGACGGCACTGGAACTGGGACTGGCACTGGCACTGGTAGGGAGCCACGGGCATGTCTAGTAGTCCTACGGTGTATCGATTACTTGCTGTATTGTATCGATACCGCACGAGTATTGGAACACACCGTGTCCGACCATGACCAAGCTTGGTTGTCGCCGGTGTTGTTTCTTGCTCGACAGTTCGTACATGCGAGTTTTCGTACTCGTACTATGTTCAATGTGTACCGTACGTAGCTACGGTAGGTGCACATTATTTTTTTGAAAGAAGCAAATCTATTTTGATTGACCAAAGCTTAAGGAACCCAACCGATTACCGCTATCGCTATCGCTATCACTATCACTATCATCGATTGATTTCCCACGAAGAAGGATTGCTTTTGATTCAATCACCACAAAACAAAACACAAACACTCACACTCACACCATGCCCAAACCAAGCATGCCCGCACATCCCGACGGGGCCACGATGAAGGCCGTCTGTTTTTCGTCCTTTGGAAGCGATCCGAAGGAAGTCCTGAGCGTGCAAGAAATCCCCAAGCCGTTCATTACCGAAAATGCCAGGGATCGTGTTCTGATCAAGGTCCACGCGTGCGCCCTGAATCCCATCGACAAGATCCGTCTCCGCGGAGAGCTCGCGATGGTCACGCCGGAACCCTTTGCGGACCGCAACGTCCTGGGATACGACGTTGCGGGAATCGTCGAAGAAACGACGTGCGACGACGATCGGTTCCGAATCGGCGACCACGTCTTTGCCCGATTGGATACGATGGAGTTCGGAGCGCTCGCCGAATACGTTCTGTGCAATGGCGCCGAAGTCGGGAAGAAGCCCCCCTCGATCGGGTTTTCGGAAGCCGCGGCGGTGCCCCTGACCGGGCTGACAGGCCCTGCAGGCTCTCCGAAAGGGCGGTGTCACCGAGGGATCGAAGGTCTTTGTTCCCGGCGGAGCCGGGGGCGTCGGAACGATGGCGATCCAGATTGCCAAGACCGTCCTCAAGGCCGGCTCTGTTTGCACGACCGCCTAGTCCCGGAATCGGCACCGAGCTGTGCCTGCGATTGGGTGCCGACCGCGTTCTAGATTATCGCACCGAAGATTTCGAGCAGGTCCTGGCGGGAGAAGATTTCGACATGATCTTTGACACGATGAACGAGGGACACAAGTTTGGATCCCTTCTCAAGAAGGGAGGGAAGGTGGTCTCCATCAGCGGTCCGCCCACGATCGAAGCGATCGAAAGAATGAGCGGAAGCGGTAGCGGAAACGAAAAACCCGGATGGATCGTCCGGCTGTTTATGTTTGCGATGCGCAATCGCAAGGCGGAGGCCGCCGCGGCCCGCGCGGGAGGATCCTGGGAGTACATATTCATGAGGCCCAGCGGGAGCGACCTCGACGAACTGGCGTCGTATCTCGAAACCGGTGCCATCGAGGCGGTCGTCGATACGGAAGCCAAAGGCCTCGAGGACTTTGCTACAGCTGCCGAGCGATTGTGGTCGGGTCGTTCAAAGGGCAAGTGCGTCATCAAGGTTGTCCAGTAGCGCCGTGGCGCAGCGAGTGGATGGATGGATGGATGGATGGATGTCCGAGAAGCACGAGAACAAATAAAAGAACACACGACTCTTGAATGTACCGTATGTATGGTGCCCCGTTCGGACCTATAAAACTAGTGTTATACAGTAATTTATGTTATAATGTTCTCAGTATAGTAACACTTGCCTACTCTTGAACTCCATCAGTTTGAAATCATGACAAACTATTAGAAGTAGATTATTCAAGTGCATGGGATACCTATGGTGCCATTTCAGTATAGCAATATCTGTGTCGTTTCGTTTCCGGATTCATTCGCACATACCATACAGTATCAACAAGGTGGGGAGCATGTTTTCCATCGCTGTATGGATGGTACGTATCGAACCATACAGTGAACTGTTCGCTCCTTGGATCTCTTCGCGCACGAGATCATTGTGCAACCGATAGACACACCACGATTGGCACCATGGCCCCATGGCAGCTCGCGAATCGACTTCGACTTCGAATTGGATTCCATTCCATTCGTTCCGCTTG
Organism: Pseudo-nitzschia multiseries; assembly: GCA_037355745.1. Taxonomy (NCBI): domain Eukaryota; phylum Bacillariophyta; class Bacillariophyceae; order Bacillariales; family Bacillariaceae; genus Pseudo-nitzschia; species Pseudo-nitzschia multiseries. The sequence continues at coordinate 2,804,499 of CM074784.1, read as the reverse complement.
GTACGGTGAACCCTTCTATGAGAAGGAAGTTCGGAGTCGTTCTGACAACGGCGATAGGATAGGATAGGATAGGATCGAAGCACATTCCCGCTAGAGGCAAAACCCAATCAAATCTGCACCATGCTGATGGCACTTTACGACATAACATGGCTCGAACTCCGATCGAGCGGAGAGGCAGGATGTTGATTTGTTTTCCTTCTTTTTTCTTAAATGGGAATGATGCACCCAACCGACAAACAAAGCGACTAAGATTAGGCACTGGTGTCCATCGAAGCTGCGGTCGCACCGGGATCGCTACTACCCTCGTCGGTCGGGATGACGACGGCTTTGGCGCGTGTCGACGGTTCGCGTGTTGCTGCTGCTTGCGTTGCGTTCGTTTTCGTGTTCGTTTCGGACACGGCGTTAGCCTCGGCCCCGGCCGCTGCCAACCGGCGTCGGTAGTGCTCGAGGGGAGCCGCGGACGCACCGGCGGCACGTTCTTGCCGGAGAATCCCCCATCCGATGCCCTCGCTCTCGGTGACCACCGTCAACGCCTGGTCTCCCCCCGCCGCCGACGGATAGATCCGCTTGGTTTCCTCGACGGAATTCTGGGAAATTCCGCAATACCGCGCCAGAACTACGAGGGACTGCCTGGATCGGACGCGACGATCACCGGCATCACCGGAGTTCGACGGCGATGACGCCGACGACGCCGAAGAGAGAATGGTGGCTCGTCCGTCGTACCAGGAGGTGATCGAGTTCATTTGGTGGTTCCCCCGGACGTCCAGGGCGCGAAGATTGGGCAAGTGCCGTCCCATGAGTCCCAGCCAAGCGTTGGCGACCAACTGTTGTTCGCAAAAGGCAACCCCCAGGGAGACGAGTGTCTGGCACATGTTCTTCGGAACGGAAGCCGCTGTTGTTGTTGTTGTTGTTGTTGCTGCTGTTGTCGTTGCACCGCCGTCGTTGGCAGCCGCTTCCGTCGCCGCTTCTTCGGAACGTTGCTCGACGCTCAAGATGGCTGCCTTCCACCCGGCAAAGGTGAGGTAGGGGGAAAAGCCGACCGATAGAGCTTTCCATGCCCGGAGCGCAAAGAGCTCCGGCAACAGGTCGTCCGTCCAGCCGCCCGTGGGACCAATCCCGCTGGCGTGGAGCTCGACCAGGTGGGGGAGGGCTTGGGTGGTGTACACCCCCCGGCCCCTCCGAATTGTTTGGACCGCCAGCGCATCGATGACGGTTCGCGGGGAAATGTTGTAGTCTCCACCCAGATCGACCGCTTCGAGGTTGGGCGACGAGGCGCAAAGATGATGGATGGAAGCGTCCGTCAGGCGGCGGCAGTTCTTTACGCTGAGTCGCTTGAGCTGGAGTCCCGCGCTCTGGAGGATTTGTCCCAGGCTGTCGTCCGTCAGCGTCTGGAGTCCCGTCAGGTCAAGCGTGTGGATGTGCTTCAGCACGCGGGAGGTCAGGAGGTTGTTGGTGGTCTCCCTGAGCAACTCGCAATTGTGCAGGCTCAGGGATCCCTTCGATTTTGGAACGGCCGCCAGAATGGCGGCCTGCCTTTGGGCTTCCGCTTTGGCCCTGGCTTCGGTCTCCTTTTTCTTCTTGGCAGCGGTTGCCGCGGAGTTTCCACCGGACCGCTTTCGCTTTTTCTTTTTTGGAATCGGGGCTTCCAGTACCGCCGAAGGGTGTGCGGAGGCGGGTTCGTTGGCAGCGGCGGTGGTTGTCGCAGCTTGGGCTTCCGGTGTCGGAGGAGTGTCCTCCAGCGAGCCCTTCGAGGCCAGATATTGCAACTCGATGTTGGTCTTGAACTCGGCGAAAAAGCGCAATCCCAATCGATTGTCATCCATGCGTCCTAGTTCGACCAGCGCATCCACGTAGGATTGCAGCAAATCCAGAGCGCAGGATCCGTTGGCGGCCACGAGAGTCTGTTCCTGGGGATTGGTGGGAATGGGGTCTTCGTCCTGTCCGCCGTCTGTGGTTTCGGGATTCGGATCGGCAGAGTCGTTCGATATTTGGTACGTGGCAATCCAGGGGTGGTTCAAATCAATGTCGTTGGCCTGCTTTCGCCGCCCCGATCCCGCTCCGATGGCCGGTGTTCGTTTCATTGGAATCCGCTCGATGCTGGGGACTTCCATGTTGGTTTTTGTTTTCTCATCAGAACCGTCGGTTTCGTTTCTGAAGTTCTGGATCGCTTCCTCGGCCCGCTTTAAATACTCGGCGACGGTTTCCCCGCTTCCCAAGACAGGCCGGTTGTGGAAACTCCGCAACAACCGACTGGCGGTGCTAGGTTTTCCGTCCTTGGTAGGGGCAAAGGTCTCGTCGGCTTTGCACTTGCTGTGACCAATGGCACGCATGCACAGAACGGACAGGCGTGGGATCTCCCGGGGGCCCATCGTGGATCAGATGTATGTGTGGTGAACAATTGAGTGTACAGAATAGAGTCGAGAACAGAATGCGCGGTGTAAATCTTGGATCCTGCCCAATCTCTTTAGCCTGTAAGCAGTGTTGTCTTGTTTGTTGTGTAGCGTTGTGTTGGTGTGGCATGCTATGCTATGCTATGCCATGCTATACGTTGTTCTTTCCTTTCCTGAAACCAAACGAGGCTGCTCGGTCTGTGATGGAGCTGCAGCGGTGATGATGGGATCGTGATGCAGAGTCGGATCTATTGGCAGCAGCTCTGGATTGAGTGACAAGCGTCGGGTGTTTCGTAGAAGACATCCGCTGTGGAGGGAGGATGATTCCCTAAAGCCTCGGTACAAAAAATACCGTCCGGTACGAACCAGCGCCTGCTGCCGCCTTCAGCTATCGTGTGTTACTCCCTCGGTTTACGGATAACGTCCAGACGAAGCTATCGACACACCACGAACAAAGGAAGTCGTGGTGTTCGTTCAGTTTGTGTTTGCGTGTCGAAAAAATTAGCCATTCCAACAAGTAGACGAACCAAATACTACTACCGTACCGGTAGTACCGGTAATCCATCGCAATCCACGCAATGCTACGTACGACCGGTAGCCCCAAGATTGCTCTACCGGTACCGGTAAGACTAACTCCCATTCCAAAATACTTCGAAGTACGGTATTACGTGTACTCGTACCGGTACGGTACGGTACCGATAATGAATTTTTGATTCCATAGTTTGAGTCGTGCAATTTGGAGTCGTGGTCCTTTTTCTTTCGTGTGCCCTCGCTCATAGGGATCGAGAACTCCGAGGATGATAAGTTCTAATTCTAACGTCTACCGCGCGTATCTGTATCTAAAATCTTTGGCGACACGAATTGGAATCCAATCAATCATACAAGTTTATACACAACTTAATATATGTATACGTCGTTTCGACGTCGCACGGGCCACACCTTCCAAAGACGGGTTTGTACTAGCGGATACTCGCAAAATAACTTTCTGCATCTGCATTTGGCGACTACCGACACCGTAGGTTCGCACTGCTGGTATCGAGCTTGATAGCTTCCTACTGCACCGTACAATGCCGTACTGGAATACTACAGCCTATAACGTCCAAAACGCGTTTTCATTCGAAGACGGTCCCCGCATCGCGTCCGTAGTAAGATCAGCCGTGCCGCGTGCACGCTTTCCTTCGGCGTGTTTCGTTCGCCACTCCTCGCTGCGGTTCCGTACCGTACAACGAAACCGTTCGAAACTCCTTCGTCTTACATCGGACCAAACAACAATTTATCTCACCATAGGAGTAGTCGACGGTCGTCCGTGAGAAGCATAGCACAGTAGTCGGTGTCCACGCAACAACAACCATGCAATCATCCATCTCTGTAAGTATAATAGAGTTGACCATGGCAGAAGGAATAAATTTCAGACCTCAGGAGCAGCAGCCACCACCACGCGACAACGGCATACCCACGTGACATCCCCACGAGCAAAAAAGTATTCGGGCCGCCCAGCGTACACCCGGTACTGAAGTCTACGTAGGTCGGGGTAAATGACCGTTAACCATCATGGCGATTGCCTGTGTTGGCTTGTGGTAAACCACCATGAGTATTGCATCAACGACCATCCTGCACGCAAAAGCCGACTTTGTTGCACGGCTTATTGTTGCGTACGGGTTTCTCTGGGCCGGAATCGCACGCAGACCTGGAGCGTTCTCGAAGAAGACTGCTCCGAAAAACCGAAAGGGAGGGAGGGTTCCTGCTCGTGCAAACGAATCCATCCAAGGAATTGATCCTTCTCGGGAAGGGGAAAGTGTCATTTTTCAAAGTTTGGGTCAATCTCGAACGTGCGGGAATATCACGCTACGGAAACGGAAGAAGAGATTTGGTCGTTGGATCGTAGATCACACACAGATCGATGATGGAAATCCATTCGTTAATCCCATTGTCGTTTGGTTTCCTCGAAGAATGTGTTCCACCCTATTGCATTCTGTTTCTCCGTCGCCAATCTCGAGCGTGAGAGGAGACAATGACTTGACAGAGACTGACTGACTGGACTGGCTGCCATAGTCAAACGGTTTCAGTTTCGTTCTATCCCTCATCTGTCTCTTCCTGGAGACGAAACAAAAGTATCTTTGATCCACGTCATTTCCCTCCTTGAACCAAGTGAACCTATTCGAATGCTGCCCTTGCCTTGAGCCCCATTTTTATGATGAATGGGGATGGATGAGTTATCGCATCATGCGATATCTGTCTACCGGAGTTTGTTCCACCCATGCCCAGGTCGTGAAGTGAAACAAACTTGCATCATCATAATCTGAACTTGCTAACCAGTCGTGTTTGCTTTCGCAATCGATTTCATAATTCCCTTCCAACACACAGAAATACAGAATCACCAAGCGCGTCGGAGGAGGGTCCTTTGGGGACATTTACCTCGGAGTGGGCGCCAATGGCGAAAAGGTTGCTGTCAAGTTCGAGAAGCACGGAGCCCGATGCCCGCAATTGCGTCACGAATACAAGGTCTACCGTGAATTGCAAAACGCTCCTGGATTCGCCAAAGTCCACTACTTTGGAACCCAGGATTCTTACAACCTCATGGTCATGGACCTTCTCGGACCTTCGCTCGAAGATCAATTCAACAAGTGCGGCCGCCGATTCTCCCTCAAGACTGTCCTCATGGTTGCCGATCAGATGCTCGAGCGTGTGGAATTGATGCATTCCCGCCACTTGATCCACCGTGATATCAAACCCGCCAACTTTGTCACCGACGGTGGTCGTGGAAACGGAAACTTTATTTACTGTATCGATTTCGGTTTGTCCAAGCGATACCGTCACCCCCGTACCCTTCAGCACATTCCCCAGCGGGAAGGACGATCGCTGACGGGTACTCCTCGTTACGCATCTATCAACAACCACTTGGGTGTTGAACAATCTCGTCGGGACGATCTTGAGTCCATTGGCTACGTCCTTGTTTACTTCTTGAAGGGAGGGCTTCCATGGCAGGGACTCAAGGCAAAGTCGGCCACCAAGAAGTACAAGCTCATTATGGAGAAGAAGCAGTCCATCACCATCCCCGCCCTCTGCCAAGGATGTCCTTCTCAGTTCGCCGAGTACCTGGCGTACTGCCGCTCCCTCAAGTTCGAGGCCAAGCCTAACATTGCCTACCTTCGAGGCATGTTCCGCGACTTGTTCCGATCGCAGGGATACACCAATAACCACTCCTCCTTGGACTGGGACTGGAACCGACACGAAACCGGATCCGGTAGCGACCGTCAAGATTCCGGAATGGAAGACGGCCGGTACTAAATACTAAATTCATCGACTGACGGAAAACCAAACCCATCGAATTATTGATGGGGATTGAACGTAACGACAGGACATGGCACGAGACAGCACTTTGGGAAAGAAGGGCATTTTTGAACAGAATAGCGCTGTCATTATTGACCAGGAAAATAGAAGGAGGAAGAGGAACGAACGATTGGAATAATCATCGAAGAGATGATCATTGGGATATTACTATTATTAAACAATATGTTTGATGTTTCTGTATTTGGAACAAACATCAGCAGCGGCAGCAATTTGAGAGATGAGGTGGGAAGGAAAGGGAAGAAAAATGCGATCGAGCCTTTTTTGCCAGTCTCTTGATTGCTGTTGTAAGAGGATCGTTTTTATTCCGAGCACGAGGAACGAATGGCGGTACGTGGCAAGGACTGACATGTCTGTCGCTCGCATCTATTGACGTTGCTCGGACCCGGAAGCATCGAACCAACAATGACGAGAGTCAAACACAAATAACACTACTCGACCGCAATCAACACTCATTGCACACACAAGTACGCACTAAAGTCAACAATCTATATATTACTACAAAATCAAAATAAAAACTATATATTATTATTGCCATTGTTACCACCGACCCAGCATTCGCATCAATCAGGCTGTGTTGCGTTTCCTACAAGAGAATAATTCATAGCAAGATACAACGGTACATAGCAGGGTTGTCTTCAATACCGTCTTCTGATCTTCGTCTTGCTCACCATGCCGGTTAGCAATTGCGGGCTTACACAAGACAAGGACAGCATCAACAGCAACCACCCACACCCCACGGCGATGACTTTTTTACTACAGTAGTAATACATGATACTGGATGCAGCGAAAAGATTTTTCCAAAAATCAGTTTGGGAAGTTTTTTCCATGCAGTACGGAACTAACGTCATTACTGTAGAGGTATGATAGCACTGTACCTAAATTTTCGAAACGGTCAAAAGATATTGCGCGTGCCTAGCTTTGCAGTGCTGGTACTCTAGTGGTTCTCAACAACCAGACCTCTCTTGGAAATTCTGACAGCATGCCTAAAGGTGGATGACAGGACGAGTAAGATTATGGGTTTAAGGGTTAATGCCATGCAGACACAGCAGGAGGAGTAGAACTATAACAGAAGTTACGCAGTAGGCGTGTGTCAGCGGGATACTACTAGATAATTCATATTTTGACCTCCCACCTGTCCAACTGACACTGACACTCACTGCCTACAATTGATGAACAGAAAATCAATGAATGAACTAAACAAAACTTTTTGTTAATGTTTGCTAGTATTCAATACCATACTAGTATGCTGTAGGATTTATTTTTCCCAAAGACCTACAAAGAAACCATTGAGAAGCCCTTACTGTGTAGATTCAAAGGCTATTGATATCAATGTTCTTCCCTGTGGATAGCTTGAATCAAGCTTGGGGGGACAGGTGCTTATTTGACAACTTTACATCTACATGAAAAAAATCTCGCCAACACAAGGCCTGTAACCAGTCCAACAAAAATTGGACGGCATTGACGCTTAAACATATTGTTTGACCATATTTTCAGAATTATCATTGGGAGCTTGGACTTGATTGAATGGGCCACAACAACTATGAAGAATTAGTTTGTTTATTTACTTATTTAAAATAACGTCTACTCACCTGGTATTGAAACGCCGCAAAGGTTATGCATGTGTGTGCCAGTAACTGTCCTTACTAGCGGAAAAAGGAAAGATCTTTTAAAAGGAGGGGAATTTAAAAATAAAAAGGGAAAAATTGTCCAGACGCCAAAAAAAATGTAAATTGCTATTCACATTTGCTTTGAAATGAGACTGCTGTGCTACTTGAGCGAACATATTTTGTGTATTTCTATTGAGAAATTTTGGATGGATGTGGAGAAACCGGACATAATGAAACCTGTTACCAGCTCCGATGGACAGAATCTAGCACTACCCATGGATAGTGGACAGAAGGGGGAAATTTGTACAAAATTGCCCGGTCCAAGTGCTTGTATTTCCGGGGGTAAATTTACCACCGGTAGGTGTAATGCTAGTGAAAGTATCAGCGTGGCTGGTAAGCATGAAGAAATCACTGGTACTAAATATAAACATAGATATTATGATGTACATACCGGTAATTCGGCACATACTAGTGAAAGTATCATTGAGGCCGGGGTAAGCATGAAGACCTGTAATTATATATCATCGGTAATTATAATGAACATACCGGTAATCATAGTGGGGGTGAAAATATCACCTGTAACAGGAATAAGAAGACCGGGGATTATGATCCCCCTAGTAGGATCAAAGGCACCTGGGTCATAGGAAACCACACACCGGCCTTCAGGCACTATTCCATGGATATTACACACACATGATGTAGTACCCCTCCATGATAAAAATGATAAAGGCAGTTTACTTCAGCCACGCATTGAGACGGATGAAATCACCATATACGAATAAGAAGGTGAGGTTCAATCTACTGAATCAGAATCATGCAAAAAGGAAGAATTAACACGACAAACACCATATAAGTCACAGTTGCCTTCAATTGTGGATGGCTTCCAAACTGGCTATCACTGGCACATCCATCATCATGTCTCTGCCAAATGCTAATGCTCCAGGCAAGATTTGTAGTGTGTGATTTACTGCACATCTGGTTGCTTGTATACAGCTAGCCAATGCATTACCCACTATCTGTTCTGCTTCCTGTTCATTGTTCCAATGGGTTGTCCTCATGGTGACTCTTAGGATATCACCCATGGTTTGGCGCAAATGTTTACAGATTGCGTTAGACTGTGAATTCTTCACTGTCGTTGGTATCAATTTAATTCCATTCTGCATCAACAGTGTCTGAAACTCATGTCCTATGAATTCTCCTCCATTATTGTGCACACATTGATTTGGTCAGGGATATCTGGCTACCCAGCCTTTTGCAAATTGAAAGGCCACGTGTTGATTTGATTTGTTGTTTATTCTGACAATCTCAGCTAGATTGGTGACTGGATCTATTGTTGTCAAGGCTTTGAATTCGTATCGTCATTTGCCTGCTTGAATTCTCCATGGGCCAATAAGATCCACGCATACTTCATTCCAATGCGCCACTGCTGCCTCCCTGAGTGGTAATAATCCATATCCTCTACCTCCTTCCTTCTTGTATTGGTGACAGTTCACTGGACATGTATACTGCTTAGATAGCTGTTGGATATTTGGTGAATACAATCTTGACGTGATTGTATCATAGAATCATTGAATTCCACAGTTTCCAAGCACGATGTGATACCAATGGATAACTTGTTGTATGAGTGTTGCAGGAATAATAATTTTCCATTCCTAGTTATTGGCGTTGTCAATGACTCTTGCCACTAGTAGTTGTTGCCCGTTAATGACTATAACTGGGAATTTCTCTGGATTGGCCTGGTGCGCTGCTCTGAGATACTGATCTTGGTTTTGGTGGTTCTGGATGTTGGTGACAGTGATTGGATTTGACATTTCTTGCAGTGGTGGTAGATTGAGTAGGCATTCAATCATTTCATTGCTTTTATCTATATTGGTATAGAATATTTCATCCCTGATGACAATGTCGTCCTGTGGTATTTGAATTGTGTGAAAATCTACTACTGTGCCCTTGTTTTGCAGAACTTTATCCCCCACAGAGAGTGGCTCCATCCAAGGCAGCCTCAAAAAACAGTCTGCAAGAACATTTTTCTTCCCTTCTATGTGAGTGAGGTTGATATCAAATTTGGACATGAAAAGTTTCCATCGGAGGATTCTCTGGATAGAGAAGGATCTGAATATGAGATTTTTGTGGTCCGTATATACCTGCAGCACTCCACCTAAGAGAATTTTCCTGTATTAGGTGAGCGTGAGGATAGTTGCTAGAAGCTCCTTTTTTGTGGCTGTGTAGTTTTGTTGTGCTTTGGATAGCTTTCTGCTGACATCGGCTATTACTCTGCCATCCTGAATGATTACTGTTCCCAGCTGGTAGTCCAAGGAATCTGTGTAGATGTAGAAAGGCTTGGTGTAGCCGGGATACACGTTCATGGCGTCTGTGGCTAGAATGGCTTTCATTCTTTCAAAGGCTGTCTGCTTTGCTGCATCCCATGTGAATTTCTTTGCGTCTGTCATTTCTGTGAGTGGTGCCAGTATGTGTGTACGTCTTGGAGAATGATTTGTAGTAGCTTGCTGCTCCAATGAGCAACCAAACATGTGTGGTGTTCTGTGGTGGTCCCATCCGAAGAACCGCGTTAATTTTCTTCTTCCAAGGCTTGATGCCTTCTGGTGTCATCCAGTGACCTAGAAAATCTGTTTTTTTACCATCCAATTGCACTTGAGGGGATTGCACTTCATTCCATCATCTGTGAATCTAGCAAAGTATCTTATCCAATAACTGCAAGCGATGATCAAATGATTGGTTGGTCCATATGCCCACATCATCAATGTAGCAGTGTAATCTAAACCTGCTAATATTTCAGTCATGATGTGTTGTGCAACATCACCGCTGATTTTTACCCCCATGGGTAGGCACTTGTATCTGAACAGATCATAAGGTGTTGTGATGGTGCATAATTTTTGGCTTTCTGCATCCAGCTGAAAGCAATAATACTGCATGGAATAGGTCAATTTTGGTGAAATATGTCTATCTTCCACGTCCGTTCATGATATCCTGTATCCTTGGCAAGGGAAAAGGCTTCCTCTTGATCATTTTATTGAGCTCCCAAAAGTCTGATACCCATCTACCTCTGTTATCCTTTTTGGGTATGATGAATGCCGGGAATGCCCAATCAGATGGTCCACAAGGCTCAAGGACTCCATCTGCTATCAGGCTGGCCAGTTCTTTTCTGAATATTTCTTCTCTTTGGTATGCTACCGGATAGGGTTTCATGTGTATTGGTTTAGCATCATCTTTCAATTCTATATGGATTTCCCAATGTGGGTAACAACCCAATTCCCCATCAAATACCACCTCATGCCACTCAAGCATTGATTGAAATTTTTGTCTTTCCTCAATACTCATGTGATTTTGTTTTTCTGTGACCTCTGCTGTGGTGACATGCTGGTTGTTGCATTCTAATATTTCCTTTGTTTCGTTGCTGAGTAATTCTGCATCCCCGGCCTCTTCAGCACTGACTCTTGTCATTGCTGTATTTTTCATTGGTATGGTGACATCCGTCCATGTCACTGTTAATTCATTGAAACACATGGTGATTCCTGCCATCACAAGGAAATCCCTGCCTAGTATGATATTGTATCGGCCCTGTAGCGAATCAAATAGTGGACGCTGAAATCTCTTTGATTCTTTGGCCGTTCACAAATTCTGGCATTTGCAGTCCTCTCAGTTGTACTTTGAGCGAGGTGTCAAATGCTCCATTTGCCGTTGTTGTTATTCTTTTATATCACACATGCTCTGCTGGCCATACATCAAATGGCATGGATTGTGTATTAATCATGGTTTTCATGGTTCCGGAATCACATAATGCTGTATAGGGTCTGTCAGCTGACACCCCTTGTATTGTTTTAATCTTCAGCAACACTGCTGGTGTTGTGTCATTCATTCTTTTATTTGCAGTGGCCACTGGCCTTAGTATTTTCTCAGCAGCTCGCGGCTCTGGTATTGTTCTCTCAGCGGCTCTCGGCCCTGGTATTTCCTCAGCGGCTCTTGGCCCTGGTGTCTTCTCAGCGACTCTTGGCCCTGGTATTTTCTCAGCGGCTTTCGACCCTGGTGTTTTCACAGCAGCTTCGAGCTCTGGTGTTGTGTAGTTCTTATTGTATTTGCCATTGCATTCTTTTCCATATGCATCAATTCCAGCTGTCATTCGTAATGGTTTTGATATTGATTTTGATTTTGATTCTGATCCTGGCTTGGCGCCATGAAATAACTGACGTCACTGGCCGTGATGTTGGAATATGCGTCTCCATAATAATTGTTGTTCTGTCCCTATGCTTGGTTCTAGTTGCTTTCATTGGACCATCTTCCTTCTCCATTGCCTCGGCCACCAGATCATCCACCGAATTGTCCTCTGCTGAATTATCTGCCACCGGATTGTCCTCTTGCATTGGAATTGATGTATTGTGGATACGGCGCCTGCTGTTGTTGATTCTTTGGGTTGAAATAACATTGTTCCCAGGTGTGGTTTCCATTCGGATGTCTTTTACATTTCTCTCCATATCTGTCATTTCCTCTTCCTCCACGTCCGCTGTTTTCTCCTCCGTTGCCTCATCCAAATCAGCGTCCAAATCAGCGTCCAAATCAGCGTCCAAATCAGCGTCCAAATCAGCGTCCTCCCTGTCTATTCTTCTTGTCCTTCTCTTCCTTCGTTCTGTTGGCATTATCCTTCCTTCTAGTCATGTAGTCCCTGATCTGTAAGATGGTTATTTCTCTAAAATTCACTGCCCTATCAACGTATGCATCCTGCCAAGATCTAGGGTGTGTCTTGAAGAACATCCTTTTCCTCTGTTATTCTGTAAGATTGTTATCGTCTACTCCGGGTAATATGTCAATGTAATTGACAATGGTATCAATTCTGCTGAAATGATCATGTTATGAAACTTCCATGGGCTTTGCCATGTGCTGGTGATGTTCAAACGCTGCTATCATCGTTCCTTTCGCGTCCAGATCCGGTGTGATGACATTGATGTACACTCGCATGGCTGCTTTGAACCCTTCTCTAGAATGATTTATTTCCCTGTTGGCTATTGTTTCATTCCATCTCTTTCTTGGGCCTCAGGACAAGCACTGTCCCAATTGGGTGTGCCATCTATTGGCTGGCATTCCTAAGTCGTTGCATGCATTGACGAAGGTGTCATACGTATAGAGTATTTCTTTGACCTCCAAGTTCTGTACTCTTCTAATATTCTTCTCTCCTGCTGATCTATTTGTGGCTCTAGCATAATCCACTACTGGCTTGTGGCTATCGTGATCTTCTGTAATGTCAAAGGTTCATTTGTATTGGATACACAGTTGGAATTGGGTATTCATCTTATCGGTCGGTATTTTCTTACTTTCGTTCAAATACTAGTTTAATGTAATTAAAGTGTATCAACTATGATCGATACTTTTTTTAGAAAGTGATAAAATAGAAATTATGAAATATTAAAATCAATACTGTAAAGTGGTCTGATGCCAAGACGTCAGGACATCAGGATGTCAAGATGTCAAGATGTCACAGAAGAAGAATCTTCTTCCGGTCATTAAGAATGTTCTCTTGGTCATTGGGATTCAATCTCACGATCAGATTGATCAGTCACGAGGCTTATTGTTACGAACCTACGGTAAGTGAAATTTAGGCACAGCAAGTAGGCTTGTTCACAATGCTCAAAATTTGTCTCCAGCAAACTTGAATTCATCAGAACTCAGGAGGAGGAACCAATTGTGCCAATGGTATGTATGATGTGTAGGTATGCATTGTATGAATGAATATAGAGTGTGCAAGCAAGAAAGTGTATGGCGGACAACACAAGCCAAATGTATGTACAGGTCTATCCCTCCTTGCATCTTCTTTGCTTCTGTGATAACCATTGCTTTGAAGCCTGTGTGCTGTTGGAAGAAATCTAGTCCCAATCCAAGTGAAGCATTGTCTGTTATTCATTTTAAAGACTGTACTCTCAGTGTAGCTTCGAAAATATCCCATCAAGGACCTAAACCATACATTTTTGGTGGTCTCCTACTGGTTGGCTAGATTGAAAACAGAAAATATGGATTCGTTTGCTTGGATGATCTTCTACATGTAGTGTATCATAGCCGCATCAAAAAATGGCATTACTTTGTAATGGTATATCCAACATAAAATTACTCTGTACAAATAACCATTTAGACAGAAGCACACATGTCTTCTAGTTCCACTGAATGCAAAATGCACAGAGTCAGGGCTTGTGTGGTTTCATTTGTTGTCAATTTAAACTGATAGAACAAGATTTTGCATGTCTGTTACTCCATAGCCTATAGCATTCCAACAATTCAAGACACATTTTCTTCCAGTTTTTTACACTCATCCACAACAAAACATTGGTTGAGAGGTCCTCATACATAGTACACCTCCTCCAGCATTGGGCACAAATAGCACACAATTATATCCCCACTATGGACACACCTATTGCCAGTGACAGCCTCTTCACACACACATGCCTAAAGAACCTTTCTCCCTCAACATGCCAACGTGCTGGGGCATATCTCACTACAACATCAAATATGATTCGTTCTTCTCTGTTCAAGACATATCTCACAAATCTGCACACTTCACCAATCACGGAGCATATCTCACTCAAATGAATGCAACCAGGTCTCTCAAGATCAATACTTCCGTTTTGGTTCCATCAATCGTACAATGGATAGTATCCATGAAACTCCAATAGGATTAGATTGATGCTCTAGCTGACATATGATTTCAATCTATGATTTATCTTTTCTCTCATATTTGATGTGAGAGTGACTCTCTAAGATAGTGTACGTCCGAGAACTGTTTCGTGAGACCGTTTGAATTCTTTTTTTGTTTTCATGACCCTCTCTTGTGCGCATTTTTGTGTGTGCAACAAAATCTAATACGCTTGTGATTCCTAACCCCATTCGCGAACTGACATGCGACCCTAAAACAAAATCTTCTGTGATTTAAGTATTTTTTGTTTTGAATAACTAATTTTGTGTGAATCAAAATAATTTCGCCAGCCACTTAATGTTTCTTGTCATGACTCACTCATTTTGTGTGATACGGAATTCACTTCTTCTGTAGTTGAACAATTCGTGTCAAAAGTCACTAATTTTTTGTGACTGAAGTTAATTTTTTCCCTGATTTTATGATTCTTGTCATCTGATCTTCAATTTCTTCTGTGATTATTCCATGATTTGCGTCCTCCAATCTTCAATTTTTGTCTCTATTACATAATTCAGTCTGCTATGTTAGGACCATCATACATCACAAATCAATATTTCAATTCCACTTTCAAATTTCATCTATAATTTCTCAGATTTGGTATCTAATTCTCCACTCTTAGGTTCCAATTATGAGATGAACGCCACAAACATTATACAAATACAAATAGAATCTAAAGTTATACAAGATTTATGACTAATTACTGTGGTTGTTCAACCCCATTCATCAATCAATGCCTGCAGGGCAGGACAGGTGTATGTTTCATTTTTCTTCCTATATGAACCACTGTCACTACTGTTTCTATTGTTTGGCCCTGCATTGCAACCACCACACTCCTTCTGAAATCTATCTCTCATTGATTCCTCAAATTCTTTTCCTGTTTCTGGCTGCTTTCATAATCTGTCAATCTTGAGGTACAAATCAATGAACAATCGTCCTCGTCCTTCTTCCATCCATCTTTGTCTGCTACTGCTTCTTGCATCACAAAATCTTTTCCTCTTCTGATCAACAGACCCATCCAGCTTCCTCTCTTTCTAATTTGTCCATACATTGTGCTTGTTGTAGATAACTATCAACCCAAAGGCTTCATCTGTTACTGAGAAGATGTTGATTATCAGATCCTTGTCCTTCCTCTGCTTCAAGTTGTTGTTTGCTGGATTGATAGCAGAAAGTATTCTTGTCGCCAAGTAATAAAAACCTTCACTGTTGGTAGACTTAATGGAATCAGCACTCATGATTCCATCATCATCGCAAACCATTTCAACACTACCAGGGAATGAGATAGGTACTAATCCCTTTTCATCGTCAACTGCAAAAAAGTGAAAATGCATTCAGCAGGAATTTCATGTTAGTGTTTAGCAAAGGACAATTTGGAATGGAGATACAAATTGTTGAACTTTATTTGTGATCATGACTCATAGCCCTTTTAACCCTGCGGGTTGACATACACCTTCAGAGCCTATCTCCGCCCGAGCAGCACCTCCACTGACCAGTTAAAACCATATGACATTGCTGTTGAGTGATAGGCCTACCTCCCAGCGCAGAGATTGTTGTGAGTCTGCTGTTGAGTGAATACCTTCCAATCTCCCTTCAATATATTACTTTGACCACCAGTCGGTTATTTCTTTCAACGACCATTCTTCCAAAACCTTCAATCCTCAATTGTTTCCGCTCTACATTCTTTGATCGTTCTTTGTTTCACTGCTGACGCTTTTACGCCCGTTTGTTTTTGAATGTTCGTTCTTCGCCACCGCTGACACTCCTTTTTTGTTTCCGTATTTTAAACCGACAACACATATACAAGTCATCAAACCTAAACTGGTATTATCTGCACAATGTTCTTACCTGTCCAATTCTTCCTTGCCAATGTTTGTGAGTTATGCCTTAGTTTGGAGAGTAATTTTGAGACAAGATTCTTGACGAACTCACAGAATGCTGTGTCAGATATATTTGGCGGAACCCCTACCATTTTGGATTTGGCGGCTTTTCCCAACAGCTTCAATGATACCTTCTCATTCACGGGAAATTTCGTGATGCTGTACCAATTGTTCTTGATATGGTCTCTTAACTGCTTTTCCGCTGTTACGCAAATGGAAGTCAAAACTTGAATATCATTTTTTTTTAGATTTAGCTCTCTTGTGCTGAGTGTACTTACTTGTTCTGCATCCGCACAATCCTCCTGTAAGGATTTTACTGGTGGCATCTTTTCCCGTACTGCTTCTTCTACTTCTTTTTTCTTTGTGTTTTCTGTCATCTTCATCATATTATTGACAGGTTCTAATTGCTCCCTCAGCTTCTGTTATAGGTCAATCACTTTGGCGTCGGTTGGAAGGCCCGTGACATTGCTCTTGTTGCTTTGGTTCGTGTCTGTTTTCCCTGTGGAATAGATCTCCAAATTTTCACGCGCTGACTTGATTCTTGTTAGAGTTTCTGACCTGTGAATCCTCACTTGAATTACTTGCATTGTTGTCACTGTCATCAGACAGTATGGATTGGGTAGCATCACTTGGAGTAGGATGTAACATCTGTGTCTTTTCTTGTCTGATGATGGAAGCGTTGCTGCTCCTTTTTGGGAGAATGTCTTCTACTGTTGTAGTTGTAGCAACGTTTGCAGTTGTTGTAATAGTTTTGTTGTTCTGAGGGTTTTACCATCTGACGTCCTCCCATGTTGGGTTAGAATTCCATTACAAGCTATTTTCTTTTTTTTGTGATTTTACCTCTTATTTGTGTGGACCATCTTTTTGTTAGTATTTTTGCATGCACCATGGTTTAGTCAACATTTGTGCATTATTATTATTATTATTTTACAACACCATACTAGTAGTACCGTACGGTAGTAGAAGTGCAATCACGCACCATCAGTACTAGTACAAATCTAGTACCAGTCCAAGTGTGGTACTAGTGCAAGCCTACCATGCCGCGCCCAAATTATTAGTACAAAAAAAAACTACAAAATATCAGTCCTAAATATCAGTACAAAGACACGTATGTACATTCAGTACAAATATTCAGTACAAAAATTGGGGGAGTTGTTGCTACAACTTCCCCTTGTCCAAACTGTGTGAGCTAGGGATTCTAAGGGGTGGAAAACACTAAAAATAGACAACTTTTTGGCTTTAGTGGTTGGCTCTGGTAGTGTCTCTACGTTCAAAACAGCGTAATATCTGTATTTAAGGAAAAATATGCCTCAGATTAAGCTACGTATTGATATTTTTGTTTTAAATACAAATTAGTACATCAAATATATTATGCTCTGAAAAATATAGAGAACCCTTTTTTTAACTTTAGTAAATTAACTGTTGATTACTAGGATACATGCTTGAAGGATTAGTATAAGGATTTGGTATTGTTGGAGTGGGTACCGGATTTGGGTATGCAACAGTAATAGAATATATTATGCTCTGAAAAATATTGAGAACCCATTACTTTGAACATAAGTAAATTAACTGTTGATTACTAGGCTATACACACTTGAATTTTGTAACGTTTCACCTACTTTTGAAACTCCGCGCAGGCTATCCCAGCGCGCCAATAAACACGTCAGCCATAAAAACATAATTGGAAAAAGGACAGACCATAAAAATGGAAAAAGGACAGACCATAGAAGCGGAAAAAGGACAAACCATAAAAAATGGAAAAAGGCTCCGCTGAATAGTTGTAATGGATCGGAATCGTCTCTTTGCAAAAAAAGATGTGTGTTTTTTTTGACAAAAAGAAAAGATGGATCGTGAAGATAATAGGAGAGCAAGAGTATGAATGAATTCATTAAGCGCGCATGCTTGCACAGTTGACAGAGTTAAAAAAATTCCATTACAACTACTACAAACTCCTATAGGGGCGGTGTGTGTGTGTGGGGGGGGGGGGGGTCGCACCTACAGTTATGTGTTAACCTGTAACACGCTGTAACTCGATAAGTATCTGGAGTTAGAAGATGCTGAACACATCAGTGGAAAGCTTAAGTATGAATTTATCCAACCGTCACAGAAACAGAGAATCGACTTTTTCATTTTTAGGGTTGTCATGAACCCAGATGTGGGACGTTTCTACGTTACCATGCTTCAATACATTATCATACCATATAAGCATATCTATAACCACATAAAAGGACAGTTCTATCAAATACTTTCCCCAAAACAAAAATTCACACCCTTCTTTTCCATTACAACAACTCCCCCCTTCCCCGCAGGGCCTTGAATTCAGTACAAAAATAAAAAACAAAATCACGTATGTACATTCAGGACGACAATTCAGTAGGAAAATACAGTAAAAAAATGTATGTACATTCAATACAAAAATTCAGTGCGAAAAATGTACTCGTACTACCACTACTTGAAACCATCAAGAACTTCAAATCCATAGGAAAACATCATGCATTGATAGATGATTCATCTTTAATTTTTGAAGTGAATTGACACCAATATTATCATAAGAAAGATACTCCAAATACTTCTGCAGCCTTTTCCCTACCTAATAATATGAATAATGTTACCAGTTCATATAGAATTTATGGCAGCATGTGGACCACCCAAATAAATATTCTCATTTTTGTCATTGTGCGTGGCAATGCTTGTTCTCAACATGCATCACATGAGCCATGACAAAATTATTCATGGTATTTACCTGATACTTTGGTTATCCTTATTTAATAAGTCACATTCTTGTGCCCTTGATTTGACCCAAAATGAACCTCCTGTGTTGCATTTTGAGAGACAAACCACAATATTTTCTTACTTGTGTGTGCAAATGTTGTTCCCAATAGATTTGCACCAAAAGTAATCTCTTGTGCGCCATTTGGAGAGACACGCCACAACATTTCCAGCATTCTGTGTGGCAAAGTTGTTCCCAGTATGCATCAGATGAGTCATGAAAACATTATTCATGGCCTTGACCTGATACTTTGGAAGTCATTACCTAATCAGCTAGTTTGTGCCCTGGATTTGCACCCAAAGTATTCTCTTGTGTGGCATTTGGAGAGGCAAACCACAACATTCTCTGTATTGTGTGTTGCAAAGAAGTTGTTCTTGATATGCATCAGATGAGTCATGAAAAAAATCGTTCATTGCGTTGACCTGATACTTTAGGAGTCATTACCCAATAAGTCATTTTGTGCCCTGGATTTGCACCCCAAAAATTCTGTTGTGTGCCATTTGGAGAGACAAATGGAAAAATTTTCTGTATTGTGTGTGGAAATGTTGTTCCCAATGTGCATCAGATGAGTCATGAAAAAATCATTCATTGCGCTGGCCTGATACTTTGGGACTCATTACCCAATACGCCATTTTGTGTCCTGGATTTGCACCAAAAATCATTTCTTGTGTGCCAATTGGAGAGAAAAACCACAACATTTTCTCTATTGTGTGTGGCAAAGTTGTCCCCAGTATGCATCAGATGAGTCACGAAAACATTATCCATGGCCTTGACCTGATACTGTGTGACTCATTACCCAATACTGTCATCTTGTGCCCTGGATTTGCACCAAAAATACTATCTTGTGTGCCATTTGGAGAGACAAACCACAACATTATCTGCAGTTTGAGTGGCAATGTTATTCACACTATAGATGGGGTAGACTATGGAAGAAAAATGACATGAAACAAGCTAATACTATAGGCATTACGAATTTTGGATTCATTTTGGTGTACCCTGGGACATGGAACAAAATAAGGGGTCCTACTAGTAAGTTTTTGAGTGCAAATGTGTGACATTGGCTGAAATTTCATCATCAATATTGCTCATACTATGGATGGGGTAGACTATGGAAGAAAAATGACATGAAACAAGCTGATACTTTAGGCATTATGAATTTTGGATTCATTTTGGACCCTGGATATGGACCAAAATAATGGGGTCCTAGTCAGTTTTTGAGTGCAAATGTGTGACATTGGCTGAAATTTCATCATCAATATTGCTCATAATAGATCAGGTAGACTCTGCAAAATGGCAAGAAACAAGCTGATACTTTAGGCATTATGAATTTGGGATTCATTTTGGACCCTGGATAGTACTTTGAGTAGTGTGCATTGTGTACAGTTCTACAGGGCACACCAGTACATACTGTAGGTCGGTATGTACATACAAAAAAAACCTATAAAATATCAGTACTAAATATCAATACAAAAACACGTATGTACATTTGGTACAAAAATGCAGTACACAAATAATCTAGTACAAAAATTTAGTACAAAAACACGTATGTACATTCAGTACAAAAATACAGTACAAAAATAATCTAGTACAAAAATTCAGTACAAAAACACGCATGTACATCTGGTACGAAAATGCTATACAAAAGTAATCTGGTAGGAAAATTCAGTTCAAAAACACGCATGCACATTGGGTACAAAAATGCAGTACAACAATAATCTAGTACATAAATTCAGTACAAAAACATGTATCTACATTCAGTACCAAAATACAGTAGGAAGATTACATCTTAAGTATGTTCTAATAAACGTTCTGAAGTATCAACCTAATTAATGAATAATAAAGCTTCTGAATTTGAGTATCCAGCACTATCAGGAAGTAATTAATGTCTGCAAAAAGAACGCTCAAGAATACTTCAACATTAATATGATTTTATTAATTAAGTAGGGAATTTTATTAGACAAATCTAATAGCCTTAAAAATGCTGTTAAATTAGAGTAACTGGCACTATTAGGAAGAAATTAGTGCCTGGAAAAAGAACACTGAAGAATTCCTCAAGATCAATATGATTTTATTGATTAAGTAGCAAATTTAATTGGAGGATTTTCCGTACATACATACTGTAGTAGGTTATGTATCTTGTATACAGGATCGGAATATTCTTCTTTGCGTGTGACGCGCGCGTTTCAGTAGTACTTTTGCACGCGAGGTGCGCGTTTTAGTCCGTACTTTTTAATTAATGTTCTGAATTTAATTAACAGATCTCATTGGTGAAGTATCAAATAACTGTATTTTACTAGTAGCAATCGGACGAAGATACCGGTACGTACTCTTTTTTCTCGCGAGCATTACAGCACAAATTTTCACTGTGCGAAAATCCATTTCCTATTTTGCAAGCAACACCTCGTGAAAATACAGTGTGTCTAGGAGCGAAAATACAGAGTGCGTTTCACTTTCCATTCATAAATTTGAAAGACATCAAAACCCTACTATTGGTTGTATCACACCAACCCTTGCTTATCTGAGTAGAGTGCTTGCACTCCGTCCAAAAAAGTGGGATCTACCCTTCTTGGTTCATTGATCAGTTAGCTCAAAGATTCGTGCACAGATATAGTAGTACAAAGAGAACAGCCTTTTACTGGAGGAAAAAGGATAGCATTGTGACGAGAGATAATTTGCTGGAAAGAGACGTCTTCAAAGCACAAAATCTGCATCCCTTGCATCTATATCAACGGGAACAAGATACTGTTCAAGTGACATAGGAGTAGTAAGAAGAAGTCTTTCATTCAAACATGAAATCAACAGCAGCAGCAGCAGCAACACAAATCATCGGCAACAACAGAGCAAGATCATCAGAACAAACAACATAGCAACAAAATAACAAACAATGAATCATTGGCAACAACGAATCAACGGCAACAACAAGAGCGGCAACAAGAGCAGCAACAAGAGCGGCAACAACAAGTACCAACAACGAGTACCAACAACAAGTACCAACAGCAAGCAGCAACAGCGAGCAGCAACAGTGAGCAGCAACGTCCAACACTGACAGCAATAACAAATCAACTGCAACAACGAATCATAATTATGACATATTTTCTCACTTTGGTTTTTCTTCTTATTTCAGGGACGATGGCAACTGTGACAGGGACGACAATAGCCATGACAGGGATGATACGGATCAGCAGCACCATCAACAACATGTGATAGATAGACAATGATGTGTGCCTGATGCATTGCTGATGATGTAATTTCTCACTTTGGTTTTTCTTCTTATTTCAGGGATGATAACAAAGCATCAACTCATGACAACAATTTAGCAACAAACACGGAATAACAAAAGTGTTGACAAGAGCAAGAGCAAGAGCAAGCGGCAAGAGCTAGAGTAATATTTCATATGATTTTACACACTTTTTCATACTGTATTCATCATGCTTTATCACCCCCCCCCCCCCCCTCACCCCCCTCCCGCACGCTCCAAATGAAGTAATTAGTAGTAATACACCCTTGTTGTTGTAATCATCATCCTTGTCATCATTTTGGTTTATTGTTGTTGTGTGTTGGTGTTGGAGATCCCAAGCAATAACTCAGCTCATCAAATGTCTTTGAAAGGATGAAAGCAATGCAGGGAACAACAGGCTGTATTGGTAGGCCTTGTTGGCATTGCCACTGTTGTTGGTTTGGTATATGTTTTATTGTTGCGTGTTGGTGTGCCGACGCCAAGTATGTTGCTGGAGAGCATCCCCCCTTGTTGTTGTTGCTAGGGGGATTTGCCCTGAAGATTTTAGTGTAGTGTAAAACATTGGTTGGCACCTAATTCCAATCGTAACGAAGCTCGCCCTGCTTGCTCTTCTTTGTATTGATCCATTGTCATCTCCTCTGTTTGTATCTGTTGTATCTTCCAATTCACCATTCGATTGATATTTCATTGCCATTCCTGGTCGGCAATTCAGTAGAGTAACCTGCCGGCATTCGAATGTGATAGTATTTGCACATGTGAACCCTTATCCTCCCTTCTATTGGAGGGGAAACAGATGGGTCGGAGAAGGGCCATCGTCGGCTCGTTTTTTTGTATCTTTGTGTGTTATTTCTGTAGAATTGCCGTTTGAATACCCTTCCCAATAAAAATTGGAGTAGAGTAACATGTAGGTATTTGAGTTGGTGTCATTTTGTACTATTTGTACAGTGGCAAACCTTCATGGTCTGTTCTATTGAAGGAGAAACAGAAGGGTCATTGCAGGGTAATGAAAATGGAAATTAATAAATGACATAGGTGATGTCAATGATCAGACTTCCCATCAAAAAATTGTCTTAGGCAATTTTTTCTCTGTCATTTGGCTATTGTTTCGGGGTCTTTTTCACTTGGTATTTTTGAAGAGACTTCAGTGTACGGAGCACATACATGCTCATTACCTGTAGACTTGTACATGGTTTGTGTACTGGGTATTAATTGTGGTATTTGTATATTTGTACACTCACCGTATCAGTGTTCCAAATAGAGCCATTTTATGCTCGTGGCGTGCGTGTGCCATTTTCATGGGTGTCAGTTGGAAAAATCTCAACTGATGCAAAAAAACTGATCTGAGAGGGGATTTTATATCGCGCATCAAATTTTTCAAAAACACACTCACCATGTAAAAACACACACGGTGAGTTTTTATCGTGTGTTCTGCGCCGTGTGTTGCCGTGATTTTCATGTGTTTCCATTCATCCTCTATTCCACTCCCCTTGTTGCACCTCCATCGGCTGACTAAGTATGTAGTGGATCGGATTGAGCACCTCTGCTGTCGTCATTGAACTTGAACACAAGAACAAAGAAGGATCGGTACTCTTCTACAGCTATTCTACGGCGCTGACGCTGAGGACGCTGAGCGCCGAGCGTTCTTGAGCAGCACCTCTGTCGTCATCGGAAGGGTACAGCAGGCCGAGCACCTCTGTTGTCATCAAAGCGAAAGCGAAAGCAAATACTCATCTACGCTGCTCTTTTACAGCTATACGGGGGGGGAGGTTGCAACAAAAGATGGCGCGGATCCGCAACACGAAAGCGAACACAAAAGCGAAAGGAGCATCCTACAGTTTATCTACGGGGGGGATTGCTACGCTTACTCTATGGGGAGGGCGTTCCAAAAGATGGCGCAGATCACACCTATGTTTGCAGATCACAACGGAATGACAAACATTAATCTTCGTACTCGCCTACAGCTCATCTACAGGGGGGAGTGCTGCAAAAGATGGCGCGGACGGGCAAGAGTGCTGCAACAAAAGATGGCACGGACCGGCAAGTGTGAAGGATCTTAGGTTGGAACACAAAGATCCGAATCCGAACACGCAGCACCTCTGCTTGTCACGCCGCCTAGCACCTCTGCCGATCGTTGTCAACAATCAACCAATGTGTAACCATTTTGTTTTGCTCACCATTTTACAGGACAACGCTGGACGATTCCCATTCCAACCATGCTCGTTGCTAGCGTCCCTCGAAGAACAAATCAAAACCTCACCAACAATGAGAGACTTGCGGTACTGCACATTCTTCTCCAGCACCAAGCCTCCCCACGACGCCTTCAAAGAAAAGCTACAAGGAAGGCTGGTGATGCCCATAAGGTAACCCCTCAAACTTGTATAGCAATCTGGAAGAGATACAAGGAGACTGTATCAGAAGATTGTCCTGGAGGTGACGTGTCCAACAACAGGAAGAACTGTGGGAGGAAGCAACAAGTGCTGGACGGAGAAGCAATTAAAGCTGTCCCCTTGAACAGGCGCCACAACTTGAGAAGTCTTTCTGAAGCTACCGGTATTCCACTTGCAACCTTGTGGCGCTTTCTTCAGAGAGGAGTATTGCGTAGGTATACAGGGACTTCAAAACCGCTGCTCATGGATGAGAACAAACTGGAGAGAATCCGTTGATCATTGTCTCACATGGATGGTAACGGTAGATTCCATGACATGTACAACACGATTCATGTGGATGAGAAGTTCTTTTATCTTAAACAGTTGAATCACAAACTGTACTTGCTCCCTGACGAAGAAGAACCAGTCTCTAAGTTTAAGTCTAAACGGTATCTTGGTAAAGTGATGTTCTTTTGTGCCATCGCCCGTCCCTGGCATGATCACAATTGTAATGCTTCATTTGATGGAAAGATTGGAATTTGGCCATTTGTTAAGAAAGAGCCTGCACTCCAGAGTTTGCGAAACCGTCCCAGAGGGACTCTAGTGACAAAAACCATTGACTCTATCAACGCTGATGAGCACAAGAAGATGATGCTGGAGAAGGTTCTTCCTGCTATCTATGAGAAGTGGCCCCGATCTGGCAGGCACACCAACATCACCATTTAGGAGGACAATGCAAAGCCACACAAACCCAGTGTTCAAGCTGCTGTGAAGGAGAAGGCTGCAACGTATGGCTGGAACATCTCTGTAAAGGCCCAACCTCCCAACAGCCCTGACTTTAATGTGTTGGACTTGGGATTCTTTAACTCCATTCAAAATTTGCAGTATAAGCAAGAGAAAGTCCGTGATCTTGGCGGCATCATTGCTTGCATTGAGAAAGCATTTCATCAGTCACCAAAGGAGACGCTTGGCAATGTGTTCTTATCCCTTCAGTGTGCTTTGGAAGACTCTCTTACAGGTTGACGGTGACAACACATACAAGCTCTGTCACATGGGTAAAGACCAGCTTTGTTGCAAAGGTTGCCTCCCTGTTTCCATTACCATCAAAGCTGCTAATATTGCCAGAGGATGGCATGTTTTAGCTGTAGCGAATAATAATGGACTAGTACTATAGTAGCTGAACTGTAATTTAAAAACTTAGAAATTCGTAAAATTATTTTCTGGTACTGATTCTACGTATTTCTACATCGAAAGGGAAGTTATTATGAAACCCACACAATATCCTAAAAGGGAGATTATTTTGAAACGGAGGAAGTATAAGCATACCCCTGCACCTCTGTTGCTCTGCATCTTCCTTCTTCCACTTTTTTCTTCTTGCTGTGAAGAAGCCTTATTCATATGTCTGCTTTCCCGAGCCAGAAGATGTTGCATTTTAAAAATCTTACACAACTTGGTTAATCTGGTCCCGCATGATTCAGCTCATAAGCAAAAAGTATCCAAAATTAGAGCCCACACTGAAAACTAGCAGCAGCAAGATCAAGCAGCAACACTTGCTCTCCAGTAAGGTTACTGGATCCCCTCAAACCTTAACTTCTCACTCATAAACATGCCTTAATCCTTGCACCATGCACTTTCAGCAGCTCCCAGGAGAAGTAAAACATTAATACCTACATGACTAGACTCTGTACTCAGAAGTTACTCTAGGTCTGGTTAAGTCTCCAGCTTAGCTGCAGTTGACAACATTTCACACAAATACTCTGCACCTCAACCGGCTTCTCATGTTGCTCCCCTTTGTTGCTAACATAAACTAGACTATCATTGAAGGTTTTTAACAGGTTCAGAATTTATTCCCCACCTGTAGATTTGATCCAGGGGACTAATACCGTAGCACTATTTCACATGTCATATCTAAGCATGATAATGTAGAGTATACTTCAGGGGCTCAGCATGAAAATATGAAAAAGTCACTTTTAAAACAAAAGAAAAATGATAACTGAAAACTAAAAAGTACACAAATCACTGCTCTAAAGTTGCTTCTCTTCAATTTTCAGTTATTTTTGACGGCAAATATGTTAAGAAAAGATCAAATAGTAGCCACCTGTACCCCAGTTAAATGTTTTGAGAAATAATCCTGAAATACTTAACATAAGCTCTTTTCAACTGCTTCAAAAGTCTGTTTGTATTATATTTTTGTGTGGTTTTCTCAGCCTTTAGGTATTTAAAAATTCACCAGCAGTTTCTATGGTGTCATTTAACACAATATGTGTTTTAAGAAATAATGCCCGGTAGTAGTAGATAAACCCGATGAGAGAAAACCTGCGGTAAGCCCAAATATTCAAGAACATGCACTATTCACCAACAGGGTGAACAGACCGACAAATGGATATGGAAGCAGTTGGTATTTTCCCATTAGGAATGACAAAGTTGGTAAGCACTTTCCCTTTAGGAAAATTGGTGTCAGAAAATATAATGATAGTGAAAATATCAACAAGGCTGGTAAATATAACAGGATCACTGGTAATTAGTAAGATAGTGAAAACATCATTGAGGCTGGTAAACATGACAGGATCACCCTTGCCGGCAATTGTAACAATTTCACCTGCATTTGGAATAAGAAGGCCGGAGATTTTTATCCCTCTGGCTACAACACCACTGGTATGGGTAATTATAACAAGAAAGCTGGGAAGTAGTATTATCCCGTTGGATCAAATGATGCGTGTTCACACAGTGTACCCCTCCACAAAAAAAAGGTAGTTGGCACAAGCCAAGCATCAAGACTGATGAAAACACCTTACACAAGCAAGAAAGTTAGATTCAACTTAGCAAATCAGAATTGAGCAAAACAAAGAGATTAACATGGGAACACAACACAAGGGTTTACACAAGGAATAACATGGGATAAGAGTATAACATGTTTCCCAAGGAATATGGTTGGGATGGACTTTATGCTCATACTTGCAAAGAACTCTACTTTAACTTCGAGATAAAAACCAGTAAAGAAACTAGCTGGGATTTTAATAACACTATTTTTAGTATCAACAAAAAACATTTGAATAAACTCAATATCTGTGCATGCTTGTTGCATGGTTGACAAGAGTCAAAAACCTCCCATTACAATCAGTCAGAGGGTATGCACAGCATGTATGTGGTAGTAACTAGAGGTCTGTGTTACACATGAAAAGACTGTATCTCAATGACTAAGTAATTGAAACATGTTGAAGACACCAGTTGAAAGGTTAAAACAAAGATCTTTTGGATGGACACTGAAACAAAAATCTCATTTTAAAATCTGG
The DNA here is from genome assembly GCA_037355745.1 of Pseudo-nitzschia multiseries. Taxonomy (NCBI): domain Eukaryota; phylum Bacillariophyta; class Bacillariophyceae; order Bacillariales; family Bacillariaceae; genus Pseudo-nitzschia; species Pseudo-nitzschia multiseries. Next base: position 2,776,922 of record CM074784.1, on the reverse strand, counting down.
ATGCTCAAAGGAGCTAGATATGTGTTTTTCTATGTTACCATGCTTTTCTATATTTCTCAGTTGCAATTCAGCTCATTGGTCCTAATTCCTTTTTCATATGGCAATGATGGTCTTTAGATCAGTGGTTGGAAGCAGAGGAGAGCAACAAAGATGGATTTCCATGCCAAACTGATGTCAACTACAGCTAAGAAGTGCCTAAGAAGTGCCTAACCAGAACTAAGATAAATACTGGGAACTCTTAGGCTAGTTCCACGATGCTCAGTCAAACCACAACAGCACACGGCAAAGCTTATCAAAAGAGCTCAGGATGATGATAGATCTACAGAAATGCTGTGTGACTGCCACCATATTCCCATCCAATTTGGGATTTGCTACTACTAACCCATCTTTTGTGGCGGTGATTCTTTCTGTTGTTGATTTCTTTGCGGGACCTCCACGAAACAAAGGGAAGCGGATGGTCTCAGGCTTCATAATGCCTGGGAGTGAAAGGATTTTGTGGTTGTGGTTGTGGTTGTTGTTTTCTTTGTGAATTGCGGGACCACGAAAGAAAGCGAAGCGAAGAATTGTTTCAGGCGTCATGATTCTTGGGAGTGAGAAAGACAGGAGAAACGCACGGATTTTTATTGAGCGCCACGGGTTTTGCTCGTGTCGAGTGAAACAGTGAAAAGCGAAGACCGGCTATGCTCGTGAATATTGACTGATGTCTGGGTCTGAGTCTGAGTGTGTCTGTATCTGTATTAGGGAGTATTCTCTAACTGGTTCTCCTTCGGCGCAAGTCAAGTCTACGCAGTTTCCTTAGGTGTCAGTACCGTAAATACATATTTCTTACTTCGTAATACTGCACACGATGAAACATGTAACGGTACGTAAGATTACGGTTATGTAACAAACGAAAAAATAATGATTGACACATAATTATTTATGGAAGAAATTTCTTGTTCAGAGACACAAACTATTACGAAGTATTTTTTTCTTTTCATTTATTGATCTCATCACAGACAGTTCTAAGAAAATACAAGAAGAATGTACATACTATCCAGTATGAATCCAAGAAGAATCGGTTCCACTTGACACCTCTTATCTTTCGCTTTTTTGAATGCTTTTTTCTGTGGCTCTACGACGATAGAAACGGATGACCTACAGACGAATTCAACATGCATTCAAAAAAAAAGAACATATTGGCTTCAAGACTTTGTTCTTTACAGAATATCTGACAACTTTATTTTGTTCTCTGATCCGCAATAGATCAACGTCACTACTAATTTTTGACCTTTGGCACGTTCTCTATTATACAGTTACTTTCGTGATGTTTTATTAAATAACATCCAGAGACAAAGAAGAATGTAGCAGCATTGCTCCCTATGTCATCCCGTGTCACAAGAGACGAACACGAGCGAAGAATGTAGTTCAGAGCCGTCCAAAACTCGAATTTAGTTGCTTCCTTGGTTCACTCGGGAAATTTGCATCCACTACCGACCAAAGTTACGGTCTTTTTTCACTTTCGTTCCTTTACGATCAACCGTCTTCTCTCACATATTTTATTCGTGCACCGATCTCCATTCTCCACCACTATTCCTTTCCTTCTCACTTCAAAGAGTGTCAACACAGTTCTTGGTTCGCCGCTCGCCGCCACAAATTAAACCAACGGACCCCACTATCGCCCATCACCGCTTTTTCTTCATTTCCGCAACCACACAATCTCCAATATGATGATCTTCGAACAAAGTATGCTTGCATCTAACATTAAGCCGATTGCGCACGCTGTCCGTCATTCGAACCCAAACAGCACCATGAAAGACCACCAGTCGCGTTCTGTAATGTTCAGCTCCAGTACCAAAGGCATCGATTCTTCGTCTTCCGTGGAACGAATATCTTTCATGCACCGAAAACGCCGATCGAGCAGTTCCGTGCCCATCCCGGATGCTATGACCCGATCTCCTTCCGAGCTTCAGCTTTCGATGGACGAACAAATGGCCGACGAACGGGATTTCGTATTCTATGCTCGCCTCATCAGCGGAATCAGAGAGCGAACTAATCGCGCAAACACGACTGGCAACCAACAATACAACGACCAACTCCACAAACGCTACAACGAAGAGACGCAACGATGTTTAACTCACATTATGCAGACACGATACCAGGGGCAACGAGACGAACAAGCTGGTGTTCCGATTCACACCACCGACTACATGACCTCAACTGCAAATGGAGATGACTACTGCCTATACGACTTGGATTACCACATGTCTTCCTGCTCGTCTTCGTCTTCAACTTCATCACTGACGTACCAACAAGATTTTGAACAGAACGAAGACGACGATTTTCACTGCGGAGAAAACGAATGCATCTTCGATCTCGAGTTATAATTGATGCTATCATCTAGCATCCAACGCTATGTGCACACGTCTTATCTATTTTTGCACGCCGAGACATCTTTCTACACAATTTTACGTCACATCAAACAAGCAAGCTAAAAAAGACTAATATCACTGGAACAGCTATTCATTCCACATAAATCAACGATAGACCATCATTAAAATTTTACAGAATTCATTTTTATCTTTCATTGCAACCGTACGTACCGGTACGACCTAAGGCTGCCTAAGTAAGGAGTAACCCAAACCTCAAACCAGGAACCGGTGGTAATCGTACTTGGAGGCACGTACCGGTAGTTTTGTTCAGTTCGTTCAACTTTTCAGTGAAATAGAAGTACGAGTAACTCGTATTACCGGTACGAGTACCGTTACCGCACGGTAGATTCATTGAAGTTCAAGGTGCTTCATTTGATGTACCGGTAGGTAGCGAGCCGAATGAAAGTAATGGTAGTGCCACGTGGCACTCCCTACAAGCTATCACGAATGTAGTGAGTGTGTGATAGGTTGTAACCATTCAATTGGTTGGGATGAGGAGACAGACATTACATCGTGATATTACTCGTAACGTACCGTTCGTACGAGTTCGTAAGACCCTGAGTATTGTGACACCGACGAAAGCACATGATTGTTATGATTCGCCGAATTTTGGTTGGTTGATGCCTCATTGCGCCGGGGTTCGATTGGTGGGAGAATTTGTGGCGAGCCTTGTCTGGGAAATCTGTTCGTTTCGAACATGAACAATGACTGGTTTTAAGAGGTCTTAAACTACTTGTACCTAATTATTACTTTCATGTCCTCGGAGCTCGGAGTGACACGGTCATCACACACGGAGGTATTACATTCAGGCACGTTCCTTTGACTCGGCTCGGCTCGGTTCGGCTCCAACAGCTATAATTTAGAAAAAGCCAGCCAGTTCAGATCAAAACCGAAGGAACATACTCTAAGAATGAGAATTTTGACTCGGCATCAGAAAAAAAAAAGAATTCTGGTGTTTTTAATGGAGTAAATGAGTGATTCCCACCTCGAAAAGTGAATAAAAGACCAAAGTAATAAAAAAATATTCGAGAGTGAATAGATTGAATAGATTCAACGCACGAATACTTTTTATTAACTATGCAAACCGAACAAATTTGGAATTTGGAATCTCTAAATAGGAAACAGTAATTGTCTGTTCAATCACTACCCGCGCCACCTACCGGCCTATTTTGGCAAGCAAGCCTGTTAAGTATTCAAGGATGGCCGGCAGTTGAAATTTTCAGAATTTTTCATGTACCGAGTTGCTTACTAGTGTTTGCGCTGCTTATTTCAGCTACTAGTAGTAGTATCCTCGCTAAAACACTCACATTGCTCTCCAGCAAGCAAGAAACACTCTTTCGCAGCAAAACACTCTTTCGCGAAACACTCGACAATCACCATGGCCCTGGAGTTACTAGAAGCGCTTGGAGACTACTATGAGGATGATAACTACTTAACCCCCGATTACAACAATCCACTGCTTGGCGAGGAAGATAAGAAAAGAAGGGACTGGAGAACTCCTAGGATTGCAATTAAGAGATACAGCCAATCTGCTTTCATGTATCTCTATCATTCGGGCAATGATCAAGCCCTTTTGAATTGCTGTGGAGTCGACCACGTAGTATTCAGGGAGCTTCTAGATGTATTTGAGCCAGTCTACAATTCCTACACTGTCGATAAGAACACTGGATCGATTCGGAACCTTAAAAAAGGAAAACACGATGTTGTTCAAAGGAGAGAGTTTGATGCAACCGGCTGTCTTGCTCTTGTCTTATTCTGGTTCCGAACCAGAGGATCAGCAGCAAGAGCAGTTGCTATAGCATTTGGAATTACAGCTTCTCCTATGTACAGATGGCTGAAATTTGGACGGAAGCTCCTTCTTTCTGCATTACAAGACCATCCTTCTGCAAAAGTTTGTTTGCCAAATGAAGAAGAGATTCAACAATACATCGATGCTATTGCCACAAAGTATCCAACTCTACGTCCACACAGAGTGTGGGCTGCCTGTGATGGCCTGAAACTGCATATCCAGCAGTCTGGCAACTGGACCAAACAGAATCCATACTACAATGGTTGGACTTGTGGTACATATGTCAACAGCGTATTTCTTTTCTGCCCGGATGGGAGGATCCGGGCTTGTGTCTTGAACTGTCCTGGTTCTTGGCATGATAGTACTCAGGCCGAGTACGGGTTGTATCAAAAGATGGAGCGGATGTATGAGCTGTATAAGGCAAAGAGTGTAGTTGATTCGGCGTTTAAGATATCTACAAACGAATACCTTCTTAGAAGTAGTCAATATGACCCTGTGACAGCTCCTGTAGAAATACCTGAGGGTACACCTACGGAAGAGGCCAGAGAAATGAAAAGACGGGCCGTTTGTAAGGCTATTGCAGTGAACAGAGATGCGACTAGCGTTAGACAGATGTCTGAATGGGGGATGAGACAGATCCAAGGTGGGTTCCCCAGACTCAAAGATAACATGTTGCTGGAAGAAACAGGAGACAGAAGGATCATTCTGAAGCTTGTCGTGTTGTTGTACAACTTTCAGACAGCTAAGGTTGGAATCAACACCATACTCAACACCTATATGAGCCAGACTGAAGGCTTCTTCTCCTATGGATTGGTACCAACTGAAACCGCAAACAACGTATTTTAGAGTCGTCAAATCGATCAATTGAATCGATTCAACGAATTGATTCAACAAATCGATTGATTGCTAGTTACAAATTAGATAATAATCAATAGTAGTTACAAATTAGCAGAGTTGATCAGTTATTACTCGGCGTCCGATCGATTACTCGGCGTCCGATCGATTACTTGGCGTCCGATCGATTTCATCGATTGATTACAAGCAGTCGATTACGAGCAGTCGACAGTACCTCCAAATAATTTTGCTCCAGCGCACCTCTAGTGGTTTTTGATCCCTCTTTTAAGGTGTTGCAACAAAGTTTTTCTATTGCCTTTGTAGCCTAAGTTTCTGTCTGGAGGAACATTGGTAGTGTTGTTGTTGAGTTTAACTACCTAATGATCGATTCTTTTATTTTAACTAACTAACTAACTAACTAACTAACTAATTGATTCAATTCCTAACTAACTAATCGATCGGTTCGATTCCTTAACTAATCGATCGTTTCGATTCCTAACTACTAACTAATTCCTAACTAACTAATCGACGTCAACGAATCATCGGTGTCACTGTTGCCGCTGTCACTGCTGCTGTAGTCGGGATGCTGGAGACTGTTGACTTTCCTTTTGAGCTTCCCCCCTTCAGTAACATTAGTAACTTGGGGAGTAGTAACTTGGGGAGTAATAGGACCACTAAGACCACGACCGCTGCTGCCGCCACTAGGAGGAGGAGATGTCAATCTCGTACGACCGGCGCCACCACTACCACTACCACTAGTACCACTGGCGCTACTAGGAGGAGCACGGCCGACGTGAGCAACGAGTACCTGCATCATAACCTTCCTCTCTTCATCTGCCTTTTCCTGATATCTTTGCTGTTGTTCCAATGCCTGCTGCTGAAGCTTTAGTACCTGAGCAATTGTATTCATCATCTTTGAATCGTTTCCTTTGCAGTACTGTCTCTTCTTGCTAGTAGTAATCATACTAACTTCTTCGGGCGGTCGAACGTGTTGACTTTCGGGTTGTGTTGCTGGTTGTGTTGGTTGAGTTGGTTGGCCAAGAAGGAGTGGTTGTGTTGGTTGAGTTTGTTGTCCAAGTAGAAGTGGTACCGGTTGACTTGCAGCAGAAGGAGGAGGAGGACGAGTAAACTCGTTTCTTTCAACCTCATACCTATCTTCTCCTTCTACAACAAATGACTTATCCCCTATCAGTTGGTGGATTTCCTTTGCCTCCTTAATGTCCCATCTCATGTTTGGATTGCCTGTTGGCGCCTTCTTTCGTTGCAATTGGTTGAATTTGTTTCGAATGGAAGTACCATCCCTTCCAGGAAATTTTTCAGCGTGCAAGTCTGCAACATCGTCCCAGTCATCTGTTCCAGCTGGCATGATAGCTCTAATGGCAGCAAACATGTTCACCAACTCGGCCCTGGTGTAGTTGCCAATGTCGGCTTTCCTGCCTCTGCCTGCAGTCGACGAGGGGGGCATGCTGTTGATTGTTACAATCGATGGTATTGCTGGTGGTGTTCCTTTTTTTTATGTGCCGAGCAGCCAAAACAAACTGAAATCGATTCATCGTCATCCAATTCATCTAGTAATAATCTAGCATGCGCCACAAGAGCAGCAACAGTAGTCATTGGTGGTGGTGCCGCCGTGTCTAATGTGCTGGAGAGACAAGTCGTACTGTTCTTATTGCTTTTGCTGTTGCTGTTTCTTTACGAACTTTCTTTTTTTTCTTTTCTTTTCGGACTGTTTGCAAATTTTCTGCTGGCCAAAATTGGCGATGATCACCAAAAAAGCATGCCGGCAAGGGAGGTGCAAGAGGTGCACATGCGTTGGGTGACTAAAATATTTGATTTTAGTGATTCCATTCAAGGTTATTCTGTTTTTATTCAGTTAATAAAGTTTTTTCAGTTGGTGCGGTCTCGACTGAAAAAATATATTCCATACTTAATAAATCTATGCACTATGTGAATAGATTTATTAGTTTAGTCGCGAACTTTTATTACTTTAGTCGAGGTGGGAATCACTCAATGAGACATTAGATATTAATTTTCATAATCAGCTTAAGTAGTTTGCTCACAGGCATTTATGTTTGTTCCTTTCGTCGGACGTTGAGTTTACATATGGATTCTAAGTTTTTACTTAGTGATCTTCTTTGTATGACATATTGATTCATACCTTTCTTGTTTCTTATTTAACCTTTGTTTTCCCCACTTATGGATTTTAACTTAGTAGTACAGGGGGTGGGTCAATACTTATGGCCGGTGCTTGGCTCTTTTAATTACTCCATACTTAATTGCTTAGTATGGCACATTTATTAGGGTTAGTTTTTTAGGGTTAGAATGGAGCCGAATGGAGCCAAACCGAGCCCATCTAGTGTGGCATATTGTGTCAGAACTTGGCTTGGCCCGGCTCCAATCCCAAAATTGTTGAACTCAACGGCTATTTTTGGAGCCGAGCCGAGCTGAAAACCGGCCATAGGAACGCCCCTTAGGATCTCACCAGCTAGAATCCATTTGTTTGTGGTCATCACGATTAGTCGGAGTATTACCAAATGGGTGATTCCCGAAGTGCTTTAGTTTTGTATGCCTCTAAGTGAAGGTAGTAGTAATACGACTAGCAAGTACGTATGTGGTTGTAAATAGAACTAAAACTAAGATTGTGAGCAAGCTGTCAGCCACTCTGAAGAGTATTGAAAAAGCTTGTCTTTATTTTGCTAAGTGTTGGATTGGCATTGAACTGAATCCAATGTTCTTTGCACATGGAGGAATTAAGATATGTACTATTTCATCCGGAGTTTCAATATTGAAGAGCCGGATGGCGTGTCATTTGGTCTGACATCAGCTTCCAGGTTTTTATCAATCGTGGGAATTCAATCATGAGGGTTTGAACACCACATTAAGGTCCTGATTGATACAAAGAATTTCTTTTGCGCGGAAAAGTTTTTCTACGGGTACTTCAACAACACATGGTTTTCCAGTGGAATTCTGCTAGAAATTTCATTTGTGTTCTATAGTCCCACAACCACCTGTTTTTTGCACCATACAGAATTAAACCCAGCCCTCTATCAGAATACATCATGTATGAGGCTTAATGTAAAAGATAACAACTAACACACGTGACATGAACAGATATCACTTAAAAATGATTGCACCTCCAATACAATACAAGAAACTTGGAGATAGGAAGGTCATTATACACTTGGCAATTCTTTTGTACAATTACCAAACCAGTATGATTGGCCACAACCAGATCCTTAATGTCTCTGTGCATAAGAAGGGCAGACTCTCTTATGCCAATGGACCAATGGAAGATGCCACCAACATATTTCCCGCCACAGGTTGAGCCATTGAGCCAAAGGGTAGATTGCTGATTCCTCTGCTGAGCTGTTGAGCCGGTGATTGGATGTGCGATCAAACTTGGATGTTTTGCTTCTTGGACTTCAGGTTCACTTCGGAAGTTGGACTTAAGGTTTGATTTGAAAGTTGGACTTGAGGTTCAGTTTGGAAGTTTTGCTTTGGGTGATTGAGTAGATTGTCAGATCAATTTGGACTTTGAGTAGATTGTTGATTGGACTTGCTGGACTTGGATTGATTGATACAGATTCAGACTTGGATTGATTCACTCCCAATGACCAATCCACCATGGTCAGGATCCACCATGGTCGGCCAGATCGCAAAGCTTAGATAAAAATTAGGATTAGATTTGATTAGATTTGGACATAGCTTTTGGTGTCCCTAATTTTTTGAATTATGAGCTTAATGCTGAGCTTGGAGCTTTCACTTTTTTGATTGGCATTGATCCGGAGTAGTTTTGCTTTTGGTGTTTGGTTCTGTAAGAACCGCACGACTCCTTAAGAGGGGTTCAACACAGGACCAGTCAAAGTTAATCCCATCAGTTCTTTGATAGTTGGACGTGGGAGTAAAATTACATTAATGTGTTTTTATACATGGGCATGGGAATCATTGGCGGGTGCATCATGTGCTTGCATACCGTACCGTCATGTATTATGCATGCAACCGAAAAAGCTATCTTCCCGGGATCATGTGCTAACCCTATTAACCCATATACCATTGAAAAGCTTATGAGAAGACGAACACAAATCTGCTGTTTGTTTCTGTTTCTTTCAAAGTCAAAGGGACATGATATATAGAAAACTTTATCTTCATTACTGTATATGAATATTAAAAAATAATGAGAGTTTTCATGTTCTTTATGTTCTATTTTCAACAATTTGGAGACTCCGCGCAGTGACAGCGCGCACACCCAGCCACTCAGCAGCCGTTAAACCGTTAACATAGATACTCCACGTGTAAATAATATCAATTCAAATCGTCTATCCATATTGCTGTATCTATGAATGGTATGATACCACTTAGGAGTAATTCAATCAAATAGTAATGTAGAAAATAATTAGTAGTTACACAAAACGTGGTAGCGAGCGCCTCCCTGATGGACGATTGAATCGAAAGATAGGTCGAACGGCATCTACAATGCATGTAGATGGGCGCTGATACCTCTAGAATGTTCTAACTCCCTCTGGAAGGAAAGTTATGGCAGTAGCAAGATTTCTCTCCCAATGTAAGATTTTGTTGTTGAAAATTCTTACATAATGTACACAAAACGTGGTAGCGAGCGCCCCCCCCCCCCCCCCCCCCCCCCCCCTTGCCGGTTCGATGAATCGATAGATAGGTCGATCGACATCTACAATGCATGTAGATGGGCGCTGATACCTCTAGAATGTTGTGACTCCCTCTGGAAGCAAAGTTATGGCAGTAGCAAGATTGGTCTCCCCATGTCACATTGTGTTGTTGTAAATTCTTACTTAATTTACACGAATTTTGCTAGCGAGAGCCCCCCTGCCAATCGTTTGAATCGATAGATAGCTCGATCGTCGTCTACGATGCATGTAGATGGGCGCTGGTACCTGTATAATGTTCTAATTCCCTCTGGAAGCAAAGTTATGGCAGTAGCAAGATTGATCTCCCCATGTAACCTTTTTGGTGTTGTAAATTCTGTGCTTGCATACGGTACATGGACGTGGGAATCATTTGTCACAATCAATTTTGATCAATTTCAGACTTCCGTGTACCAACTTCACAATTTTTCAAGTTCTTTTGGTTTAGAACTCTAATTCATTATTTCTTGCTAAGCTCATTATTTGTTTTCTTGCAAAACCAAAACCAACAACAACAGAATCTATGTGTTAACTTCAAATCTACTAATCCTTGAATTATCTAAGTTTGCAAATCTGAGCCCGTATCCGTATCTGTCTAAGTTTGCTAATCTTCTAAATCTAGAATCAACAATTGGCCATGGTGGTGATGAAGCTGACATTCAAAGTTGACAATCTGTTCTGGGTGGAGGTGGATATTGACCCAAGTCCATATCCAGATCAAACTGTTGTGAGCTCGGTGTCATCACTTAATCCATGTCAAAGTCCGACCATCCAAGTCAAAGCCATCTCTTTGGTAGACCCCAACTTGTTACTTGAGGTGGAACCTTCCCTTGAAATTGAAGTTGACCCAAATGCACCACCGCCTGTTGCAATTAAAATGGAGTCAATCCCTCAAGATTCTGCTTCCTCGTTTCTTGCAGCGTTGTTCCTGGGGGCAAGTCAGTCTGCAAATAAGTTGGCAATATTGACAAGGGTGGATGTGATGGTTCTCATGTGCTTGGCTCTATGTTTCTGGTGGTCGCATTCTCTATCTTCCTGCTCGCGTTCTCTTTGGCTTTGGCAATCTCCCCTATCAATCTTGGCAGTTTCCCTCAATAAGGATATGATTTCCTTGTCGTTGACTCTGTTCCTTGTGGATGAATTCTTGACCGGGGACGGCAACTGGTACATTGACTTCAGTTGAATTGGTTGCAAAGGTTGACGGAGAGGGGGAATGCTGTGATCTGAAATGTCAAGGTCATCATCCTCACCACTACTATTGGAATCCCTGTAACCTTCTTCCAAATCAAACTCATCATTGCCGTAATTTTCAGCATGTGCCCTGTCACCAATCAACTTCTTGATCTTCTTCACCAACTTCACCTCCTTGGGGAAATTTGGATTGTCAGTAGGAATTTGTCTT